>OZ008368.1:314698745-315348745 GCA_963931995.1 Phaonia tiefii | reverse complement strand
AGGAAAAATGTGAGTCTGATATAGCTGGACTTGTGTCTGTCGAGAGAGGGCTTTGTTCTTTAACTGCTCTCCGTCATTAACAACCAGACCCGCTTTCGCTGATTCTTTTTCGATTCTTGAAAATACTGCAGTAACCTCTCCCAAATTTTGCCCAATGATGTCTGTGTCGTCAGCATACGCCAGCTACATATGACTTTTCGTGTTGATGGTCTTGTACGTATTTACTGCAGCTTTTCTCATTATTGTCTCCATTAAGATGTTGAAGAGGTTGCACGATAGTGTGTCGCCTTGCCTAAGTCCTTGCGTGGTACAGAATGGTTCAGTGAGATTTTTCCCCACTTTCACTGCTGATTCGGTGCTGGGCACTGTCATTCTACAGAAGCGGCTCAGTTTTGACGTAATCCTAGGTTAAGCTCCGTACAATTTTCCCCGTAAGGGGCTATCGAACGCAGTTTTGTAATTGATAAAAGGTAGTATGTATCGATTTGTTTTTCGTGAGTCTTTTCCAGGATTTGGCGTAGTGTGAATATTTGGTCAGTCGTGAACTTGCCTGGCCTAAAACCACACTGATAAGGTCAAATCAGGTTGTCAATAATTGGCTTTAGTCTTTCACATAATACGCTAGACAAAACCTTTTACGCGACGGGTAAAAGACTGATACCGCGATTGTTGGAACAGACACACGTATTAGCCTTTTTGAAGACAGGAGATATTACATTGAGATTCCAGTCGTCAGGCATAGATAACCCCAACCATAAACCGCATATAAGTTGATGCATGTGGGGTAGCAGTCCTTCGCCACCTGCCTTAAAAAGTTCAGCGGGTAGCCCATTCACGCCAACGGCTTTTTTAATCTGAAGCGAGGAGATTGCCGGTCTAATCTCATCTTGGTTGAGGGTTGTGCAATCTACTCTGTCTTCCACAATCATTACCTCCTAATCTTCAGTGAAAGAATCTGAGTGGAGTAGTGCTGAAAAGTAGTCCCTCCACATTTTAAGCTCACACTGCTTATCAGTTACCAGATTCCCATTTTCGTCCTTACAGCCCATTATTCGGCCCCGCCACTGATGACGTCTTCAGGAAATTTTCAACTGAAATTTGACACGACACTCTCAGAACTATTTGAAGAGATTCATAAATTCAGCTGTTGTTACTGAATTACACCTTTCACAATCGTATAGCGGTTGTCACTACAAAATTTTTTCTCCGCAATTTGAGTTTAGTTGAAGCAACCTCTTATATGTTGTGGGAACCTTTAATTCGTATAAGATGCAATCGGATGTGGTGGTGACTCGGCTGCGGTTAATTCTGTTATTTTTCTGTGGGCATACACTCGGAGTGTGTACATAGTACTTGGAAGTGGGAGAAAGAGTTGTCAGCGAGCAATAAATTGTATTACATACATAGAGTGGTATAAAAGTCCCTATGAAGAGACAAACCCTAAAAAGATCGAACTCATGGGCGATGTGGTACCATCTTTTTCTTACATGAACACATTAGTAAATGTTACATTGGAAAATCTTACATCTGCTTTAACATTAGCTGCAATATTGTTAAAATAAATAGAGAAATATTTAGCTCACTGAATAATTGTTTTTGTTTTGCCATAAACAGAGCGACGACGACCTGCTTGTTTGAATGCTGGCTTATAACTGAATAAAAAACAATATTTAGCTCACTGAAATAACTAATTTTGTTTTGTCTTAAATAAAGCGACGAAAAAAAGTATTGAATAGTATAGAGAACTTATTGCACTCTTTTTCCGCTCTCATGTAGCGAGTCTGAGTAAAACAGCATAAACGAGTCTTATTCTCTAATATAGAATATTTCAATATACATAAATGCAACATGTCGACAATGCTATTACATAGAACAATACAAAAAGCATAAATGTTTCAAAAGGCACCAATGTTCCACATCACAGTTATGAATGGACCAAGTTATTGCAAAAATAGAGTAATACATTTTGAATCATTCGCCAAATGTCGCCAGGATTTTGAGTCATACAATTCGTTACATGAGCTCTCTATACTATTCAATAGTCTTTGGCGACGACGACCTGCTTGTTTCTTCGATGCCTCTACATCAATACCATCATACGTATTTTCAGGCAGTCTATTGTTGTACAACAACCACGTATGTAATGCTAACGCTATGTGTTGTTTGCATGTGTTCACTATGATAGATTGCCCTACCCGTGCCAATGGATGTTAACACATCACGAAACGCTTATAGTTTATTTCAGGGTCTTTATTTTGCACTATTGATAACAATTGGTGATTCTCGGCGAGAGTTGTGATAGCTCAGGAAACCCCTAAATACAATGTCAGGTGGACACCCTGGCGCTGTTCGACCGCAATTGAGCAAATTTTTTTCCAAATCTGAGGAATCGTACTACTAGGTATACCAAACTGTGATGAGCATCGTCCTGTTGATGCGAGAGGATTGTCTGCAACACTGTCCCTAATAATTTAGATGTAGGGTAAGAACGAGGGTCTTTCAACCCCAACATCATCAACATTCCCATATTGCACAAACTTGGCCACCATAGAACGAATAGTGGGAACTCCATAAAATGAACAGGAGTGGAGTTGAGTGAAAAATATTGGCCAGCCCTTTCCTGAAAATAATGACAAAATTATGCTTGGTTGTGCGATGGTCTCCCGTTCGATAATTTTTTCAAAATTTCAGCATCCGATAACTGGATAGCTAATCGAGTTATCGAAAAATGCTAAATAATTTTTTGAGTTTATTTTGACCTGTCTTACACAAAAAAGTGATATCAATGGTTTTACATGGTTCCTTAACGCCATAATCTTCTCAGATATCCGAAATTCCAGGGTCCATAACTCGGAAACTATGCATTTGCTCCGTTTTTGTTATTTGACTTTTTTTTGGCTTAAAATTACATGTTTTACCCGACGTAACTAATTTTTTTAATTTTTGGAGATTAAGCCATATAATTGGCATAACACAAAAAATTAACAATTTTAACCCCTCCAGCGACGGGAGACAAAGATTTGAGTATTATCATATGTCTCCTCAAATTATAAAATCTATCTTAAAAAATTCAACGCTAAGTGAAAAAAAAGAATACAACAAATCATTAGAATACCTTCCAAAATATAAATCAAAAACAAAAACTAAAACTAAGAAATTAATGTGGGACGGTGCGGTTACAGACGGGGTTAAAAACACACACACACATAGCATTGAAAGAGATTGAAAAACTGAAGCAAGTGAAGTCGTGATAGATTTATAAAAAAAAAAACATAAAAAGAAAATCCAATAAATTTAAAAGTAAATTCCTGTGGATCCAGTGAAATTATTTGGTAAAAACTGACAAAGAATACACGAGACATATCGGAAAAAATGCTACAAATATAAAAATAAAGAAATCGATAGAAAATATTGCAGTGTGTCTATTGGTCTTAAAATAACACCCTAAACGAATTGGGTTAACAGCAAGACGAGGACAACGACAGAAGAAACAACAACAACAGAAGAAGCTACATTAATAACAACAGACGAGGCAACATAGTAAAACACGTCTCGTTACGAAAGAAAACAGAAGCGAAGGAGAAAAGCAGAGCACCGAGGTGCACAGAGATAAAGGATGAGGAAGTTGTCTTTTCTAAAGAAAAGAAAGAAAACCAGATTGAAGCTCACAAATAGTTAGTGTATCCGCTTTCCTAGAAATAATGAGATTTCCGTAAAGGATTCTCCACATGACCAAATTCAAATAGTAGATTGCAATTAATCGGATGAAAAGAATAGTTATTTTATATGAAATAAATGCACATTTGCTTCATGAAAACTTTAAGTAAAAAAATCTTTTTTTTTTAATTTTATTATTAGTATTTTCTATTTTTAAATTAATATTTTTTACTGCGAAATTATAATTATATTAATAGTATTTTCCAATCCTGATTTTATGGATTATGAACGACTTTTTATTGTATCCATTATGGAACAGGAACAAATAAACATGTCTGTTGATGTTTACATTATAAGTAAAATTTCGATCATATAAGAATGAAATAATAAAATGACATAACTAATCAATTTAATCTTAGTACACATAGTTTTCCACACGGCGGCTGATGAATATTGCTACATTAAGAAACTCAAATAACAATTTTTTTTCAGTGTATGGAATTAATTTTTCTTTTATTCATGTTAAAACTCATTAAATTTTATTAAATATAGCTTAATTAGTTTTAAAAATAATGGAATGTACATGCCATGCCCCCTGCTCATTGATGCATGTGCGGCATCTTACCAAAATGTTGTTCATTACTGCTTGGAGAGTTGATTGCTTTAGTTCATTCAAATTTGTTGGTTTGGCTTTGTAGACTTCCTGTTTCCAATAACCCCACAAGAAAATTTCAGGTACAGTAAGGTCAGGCGACCTGGACGGCCAACGGAATGTGGAGTTTGTGGATATCAGCTTATTGGGAAATTTTTGTCGCAATTCTGTCATAACAGGTCGGGCTATGTGAGGAGGTGCACCATCTTGCTGAAACCACACAGAGTTCAAAGAAAATTTCATTCGGCGTAATACAGGATAGAAAAAATTCTCAACATGCTCAAGTAATGGTCTCCAGTAACCGTAACGGTGTGACCGTTTTCTTCGAAGAACTAGGGTCCGACTATGCAGCGTGATGAAACTGCACACCACACTGTGACACGAAGTGGCTGCAATTCCGTCTGACGGAGTATCTGTGGGTTGGAAGCACTCCATATTCGACAATTTTGTTTGTTTATGTTGCCGTTTAAATCGAAATAGTCCTCGTCAGACATGAAAAGACAGTTCAACATGTTTCCGTCCTCTTCCATTATTTGAAGCATCTTCTGGCAAAATTCCAAGCATATCGGGAAGTCTACTGCATTCAGTTTGTTGGCTATTTGAATTTTATATGGGAATAAGTCCAAATCGTTGGTCATAATTGACTGCAATGACTGTCTGCTTATACGCATTTGAGCAGATAAGCTTCTTGTCGAAACACTTGGATTGTTTTGTATGGCAGCAGCTACAGCAGCGATTGTTTCCTCCGTCCGAACTGAAGGATTTCGATGGTAAGGTCTTCCGTTGACAATCCCATGTCCAGAAAAATTATTAACAAGTCTCATTATGGTCCATCTGCTTGGAGGATTGCCGCCAAATGTGCGCCTATACTCTCTTTGGACCGAAACAACGGACTCCAGTGCGAGATAGTGGCGGACAATCCAAATTCTTGTTTCAGTGTCAATATGCAATATAAAAAAAAAATTAACCAGATTCATTAAACAGAAAAAAAGTTATTAAATTTTTTTTTGGTAGCGGCTTTCATCACCCACCCTGTATAATTATTATAAGATTAATTAAAATAAATAAAAAATAATAAAAAGGGGGAAATAATCTACATATATGTATATTTAATAATAAATTTTTAAAATAGGAAATAATTAGAATAACATTTATATATATTTTTTTCTCGAAAAAGTGAAGGTGTAATGTAAACATAAGTCGACCAGACTGTGGTTATACATAGCACCAGCATTCGCTACACGCACGGTGCATAATTGTGCTGAGACAGCGGGAACTGCAACTATTCAACAGTCCAACATTCCAATCCCACAGCCTGATCGACGTCTGTAACAGGGCCCCTTGCGCTTTCACTCGTACTGTCAGAGTAGGTGTGACCAACTGTAAGCGAAAATATTAATGAGATATAAACGATCAGGAGAATTACGGAACCAGAGTAAAACGGTTGTTGTTGTTACCTACTACAACTCTGAAGCCTTACATTAATTTTCAAAGGTCTGATCGACCCCCACTCTGACAGTCTTTTATTTCCTTAGACGACGGCCACCACGCATATTGACGGCGATACTATCGGGCAATAAGCCATGCAAAAGCATCTTAAAAATCATTCCCATCCAATGGAAAAATGTACTTATTAAATTTGTTTATTTCCATATCTATTTATTTGTTTATTTATTTACTGTTCTTTAACAATTGTTCGGTTCAAGATCAACAACTATAAAACGAAGTGTGTCGAACATTGATAGCCTTACACTGTGTATGATTTTTGATGTGTTAACATCTATAGCGGCGTATAGGGACTAAATCTATCAAAGTCAGATTTTATGCTGCTGCTAAAACCAGATTGTATGCTGCTGCTAAAACCAGATTTTATGCTGCTGCTATAACCAGATTTTCTGCGACTGCGAAAGAGAATAATGACGTGTTAAACAAAAATGAGCGAGCAAGAGAGCAATGAAAGGGTGGTGTGGCAGGGGTGAGACATGTATTAAGCGTATGTCTATAGCGTATGTATTAACATAATAATGTATGTATGTGCATGTGTCTGTTGCTGCTGTTGAACGGAGATATAAAGCATAGCCACGCAAAATTTCATTTGCAAGCCCATGGGCTTGAGCAGTCGACGTTATGGTGACACACTAATACGTCAGCTACGTCGTACAAAGTATATGTGATGTTGTATGTTTGGCTGTTTCGTTGCTGTTGATATGGCAAACATGTGGTTATGTGACACACGGATACGTCAGCTACTTCGGACAAAGTATGTGTGTTGTTGTGTGTTTGGTTGTTTCGTTGTTGTGGCTATGGCCAAACAAAGCGAGTCATTTGATGTTCAGCATTGCCCGGTGTATACAAAAAAACTATTATTTTTTATTTTCTAATGTAACATTTACTAATGTGTTCATAAAAATCGAACAGGTACCGTGTAGCTAAAAAGGTGTTAACATAGTCATGGAAATATAACCATATGCGGACACCGCTACGAGATAAAAGACAAAAAAAAGACCCGTGTCTCCCAGTTTTGCCCAAAGTTATGCACGTTTTTTTATTGGCCCCCAAAAATTTGGGCCTCGGTGTAATTGTTGCAAAAAAGTGATCATATTGTCAGGCTCATATCGTGCAAACCGTCCAGAATTTTGATTTACTTTCTGAGGGCAAGTTGTAGCCCTTGTCATAAAAAACAAAAATTGTGAACATATAAGATCAAAAAAGCTTAATTTTCAAGGTCAAAATCACAATCCTAGAAAGTTCATACTTTCTAGAAAGTTGTTTATTGATATTTTAGGTACATTTTGGTTGTTGATTAAAAATAAATAAATGGTTACGTTACATCCCATGAAGGGATTAGGGAGAGCTTCTCACGAACCAGTGAGCTGTGCGCGTTCTAGTTTTAGACACATGGATTAGGACCTACAATTTTCCACCCGTTCCGAACGGTATTTTGGGAATCTTTCGAAGTTCTCGATAGTGTCGCCGTCACAAAGCGAGGTGACCGCCGCCGAATGAAATGTAAAGTGGTCAGAGCAGGGATCGAGCTCACGTTCTCATGCACAAGAGCCGCGCACACTACCATTGCACCGCCGACGGTTGTTGATTGTTTCCTTGAATTTTGTACGATTCGCTACCTATGGACCGGAACAGGGGAAAAAAGATTAAAAAAAATAAAAAAATTTTTAAGTTTTTTGCAATTTTAACCTGAAGTGTAAAGATGAAGTTTTTTGGATCTTGTATGTGCACAATTTTTGTTCTTTACGACAAGTGTTACAACTTACCCTCAGAGAGTAAATTAAAATTCCGAACCATTTGCAAGATATGAGCCTGACCCAAATCTTTGGTGGCCCATAAAAAAAAATAAATGACTTTGGGCAAAACTGGCAGACACGGGTCTTTTTGTTTTGGTCTTTTATCACATGGTGGTGTCCGTATATGGTCATATTCCCATGACTTAAAATATTATACACAGTAAAATTAAAAAATTTTCGGGAAATATTTCACTTTTGCGGCTACCTTTAATTATGTTCAGAATCATTCCTAGGAAGTTCGTATGTTCTAGAAAGTTGTTTACTGAGATCCTAGGTACATTTCTGTAGTTGATTACTTCATTGAATCTTGAACGGTTTGCTATCTGTGGACCTGAACAGGAGAAAAAGGTACACCAAATCGAATTTTTTAAAGTTTTTTTGCGATTTTGACCTTGAAGATGAAGTTTTTTTTGATTATATATGTTCACAATTTTTTTTTTTGATAAGAGCTACAACTTTCTCCCAGAGATTAAATCAAAATTCCAAACGGTTTGGCAAGATATGCGCCTGACAAAATGATCACTTTTTTGCAAAAATTATTCCGGTTTTTCAGATTAACACTTGTGAGACCAGGACTCAAATTAATTGCTTACATTTATGTGGAACTATTTTGTGTTCCATCACGTAATTTTAATAATTCGCAAAGACATTATCCCAGTCTAAAAACATATTCCCAGTCTTAAGTAGGGGATCAATTCGAGACTTTGTTTCGGATCTAATGTTATTAACCATCACAAGGAAACATCCGCTGCTATGCAACAACTGAACCTACACTTTTGCTAGTTATTCTCAAGGTGCACCTATAATAGAGGGTGTCTCAGTAAGGTTGAATTTTTTAAAGTTGGTGTCATTATGCAAATGACAGCTCTGAAAGTTGGCAACTATCACATATGTTTATTCCGAATATTAAAAATGGAGAGCTTTACGAAAGAACAAACGCATTATAATTGTGAAAACTTATTACAAAATTTTTGAAAGCTATGCAGAGCTAATGTGTCAACCATTCGAAGAGTGGTCAACAAATTTGAAGAAACTGGGTCGGTTATGGACAGAAATGTACCCGCCAATCTCTTGAAAATATTGATGCTGTCAACGAGAGTGTCGCCGAACACCTAGAACCATCAATTCCGTTTCGTTCTCAACAGCTTCAAAATTTAGATTACTCAGGAGCTCAGACCAGCATACCATTGAAAGCGCCGCCAATTCATTCAATGGGTAATGGAGCAAAGTGTGGCCAAGGCCAATTTTTTAAAAAAGTCATCTTCTTCGATGAAGCGCATTTCCATCTTAATGGTTTCGTGAATAAACAAAATTGTCGAATTTGGGGCTCAGAAAATCCACTTGTAATCCATGACAAACAAATGCACCCACAACGAACAACTATCTGGTGTAGACTTTGGTCAGACGGCGTGATTGGACCTTACTTTCTAAAGATGAGGTCGAAATTGCAGTGACTTGTAACGTTATTCGTTACAGGAGCATGATAATGGAGTTCTTGTAGCCTCATCAGGACGGCAGGGATCTGGACGACATATGGTTTCAGTAAGACGATGACACCTGCCACACCGTGCATGTGTTAATCGATTTATTGCAGCAACGATTTCCAGAATAAATTATCTCAAGAAATTCTGATGTAAAATGGCCACCAAGATCATGCAATTTAACGTCGTGAGAGATCTTTCTTTGAGGTTTTGTGAAATCTCGGATTTATGGGAATAAACCAGAAACAATTCCTGAGCTCAAATCCGATATACAACGCGTTCTCGGTGAGATACAGCCATATCTTTATGAAAATGGAAAATTTTATGAAAAGAGTAATGATCTGCTATCAGAGCCGTACGTACGGCCATTTGACGAATATTTTATTACATACTTAATCGGAATATGTCTTCTTTACAAACTAGTACAAAAAGCACCACGATCTCAAAAAATATATGTTTTTATTTTAAAATGAAAATGGGCATTCGTACTGAGACAACCTTTAAGCCAAGAGTTTGATATATTTTCGATTTGAGATAATACTGCCATAAGGAGCCCAACCTTTGATTTGTATTCAGTTTTAATTACACCTTATTGCTCTTATTTGGCCTTATTATTTCTGTATTCCATTGCTTAATATTGAAATTTCAAAATTTTGTATTGGATTGACCTTTTAACTTAATTTCCTAAAACATGAACAAATGTATAAAAATTTAATTTCATTGTATTCCTTTGCTGTAATAATTTGTATAAAATGTAATAATCCCCATCATTATTGCTACACGTCCTTTTGGTGATTTTTCCCCCTTCTTGTTTACCTTTAAACAAATAATAGATTTGATTTTTTTACGATACGCAGTAGTATTTGCCAAATAATCTCCTGAAAACACAATATTTTCCAACATTATTTTTCTACATTATAAATCCTGTCCAAATAAGGTTGAGTGCCACTACAACAATAATAATGCCAGCAGCAACAGCATTAGTCCTGCGGAAAGGACCTTTCTCTTGTTTACCACTATGAGCAGGAACTACAAGCAAGCATGCATTTTAAATAACGCACGTTTTTATTGAAATACGTGTAACGAATTAATAATTATTACCGATACCGGTCTTTGGAATCTTTTGGACGGATCTTTTGGTAATAGATTTCATTTTATATGGATAACACGGTAACTAAATATTATGGGGTTTTGGTTAGGCATGGTTGTGGCAGAAAGAAAGGAAGCAGGCAAGTATCAGGAAGAAAGTAGTGTTTTTAATGGTATTCAAAGACAATACTAAGGCTTTTGAAATGTTGTTAACGAGATATTGGATTGGAGCTATAACTATTGCAGAAGTATAAAATAATGTTAAGGATAATGCATGGTGATTTTTATGTACGCATGTACATACTTGGATATTCTGTTCTATGATTATAAAAATATTCGCTTATTGGAATATTTAATTTTTCGAAATGGTTGCTTTACCCAATCTGAATAACATAGGATTAGACAGTACGATATTGTCGGGTTATATGAGTGAAAGGTATGGGTCACCACTTTGGGTTGTAGCCTACCAAAGTCTATTTCAACCACAATATGCGGATGTGGATAAATTTGGTAAATCAGTTTATAATAAAGTTTGCTTTCAATGATCCGTATAAACATTAGGTAAAGATATTTAAGCGCTTGATAAACCATTAAACGTTTGCAATAAATTTGTGATTTTGCTGCCAAAAAGGGAGAAAATAATAAAATTCAAACGCCATCCTTTGACAGGGCAAGAACTCAAGTCAAAAACTCTAACAAAATACAACTAGAGGTCAGACCCAAAATGTAGTAGATTCGAAAATGCACTAAGGATTTTGTTTATATGATAGATGTCAAATTTTGAATGGTGGTGGTGAATTTTGTTTGTTATGTCTCTAAAGATTTCAAATTTAGTAGTTTATTTAGGAGTATAATCTAGTATGAAAAATATACAAATTTCGAGCATGAGGTCAAAACTATTTTTTTTAAGTTTAGCGAGGTTTTTTAGTTTAGTTTAAACGATTCTTTATCCTCACTTTCTGGATAAAAAATGATTTTTCCACAAAAATATCATATTGTTCCTATCTTAGCCTCTTTTATACGGTATAATATTCAGCAATAACCGTTCACACAAATTATAGAGTTTATAAAAACCTTCGTAACGATACCCATTTAAACCAGATCAGATAATAAATTGCTGATTTATGGCCATTGGAGACCTATATGTCGAAATATATGGACCTGCGCACTTTTTTGATGTGTTAAAATATATAGGCACGGGTAGGGCAATCTATCAAAGCATCATATACGTAGTTGTTGTACAACAACGGTTTCTGCCTGAAAATAAGTATTATGGTATCGATGTAGCGCCAGCGAACACACAAGCAGGTCGTCGTCGCCAAAGAGTATTGAATAGTATATCGAATTCATAGGACGAATTGCATGACTCAAAAACACTGGCGACATCTGGCGAATGATTCAAAACATCATAACTTGGTTAATTCATAATTTTGATGTGAAACATTGATGCGTTTTGAAACATTTATGCTTCTAGTATCGTTTTATGTAATAATATTTTCGAAATTGTGTATTTATATTGAAATATTCTATAAAGAGAATAAGACTCATTCATGCTCTTTTACTCAGACTCTCTACATGATAGCTAAAAACGAGTGCAATAAGTTCTCTATACTATTCAATACATTTTGTCATCGCTCTGTTTATGACAAAACGAAAACAATTATTCCAGCGAGCTAAATATTCCTTTTTATTCAGTTGTATGCCAGCATTCACACAAGTAGGTCGTCGTCGCTCTGTTTATGACAACACGAAAACAATTATTTCGGTGAGCTAAATATTGATTTATTTATTTTAACAATATTACATCTAATGTTAAAGCAGATGTAAGAAAAAAGAAAGTGTAATAGCAAAAGAGTCTGTAGGACAAAAACTATTCTTTTTTCATTTTCCAATGTAAGATATACTAATGTGTTCCTAGAAATCGAACAGATACCGATTAACAATAAAAAATTGTTAACAAATCGTCCGCGAGTCCGAATGTTCATTGATTTTTTTGAATGTAGTAGAAAAAATCCTCAAACGTATAGGTTGAGGTGAGTTGGACGAAAATCAAACTAATTTCGAGCAGATCCCCGTCAGGTGTTTGGGGGATGTCGCAGATGAAAATGGTATATAGTATCGGTCCGAGAATGGAGCCTTGCGGCACTCCTGCAGTCACCGTCATTACCTCAGTGACCGATTCGCCAATCCTCATGCTGAACATACGGTTCCTTAGTAAGTTGGAGGCCATCCTACACGTCGAGTGGTACAAGCCACTATTCATCATTTTAAACAATGTAATTTTCGAATAAACCGGTAACCGGTTATTTGGCGTCGATTAACCGGTTAAACGGATTTTACTTAACTTATGTTAATATCCTTAAAAAATTAATTATAAATGATATGTTTTTCGAATTTTAGTGAAATTTTGGAAATAAGAAACATGATCTCCATTTTGAAATATCCAAACAATTTGTTTTTCAAAATGATTTTATGATTTGAATTAGATATAATTAAAAATATACTATGCTTTTCAAACACTTTTTTTTATCAAATTTCGAAATTAAAATTATTTGATATCTAAATATTTTAAACTTAATAAGATTTTCATACATGAAAATCATTTTCAAATTTGAATATGATTTTCGGTTTTAAATAAGTTTAATGCGAATTTGAATAAAACTTTAAAATTTTATATTAAACACGCATTTCATATAGGAATAAGACAAATTTTTTTTTAAAATGTGATGATTTATTTTACCTTTTGTATTATATTTAAATTTAAAGTGTTCGAGCGTTAGGTCCATTTTAAATTATTTTATTCTTCAATATTTCGCTACACCTTGGGTACTATCGTCAGGAATATAAGCACAATTATTAATTTAAAAAGTCAGTGTAATTTTTAATTTCATAATTTTTTTGTTTAAAATTAAAATGTAATTAATTAAATACATTTGTGAAATTTTACAAATGTATTTATTGTAAGTTCTACAAGTATAGTTTGATTTAAAGCCAAAAAAACGAAAAAACCGGTTCACCGGTTTTTGCCAAATTAAAAAACCGAAAACCGGATTTGGGAAAATTGGATTGGACCGGATTTTGGAAAATTGGATTTTTCAAAATTGATTTTTCGAACAAACCGAATACCGGTTTCTAAAAAATTCCGGTTTTTTAAACACTCTAGTAGCTACCCTCGACGGTGGGTAATGGGTTACCCACGGTAACCCATCCCCATTTTTGATCGAAAATATCAAAAAATTTATATGTCTCGGAAACGGAGCGTCCAATCGACAAAATAACCAATTTTGCGCGTTTCTAAGGGGTTTTCATAATATGGTCAAGTTCACTTTAAAAAATTGCCAATATAAAAAAGTGCCTATAACTCGGAGACGGTGCGTCAAATCGCAAAAATAGTAAATAGTCACTTTAAAAAAATCGCTTAAACTAATATTTTTAAAACAAACGGTCGCTAAAACGCCGTCATGTTTATATCTCGGAAACGGAGCGTCCAATCGAAAAAATAACCAATTTTTCCTAGTTTCTAAGGGTTATTCATAAACTGGTCGAAATAGTAGGTAGAATTTTTTTTGAAAAAATCTCCAAAATATTTTAAAACAAAAAAATTGGCTATAACGCGGAAACGGTGCATCGAATCCCAAAAATAATGAATTTTTTACCTACAGCGCTGAATTTAACCAATGGATATTATGTTTATATCTCGGAAACGGAGCGTTCAATCAAAAAAATAACCAATTTTTCCTGGTTTCTAAGGGTTATTCATAAACTGGTCGAAATAGTAGGTAGAATTTTTTTTGAAAAAATCGCCAAAATATTTTAAAACAAAAAATGGCTATAACTCGGAAACGGTGCATCGAATCCCACAAATAATCAATTTTTTAACTTCAGCGGAGAACTTAACCAATGCATGTCATGTTTATATCTTGGAAACGGAGCGTTCAATCAACAAAATAATAAATTTTTCCTAGTTTCTAAGGGTTATTCATAAACTGGTCTAATTAGTAGGTAGAATTTTTTTTTCAAAAAATCGCCAAAATATTTTAAAACAAAAAAATGATTTTAACTCGGAAACGGTGCATCGAATCCCAAAAATAATCAATTTTTTACCTCCAGCGGAGAATTTAACCAATGGATGTCATGTTTATATCTCGGAAACGGAGCGTTCAATCAAAAAAATAACCAATTTTTCCTAGTTTCTAAGGATTATTCATAAACTGGTCGAAATAGTAGGAACATTTTTTTTCAAAAAATCGCCAAAATGTTTTAGAACAAAAAAATGGCTATAACTCGGAAACGGTGCATCGAATCCCAAAAATAATCAATTGTTTACCTTCAGCGGAGAATTTAACCAATGGATATCTCGGAAACGGAGCGTCCAATCAAAAAAATAACCAATTGTTCCTAGTTTCTAAGGGTTATTCATAAACTGGTCGAAGTAGTAGGTAGAATTTTTTTTTCAAAATATTTTAAAACAAAAAATGGCTATAACTCGGAAACGGGGCATCGAATCGCAAAAATAATAAATTGTTTACCTCCAGCGGAGAATTTAACCAATGGATGCCATCACTTTTTTTTAAATCGCTAAAACTAAATATTTTTTTTGTATAAAAAAGTGATAAAAAAGCCTTCCGTTTCCGAGTTATAACCATTTTTTTTTGTTTTAGCGATTTTCTTATTTTGGCGATTTTTTGAAAAACAAATTATAAAAGTATATCTCGGAAACGGAGCGTCCAATCAAAAAATAACCAATATTTCCTAGTTTCTAAGGGTTATTCATAAACTGGTCGAAATAGTAGGTAGAATTTTTTTTTCAAAATATTTTAAAATAACAAAATGGCTATAACTCGGAAACGGGGCACCGAAACGCAAAAATAATCAATTTTTTACCTCCAGCGGAGAATTTAACCAATGGATGCCGTCACTTTTTTTAAATCGCTAAAACTAAATATTTTTTTTGTATAAAAAAAGTGATAAAAATGCCTTCGGCGGAGGTACAAAATTAATTATTATTGGAAGCACCGTTTCCGAGTTATAGCCATTTTTTTTGCTTTAGCGATTTTTTTATTTTAGCGATTTTTTGAAAAAAAAAATTCTTCCCTAAGATTAGCGGTTTTTTATTTGAAAAATTTACGATTTAGCGATTTCTTTCTTATGGAGGCTCACATTGGAGGTAAAAAATTTATTATTTTTGCAGTTCGACGCACCGTTTCAGCAAAAATCTTCAATTTGCCATAAATTTATTTTAAATCCCTAAAACTAAATTTTTTTTTTATAAAACAACTGATGCAATTTCTAAGACATCGATTGGTTAAAACCTCCGACGGGGGTAAAAAATTAATTATTATTGGACAACACCGTTTCCGAGTTATAGCCACTTTTTAATTTTAGCGATTTTCTTATTTTGGCGATTTTTAAAAAAAAAAATTCGTTCATAAGAATTGTACCAGTTTACGAAAAACCCTTAGAAAACATTAAAAACTGGTTAGTTTTCCGATTGGACGCTCTGTTTTCGAGATACGGACATTAGGTCGTCTTAGCGGTTTTTTAATTGAAAAATTTTCGATTTAGCGATTTGTTAAAAAAAAAGTGGTGCCATATAGAGCCTCCGTTGGAGGTAAAAAATTTATTATTTTTGCAGTTCCACGCACCGTTTCTGAGTTATAGCCGCGTTTTTATTTTAGCTGTCTTCTTATTTTAGAGATTTGTTTTGAAAAAATTCTGCCATACGAATTGGACCAATTTATGAAAAATCCTTAGGAGTCTGCAAAAATTTGTTATTTTTCGATTGCACGCTCCGTTTCTGAGACAAAAAAAAAATTTTCATATCTACTATCAAAAACGGGTTACCCTGAGTAACCCATTACACATCGTCGTGAGTAGCTACCCATTATTTAACCCATTTTCCTGAGGGTAATGGGTAATCGTGATGAGTAATTTCCCATCGTCGTGGGTAGCTAGCTACATATTATATTCCCCATTACCCTACTGTTGTCCTATTGAGATTTTTCTGTGACCAGCAACTTAAACGAGCAAATCATCCCCAGCAAATTTTTTAAATTCTTGGAAAAGAAGTCGGTTGCAATTAATATGTCCTAAATTGTTACTATTTTCTTTTTCACTATTAATTCTCCCTTTAATGTTTATAAAAAAATTTGTTTCTGTGTTTGGAATATCTGTTTTAGTTGAGAATTTCATTATTTGTATATCAAATTATGTGCCATCATTTCGCAGCTATTTTTTTTTTGTCTGTCGCTACAACGCCACAAAACTCTTAAACTTTGGCGCTTATTAAATTCCCACAAATCTTTGGAAGACAACATTGTTGCTCTTCATAGTTTAAAGTACTTGAGCATCAAGTAAACTTTAGCCATTGTGCTTCAGAGTGCAATAAAACACAAGCATCAGTTCAGTTCCACTTAATCGCAGCGAAGGAAAAAAGTTCAAATGCGCTGCAGTTGTTGATTTTCTCGACCACAACCCGAGTTTCATCACTTTGTGGTCTTTTCTTTAGTCTACAGTAATCTGAAAAATTAATAAAGTTTTTCGACAGTACTCTAGATTTTGTTGCAGGCTTTATTTTTTGTTTGTTTGTTATTTCGCAGTCGGCAAACAAATTGCGCCTTTTTTGCTACAATGTGGGATAAAAGAAAGGTATATTTTGTTACACTAAACGTTTGCACAATAAATGAAACGATTTGCATTAACGTAAATTGGTTGTGATGCAATTTAGAGGATTCGGTGATCACATACAGATATAATTTACAGACTCAATTTTCTTGCAAATTTGCAATCCAATTAATGGATTCATAAGTAAAGCATTCTGTTCTCTGTAAGGCATCCCAAAGTCGTTGTTGCCTCATGCATATTATTTTCCTATTTCTACTTTTGCTAACATTTTCCCCGCCCTATCTAACAGCAAGGACCTTAACATCCTCGAGCATGGAGTGCTTTATCGCTATACTATATACCTGTGGTCGATTTTTTTACCTGCCCTTCCAGATTCTAGTGCAGTCATATGAAATGTTGCTTCGCCCTTACGTAGTGCTCTCTACAATGGTCATGTCCAAATAAAGTTGTATAAAAAATTTACGTTATTGTTTTCTTTTTTCGCCAGAATCGACAAAATTTTTTTGGTCCGAAGAATGAAAAAAACTGAAGGGAAATGTACAACAGTTAAAGTTGATTTTTCGTTTTAACTTCAAAATGTATTTAAACAGCAGTTAAACAAATATTAGCGCAAAAGGGGCAGAAAGCACTAAACAACAAAAGAGTAAAAATATGGAATTGTGACAAAAACGAAATAAAGATCTTCATACGACAGTGTGATTTATAGTTTACAATGTTTCTGATTTCCAGTTACATTTTATCCGAAACACATTTTATATGAGCAAAGTAGAAAATTGGATGGACGCAAAGCACGGGTTTACTTTTATTTACTATTTTACAACCTCATGAGGTCAGACGTCTTACACATATAAATTAAACAAACAAATTTCAATATATTCTACCAACTGGCTCTATTCTTCGCCTTTTCTCGCAAGTTGATAACTCCAAGGATACGGAGAGATTCTTCTGCCTGGTATTTCCAGCGGAGTCTTGCTCGTCCTCTTTACCCGCTTCCATCGCGTAAGCTATCGAAAACCTTTCGCGCTGGCTCATCTTCATCCATTCTGATAACAGGGCCTAGCCAACGCAATTGATTTGATTCGCCTAGCTATGTCCACGTCAGAATACAGATTATATAGCTCTGGGTTCCAGCGACGTCGGTACTCGCCATTTTCCCTAACAGCATCACATATTTTACGGAGAATTTTTCTCTCGAATACTCCCAGGTGTTTTTCATCCGCTTGCGATGTAACCCAAGTTCCGGAGCCATATGTGAAGACAGGTAAAATGAGAGTCTGGTATAGCTGGACTTTTGTCCGTCGAGAGAGGGCTTTGTTCCTAAACTGCTTGCTGAGCCCAAATTAGCATATATGTATTTGCAAGCACAATTCTCCTATCTATCTCCAGGCTGACGTTGTTGTCCTTGTTCGCGGCGGATCCAAGATAGACAAGTTCATCTACCACTTCAAAATTAAATCGGTTGTCAACGTTCAAGTGCGGACCAAGTCGAGAGGTTTCTCTAGTCGTTGACACTATCAATTTCCTCTTCCCATCATTAACAGCAAGACCCGCCTTCGCTGAGTCGTTTTCGATTCTTGAAAATACTGCAGTAACCTCTCGCAAACTTCGCCCAATGATGTCTATGTCGTCAGCATACGCCAGCAACATATGGCTTCGTGTTAATGGTCTTGTTCGTATTTACTGCAGCCTTTCTCATTATTATCTCCATTAAGATGTTGAAGAGATTGCACGAAAGTCCTCGCTTGGTACAGAATGGTTCAGTGAGGTCTTTCCCCACTTTCACTGCTGATTTGGTGTTGGTGAGCGTCATTCTGCAGAGGCGGATCAGTTTTGTCGGAATTCCAAATTCAGATATAACTTCGTACAGTTTTCCCCGTAAGGGGCTATCATAAGCAGCTTTATAGTTGACAAAACACTATCATTACCTACTGAACTTCAGTGATCTTCAGTGGAAGTATCTGAGTGGAGTAGTGCTGAAAAGTGGTCTCTCCACATTTTGAGCACACTGCTTCTCAGTTACCAGATTCCCATTTTTGTCCTTGCAGGAGGGCAGCCCATTATTAGGCCCGATATTCGATCTTCTTACCCTCTGGAAAAACTTTCGGGATTCACCATTCATCCTGCACATTTCGGTTTTTTCACTCACTCTCCCTCTGGTCTGCAAGGTAAAGATTGGGCTCTGGAATTTTCCGCCTGTTCAAATAAACTAAAACTGTACCAAAAATACACTTAAAAGTACATAAAATGTACCAATAAGTTCCATGTGTACCAAAATCCTTTGTTGGTAGACTTGTGTACTTTTTGATACATTTGAACATTTGTGAGAGGCTATGTAAAAAGGACATAAAGTATACTTTTTAGTGTCATAAAGTATAATCTTTAGTGTACCTTAGTTACTTTTTAGGGCAGTAATTGTATGTCTTGGCTTCATGAAATATCGCCCAAAATAAAACCGGAAAAAAAGATTAAAAAGGTGCCAAATTCAAAATTGGCCAGAATATATTTAAAATGGTCCAAAATAAAATAGAACTTTAGCTCAAAAGTTAATGAAAAATGGACCTCGTGAAATATGAAAAATGGCCCTAATATATTGCCCATAGTTCATGTGTAAAATCACCCACTCCTGTTGCTGCTAAAATAGATTTCTCGTAAAAATCATCACACGAGTGGTTTTTATATCATCTAATATTTTATTTTCTATATCTGTATCAAAAATCTGTACTATTTTATTGTTTGGAGACAAATATAACGTGTTTGTAGTTCGTCGCAAATATAGTATACTTGCGTCCAAATACAAGGTGGCGCAAAAGTAATCCTCCTATCAGAAAATGCTATAAATTTTGCGATTGGCCCCTAATGTCAGTTCTGTTTTGACATTTGTGTAGTAAACACATGCGAAATACACGTTAATAAACAATGTTACGCTACACTGCTCCAGAACGCGGAAT
Organism: Phaonia tiefii; assembly: GCA_963931995.1. Taxonomy (NCBI): domain Eukaryota; kingdom Metazoa; phylum Arthropoda; class Insecta; order Diptera; family Muscidae; genus Phaonia; species Phaonia tiefii. Next base: position 315,328,992 of record OZ008368.1, on the reverse strand, counting down.
ATTGCTGACTATTTATTTGACCAATAATCGGTCGGTGACTTTGGCACAACGTGAATTTCGTCGCAGATTTCCTGGCCGTCCAACGCCTACTGGTGAAACACTGCGACGTTTAGCCGCTCGCCTCGAAGAGACTGGCACAACACGAGATGCTGCCAGGCGTGGCAGATCCCGGAGTAGCCGTTCTGCAGAGAATATTGTTGCTGTAGCCGAGGATGTCATGGAAGCGCCGTCGACATCGACCAGAGGACGTGCCACGCTACAGAGTAATGATCAACGAGTTCTTTTTGCCGCAACTTGATGAATTGGGATTGGAAAACATGTGGTTCCAACAGGACGGTGTAACGGCACACACTGCACGTGCCACAACCGATATGCTGAAGGATGCATTTCCCGGGCGGCTAATCTCCCGTTTTGGCGATTTGCACTGGCCAGCAACATCGCCTGATTTGACCGCTCCAGACTTCTTTTTGTGGGGCTTTTTGAAGTCGCGGGTTTAAGTCAACAAGCCTCAGACTCTTGCAGATCTTAAAGACAATATCCGTCAAGAATGAGAGGACCTATCGCCGGAAGTTGTGGCCAAAGTGATGGAAAATACCATAACAAGGGCTCAAATGACTGTGGCGGCGGCCATTTATAAAAAAAATAAATAAATGGTTTCCCATTACATCCCATGAAGGGACCGGGGAGAACTTCTCACAATCACTGAGGTGTGCGCTTTCTAGTTTTCACTCACTGATTGGGACCTACAGTTTTACACCGATTCCGAACGGTATTTTGAGAAGCTTTTTCATGGGTATATACTCGATAGTGTCGCCGTCACTAAGCGAGGTGACCGTCGTCGAAAGAAATTTTAAGGTGGTTGGAGCAGGGATCGAACCCAGGATCTCCTGTACAAGAGGCGCGCACACTACCCATTGCACCACCGGCGGCCATTTATATGACATCATATTCTCGACTTGATGTAAAAAAAACTAAAAGACCAAATAAAAATAATCCACAAGAAAAATCAAAGTTTTTCATATTTTTTTTTAAATTACAGGCAAAAAACATCGGAAGTTTACTTTTGCGCCACCTTGTATATTGCGCCTGCTATTCAATACTACACGTTTGCGACACAAGGATTAATGGGTTTTAATACAAGTGTTTGTGCCAGAAATGTAGGTTTGTTTTTTGAAAATTGTTGAAAAGTAGTGATGGACAACTAGAAACAAAAAAAGGAACATATATTCAATTCATGAAAACATTACACACTGGGACAGATTTAAAAACTGACCGGACAAAATTCCAAAAATCTCAGCAGTAATCCACATAAACTGAGGGACTTAGAAAGTGGCCAAATAACCACTGAGGTCGAAAATTAACTGTTTTGAAGGTTCCCTGCTCGATGCTAATCACGCAAGGGCACCAAAGTTGAGTATTGCTTCAATACATGCATGCAGGCTAAATTTGGGATATTTTTAGTACATGTGTGTTGTAGGAAGGTTATGTTTCTGGATGTTTTAAACTTCTTTTATTTATTTTGTGTTATAAGAGCTACAAATATGAACATTAAATTAATTAAATTTAAGTAAGGTTTCTAGTTCAGTTGAAATGAAAGTAATTGACTAAAGATATTACATTTTTTAATCTTTTGTGCACCAACAAAAATTAGGACCGGCGCGCGATTTTCACTTCTGAACACTTTAGACCCTAACCGAAGTCACTGATTTTATTTCGTTACTCTTTACTACCATTTGATGAAGAAATTTTTTTTAAACTTTGGTCCAGTTTTTGATTTCATATTTAAATATATAATATTTGTGTAAATTTTGATTTTTTTCAGTGTAATGTTAAATACATTACTCTGTCTGAATTTAGATCTGGCAAGTCCATAAAATGTCGAAATAAAATTTCGAAATTTCAAACTAATATTTTGAAAGTTCCGAAGACGACGATGATGAAAATGTTGAACGTACTGATATAGATTTTTTTTTGGTCCAAATAAATTTTGTTGGTTACGAAACAAACTTCTCAAACTTTTTATTTATTTTATAATTCCTATTAAAGTTGGTAGAAAAGGTAGAAAAGTTTAAAACGTTAAACCTTTTTAAGAAACGACCGTTAGGTTAGTTATCGAAATCCTGATGGAAAAATGTTTGCCAAAAATGAAATCGGGCCATCCAAAAACATATGAAACGATACCCATAAAATTTTTTAAAATTTGAATTTAAATACTGGATTTTTAATTTGTGATTTGTATGGTAGATACCACGCCCCTTTGTACAATCCCGCCCATATTTTGATAGATCATTTTTGTCGTCACCATTAGTTTGCCTGCGAAGTTTCAGTTCGATTGAATCCCGGGTAAAGGGTTAAAAATCAATCCAAAGTTTTTCCGCATGGAGACAAGTAAAGTTAATATAAAGAATTTAAAAAGCTACCGCTTTTTTGATAGCAATTTACGCATGCGGCGCTTAATTCCGCAGCTTCCATTCGGAATATGAAAACGCCTTACGACAAAATACTGGACCGGCTAACATTGTATAATGGGGAAAAAATGTTGTACCTTGGTTTGTTTTCTGATGATTTCCAAAATATTTCGTGTCTAGCATTAGACTCCCGTGAGCTGGATTTTTAGTTTTTCAAAGAAATTTGTACTTTAGCTAATGACAATATAAAATAAAATAAATGGTTTCCCATTACATCCTATGAAGGGACTGGGGAGAACTTCTCACAATCACTGAGCTGTGCGCTATCCAGTTTTCACTCACTGATTGGGACCTACAGTTTTACACCGATTCCGAACGGTAAATTTGCATCATATGAAAGGGGTATTTATGCGCATCCAATGGCATATAAAGTATGCCAAAACATGTCCTGACACATCCTCTTTTTTTGGCATATACTGATTTAAATGCCAGATCGAAGTAACTCTACATATTCTAAATGTGATCATATCAATGTATATTAGCACCTACCGTCTCCTCAAGTATTTAGTTATGTCATCACACATTATAAGGATTAACAAAACTTAATTAAGCGAGAATTGTTTCAAAAACTACTTGTGCGAAATCATTCACATCATTATTTTGCCAAAACCCATTGTACACAAAAACGAATGCGGAGCGGTTTCGAACACGATACGAGTCCGTAAAAACACAAAAAATTGAATCAGTGGAATTGCAATTTGGCGGATCCGCTTCGAACCGGATACGAGTCGGTAAATGCATAAAAAGCTAATCAGTGAAATTGCGATTTCAAGAAAACGAAACTGCGACATATACTACAGTTTCCATGAGAAAAACATGAACTTAGTTGCAGATTTGTAGTTGGCAAAAGACTGCGACATCTAGTCTCTAGATTCAATCCTGTGAGTGAGCGAATAGCTACAATCCGAACAAAATTGAAATATTTTGTATATTTCCCTAATTTGTGTGCATGCACTGATAGAAGAGAAAGTTGATGATCCAAAAGACATTTTCTATGAGCGCCTAGAAGCTGAAAGAATCGGCCACTGTAACATATTCTCCCAAAACGTATTTTGCACGAACCATATATATGTTTGGAACACAATTCAAACATTTATATGTTTTCAAGACCTACAATCAGGTGTATTTAAATGCAGACATTAGCATGTTTACTGACAAATATGTATGATTTTACGTGGAAACATATGCGTGCTTCATCCCAAATATCCATATACTTACGTGGAAGCATTAGGGTGTTTCCCCCACACCTCCTAAGTAACATATGCGTATTTTCTCCCAAGCATAATAATATTTAAAAACCAATTATTCTCTCTTTATCTATTTATTATCATTAATTTTATCAATATATATCCACATTTATAAAAAATGAATACAAAAAATTAAAATAAATGATGCTTTATCCGACCTTTCCCATTATATTAAAAATTAAATTGTTCGAGTGTTTGGTCGTGTTTTTAATTAAATGTATTCTTCGATATTCGCTGCCCTTTGGGTAACATTGTTAGGAAGATAAACTCAATTATTAATCAAAAACGAAAAGAATAAAACAATTAAATAACAAAATTAATTAAAAATACGACCAAACGCTCGAACAATTTAATTTTTGAAAAATTAAAATATTTAAAATTACCCTGTTTACATTTACTTGCATTGAATGCATTACTATTTTTATGAAATGAGAATCTGCTTCTCTTTTGCTTCTCATTTCTTTGTTGTCTCTCACGTTTTTCTGTTCAAAAGGTTTCCACTATGCATTGGTTATCATTATGTGTTGGTACACAAACAATATACTTATATACAAATCTAGTTCATACAAGACAAGCGTGCATTAATTACTTGTGTTTTTTTTATAATATTTCACAAATGGTCCGCCATTCCAATATTTCAGCACAGCCTCGGGCAGTAAAAGGGTTTCACGTTGTTGCCCTTTCCAGTTTCTTTCCTTAAATTGTTTCTCACTTTGATAGCACACATAAATATTTGCGAAACACATACACAAAAACCAAACCAACATCACAAACTATTTAACCGTCCGAAAATTTGTTTATTCGTCTTTCACTGATCAAGCGTTTTTGATATCCTCTGTCCGATGAGCAATTGACGACTGAATACATGAAACTAAAACGCAATACACGAGCCAAACTAAGAAACACTGATTTCATCTGCAATTTACACGCAAATTCAAGAATATTTATGAATCACTCACTGAGAGAATAATGCCAAAATACAGATGCACACTTATAAGATATACACTCTCGTTGCCCCTCTTTTATTCTCTTGCTCTGAGAGAGCATAAACAGTGCAACAAACTCGGCTGCATTTGTATCACAAACCCAGATATATGTGGGTCGCAAACACATATGTTATAACATATTAATCATTATGTCTAAAACATGTTGAATAGCAAACACAATGAGTTTGGACCAGTGGTCACCGTCCATAGCCCCCAGGGGCCGAACACGATCGGCTTTTTACACGTACACAACACGAACGTCAACAAAAAGCATATCAAAGAGCGTATGAGAGAAGAAAATTTCATTCAGTAGCACATTAGCTTTCAACGAAGAATGTTCATGCCGCTTTGTTCTAGATTCAGGACAAATACACCAATACATTCACATTTGATTAGTATTCTCTTTTTGGTGACCACTGGTTTGGACACAAGTATATTATATTTTCGATTTTTGTCACATGCTCCAAACACATGTTATATTTGCATACAACCGACAGACTGTTCAGGGTGTGGCAACTTTCGAAGAACTTCTGCACTTATAAGATCGAAGCCTGGTGTGTTTTTAAGCGGTATTTTTTGGATTTATCTTTTAATTTTGCTCGGTCTAGTCACTTTTTCATTCGCACTATTCTCGTTCTGTATAATTGTGATATGTTGCTCATAATCAACAATATTTTCAGTAATGTTGTTCCGCTTAAAAACATTTGCCAAGTATTCTGTAAATATTTTAACTTTTTCGATGCCAGTTTTTGCCCATGTTCCATCTGTACTTTAACGCGGCAATGCTTGCTGTATCGGTTCTGTAAATTGGCCTGTTTCCAGAACTTTTATTTACTCCGCGACAGGTCCTGGAACTTAAGCGTCTTTTCTCTTGTTCTATTTTCAGTTTTGGTACAACGAGTAAAACTTTTAAGCCTTCATTTTTGGTGTCCACATCAATATCCTAAGGATCACTACTGTGGTGAAGTTTTCCCCCCCCCCCCTTTACATTCATAGGGCATGTCTGCTTATTTTCAAAGGTATACCATGGTATGCATTTGTTGTTGACAACTTTGGTTATATTTCTGTGGTCCTTTGTACCTTCTGCAATTCCTGCCGGTCCATCCATCCTGATCTATTTTTTTCTGTTGCTGCTTTACGCTTCTTACTTTTTCGCTTTGTAGGTTCTTCTTCCTCTGTATGGTATTCATTGCAAGAAAATGATTTCATTTGTAATTGTATTTGGTACTTGAGTTTGTGCTTTACGTTGAGCATTTTCTATCTTGAGTTTCTAACATGTTTTTTCTAACTCATTGACTCTATCTAATAATTGTAAATTAGTTTGATTTAGTAGTTAGAGTTTTGAAACTCTAATCATACTTCAACTATTCCTCGGAGTGTCTGTTGGTTTCCCGTTACCCCTTTAGGTTTTCTCGATATGCCAGTGATGTAGCATAGACAACAACCAGATTCACTAATGACTCCCAGGTGGCACGTGTGATATTTTTTTATAATCGTAATGGCAACCTCGAAATGAAGTTTAAAAACTTGTTTTGTTTTGATTATGTTGAATATTTTATTGTTTGCTTCTTTTTTTTTAAATAAAGCTTTACATAATAGATTTTACAAATTCACATGTGACTCTTGAGTCGATCCCGAGTTCCTGTTTTTATTCATTTGAGACGAATGAGAGCGTGCGTTATTGCACACTAGATACGGTCGGCCTCTATATACCAAAATTTGTTTCCCAAAGTCGATGGCAAATATTAAAGATCACCTCAAGGCAATTTAAATTTTTTTCCTTTCCGAGCCCGTGAGAAATAGCCAAAATTTTTTATTTTTTTGTCGTAGTTTTTTTGTTTGTGGTTCCATCGTAACATGCAGTCATCGTTGTATAGGTCCCGACGAGTACTACATTTGTCTTGTAGATGTGGCTGCCATGCGACTTCATTTCTACACCTAAAATTTAAAAATATTTTTTTGTAGGATAAAGGCCCTTTAAAAACCAAGAATATTGTGCTTTGAAAGTATACAGCTTTATTCAAGAACAAAAAAGTTACGTATGACAAGATGTATTTACAGCATTAAAATAAATATTTATTCATGTTGTTTGCATTATTACCAAAAATTATTGCATAATTTTTAGCGCTATCGAAAAATGTTTAATACAAATTATTGCATACTTTTTAGCGAAAACTTTTAGCAATAATTGGAATGTTGGCACGATACCAGAGCAAACAAATATCATTTATCACGACTGATAAATAAGTAAATAGCTTGTTGTTTTGTGGCAGATCTGGCGTACCTTGCTTCGTTAAAAACAAAAAAATATTCTACCACTTCGCATTTTGTCGATAACTTTGTTCTAGTTTTATCATATAAATGTGACAGGTATTGATGTCACATAACTTACAATTACAACACAGCGACCTGGCGAAATAATTGAATACTAAATAGCTTCAACTACGAGTTTGCTGATGTTATTTTTAACTTCTAGCGATTGCGTAAACAAATAGCAACAACAACACTTAAGCTGACCAAAGGAAATCGACATGTTGTTCCTTTAATAGAACAAAATATTATAACATCAGAAACAAACCGAAATGTCAGGGTGAGCCTCGAAAACAATAACTATTTGATATTTAAACCACCACCCATAGGATGGGGTATATATCATTTAATTTGGATAAAAATGTAACGCATAGAAGGAGCGTTATTAGACAATTTTTTAAAGACGATTGAGCCAAGTCAGTCTGTCTGTTTGGCTGGCCGGCTGGCTGGTCAACACGATGACTTATCGATAATAGCAAAATTTTGTCAGTGACTATTATTTGCCCAAGGTTAGTTTGGGTTTGAAAATGGGCCACAAAAATTAATGTGGCCAAAACACGCCCCTTCTAATACCCCCCACACAAATGGACACATTTAGTACGAAATCATGTTTCTTCTAAAACTATTTCTGGTAGATGTGATTAGCTTCAATTCAAACATTGTTTAATAATATTATATAAATATCTACTAAATTTGAGAAAATGGGTGAAGTCGCCACCCCCATTATGTTACCTCCCATGCAAACGCTTGGTGGTCGTCCGTGTTGTCAATGCGATAAGTCGAGTGAAACACTTGCCATGTTAATCAAATTGGACACTAGGCTTCATGTCAATAAACGCCAATCACCGATTAAAACAAAGGTGGTTTTGCCACGCCCATATTGGTACCTTCCATATAAAAGTTGTTCACCCGTCTGATTGTTCGGCAAGATAACTCCCGCAAAACCGAACCAATCTTTTTGTAATTTGGTACTAGCCAAAATGTAGGCAAGAGCCACTCTTCTATGGAAAACTAGTCATTTTGGCATGGCAATTCTGGTACCTCCGATACAAAATATTGGTGGTTGTCCGGATTGACAATGATATAAATCGCGTGAAACACTTCCGATCTTATTGCAATTAGGCTTTGTGTCATCAAACGCCAGTCACCGATTAAGACAAGGGTGATTTTGTCACGACCTAACAAGATACGTTGTGCTGCCGGCTAGTCGTTCGGCAAGATATCTTCCGCAAAACCGAACCAATATTTATGATGTTTGGAGCCAGACAAAATGTAGTCAAATGCACACAAAAGTTGGGCGGATGACCGGTTGATCGCCATGATAAATCCCGTAGACTACAAGCGATCTTAATAAAATTCGGTACTCGGCATTTCCTAAACTGATAGATTAACGCCCATTTTCGTACCTCCTATACAAAAGTTATGCGGCTTTAAGGCTGGCCTACTCGATATCTACCGTATACCACAACCGATCTTAACAAAATTTGACATTGATCAATATCTTGTGCAATACTGTGTAAAAACCGATGAACACTTTCACCATGCCCATTTTTGTACCTCCTATATAAATATTGGACGGTCAATTCGCTGGTAATCACGATAACTCCCCATAATCATAATAATAATAATTAAGTGGGGTATTGAATAATATTTAGCGCAATGCCACTCTGCTACTGAATATTGGCATATTTGCCAATAATCCATAGAATTCGGTCGCAATGGATGACGTCGGGTGAGGGTATGTTTCCGTCGGTTCACCCGACTGAAATTTCTGTACTGGTTCAATACAATTGTTACTACATAATTTTGTATCGTGACGTCATGATTCTTCGGTACATAATAACAAACACTCACCGCCATTCCCACCCGCATTCGTCCCTGGTCTACCCGTCACCTAAGCATACACAACATCCATCAGTCGCAACAACCACCGTGAACAATCACACTCACTGACAACACACAAGCTCTGTCGTCGTTATGTACATATTAGCAGCGAACTAGTTTAATGGGCACACGAGAATGAGTGATTGGATGCAATTCTCATTTGCGTCACTACAGCAATGGTACTTAGTATTAAGGTTGACTAGACTCAAGTCCTAGCCTCCGAGCGAACAACCAGACAAGATTATAGCATTGTGCCTGGGGCTCTAGTTCTGCAAAGGACAGGAGCAAATTTTGGGATCTATTCTTTAGTAAAGACGGTGTAAATACATTTGCTACACAGGAGTTTCGGCTCATTGTTCCTACACAGGACTTTCGGCTCACTGCTCCTACACAGGAGTTTCGGCTCGCTGTTCCTACACAGGAGTTTTGGCTCACTGTTCCCACACAGGGGCTTCGGCTCACTGTTCCCATGTAAACCAGCCGATGATAACCGATACCGAACCGTTCTAACCGGACATGTAAAGCACATACCGAACCAGCATATCCGATACCGATCACCTTAGAATCTACCAGCCCGCAACCTGCCCCAGACGATTTTCAAGCCAAAGCTAGTATTCCTGAAAGGGCGTTGTCAAGCCGAGATAAGCGCCCCCTGAAGAGCGCTGTCAAGCTAAAGCAAGTGCTCCCAGAAGAGTGTTGTCAACCAAGACTAGTGTTCTCAAGCTAAGAGGAGTGTTCTCACCGAGTGAAGCAGTTGATGTTATTCCTTAATTAAATTACTTTGTAAATTAAATATCAATAAAGATTCTGAATAAAGATTCTGAATACGAAAGGTTTGGTGAATCCTAACGAAAGACTCTGGACATGGCTGAGCTTACCTCAGCCCTAGACAAAGCCACGTTACAATTTTATATGGAGATCTCATGCGACAGGCATCTCTTACAATGGTAACTAGATTAATAATAAATTATCCCATGAAAATATTTTAAAAAAATGTTGAGAGCGCTAAAAAGTATGCAATAATTTTTGTTTAACAATTTTTTTTTAATAGCGCGAAAAAGTATGCAATAATTTGCGGTATTAATGCAAACAGAAAACAAATTTGTTTTGGGATGGAAAATGGAAAACTATTCGTGACATTGGTTACAAAGTTTGGACAAAGGTTAACATTGCGACCAATTTCTACAACTGTGAAGATAACACAGGAAATTTTAGTAATGTTGCTGATAGTTTTTGAATTTTCTTGCATAAATGATGTAGAAGTGTATAAAGCCTTTTAAAACCTTTCACTTGTAAGTTCAAATGCTATAGGAATAGATAACATAGCCCCTCGATTCGTCAGAATACTCCTGCCGCGAATTTTACCCGACATCACCCATCTTTTTAATTCGATTATTACAACAAGTGTCTTTCCTACATGTTGGAAAAAAGCCAAAGTAATTCCTATGCCAAAGACTATAATACCGACGAATTTCTATACTCTGCTTCTTTTCTAAAGTACTTTAGAAGATATTGCATTGGCAACTAACAGACTATGTAAACAGGTTTTCACTGATAACGGATAAACAAGCTGGCTTCTGACCCAATCACAGTTGTGTGCACGGCTTGTGACCAGCTAACGAACTGTGAACGTGCATTTATTATGACATTATTATGACAAAGTGTGCCAAAATTGGACTTCCAGAATAGATCGTGTGAAGTGTAGCCGTGGGCAATATTTGCATGAAATAATGTTTAAAAAGTAATTGGCAGACCCAAATTCACTTGTAAAAATTTTCTGTGTTTTCTTCAATTTTCAAAAACCAAATAACAAAAAAATCATCCTTATTTGTTAATTACACAGTGAAACAAAATGAAACTTTTTCGAATATAACAGGGCTCTTTGTGACTACGGATTCTGGTAGAGGGGGTAAAAAAATACACGTGTATAGGCGTTTTGAAATTTTACGTCCCCTAAAACGGAGTTTTGTAGGATATTTTAGCCGGAAGTCGGAATAAGTACGAAATTAACCCTTAAATGGTTTTTGAGTTTTGACTTATTTTTCGCATTCAAGTTGAGTCCTGAGCTTTGGTATGTTAAGAAACTTGTAGTAGAATGTTAAGAGCAATATCTTTGTCGTACATTTTAACCCGTTACAGCCCTGTTTTAGAGGTATTTTTTATCATATTGCACAAAAAAGACCCATACATTAGGGCGGTAGATTCCGGTAATTCCACAAGAATTATTCTAGTAAATTTTTACATAAAATTGTGTTCACCAATCCTATACCTAAAATGTAAGGATAACATTATTTTCTATGCCGATTCGTCACAAGAATGTGCAAAAGGGGGGAAACTTCACCACCGTTATATACCCTTAAATTCAGAAGTAAACTTTCAAACCGCCGATATAAATATATTTTCCTTTTACCCCCTCTACCAGACTCTGTTGTCAGAACCTTGTCATTTGTGGTCCACAGTTTTATTGTAATCTTCATATTCTACGGTTATTTGGTTTGTAATTATATAAACTACCCGAATACATTTAAGTTCAATCATAAGGGAATTGTATTCTCCCCAAATTTTGTTTGAGTTGTTCCCTAGTTTGTTGTATTTTTAACAACGAACTTTTAAATGTTTCTTTATTTTGGTATTATGAAATTCAAATGGTTCATTTCGTATTCTTTTGTATTGCCGCAATCGAATTTTTGGGAAAACCCTTTGATCGAATAATTAAATCTAAATATTTGCAAATTACATTTTAAATGTGAATAATAAGGAACATTTAGAAGGGAAGAGATACAACATTTGCGTGCCCTCTTTCAATTAGTAGCAATGCAAGGATGTTTGTAATAATATATATAGATATCTACTGAGATTCCCAGGAATGTCCTTATTCTCAGTAATAGACAATGAGATTGAAGGTGCACAAACATTAACATAAACTGGTAAGTGAAGGAAATTCACCATATTACACTTTACTAAATTACAAATTCCCTATTAGTCTTCATACACTTTGTTGTGATATTGCGCCCACACTCTCTATAGAATATTCCACATAAATTCATTTAAGAAGTTATTCATCTCTTTATTGTGAACAACATAATCACTGCTGTTCGCACATTATTATCCTTTTATGTTTCCACAATTTCATTTCTGCTGATGCCAGCATCCTCGTCTGCAATTGCATTAAGAAGTTCCAAGGCATTAAGTTGCCAATTACCTACATTTGTATAAATATCTTGTTCATCATTTTAACATCGTGGAATTAATTGCACCAACAAGGGAAAAAAAACAACAATCGCACTTCTGAGAAATATGTCCTTCCTTCCTGTCCGTCCTGCATCCACAATATAACCATTCCCAAAAACAAAACAGATAAAATCATCAGTTAAATTAATGCAAACTCAAAAATATACAATGCATTTGGTATAACCTGTGCCTGTTCACATGGAAACTCTCTTTCCTTCTTAATTAATGCAACACCGAGGTGAGTGAAAGAAAGAAATTTTCGAGAATTTGGTAAAGGACTCGCACATATAGATGTACGGGCAATCATTGTGTGTTGCATGTTCGATGTGGCGGAACGAGACCATGAACAGGAGCATCAGTATAACCATCGGTAACAACATTTTCTCGTATTTAATTATCACTGGAATACTCGTATTGGAAAAGTATGCACGGTTTTCCATACCTACATGCAAGTTATGAGATGTGGTTAACAATTCTGGGAGTTCTTAGGTCGGTTAGAGTTAAATAAAGACAACTTTTTAATTACTTTTATTGACTATTTTACAACCTCATGTGGTCAGACGTCTTACACATATTAATTAAACAAACAAATTAAACAAATTTCAACATATTCTTCCAACTGACTCTATCCGCCGCCTTTTCTCGCCAGTTGGTAAAAACAAAGATACAGAGGGATTTATGCTGCCTGGTCTTTCCAATGAAGTTTTGGTCGTCCTCTTTTCCTGTTTCTATCGGGTGCGCTTTCGAAAACCTTTCGCGCTGGCTCATCTTCTTCCATTCTGATAACATGGCCTAGCCAAGATAATTGACCTAATTTGATTCGCCTAGCTGTGTCCACGTCGGAATATAGATTATATAGCTCAGGGTTTCAGCGACGTCGATACTCGCCGCTTTCTCTAACAGGACCATATATTTTACGGAGAATTTTTCTCTCGTATACTCCCAGGCGTTTTTCATCAGCTTGCGATATCACCCAAATTTCGGAGCCATATGTCAAGACAGGTAAAATGAGAGTCTCATATAGCTGGACTTTTGTCCGTCGAGAGAAGGCTTTGTTCCTAAACTGCTTGCTGAGATCAAAATAGCATCCATTTGCAAGCACAATTCTCCTATTTATCTCCAGGCTGACGATGTTCTCCTTGTTCACGGCGGAATCAAGGTAGACAAATTCATCTACCACTTCAAAATTAAATCGGTTGTCACCATCCGATGACACCATCAATTTTGTCTTGTCTTCATTAACAACAAGACCCGCCTTCGCTAACTCCTTTTCGATTCTTGAAATTACTGGACTAACCTCTCGCAAATTTCGCCCAGTGATGCCCAGCACCATAGGGCTTTAACATGTTAATGATCTTGTTCGTATTTACTGCAGTTTTTCTCATTATTACTTCCATTAAGATGTTGAAGAGATTGCACGAAAGTCCTCGCTTGGTACAGAATGGTTCGGTGAGGTCTTTGCCCACTTTCACTGCTGATTTGGTGTTGGTCAGCGTTATTCTACAGAGGCCGGAATACCAAGCTCAGACATAGCTTCTTACAGTTTTCCCCGTATGGTGCTATCGAATGCAGCTTTGTAATCGACAAAAAGGTGGTATTTATCGATTTACTTTTCGTGGGTCTTTTGCAGGATTTGGCGTAGCGTGAATATTTGGTCAGTCGTGGACTCGCCTGGTCTAAAACCACACTGATAAGGTCCAATCAGGTTTTCAATAAATGGCTTTAGTATTTCACATAATAATAATCTACACTGTCTTCCACAATCATTACCCCCTTATCTTCAACGGAAGTATCTGAGTTGTTTAGTGCTGATAAATGGTTTCTCCACATTTAAAGCACACACTGCTTATCAGTCACCAGATTCTCATTATCGTCCTTGCAGGAGGGCAGCCCATTATTCGGCCCGTCATTCAAACTTCTTACCCTTTGGAAATACTTTCGGGATTCACCATTCATCCTGCACATTTCTGTTTTTTCACAATCTCTCTCTGCTCCCACTGCCAGTTTTTCCACCTAAATAGTTGGTTTTCCTCCCTTCTTAGCCTCTTGTACCGCTCACTCGCCACACGCGTTGTAACTGACTGTTTCGTTGCCATACGTGCAGCGTCTTTTTCATCAGTTGCAATGCGACATTCTTACATATAAACAGTAATATAAAATAATTGTCAGCGGAATGGTTAGTAGTAATAGCCTACATGGGACTTTGTAATTAGCTTTGGCTTTTGACTTATTTTGTTTATTTTAATGGAAACCATCCACGATATTTTATTATCAGTTAGCATGCCAGACTTTTCATAATGCCATCATTTAATAGAAGACTGTATTATTCTCAGGATTGTTGAATGCCGGTGTGTTCTGTTCGAGCAGTTGAAGGTATTTGCCTACATATGACATGGCTTCTAGTGAATGCAGTGTCAAGATATATATCTCTCTAGGTAAATCATTGCTTTTAAAATTAACTATGTAATTCTGTTGTTTAATGATTCTCGGGGACTTTAACTATGAAATTCAGTTGTTTAATGACATATGGCGATTTCGTTTCCGAGAAAAAATTCAACATATTTTCTGCCCTTTGCCCTAAAATTGCCTTTTTGTGTTCGTTTGTGGAAAAAGTGTAACCCTACATCAAGGTTTTGAGTTAGTTTCTGAGAATGGTGCATTCAAAAAGTGCAGAAATTTTGAATGTCCTGCCCATTTCACGGGGCAGAATGGTGCACCATAAAATGGCCGATATTACGCCTGTTTTTTTTATTCATTGCCAAACTTATTAATCGACCACTTTGTATGGAAAGCTAAGCGGTATTAAGCGATATAAGGAGGCTCTCCATACATACTCGTCAAAAATGTAAAAACACGCTTATTCTGTATTTGTGTACAGGGTGTCTCAGTAAGAATGCACTTTCTCATTTTAAAATAAAAACCAATACTTTTTGAGATAGTTATGATTTTTTTATTGGATTCTAAAGAAGATATGTTCCAATTCAGTAGGGAATAAAATATCCGTCAAATAGGTCCCGCGGCTCTGATTACTTTTTTCATGACTTTTTCACAGAGATGTGGCTGTATCACGGATGACGCGTCGGATCTCAGATTTGAGCTCAGGAATTGTTTCTGGTTTATTCGCATAAACCCGAGACTATTTCACAAAACCCTAAAGAAAGAATACCTTGAGTTATTTTCTTTCGGAAATCGTTGCTTCCATAAATCAATTGCTTCATGCACAGTGTGGCAGATGGCGCCGTCTGGCTGAAGCCACATGCTTGGACGACATGTGGCCTCCATGCCGTCCAGTTGTGGACACAAGACCACCGTTATCATGCTCCTGAAGGAATGCCTTTCACAATTACAACAATTTCGACCTCATCTTCAGAAATGTATATCACAATCACGCCGTCTGACCAAAAACCGCACCAAACAGTTGCTCGCTATGGGTGGATTTGTTTCTCATGGATTGCAAGAGGATTTTCTGAGCTCCAAATGCAACAATTTTGTCTATTCCCAAAGAAGATGACTTTTTTTTGATAAATTGACATTGACTTTACTTTGCTCCATTACCCATTGAACGGATTGCCGGCGCTTTCCATGGTCTGCTGGTTTGAACTCCTGAGTAAGCTGGAGTTTATACGCATGAAGGTGGAGTTATTTTGTCAAAATTAGCTGTGTAGTGCTTCGTGAAATTTGAAGTTGCTGAGAACGATGCCGAATTGATGTTTTTGGGGTTTTCGGCGACACTCTCGTTTACAGCAGCAATGTTTTCTGCAGACCGACCGGTACATTGACGCACAGGAGTCTCAAACTGCAGTTACACCTACCAAGATTATCGCTTTTTCGGGATTCTAAATGTCAAACTCCATAAGAAAAAAAAAACCTCGATAATCCCAAAAATGCGATAATGTTGGTAGGTGTAAATGCCGCTTTACTGTGCATAACCTAAACAGTTTCTTAAAATTTGTTGACCACTCTTCGAATGGTTGACACATTAGGTGCACTTTCTAGACTGAAACTTCTTCGAAGTTTGCGATCGGTCTCACAATAACTTTTCAAAAGTTTGTAAGAAGTTTTCAAAATTACAACGCCTTGATCTTTCGCAAAGCGCTACATTTTTCATAATAAGCGGATTAAACATATGTGACAGCTGCCAAATTACAGAGTTACCACTTGCACAAAAAAATGGCACTACATGTTAAAAATTCAACCTTGCCGAGTCACCCTTTTTGTGTTCTTTGCATTGCTAAGCTAATTTTCCTACCTCTTGTGTGGGGCACTAAGCTAATTTAAGCGACATCAGTGAAAATCGCATACCTTCTCAAACGAAGTGGTCGAATTTTTAGTTAAGGGGGGATAACCAAATAACCAATCGTATTGGTACTTTCTGGAATACGTTGTATGAAGAGTCGTTTAGATTGACTTAATATCAGTTAGGTATGCATATATACTGGTGGAATATATTACATAAGCTAGATAAATTAAACATGCTAAAAAATCAAACGGGTAAATTTAGTTGTAATTAAAATGATTATGTTATTTTCTCACCCCAAACAATTCACAACTTCGAAGGGACGATGGCAACATTTTTTAAATATAACCTCATACAAGGGCAACCTTATATTTTACCATTAGTAATTACAATAACAAAAGGCAACTCTTCACAACAATAACTTTAAAAAAGGCAGCTTAGCTCACAACAAAGTACAAATACGACCAGAACAACATTGGAATAATAACAAATTAAAATTAAATTATTAACTCAAACACCCTTCTCTTTGGATTAACTTAGGTTGAAGTGGCTGTCACTGACTCATTTAGTCCTATACCGACCGATGGGATACAACGGAATGTCATGTTTCCTCCCTGTGATTAAGGGGTGGCTAGGCCAAATTATTCCCCATTTCGGGTTTCCAAGATAAGGCTAAAAAAGATAACTATAGTTGTCCTTGATAAACTAATTTATACACTGTATACTTAAAAAAACGGCGTCTGTAGCATATTCTCCCAGACTTATTCAGCAGGAACCATGTATATGTGTGGAACACACTTCAAATATTCTTTTGTTTGGAAGTCCCAAACACACTTGTATTATAATGCAAACACTAGCCTATTTACTGACAAACATGTATGCTTTTACGTGTAGACATATGCGTTCTTCATCCCAAACATCCATTCAGTTTCGTGGAAGCATTCGCGGGTTTCACCCAAACTTCCATATACTTACGAGGAAACATGTGCGTATTTCCTTCCAAACATAGTAATATTTAGAAATGAATTATTCTTTGAATTCAATATAAATACGAAGTCTGATCAATAAGTCCGTGACATTTCGAACTTCCTTCGTAGTTATATGAAATGCAACACTGGTCAAGTACCACCTGTTAATAGACTACTGTAACATTTTGATCAAGTTCCGTCATTTACTTTGCGTTTAAAATATACAACCTCGTGCATTTTTTCTAAAAATGGAAAAAAAGTGAATTTCGAGTGCTCACTAAACATTAATTTTTGCGAAAAACAAAACGTCAATCAAACTAAGGAAAAGCGTGACAAATACTATGGTGACTCTGCACCATCAATTCCAATGGTAAAAAAGTGGTTTTCTGGCTTTCGCTGTGGTCGCAACTGTACATATGACGTTGAACGTTCTGGACAACCAATTGGAGTCAATACATCCGAAAATGTCGAAATGTGTTGGCGGTTCGAAGAGGAAAAGTGCGTAAGATTGTTGATGCCAGAGACATTTCATATGGCAGTGTGGTTTCGATTTTAAATGATCAGTTGGGTTTAAGAAAGTTGTCTGCAAGATGGGTACCATAAACGTACGGGTGCACACGTGTGTAGTCTCAATGGCAAAATTCCATGAATTGCGCTACGAATTGGTATCTCATCCGCCAAGTGACTATTTCCTACTTCCAAACCTAAAGAAATGGCTCAGTGGAAAGAGATTTAGCTCCAACGATGGAATTATTGATCAAACGAATGCCTATTTTATGGACCTCGAAAAATCCTATCTTTTGGAAGGGGTACAAAAATTGGAGAAACGTTGGACTAAGTGTATTGAGCTAAAATAACTGTGTTTCATTAACAAAGTCAGGGACTTATTGATACGACCTCGTATTTATTTTATTTATTATAATTAATTGTATCAAAATAAATCCACATTTATAAATGGAGGGCTCACAGCTGAAGCGAACCAAGTCATAAAAAAGACAATTCGAACATATTTTGAGGTAAAGAAAATGTACTGCCATTAATGACAGGAAAATGACAGGCATTGACTTGACTTTTGTACCGTTACCTTAGGAACGAAACACTTTTTGACATTGTGCGTTACAGAAGTATATAGACTTGACCTTGGCGGAGAATTTCGCTCGAGTATTGGAATTTTTTATATATCATAACTTGGTTCAGCTGTGAGCCCTCCTAATAATAAAAATAAACATTTAGGATTTAAAACGGTCCTTTTTACATATATTTGCATTGAGTACATTATTTGTTTTTTATCAAATGAACAGCAGCTTTTGCTTCTCCTTCTTTGTTGTTTCTCACGTTTTGGTTTTCAGAAGGTTTCATCTATGTGTTGGTTATCACTATGCGTTGGTTAATCGCAAAACATCGCAAACCGTTCAACCGTTCACGCCTTAGTTTATTCTTTTCACTGATCGCGCTTTTGACATCCTCTGTCCGATGAATCATTGACAACTGAATATATGAAACTTAATCTGCAATTTGCATGCATATTCAGGAATATTTAGGAATCACTGACTGAGAAAATAATGCAAAAATACCGAAACACACTTTTCTTTTGCTCTCGAGAGAGCATTAACACTCCAACAAACACAGCTGCATTTGTGTAACAAACGAATATATATTTGGGTCACAGATACCTATATTATAACATATTAATCATTGTGTCTCAAACATGTAATATTGAATAGCAAATACAATGAATTTGCACATACGTATATTTTGTTTGCGTCAAGCTCCAAACATATGTTATATTTGCATCCAATCAACAAAAAATCCACAGATTTTTAAGATTGTATTATTCAGCGTAATTCCCTGAATGATTGTTATATCCCAGAAGAGTAGTGGGTGTTTTTTGCTTTTGAAAGTTGATGAAAACACAAACAATGAAAAATTTATTTGGATCGATAAATCAATACCTATTACTTACTTTTTTAAGATTATCTCGTGCAAATGTTGCCCAAGGCTTCGTTTCACGTGGTTCATTCTGAAAGTCCAGTATAAGCACACTTTTTCAACACTTCTGCTGGTATCTCACCAAAAACTTGTGTAATGTTGTCTATCAAGGCAGCAACCGTCGTTGGCTGGTACCCATAGACAAGAGACTTCATGTGCCCCAACAAAAAATAGTCTAGTGTCGTCAAATCATACGAACGAGACAATTAATTGACAGCGCCATAACGCGATAAACTCGTATCTCAATTGGTTCATAGTATCGCGTGCAGTGTAGCATGTGGCACCGTCCTGTTGAAATTACATGTCAACCAAGTTCCATTCTTCAATTTTTGGGCAAAAAAAAAACTCAGTGATCATCAAACGGTATCTGGCTCAATTGACCGTAACATACGGTCCAATGATGCAGCCAGCCTATAAACTGCTCCAAATAGTGAATTTTCAGGGCGCATTTGCAACTCTTGAACAGACTCTGAAATCTCTTCGGATCATATTCGGCAATTCTTGTTTATTGACATACCCACTGAACCCACTGAACCTCACTGGAGGTTGCCACGACCTCATTGGAGGTTGACACAACCTCATTGGAGGTAGACACAACCTCATTGGAAGTTGACACAACCTCATTGTAGTTTAACATAAACTCATTAGAGGTTTTCACAACCTCATTAGAGGTTAGAGCCGAATTAGAGCTTATTACATCCGAATTTGTATAGTGTCACAAAGTAATTTTTAAATTCCTTTTAATTATTAGCTGACGATTTATTTTCCTGAATTCTAATAAAACAATTACAAATGGAAAAAGGGTAAACTTTAGGGTAACGCCTTTGTTATTCGTGCCAGTTCCGACCTTTTTGAAGTCCCGGACATCAAGGGCCACCGCAGCAATTCTGACGTGCATCACAAACGATCGACCTTGACAAACTTCAAAACCGTGGATATTTGATTTGTCATTTTCTGAAAAAAAAACGTTTTAAGACATAAAATATAACTACAATATTTTCACCTACCTTTATTAATAACCACAAAACAAAAATTGATATTGATGCTAGAGCAACAGTTATTCATTCTTAGCTTAGTTGAACATAATATTTTTTAAACCAACCATTTTTATACCCTCCACTGTAAGTGATAGAGGGAATTATACCCTCCACTGTAAGTGATAGAGAGTATATATCCGTTTGTCATTCTGATTGTAACATATAGAAATAAGGCTTTGCGACCCCATAAAGTAAATATATTCTTGATCCTTATAACAACCGGAGTCGATATAGCCATGTCCGTCTGTCCGTCTGTTGAAAACATTCTCGCGACTTCAATCGGATGTTCAATTCAGAATGTTCCACGTATTCCTGAGCAGTTTGGTATTGAAAATCAGCGAAATTGGTCCATTGGAAAAAATTTTATGATTGGAAACGTAAACCAACTCATAAAATTTTCACATTAATTTTTGTAGCTTTATACTAAACTACTCCTTTTGCCGTGTGGTGAATTTCCATGTTGAATATCTTTGTTGTTCTTCATAATAGGTAAGTACTTTAGAATGTTTAGATGTATTTTCATGTGTTCATACATTTATAAGAATTTTGTCACACTTTATAAGGTCGCTGTGGCCTGATGGGTAAAGGGTTGCGCGTTGGAGTCTGAGGGTTGTTGGTTCAATTCTCGTCCCATCTTGTTTCTTTTTTTTTAACAGTTCTTCAAAAAATGCTTTTTTATTTTTAAAAAATGTTTTTTTATTTTACTTGTGAACAAGTAACTTATTTTTATTTTTTTTAAAAAAGTAAATTTTCTTAAAAGAAAGTACATTTCTTAAGTACATTTCAAAGTACATTAAGTACATTAAGTAAATTTCAAAGTACATTTCTTAAGTACATTTTATTAAGTACATTTCTTAAGTACATTTCTTAAGTACATTTCTTAAGTACATTTCTTAAGTACATTTCTTTCTTAAGTACATTTCTTAAGTACATTTCTTCTTAAGTACATTTCTTAAGTACATTTCTTCTTAAGTACATTTCTTCTTAAGTACTTAAGAAATGTACATTTCTTAAGTACATTTCTTAACTACATTTCTTAAGTACATTTCAAAGTACATTTCAAAGTACATTAAGTACATTAAGTACATTTCAAAGTACATTTCAAAGTACATTTCAAAGTACATTTCAAAGTACAGTTTCTTAAGTACATTTTCAATGTGAGCATTTGAGCATTGTGAGCAATGCATTTGTGAGCATTGTGAGCATTTGTGAGCATCCTGCATTTGTTAACAAGTAATTGCATTTGTGAACAAGTAACTTATTTTTATTTTTTTTTTAAAAGTACATTTTCTTAAAAAGGTCCTTTTTAAAATTTAATATTTTGCTGGTTAACAGCACAGCCGAATTTAACACTTTTGCTTGTTTAATTAGAAAAATGTTCATGACTTGTAAGCTTGTAGTATGAATTTATCATACATGAACCAAAAAATAATATTTCTATTTATAATTTTAAACGTCAGGTATTAAATGCATAGAATTATGTCGTGGTAACCGAATTGAAAATTAATCCGGTCCTACCTACAGAATTCATTAGAAGTTCGGTAACAGCAACCGAATTGATGCCAAATTCGGTCGTTGCAACCGACTTAGGGCTAAATTCGGTTATTGCGAACGAATTGATACCAAGTTCGACAGACATAACCGAATTGATGACAAATTCGGTTGTTGCTATTGAACTGCTTCTCATTCCGTTACTCCAACCGAATTAGGTAACAATTTCGGTTGTCGCATGCAAATTAATTCCAAATTCGGTTTTTCCAACCGAAATTTTGGAAAATTTAGTTGACAGAACGAATATAACACAATGCAAGACGAAAAAATATAACCATATACGGACACCACTACGTGATAAAAGACCAAAAAAACAGCAGGCAGTTGTCGGAGGCCTTCGGCCACGGACTGTCCCTGCAGGCTGTGTCAGAGACACGGCCATTAAGTTTAACGTAGAATACGCCATCCGATAAGACAGCAAACATATATAACAATAAATGATAAATAACATAAGCAAATGAATTTATTTATTTGATAGTTACTTTTGATAATATACATAAGCTTAAAATTAAATAAAATAAATTTAAATAAAGCTTATTTATTTTTAATTTAACATAAAAATGTATGAATTAATTTTTTCATATATTTTTTATAATTATATATCCATGTTAAATTCAAATTCACATTTAACATTTTGTTTCACTTAAATACATAAGTAAATCTACGAAATTTCAATATTTCATCAATCAAAACAACAGCCGAAGGTTTGTGTCCACACTGAAACAGCAGCATAGTTTGTGTTCACGCTACAAACTCAAACACTCAACCAAACACCACACATATGTTTGAGTGTATGTGTTTAAACAATTTTCATTTGAGAAATTTAAATATTAGGAAGATATCAACCAATGTGAAATGTAGATAACATCTTCATTTACCTACAAAAAAATTTGTAAAAAAAGTTATCTCGCCGTTTCCTCATAAACAATGAAATAAAGATTACAACAATAACAATCTGACATGACTCCCTATACCGTAAGGTAAGACGTATTCTACGCCAAAAAAAAGACCCCTGTCACCAAGTTTTGCCCAAAGTCCCCAGGTTTTTTTATGGGCCCCCAAAGAAGTGGGCCCCGGTGTCATTTTTGCAAAAAAAGTGATAATTTTCTCAAGCTCATATCTTGCAAACCGTTCGGAATTTTGATTTATTCTCTGAGGCAAAGTTGTAGCCCTTGTCATAGCGAACAAAAATTGTAAACACATCAAATCAAAAAAAAACTTCATCTTCAAGGTCAAAATCGCGAAAAACTTTAAAAAATGAGCGAAAAATCGCCGAAAATGCGCTTGTTTTATTTTACTTCTTGAGATATAGGCCTTTATAGCTTGAGTATATAATCGCTTATATCTCACCCATTTCTTATCCGATCTGGTTGAGATGGGTATGAGATGAGAAGACCTTTGAAAACTCTATAAATCTGTATATAAATATGTTCATTTTTATTAGCTCATTGGGGCAAATTAAAAAAAAAAACCATTTTTAACCTCACATTTTTAATAAATATCTGGTTTTCTCAAAAAACAGCCCTAGTAAACTTATTTCTTCCTAGACTCAGTAAACGACAACACTTCAAGCTTTTTTAAGGTATAATACTCCGCATTGACCCTTCTATGACCGGAGATAGTGAGGTTTTTCTAACAAAAGAACTTTCTGGGAGCCAAAATTTCGCTTAAAAACAATTGATGTGTAACAAAAAAAGCCATTTCTTAAAAAAATGTTGATTTCCAAACCTATAAACGTTAATAAGTGTCAGTGAGGAGGCTGGGTGTGTGAGTGCACTGTATCTTCACTGATAGTAAGTGCATTCTAATAAAAATTCTCAAGCTGGTGGGTGAGTTCCCGTGCCCAAACTATCAAACAACTACCTGGAGGCAAAGATCTGCATTGAATTCACATAAAAACAACCCAAAATATAAAAAAAATACCTGGAAACACATTGGAGCTATTGTCATAAAGATGAAATTGTGAACATATAAAATCAATAAAACTTCTATCAAAAAACTAACTGGAAGCAAACATCTGCATTGAATTCACAAGGGACGCAGCACGCAATATAGAAGCGACACGACGCTCACATCGAGGCATTACACAGCGCGACATCAACGAGGGCTCAGCGGTGAAAGTTATAAAGTGAGAGTGAAAGTAAAAAAAGTGAAAGTGCTACAGCATAATTCGCACACAACATTGGCAACTGACAATTTCAATATGCAGTGTGAAAATATTGATTTATTTTGCTACGTTTGTGGTCATCAAATCAGAAAAAATAGTTCTACCACATTGCAAAAGGAAATTAATCTTTTAACTAGTGCATTCAAGAAAGGATATAAGTTGTTTTTCGACGAAGAAGACTTGACCGGTGAAAATTACACACCTAATACAGTGTGTCGCCAATGTTACAACAATCTCATGGCATGGTTGAGTGGAGGCAAACATAGGATGAAGTATTGTAAGCCGGTAAACTGCTATGCATGCGTAAATCACACATGTGGTCTAAATCGATATGCTGAGAGGAACAAAAGTTATAAACCAACTGTAACAGCCACACTACCAGTGCTTGCACCTGAACATTTTGTATCACCAAGGCCGCCAACTCCAGATCGTAGTACAGAATGTACAGGAATGACTAGAGCAAGTGGTGTTACTTATGAAGATCCATTTGATACCGATTATGAGCCCCAACAGGGAAGAGATGGACCACAACTAATAACACAAATGGAAATGGATTTCATTGTGGCCATATTGGGACTATCGCAGCAACTTGCCATGTTTTTGACAGCGTTTTTAAAGCAAAGAAAACTCACACATGGTAATGTTAACTCTACGGCGTACCGCAAACGGCAAGCTGAATTTCAGAGCCTCTACACTCTAAATGATGATAATTCGTTCGCTTACTGCAACGATGTAAAAGCTTTGGTGGTAAAAATGGGAATGAACTACATCGCTAGTGAGTGGAGATTATTTGTTGATGGTTCTGTTTTAAGCTTGAAAGCAGTGTTGTTGCATGTGCCGAACCGAAAACCTTCCATTCCGTTAGCAATGGGTATTAACATGAAAGACAGCTATGACACATTGAAAGATATAATGGAAAAAATCAAATATGTACTACGAAAATAAATCGAAGATTTGGGCGGCTTTCCAAAATTCATTTATTTTCTTTGCAATTGGGATTCGCGCCCACCTCTGAATCAATACCAATGTAATTCGTGGAGACCAAGAGGAAGTGTGGAGGAACAAACAAAACAACATAAACTGAGGAATGCATCTTTAATAGACAATACTCAAGACATCTTGCTGCCACCGCTCCACATAAAATTGGGAATTGTTAAAAAATTCAGCGAAATGGCCGTTCTAAATTGCCCAAAGGCATTCGACTATTTGAAAAGCGTTTTCCCAAAGCGTAGCGATGACAAAATTAAAAAAGGTATTGTAGTAAATTTAAACGAAATTTTGTTCACCTCATTGTACTATTTCCACTTTTTTAATGTTTTCTTTTCTGTCTTTATTTTTTGTCTTTATTTAACAGGCGTACTTAATGGCCCTGACATTAGAAAGCTATTCAAGAGCAATTTTGAATCATCGCTTGATGATAGTCATTCAATGGCATGGATTTACCTTCAGCGCGTATGCACCAGAGTCTTGGGAGGGGATCGAGACGCGGAACCGGAAGCAATAGAATGGGTGAAAGAAATGCTGTATTATTTTGAGAAAATCGGCACATCGATGACATTAAAGCTGCATTTTCTTCATTTTCATTTTGACGATTTTATCAAAGAACTCCCTACCGAATCCGATGAGCAAGGAGAACGGTTTCACCAAACCTCAATGCCCACGGAAAAACGGTACAGAGGCAAAAAACTCGACGCATTTCTTGCAGATATAATATCAATTTTATTGATGCATTGTTTTGCATTCCTTTTTTGATTTCTTTTCTAATTCCTTTCCCTTAAGTTGGTGGAGTCACAAGATCACCCTGTATGATGTTAATGAAGTATCTGAAGAAGAAAAAGCTGATGATGGAGGGCAGTCTGGAAGTAACGTGCCTGTGGACACCATAAGTTATGCATCAGAGTCAGATTCGGACGACGATTTGGATCCACAACTTACGAGAGTGCGATTTGCCAGTCCAGGGCCATCAACATTATAAACATTATACGAATATTTTTTTTTATAATTTTTGTAATAGATAGCATAGTATTTTAGTGCCATCCCTGCTGAGACTACAAATCCCTACAACACTGAATCATTATTACTAAATATCCATGCTACTACTCTTTGTTACAACCCTAACTCTAATGTCAACCCATACCACCTAAGGACTAATAGCTTATTCACATTTACTGCGTTTCTGCTGAAACGCCGGCGTTTCGCTCTCTTGAAATCATTTTGAAACCATGGTGTTCACATTATGCTTTTTTAAACTACTGTGGTTTCATGTGACATTTCTCATTTCTGTTTTGTGTTTTCTGTATTGAGTGTAAACAACACAAACGCACATTTGTGAATAAAGAAATATAAAATAACATGATATGATATACACATTGATAATACATTGATACACACATTGATAATAACATTGATACATACATACATAAATCACATTGCAATAAGTACTTACCACCACAAAGCAAACTAGAAATGTAAACAAACAGATTTGTTTTCCCTCATTTTTCTGACATTTGCTTTGAACCAGCAATGGAAATTTTTTCATTTTACTGCTTTTTGTAACTACTATTGGAGTACAACACTGTGCTGTCTCTCATTTTTACTGTGGTTTCAAACAAACTACAGTAAAAAGAGCATAATGTTTGCGTTTTTTTTGTATGGAAATAAGTGCCTTTAAAGTGTGTTTCGCTGAAATCATCGAAAGAGAGCGAAACGCCGGCGTTTCAGCTGAAACGCGGTAAATGTGAAAAGGGTATTAGATTAATATAATCAGTAATAGTATAACAATGAAACCTGCAACAAGCCTTTTCACTTACGGAAGAAGGCTTTATAGTATCTCAATGTTGAAGTAAAGAAGAAACAAACGAATTTAAAAAATTTTCGGGAAATTTTTCACTTTTGCGGCTCTTTAAGGCTACCTAAACGGTGTTAAGAATCGTTCCTAGGAAGTTTGTTTATTGAGATCTTAGGATCATTTTTGTAGTTGATTGTTTCCTTAAATTTTGAACGGTTTGCTACCTATGGACCTGAACAAGGGAAAAAAGGTAAAAAAAATTGAATTTTTTAAAGTTTTTTGCGATTTTGACTTTGAAGATGAAGTTTTTTTGATTTTACAACTTTGCCTCAGAGAGTAAATCAAAATTCCGAACGGTTTGCAAGATATGAGCTTGAGAAAATCATAACTTTGTTGCAAAAATGACACCGAGGACCCACTTCTTTGGGGGCCCATAAAAAAACCTGGAGGACTTTGGGCAAAACTGGGAGACAGGAGTCTTTTTTTTTGGTCTTTTATGATATGGTTTTTTTGCCATGACTTAAGAAATTACAAACTGTGTTATCTATCACAATTTATAGATTCCACGCCATCAGAACAAGAAACCTTTCCTAATACGAATGCATAAAAATTCATGCTTATCCCTTGGACACAGCTACGAGTCCGTAATAGCATGAAAAACGAAACATGAGTAGTCGAACCCGTGGCGAGTCCGTAAAACCATAAAATCCCGAATCCGTGTCGAACCCGTTATCACTCCGTAAACACATAGACAAGTGAATAAGTGAAATTACGATTGGGCGTATCCTGCGAGTCCATGAAAATATATACTAGCGATCCAGTGACCTTATGATTCGGTGGATCCATTTCGAGCCCGTTATGAGTCCGTAAAAACATGAAAAATCGAAATGCGAGTTTAGGGAAGCAGATTTGAAATTGCAAACATCCCGTGAGGGAATCAAACTCGTTTTTCGGTCAAGAAATGACCGACCCACGCCACCTCCACTCCTCACCTTTCGGCTGCAGATATGCCTAAAAATGTAATGGTTCAAAGAAAGTTTAATTGTTGCTAAAACACAAAAACTGAAACCAAAATTGGCTGACAACGATATTTAGAATGAATCCGTTTCGAGTCCGAAAAAATTTATAAAAGTGAATCTGTCTCGAATCCATTTTATTTAATAAAAAACCCGTTCCGAGTTCGAGACGGATCCGAACAAGTAAAAAGGGATCCGCTTTTCCGATAGGAATTTCACAAGCCAACGGATTCGTTATGCTTCCGTATCTGATTTGTATTTCGTATAAAATGTACGAGGAAGCAAGACTGTGTCGTATTCGAAACAGATTCATATGGCATACGGGGTATAACATCAATATTTGTCTTGCCCAACATTATCATACTTACATAATACTATTGTACCCTATCGCTTATACGATCATTGGAACATGGTCCATCATATCCTCACACACACACACACACGCACATAATGTCAATGCAAGTGGGAGAGTAAATGAGAGTAAGTATATAAACGCGTGTGCATGGGAGTTTTTTTCAATTTATACGAGTTTACATGCGTTAACGTAACACAAGTCACGTGTACTGCCAGTCATTACAGGTGAAAACAAGGAACAAAATTGCTGCTAATGAAAGAAAAACAAGCGCTGATGTTCATAAACGGCATCGTTACACTCGTCGTTCGACAAAGGAACGAGTGACATACACACACACACTCAGAAGAATGAAAGATAGAACTGAAATGTACTTAAACAATTGGCATGCAACATGCTGACCTGAATTGCTACAAAACTTGCAAGGATGTCTTCAAATTGCCAACGTTGAAAGGTGCAATTGGAGAAATGGCAACATATGCGATAAAACCTCCAACATAGCATGTACCTTGATGTCGTTGGGGGTTTAAACATCAAAAACAAATTTAAACACAACATATCCGTTGAGAGATATGATATTCTTGCACTGTTCTGTGTTCCTGCCACGAACATCTCGAGCATTTATTCTGCGGATGTGGCATATTCGCCTTGGTGAATGCAACATTCCCCCCCCATCCTGTGTATGTGCGAGTCATCACTAACAATTAAATGAAACGGGCGTATTTTTACGTTTTATATTTCAATTATATATTTTCTCAAGTAATGAACCCTGTTTGTGTAACCAACCAAACAACTGCCACCTACAATTTATGGCATTGATGGGTATGTTACGCTGACTCTGGGTTCTTACATTAAAAAATTATAGTTTACACAGTGGTAATAAGTTTTCCAGTTTACGTTAGTTTAATAATTGTTATACCTGTTACCGATTATATTTGGTTAACGTCGAAAGAAATCTGTTAAAACATCGACACTAGGCTGTCCCATCAATAAAAATATGATTTAGCTCAAGATTCATTTCAAAACTTATAAGGTAAAGTATTTTTGAGATTTTTTTCAGATTTTTCGGAAGAGGCTTAAAAGTCGCGCAAGTCAAATTTCACTAAAAAATCGAGTAGTCCGAAAGTTTTTTTTGGAATTTCACTTACAAATCGGTCAATAACCACGATTTTTTAGTTAGTAAGTCAACAGTTTTAAAGCAAAACGTTCAAACTTTTACGGCATTTGCATTAAACACCAGGTTTGAAAATGATTTTGCTCAATAACGTACCATATACTACATTCTTTTGTCAATTTTGGATACATTTCGTAAATATCGCTTTATAACTTTTAAAATTTCTATGAAAATTTAAAAAACCAATGACGCACTTTAGAAGATGGAAACATTGCAAGCAATTTTGGAAAAAAAAATTATGAACTTGCTGTTACTGTTCCACACTGCACAGAAAAGCTTCGTCACAAGAATGAAAATATTCGTCGCTCCAACAACTTTTGTCATCGAAAGTGAGCTAACCTACACTTTCGTTCCCGCTACGAAAATCTGTTCATTAATATTATGGTTGTTGCGGCAATGAATATGTTTCATTGCTGCTATGAATATATTCCATTGCTGCAATGAGTCTGTTTTGGTGTTACAATGAACTTGTTTCAATGCTGAAATGAAATTGTTGCACTGCTGCGATGAATTTTTTTCATTGTTGCAACGAATTTATTTCATTGTTGTAACGAGCTTTCGTCGTTGTTGCAATAAATTTGCGTCGTGGTTGCAATGCATGTGTTTTAGTGCTGCAATGATTTGCTTCATTGCTGCAATGATTTTGTATCACTGTAGTAATGAATGTTTTGTAGTGTGTTTGAAATTAGTTGTAATTGTTATTTTAATATTACATTGGTGGTAAATGGAATCATATACTTTTAATAATAATTTTACTAGTAGACTCTCGTCTGGAAAAAGATATTAGTATTTGATGGTTTGTGCGTCAATGTGGCCATCGTATGCTGGCCCTACAAATAAAAACAAATAAATGGTGGTACTATTAAAACTTCCTATTCATATAATATGTGTATAAGATATGTGGATATACGTAGTTAGCATTAGGGTTTTCATCACATTGAATGTAACAGAATATAAGATCTCGGCTCAGAACTTCCTTTATGCACACCGTATGTATTTTCCAAATCATAGTTTGTTGTTGTACTGAATTCTCGTTCATTCCATTCCAGCGCCAAGTTTCCTCGTCATTGAGCCAGCGATGGCTCTGCAAGCATTTTGTTCTTTTCTTTGAGGGCCTGATCATGCAAATCACTTATATATTCGTACCAATTTTCGGCATAATATTTTGACAAACTTACGAACTTGAATGATTTTTGTTAAAATATTTATTGTGTGTTGGCAGATTTACATGAATATTGACGAAATATTACGGCATATATTTAAGGTGTTATTTTATAAGTCGTGAATCAGTCACTTCGCACTACTGCTGTCGTTTTGGTAGTTTATAAAACGTTACAGCTTTGGCGTGACTACCTGAGTTGAGTTACACTATTTAATATTTAAATTCAACACGCCAACAAGAAAAATTTAGATCATGGACGGGCTTATGGAAGTATTTTCCATTTGATGGGTTATAAATAATTGCCAATTTTTCCGGAAATGTAATCGACGCCCAGAGATCAAATTATGTTTTAAAAATAATTTAAAATTATATTGCTTACTCACTGAAATTCTTATTTACAATAATAAAATTAGAAATGGAAATGGTTGCAAAACTATTATAATTATATTTACAAAAACTAAAGAGGTTGATGTTAAGGTATTATTAAACAAAAGAAGCAATACAATTTAAATTTATTTCTTTTTATTTAAGTCTATGGAATTATATCCTTACAGACCAGCAAATATATTACATAACTATTTAGCAAGAATAGCAAAATAATCCTAACTAATTAATTAAATTACATAGTAGTTGTACATGTTATTACAAAATGAAAAAAAAAAAAATATCATAGATCTATTAATAGGCTCATTGGAAGCAGAATTTGTCGAATGCAATTCTATATTAAATGTATACATATGACGGAAAGAGCGAGATGGAGCATTACAGCGTATAAGTGAAAGTAACATTGGACAATCTATAGATTCTGAAACAATGGCGTGGAGAAGTTTAATAGACGCTATTTTACTTCTGGCATCTAAAGTTTTTAACGAAATAAGTGCACAGCGACTTTCATATGTTGATAAAGGTAAAGTAAAATTTAGTGATAATAAGGCAAACTTTAAGAAAACTTTCTGAACTTCTTCAATCCGCAAGGAGTGAATTGCTGCAACTGGATTCCAAATAATCGATACATACTCGAGATTGGATCGGACAAAAGCAGAAAACAAAGGCTACTTTGTGTAAGGATCAGAAAATTTAGAAATATTTCTGCGAATAAAGTATAACATCGAGTATGATTTAGAAATCTAGATGACTTCTGAATGAAAATTTGAAATCAAAAACTACATCGAAATTGTTCAATTGTACTTAAGTACAAATGTTGCTGACTTCAGAAGGTGCATTATGGACATAAATACAGATCTTAACAGTATAAGCATTTGGGCCTCCAGAAATGGTCTTTGTCTTAATCCAACCAAATCTAAATGTTTGTTAATTTCTAGGAGTAAGACTACCCTAGCACTCGAAAATTCCGTATTGAATAATTCGTATTGAATAATTCTTATATTCCATTTTTCCAAACTGTACTGAATCTCGGTGTAACTTTCAATGGTCAACTGTCATGGACAAACCATATCAATGCTACAGTGGGGAAAGTACATGGAATGTTAAGAAACCTCTGGGCTGTTCAGACATCAACACCATTGCAACTTAGGATGCTTCTTGCGAAAACTTACCTTATACCTGTCCTTTTGTATGGATGTGAATTATATCAGAACTGTGATAGTACTGATTATCAAAGACTTAAAGTTACATATAACAACATCGCTAGGTATATATTCAACAGAAAACGTAGAGATAGAATATCAAGTTACTCATACAAAATCTTTAATATGCCCTTTGATAACACTGTGATAGTTTTTGACCCGAAAAAAATTGAACTTTGATGAATCCTTTTCGAACTACTAGGGGGGAGTCCCCTGAGTGCGAAAGTACATTTGGAAGTGTCAGATTGGCTCCAGTTTTTGAGAAATCGGTATATATGTATATAGCTAAGTCTGCGCTATTTAAACAAATTTTACCGGCCATAGGCCAATTTTTTTTTTGCCCTAAAAGGGCTTAAAAAGTTTATTGAAATAGAAAAAACAAATCTTCGCGCTCGGTCCAACTTCTTGAGATATGGGCCTTTAAAGCTTGAGTATATAATTGGCCATATCTTACATATTTATGGTCCGATCTGGTTCCGGTGAATATTATTACAAAGACCATTAAAAATTCTTTAAATCTGCATATAAATATATTACATTTTATAAACCCATTGGGGACAAATTTAAAAAATACGATTTTTTAACCTCACTTTTTTGCTAAAAATCTGATTTTCTCAAAAACCAGCCCTAGTAAACCTACCTAAATATAAATCAATTTTATTTTTTCATATATTAATCTACACTGAGGAACCAAATTACTTATATGGGAAAATAAAATTTGGCCGATCACAGCGTGGAAAGATAGCGATAACCAAATGTTTTAAGTTTTTAATTTCTGAAAGACAATTTGTCATATCTGCTACACGTCTTTGGAACAACCTACCACTCCATAGACAATGCATAGGCAACGCTGCAAAATTTAAAAAGGAGCTCATTATACATTTAAGATGAATTTATAATAAAATTTGTTTTTTTTTTTTTCTTTTACTTCTAATATTTTTATATATTTTATTATTATTATTATTTATATTACCACTAGTATACTAATTCAAAACTCGAGTATCTGTAGTTTTGTATCACTAGCACTGTAATTTATAAGAATCATTTTTGTTGTGCTAGGTTCTCATGAAATTAATAAATGAAATGAAATGAAAAGTCACAATACTCAAAAAATTCATCCAGGTTTTGGCAATAAATGTGATATGACGAATTAATAGCAGCTCTACAACGACGAAATGTCATTTTAAAACATTTATTAGCATTGAATGGCAAATCATTCACTTTTGACCAAGTAGCAATTCTATCCAAATCTTCCTAAAACAAAGCAATATCATTTTACGGACTGATTTAAAAATATTTAAATCATCCGCATACATAAGATGTTGCGAAGTTTTTTGAACACATGCCAATATCATTTACAAAAATATTAAACAGTAATGGGCCTAGAATACTTCTTTGCGGAACACCAGAGGTAGGAAAATAAGAACTTGAATAATAACCATCAACAGATACGGTACATACCCGATTACACAAATACGAAATCAACCAATTTAAAACCTTAGAATGAAAACCAAACTTATAAAGCTTAAGCAAAAGAATATCATGACGGACTCTATCAAAAGCTTTCGAAAAATCAGTGTATATCGTGCCAACTTGAACACCACTTTCAAATTCATTTATACAAAATCTAGAAAAAAACCGATAAATTAGTGGTTGTAGAACGTCCAGAAATGAACCCGTGCTGACTTCGGTTAATATTTATGTATATATGAAATAGGCCTATAGTCAAAATAATTTAGACTATTATCTTTCGTAATGTTCGATTCAACGAAAGTTTTAAACAAATCAACTCCTTCTTGTGCCGAGTTCGAAACAATATTATTATACATTACACCCTTAGGAATTGAAGAATTATTTTTTTTTGACGTTATATAAGAAAAAAAACGGTTTTGGATTATTCTTTAAAGATTCTTTATACCATAGTATGTACTGGTTATACAAAAATTTGTTTAAACAATTGAATTCACACATATAATAAATATACCACATTTCATCTACGGGAGAATTGGAAAACCCTTCGTGCTGGATCTTCTACATACATTCTACTGACGTGACTTAGCCAGCGCGTTCGCATTATTCTGATGCGCTTAACTATGTCCATGTCGGAGTATAGCTCATACAGCGCGTGGTGCGTGCGTCGCCGATACTCGCCGTTGTGCACTATAGGGCCATATATTTTGTGGAAAATTTTTCTCTCGAAGACTCCTTCAGATATTTCGCCTGTTTGTGATACGACCCAGGATTCTGAGCCATAAAGTAAACCAGGAATTTTGTTATTCGAGAGAGGACTTTATCTCTAAAGTGCTTGCTTAGCCCAAAATAACATCTATTCGCAAGCACAATTCTCAGCTTGATCTCAAGGCCGACGTTGTCGCTTTTGTTTACGGCAGATCCGGCGGATCCGTTCACCCTTTGGTCTAATCGCGTGGAGACCCTGCTCGTTGAAACCATTAATTTTGTTTTGTCCTCATTTAGTTTCAGGACCACTTTTGCTGACTCCTTTTCAATTATCGAAAAACCCGCAGTAACTTCTCTAATTGTGCGCCTAATGATATCTAAATCATCATCATACGCGAGCAGCATGTGACTTTTGTTGCTGCTGGTTTTATTCATGTTGACTGCAGCTTTTCTCATAAAAATCTCTAATAAGATATTAAAGAGAACGCACGATAGGGTGTCGCGTTGCCTGACGCCTCGCTTGGTTTGGAAAGTTCGGTAAGATCCTTACCAACTTTCACTGCGGATTCGGTGTTCATCAAGGTCATTCTGCAAAGACGTATGAGTTTTGCAGGAATATGAAAGGTCAGACATTGCTTCGTAGGGATTCCCACGTATCGGGCTATCGAAGGCCTCCTTATAATCGACAAATATACGATAGGTGACGATTTATTTTTCACGGGTATTCTCCAGGATTTGGCGTAGCGTGTACAATCAGGCCAGGGATAATTGGTTTTAGTCTTTCGCACATTCTACTTGATAGAACCTTATATGCTATGGATAAAAGGCTAATTCCACGGTAGTTGGCACAGAGACTCGGGTCACCTTTTTTAAATATGGGACATAGTACACTGAAACTCCAATCGCCGGGCATGCATTCATCTAACCAAATTTTGCCAATGAGCTAATGCATTCGCCTCATCAGCTCATCGCCGCCAGCCTTAAACACCTCCGCCGATAATCCATCGGGTCCTGGGGCTTTGATGTTCTTAATCCGGACAATAGCTGTTCTGACCTCGTCTTGGTTAAGAGGGGGCAATCGACGTCGCCGTCCAAATTGTGATCGATTCTCCTATCGTCATTGGATACCTCAGGTACCAGTAGCGCCGAGAAATGACCTCTCCATATTCCCAACATGCTCTGCACGTCTGCAATGACATTTCCGTTCCTGTCCTTTCAGAAGGGGGGCCTAGAACAATTTCCATTAGTCACATTTTCGAGTTTTTTTTTGTGGAATTTTCAGGCTTCGTTCTTCCTTTTGTATGCCTCAATTTTCTCAGTCTGGCGCTTCCTCCACTACCGTTTCTCACGCCTAAAAAGACGGTTTACCTCCTTTCATTATTCCCTATACCGCTCAGTCGCAGCTTGCGTTGAAATTGATTAAAGCACTGTCATACCTGTAAATACTCATTCATTTCATCATATGCAGTGCGACACTCTTCATAGTACCATGGTTTGTTCCGAAGCGGCAACAACTTACTTTTATTTTGATTTTTCGCCCGTTTTTCTCCAAAATTCAAATTAAGCATAATTGTTGCAGGTAGGAAGAAGTAATTGTTGCAGCAACGAAACGCGAAATTGTTCAAGAAATCATGTATGAAATTTTTCGGTGCAGCAACGTTAAATATTAACGACTACACTAAAGCAGAGTAGTTAGGCATCTGATGATGTACTTCTCACGCAGATCGATACTAGTCACGCCAGTCACTCCTTCAGTGTAGAGTTATACAATTTTACAGCTTTTTACTCATTGTATGAAATTAAATTCGACTTGTGCGGCCTCTAAACCTCTTCCAAAAAATCTGAAAAACTCTCGAAAATACTTTACCATATAAGCTTTCCAATTAAGCTTGAGCAACCATGAAAATCGAAAAGGAAAAATATTTTGGTGCACCCTAGTCGACACCAAAGAGTAAAGAGACAAACCGTATCTCTGTGCTAGCCCCTACATCATTTTTAGCTGTAACACCAATAAAATTCAAGGTTATATTGAGAACATGTGGCTTCATAATGGAAAAACAAATATAATGGAGCAACAAATTAAAATTCTGAAATAAATGTTGATATTGAGAAACGTTAATTGATATAGAGAACGCAAAATTAATAATGGAAAATATTAAGAAGTGAAAATGTTGTTACTAAGAAAATAAAAATATATTATTGAGCAATGAAAATATTTAACTAGGCTGTGGGCGGATTGGTTCAAATATTTTGCACCCAACCAAATTTTGAAATTTTCGTGGTGATAGCATAAACAATGCTGATTGGCTTTGTTTTTATATATTTGGCCAACGAAAATTGTCAAATTTTGTTTAAACAATTGTGTTTCCATTTTTTAAAATTAACAGTATAAAGATATGCCATTTTAAGTAATTTTTTCCGTATTATGTTCATTTTAATAAGCTTGTATTTAAAGCAAATCCTGTTATAACGGGTTTTTCAATAAGAGCTCTACAAAAGCTTTTTTTAAATAAAACAAAACCGGTTTTAGATACCAATGAAATTCTTTATTCCTGTGAAATTACGTTCGATGCCATTGTGTATGGAACTCGACTTATTTTGCATGGCCACCACGGGCACGCATGCAGAAGTCCAGACGCTGAACCCAATTTTCGCCGGTTTTCAAGCATAAATCGGCCGATACTGCTGCAATTTCACGTTCGATATTCGTACGAAGTTCATCAATCGTCGCTGGCTTGTTGGCATAGAGCATAGACTTGACGTAGTCCCACAGGAAATAATCTAACGGAGTCAAATCGCACGATCGAGGCGGCCAATCGACTGGGCCATTTCGTGAGATAACACGTTCACCAAACTTGGTGTCCAATAAATTGGTTGTGGCATTCGCTGTGTGGCTTGTGGCGCCGTCCTGTTGGAACCACATGTCCTCCAAGTCCATATTATCCAATTGGCGCCAAAAATATTCGGTTATCATTGAACGGTAGCGCTTCGCATTCACAGTAATGTGACAGTCTTGAGCATCACGAAAGCAGTACGGCCCAATGACGCCGCCGGCCCATAAACCGCACCAAACCGTAATTTTTTCGAGATGCAATGATGACTCATGGATTACGTGTGGATTGCTGTCTGACCAATAACGCATATTTTGCTTATTGACGAAGCCATTCAGCCAGAAGTGAGCTTCATCGTTGTTGGCTCGTATATCTTTCCATGATGAAATGGCAAACCTTACTTAAGAGAAATGTCAAAACAGCGGGAACAAATATGACGTTGTTTGCTGTCCATATCGATTTACTTTTGTAGCGTCTCTGTTGAAAAACCGTTTCCAACAGCAACAACATCTACATCTGGCTAAACAGGGACACAAATTGTTTATTTGTTTTCATGTTGTCGTTTATTTTTTCGCGGAAAATTAAAAAATGTCTTTAAATAAAACACAGAAAAAATCATATTCCACATGTAAGTATTATATTAGTGGCGGAATTATATTTTTCTGATTTGATTATTTTATTACTGGGAATAACTGCGACAGAAAAATTCTGGTGGAGCACCAGTTTGAATGGCACCACTTGTTTGTAAAATTATACATATCTGAAACAAATTGCACTATTAATTTATTTTATACACAGAAGTAGCTTCGGAGCTGTAAGACGCCAATAAACGTACAAAAAACGTGCAAGAAGCAGTGGAACCAGCTGCTGAAGAGGTATGTATTATTTTTTAGTTTCATTACTGGAGAGGAAATGGCGGATGAGGTAACGAAAGTGGATCGTAATGATTGACCTTTTTTGAAATAATCGACTCCTACGCTAGGTAGAATCACAATTTCCATCCTCCATTTCTCATCAATAACAGTCGGGATGACTTCAGTATAACACGAGAAGCTGAAGTCTTGGAACCGTTAGTGGCATGTACTTCCCTGGTACCGGTACCACTTATTTCGCTTTCAGATAGTGCATCTTCTTCGACGTCGGTATGAAGTTTGTCGTCACCATTAGCCGAAGCAACACCAGTGGTTTCGAGGTAGTCCTCTGCCAAGAAAACTTGCAACAAGGGCCGCAAGGAGAAATTTGAGGAGGAGCTAACAAAAATGGGAAGAAAGGCTGAGAAAAGGATCGGGTCACTACTAAATGTGTTTGGGAAAATGGTGCAACAGGAGTGACCAAACATAGATGTTACTTTCATTCTGGTGGATACTTATTCAGAATCAGACTTATTTATTTATTTATTTTATTTTATATTGTCTAGTACATAATATATAGCGAAAGGAACATCGTTCCAAACGGGTGTCTCCTGACACCTCATGTAATTTTTTAGTTTTTGTAGAATTTTGTACTTTAGCTATGGACAATGTACAAAATATTGTTATCATATGAAATACTTTTTTAGGGCGCGTCCTACGGTATACAAATCATGACAAAGCATGTCCTGACACATCCTTTTTTCAGAGATACTCTGAAAAAAATTAATTTTTTTCTGATTTAAATGTCAGATTGACGTATTTTAACCTTTGATCTACTTGAGTAACTACGTGTTTCAGACTTTTTTTTACAATTTTCACTAGTTCCAAAATTGTTTAGCAAAAGTTCAAAATGGTGGGAACATTCCGTTCTAAACAGTGCAAAATGGGTATCAAATGTTTTCTTTTGATAAGGACATCATTGTTGTTTAGGTATACTATTTTTATTTTGTACTACATTTTCCGAGGTGATATGGACCAAATTTTAAACATTTAGAATTATATATAATAATAAATAGTAATAGATAATAATAGTAATACAATTTAATACGAAACTAAAAAAATACCTTTTTGAAAAACGGCCCACCTCACGGGATCTTAGTATATAATCAGACATGAAATTTCCAGATCTGGCTATACTTATATCGGGTTTTTGAGATGTTTCCAAAACTTTATGATCGACTTGAAATATAATCAAAGCAATTATGAATGGACTCGACTCGACTTCGTTCATATGGCCACCGTGGGCACATCGGCAGCGGTCGATTCCATGGACCCAATTTTTGATGACTCGTTCAATGTTGTTTCTGAGTTCTTCCAACGTCGTGCTTGTTGGCATGGACCAATGATTTGACCCCAAAGAAAAAAGTCTAGAGGCATTAAATCGCACGAACGAGGCGACCTTTTGACTGGTCCAATTCTTGAGATAACACGCTCAGCAAACTTACTCTTCAATAAATCGATTGTATCGTGTGCTGTGCGGCTTGTGGCACCGTCCTGTTGAAACCGCATGTCGTCCTAGTATATGTTATACAATTCGGGCGAAAAATAATCGGTAATCATGACGCGATAACGATCGCCATGCAAAGTAACGTGACGATCGTTATTGTCGACGAAAAAATATGGCCCAATGACGCCGCCGGCATGCAAACCGCTCTAAACAGTTATTTTGTGTGGATGAAGTGGTGATTCATGAAGCACATGTGAATTTTCGCCAAACCAATAACGCATATTTTGCTTATTGACGAACCCAGTGAGCCGAAAATGAGTTTAGTCACTGAAAATGATTTTGCGATGAAATTCTTCGTCTTGGCTCATCTTCTCCTGAGCCCAATCGGAGAAAGTACCTCGCGTCAAATGGCCCATCGGCTTCAATTCTTGAGCCAGCTAGATCTTGTATGGGTGTAAACCAAGATCTTTGCGAAAAATTCGCCATAAAGTGGTCATGGAGACGCCCAGTTCTTGAGAACGCCGCGGAATCAACTGATTTGGATCGATTGCTACGGACGCCTGAACGGCAGCGATATTTTTGCAACTTCGACCAACCCGTTGTCGCACTGGCACGGCAGTATCACACAATGAATATGTAGACTCAAGTTTTTGCACTAAGCTTGTTATTGCTTCTCTACTAGGGCGAGAATAACGACCGAAAATTGGAGTTAACGCTCTTAAAGTTGCGGTCTCCGACTCCGAATTTCTGAAGTACATTTTTATAATTTGAATACGTTGTTCGTTCGTGTACTTTACCATGGTGAACATGTTATGTTTACTGAAAAAAATTAAAGTAACAGTTAGATGATCAGTGAAATAGTTCGTTCACAAATTAAATTCAAAGTTGTCAAGTTTCTATTGGAAAACACTTTATATGGTATTTTTCCTAATTAAAAATAAAATAAATAAATGGTTTCCCATTACATCCCATTAAGGGACTGGGGAGAACTTCTCACAATCACTGAGCTGTGCGCTTTCCAGTTTTCACTCACTGATTGGGACCTACAGTTTTACACTGATTCCGAACGGTAATTTGAGAAGCTTTTTCATGGCTAGATACTCGATAGTGTCGCCGTCACTATGCGAGGTGACCGCCGCCGAAAGAAAATTTGAAGGTGGTCAGAGCCGGGTTCGAACCCAGGATCTCATGTACAAGAGCCGCGCACACTAACCATTGCACCACCGACGGCCACATGCGTTATTATAAATAATTAAACTCTGTTTTAAAATTAATCTAAAATACATAGATTAATGTTTTAATAAACAAATTTGCCACTTTATTTAATTTTTTCGAAGAAATTTAATTGACCTGTTCAGATCTGTGTACATCTGAAAAGAATCAACAAATTTAGATTTTTAGAATTTAGATATCAGGTTCTATAAAATCACATGTTGGTCCAAACTTTAGATATAATTATGTATGGGAAGTTTTATTTGTATGCAGTTCTTAATCAATAATTCTAGACCCCGGTTAGGAATATTTCTCCATCGAGATTTAAGTAAGCCAAATGCTCATTCTATGACGAGTCTTACTCTGCTGTTGGCTTTAGTAAACCGTCTTTATGGAGGTTTTAATGACTCCTTTAATGGTACTATTATGGGTACCCGTTTTAGTTGACAAGAATAGCCTTTATCTCCAAGCAAAAGAAACCCGTTTGGAGGATAGGTGCCACTATTGTATGTTTGCAAAGTGTCTTATGTCATGAACTCAGCCTGAGAAACAGACAAACAGACGGAATAATAGTTGCTGTGGTTAATGAATTCATCATGTTTTCCCAAGGGAAATTGTATCCTTCATATGGGTACCGAATATAGCCCCAATAACATTTTGTAATCATTTTTATCGTGCCCTTTTTGCGAAGTTTATACCCAACCTCTCAAACTCTATCTGGTCTATATTGAATTATTATGTGTTTCAAAACACAAAATATATCCAGCATTTTATGGATAATATCCCTTGTGGTATGATGGCTAAACTCCATAAAACATCCAGGTGCAATAGGTAGTGTGCGCGCCTCTTGTACTTGAGATCCTGGGTTCGATCTCTGCTCTGACCACCTTAAAATTTCTTTCGACGGCGGTCACCTCGCATAGTGACGGCGACACTATCGAGTATCGTAGCCATGAAAATGCTTCTCAAAAATACCGTTCGGATCCGGTGTAAAAGTGTAGGTCCCAATCAGTGAGTATAAAACTAGAAAGCGCACAGCTCACTGGTTGTGAGAAGCTCTCCCCGATTCCTTCTAGGGATGTAATGGGAAGCCATTTATTTTTTTTTAACTTGGTAACTGCATCGACAAACCATCCAAAAGAGGAATTTTCCGACGGTTACTGAATTTTCTAATGGTCATATCCTTGGTGTCATCGTCTGTTTCATCTGTCGTGGCATATACAGAAATGTTAAAGTATTTCGCTTGTTAAAGTATTTCACTTTTATGCGGATCATGGCTAGGTATAGCTAGGTGCAGTCATGAGGTTGAACATTGACACCAGATGTCGTAGTCTTTTGCCAGCTATAAATCCGCAACCAAATGCTTTTCCTCAGGGCATCTGTAGTATACGTCACAATTTTTCTTCCCGGAGTGCTGTGATGTCAGCTTTATAATTGTCGAGGGTATCTGTCAGTTGGATAGTGGCACCGGAAGACACCGACGCTAGATAAATAAAAACCATCGATGATTCATTTGCTTAATCACCATTTTCACCAGAGTGTACATGCTGTTGCCGTACCATCATTTGTCACTCGGATGCGGCGAAAAAGCACTCAAACATAATTTATATTTCGATTATGTTGTTTAGATTTGAGAACAGAATATAAATAATAGAAAAGCATTTCGCTTTTGATATTTTTTTCACAATACAAAACGCAAAAAAGCAGAGTTATATATTCTTTTCAATAGATTTGTTTTGAGGGAAATTTACCCATATCCACCACCCCGGCGCCATCTACAAAATTTCCCTTTACTTTCAAATCTATTATCTACTATTTATCTACGGCCGACGGCGAAAGGCAAGCCCAGCCGTTTAATAGAAAATGACGAGTATCAACGACGAATGACCACGATTGTATAATCTGTATCCCCACATCGACATGGATCTGCGTATCAAAATAGCTCATTTATGCTGCCTAGGCCATGTCAGTAGAATGGATCGGAATGGACCAGTGCGAAAG
Source organism: Phaonia tiefii (assembly GCA_963931995.1). Taxonomy (NCBI): domain Eukaryota; kingdom Metazoa; phylum Arthropoda; class Insecta; order Diptera; family Muscidae; genus Phaonia; species Phaonia tiefii. The sequence goes on along the minus strand of OZ008368.1, from coordinate 315,286,259 downwards.
ATATTCGAAGACGTACTAACGACAAATATAACGACATATAACGACAAATATGACGACCAATACCAGGTAGATCATGAAGGGATTGGATACTGTTTCCCTCAAAGCTCATCTAGGGGAAATTATGGACTCACTCATAGTGAACTACAATCTTACTTTGATTCCGAATTGTTATGCATCCGAAGCTTTTGAGTAGAACAATAAAATTGAATTGCAAACTCTGCACTACATGCAATTCATCATCCTAATAAAAGGGAATCAGTATTAGCTTTGAAAATATTTCCAACATTCCCAAGTGGTATTCCATTGACAAATTAACCACTTTCTCAGCAGCCCGTAGTTGTGACCCCACATCCATATAAATATGTATTATATGATTTTCCTCTTAAGGCATCAATTTTTCTTCGTTTATGGTTGATGATATTTTTCGTGCCAACTCTTTTACTCTATGCGTGTTTGTAAATTGAATTTGTCGTTATGCATTTTCATATGAAAGGGAAAATAAATTTTCCTCTTTTCTTTTCTTCATATCCAGCATTTTTCATATTTCAAATTCTTCATCATTCGTGCTTGTACGCCTTGAAGTCACTTTATGTTGAATACATATGAGTGTTAAATAACATGTTCAGCGGACGGTACTGAAAGTTGATGGAATTGTTTGGTACGTTCTTCTTAAGTTTATGTGAACAAGTTACTGTATTTCGAATTTGAGATTATAGACAACACAATACCAAAATCTGAAGTGGAAAAGACGGTTATATTTCTGGTTATATTAAGATTGATTGAATTCAAAAGGAATATTTTTATTAAGATCATAAAATTATAGAGTCCATCATAAAATTTGTTTAGTTGCATTAAAGTTCTGTTAACGGATTCAGATTTGAAATTTGTCTCATAAAACGACCACAGAACATAGATAATGTCAGAAAAACTCAATCAACTCAATATGTACATTACCGATCAAGGAATTGCAATTAATGACATATGGATTAAAACAACATCTATGATTTCTTAACCCTGGAAATGCATCGTTAGTCGATTCGACTGATAGCGGAAGAATGAGTGAAAGAGGACCAAAATTGCAGTCCACTTTGTCATAGATCCCCTGCCTCGTGAGGGATTGCACAGGAGGCAGCTCTCAACATGTGGACAGAAGAAATATTCCAGATGAACGTCGCGAGGCTGGACAAGACACCCTTGTACCTCGAGGCGAGGATTCACTCCGGTGTGGAAACCAACCACCTCATCCCCGATCAGTAGACCTGGATAAATGGAACATTAAATTTGACGGATCGTCGAAGGGAATGACGGTAGAAAGTGTTTTTTATTTAGAACTTAGAGAATGAGAGAGCGTAGTGGTTTTACCTATGGAAGACTTTTTACTGACTTCGATTGTTTAGTGACTGGTAGTGCCTCAAGGTGGTTCTGGCAGGCACTTGAGGATCACGCAGGGCATGATGACTTCGGCACTTCGATTTGAAAAGGGAGTTGTGCAATCAATTTCGATCTTCACGGTCGGACTATGAATTAATAAGGGAGATGATAGACCGTAAACAAAACATTGACGAGTCCTTCGATGACTTCTACGCTGAGATACACGACATTTTTTTATATTGAAGAAAAAGATTCCGGAAAAAGAATTCGTGGGAATATTTCAGGAGAATTTGAAACCAAATATAGCTAGTCTAACTTTCTCTTTGGGAGGCAGAACTCTAACAATTGAAGTTTTCCACCACAGATACATAACGGGTCTTCTGAAATGTTGCCTTCAAAGGTAGGATCCCAAACGTGAGGTATTATTTATTGAAATATCCTGAAAAAGCTCGGGGCGAAGATAAGTGCGTGTCGTCGTTTCATTCCATGTAGTTATACCCATGAAAAAGCTTCTCAAAATACTGTTCGGAATCGGTGTAAAACCGTAGGTCCCAATCAGTGAGTTTAAAAACTAGAAAGCGCACAGCTCACTGTTTGTGAAAAGCTCTCTCCAATTCCTTCATGGAATATAATGGGAAACCATTTATTTATTTATTATAACATTCAAATCTGCAGTATGATAGAGTAATACTGAAATAGTAACAACCAGTTTATGGTGTATATTACAGCTTGACTGATCTAACAGTTGAACTAATTAGTATATACTACAACCCGAAAGTACATAAGTTGAAAGCTACCATACACAAGTTCACCACAAACGGTTGAAGAATTCGCCAAGAACCATTTGATATAATCGTGAACAGATGGCGCTACTATTCTTTCTGACCCCCAACGATTAGGACCCTGCGGAATCGTAAACAAATGGCGATATTATTAACCACTGGGACAAATTCAGACCCTCTGGCCGTTTTTTTTCAAATAATGCTTTGAAGTTTACCAACATTGTAATTCCATAGGGATTTGAGTGGTCTGATTAATATTCCGAACTTAGTTTCAGTTTACATTTAAAAATATAGGTGCAGGACACACTAATTTTAAATTTTTCACTTCTGTCTACAGAATGTAGATTTTTCATTTATGTAGACGGTCAAAATGGTGTAAGGCAAAAAAAAATCAAGTCATAAGTTTTTCATGTTCAAAAAAAGATATGTTTTATTTCTCTTCTATTATGGCAAAAAAAAAGTACAATGAATAACAAAAAGTGAAAAATATAAGGTGTTCGATTCTGCAAAGTTGTTCAATTATTCAATTAATTCAATTTATTTGGAATTCAAAAAGCAGTTTTTATTTGGCGTCAAACACAAATTGATCTCGCATTTCATGTCATTTATTTGTGTATCCAAAATTTTGCAATATTTTCATCTTTTCTGCCCCGATTTATCAAACATGCCTGGAATATGTTCTGTATTGTCAAATTGGACTTCGTCTGGTGGTGTGACACACTTTTTTACTGGATTTTTTGATTGTTGATAGACAGCTGTTTATGATCTTCCCACTTTTTTTGTAAGGGATAAATTGCACAACCCAAATGCAATTTGCTCGCGGAATTCTGGCAATTTAATTTTTTGGGTTGGATTTATGCGACGATACAGTACGTATGCATTTGTTAAGGTTATATCAAGCAAATGGTAAAATATATTGCATTGTGTGTCTATAGACGAATACGATATCTTCCCATCAATCTATCCATCATATCAACTCCAACCATATGACTACTTCAATATATTTTTGATGTGTTTACATCCGTCGGCGGTGCAATGGGTAGTGTGCACGCCTCTTGTACTTGAGATCCTGGGTTCGATCCCTGCTCTGACCACCTTCAAATTTCTTTCGACGGCGGTCACCTCACATAGTAACGGTGACACTTCCAAGTATTTAGCCATGAAAAAGCTTCTCAAAATACCGTTCGGAACCGGTGTTAAAACTGTAGGTCCCAATCAGTGAGTATGAAACTAGAAAGCGGAGAGCTCACTGGTTGTGAGAAGCTCTCCCCGATTCCTTCATGCGATGTTATGGGAAACCATTTTTTAATTTTTAACATCTATGGGCGCGGGTAGGGACTAAATTCACAAAGTGAATACATCCAAGAACAGTTAGTCCGACTGCGATCACACATATTGTCACACTGCGATCACACAGATTGACTGACTGCAATCACAGATTGTTTGGCGTTAAACTCCTTCGAAAGGGCTGGACCGATTTGTATGAAATTTTGTGTGCATATCGGGAAGGTCTCAGAATCGGCCAACATCTATTTTTGATACCCCTATATGATAAGGGTGACCCACCCCTATATAGAACACATATTTGTCCGACTGCGAAACACAGATTGTCAGACTGCGAAAGAAATACACACTGATGTAAAGGGTTTTTCAACAGAGGCGCTACAAAAGTAAATCGATAGGGACAGCAAACGACGCCATATTTTTTCCCGCTCTTTTGACATTTTTCTTCAGTAAGGTTTGCCATTTCATCATGGAAAGATATACGAGCCAACAACGAGTCGAAATTATTAAAATTTATTACCGAAATTTGGAGTCAGTGGCCTCAACTTTAAGAGCGCTACGTCCAATTTATGGTCGTCATAATCGTCCTACCAGATCAACAATTGAGCATATAGTGGAAAAATTTGAATCCACAGGCACAGTACAAAATGTTCCCGTGCCAGTGAGACAAAGAAGTGTCAAGAATATTGCTGCCGCTGAGGCTTCAGTTCAAGAAAGCCCAAATGTGTCTCACACGTCATTCTCAGGCGTTGGGCATCTCCGTGACGTCGTTGTGGCGGATTTTGCGAAAAGATCTTGGCCTACATCCTTACAAGATCAAATTGACGCAAGAACTGAAGCCGTTTGCCCACCACAAGCGTCGTATGTTCGTGAATTGGGCTGAGCAACAACTTGAAAATGACTCGGATTTTCATCGGAAAATCATGTTCAGCGATGAGGCTCATTTCTGGCTGAATGGCTTCGTCAATAAGCAAAATATGCGTTATTGATCAGACAGCAATCCACACGAAATCCATGAGTCATCATTGCATCCCGAAAAAATTACGGTTTGGTGCGGTTTAGGGGCCGGCGCCGTCATTGGGCCTTACTTCTTCCGTGATGCTCAAGACCGGGACATTACTGTGAATGCGAATCGCTACCGTTCAATGATAACCGAATATTTTTGGCCCCAGTTGGATAATATGGACTTGGAGGACATGTGGTTCCAACAGGACGGCGCCACAAGCCACACAAAGAATGCCACAATCAATTTATTGGAAACCAAGTTTGGTGAACGTGTTATCTCACGAAATGGCCCAGTCGATTGGCCGCCTCGGTCATGCGATTTGACGCCGTTGGATTATTTCCTGTGGGGCTACGTCAAGTCTATGGTCTATGCCAACAAGCCAGCGACGATTGATGAACTTCGTACGAATATCGAACGTGAAATTGCAGCAGTATCGGCCGATTTATGCTTGAAAACCATCGAAAATGGGTTCAGCGTCTGGACTTCTGCAAGATTGCCCGTGGTGGCCATGCAAAAGAAATGGAGTTCCATACATAATGGCATCGAACGTACTTTCACAGGAATAAAGAATTTCATTGGTATCTAAAACCGGTTTTGATTTATTTAAAAAAACTTTTGTAGCGCTCTTATTGAAAAACCCATTAGTAGCACCAGCGAATGGTTGTCTTGTGTGGGTACGCAGCAATCTCAGAGCAAAGAGAATAATGGCGTGGTTATACGTCTATAAAAATGAGATAGCAAGTGAGCAACGAAAATTTTGTGAAGTTGTGTAGCGTATGTGCGAACATTAAAATGTATGTATGTACATGTATCTGTTGCTTTGAATTCTCTTTGTTTTTTTGTGGGAATAAAACAAAAAGTATTGAGCAAGAAAATAATGACACATGTGCTTGCACTGGTCTTTAAATAATTTTAAGTATTAAAATTATTTAAATGTAACGTTATCATACGATTGTACGCTCCCAGCAATAAATATTGGAAGTATTTCCATGGGAATCAGTTTTGCACTAGTTCCAGAAATTAGGTATAAACGATTTATCTACCTCCGAAGAATGCATTTTAAACTATTTCCAAAAGGTTGTTATGAAAATGTTTCCAGCAAAACTTATACTTTCTGCAGATGCAGTATAACCATATTTTCCACTTCCGAAGGTGGCGCCATGCGAAATAAAGTTGTTATTAAATATTTGCCTCATCTGAATATTTGATTAGGATCCAAAATTAAAAACAATGTTTAGTTCAAAAAAATATTACCGCCAATTTTGTTCTTCGTAAAACATACATAAGTCGTTTTATACCAATTCTACGTAAAATAAATCTCAACTTTATTACTAAGTGATATCTAGAAAATATTTGTGTTCAGTTACATAAGTGCCTCCTTCCTCCCTTCTAAGCAAACCTCATGTTTAATTCCTCTGGTTTGATACAGTTTCTCAAATTATGAGAATTTTGTACCTCATTGAAGGCAATATATTTTTGCTAGGAAGTTTAGAAAGAAATCTTAGCGCCTTCTGCGTATTAACCCTATTATTAAGCGGACCACACACTTGTCAATCGTAAGTATAAGCTATGGTTAGCGTTGAGATTTATTGGTGTATACAGTATTACTATTTATTGAAATCAGGGACTGAAGAAAGTTGTTATAGATTTAGTTTTCAAGTAAAAAAATCATTGTAAAGGAAATTCACTAGAACTACTTAAAGTGAACCAAAACGATTACTCTGATTCTATCTAGCCATTTGTTTTCTGATTTTTATTATAATTTTCACTTTTTTTACACATGTATGTACAAAGTTACGGGATCTAAAATTTGGTAAGAAAAAAAAACTGTATTTGATCCTGATAATATTATGCTTGCTCCAAACCAAAAACAAATTTTAATATAGAAAAATAATTTTAAAATGTTATCGATTTTTTCCAACTCGTGGATTATGCCACACATCGAAACTGTTGACTATTTGTATACCCTCACCCATAGGGATGGCGGTATATATCGTTTAATACGTAAATAAATGTAACGCATAGAAGGAGCCCTATTAGGCCCTTAGTATATTTGGATGAAATTCGTTTTAGGACTTTTTAAGACGTTTGAGCCATGTCCGTCTGTCTGTCTGGCAGGCTGGTCAACACGATAACTGCCGTAAATCTTTATCGATCACCGTGAAATTTTGTCAGTGAATATCATTTGTCAATACTAAGTCTGGGATTGAAAATGGGCGTTTTGACTACGCCCTTTCTGGTACCTTCCATACAAATCGACACATTTAGCACAAAATCATATTTCTTTCAAACCTTTCTTCTGGCAGATGTGATTAGCTGCAACTCACACACCGGTTAATAATCTGTAAATGTCTACTTAACTGGAGGAAATAGGCGAGATTCTCACGCCCATTCTGGTACCACATCCAATAATTCGCGTGAATCACTTGCGACAAGGGTGATTTTGCCACGCCCATTGTGGTACCTCCCATACAAAAGTTGTTTGGCCGTATGGTTGTTTGGAACAAGAAGTCCCGCAAAACCAAACCAATCTGTATGAAAATTTGTACTAGTCAATATTTAGACAAATAAAACTCTCCTACAGAAAATGAGCTGTGTTGCCACGCCCATTCTGGTACCTCCCATATAAAAGATGGGCGGATGACCGATTGATCGACACGATAACTATCGTAAACTACAACCGATATCAATAAAACTCGGTACTAGGCAATATTTTGCTAAAAGCTATGTAACTAATAACTGGCTATTGTGCCACGCCCAGTTTCGTACCTCCCATACAAAAGTTGGGCGTATTTGCAATGTGCCGACTCGATATCTCCAATATATCATAACCGATCTTAATACAATTTGGTACTGATCAAAATTTTGCCAACAACTTGCCATGCCCATTTTTGTACCTCGCATATAAATATTCAGAGGGAAACTAACTAATTTGGGTATTCAATAATATTTATATGGTCACTTTTGAGTGACCGACTGAAGCTTATGTATTGATTTTATATTAACTTTGTTCCCGTACGTAATATTTTCAAATTTTTGAAAGAATTTGTGTCATTTTGCCATAGAATAATACATTTCTTTCCAAATTTAAAAAATAGCACAAAAAGTAAAGATATTACGTTCGGGAATAAAACTATTATCTCGACGTTATATACCAGAAAAAGTGGACAGATAACGGTGCTGTATATTTCGCTATATCACAATCTGCATCGTCTGAGCTATTTGAATATATTGCAAATTTTTTAGATCTTGAATAAATTACTACATTTTCGATTTTTTTTTATTATACGAATTTCCATGTTTTTCTTATGGGAATTCAAAAAATGAATCGACAAGCATTATTGATATCATTGCGGTTTGAGAAAGCAAAAAAAATAGAAAAATTTCTATACATCGCTTTGATATGAATCGTACAGGATATGATATGGACCATACTGTAAGTATTCATTATATCGTAATATTCACTAGTTTCATTTTACAAACTTTATATATTGTAGTGGGATCTTATGATAAAGATCCATCTAAACAATCGTTTAAAGATAACATTAAACATGCTCTTAGATTGGCTAAAAATCGTTGGTGTAAAGAAAAGTCCAAGGAGAATAAGAAAAACAGTAAGACATATGAAGGAAGTAATGATCGTGAACCTGAAGAACTATGAATTTTGTAAGTTCATATTAATATTTGGCTACTAATACCTATTTTTAATCTTTTTTTTTTTAAATTTCGCATTGAATGCTACATTTGTTTTCTAAAGACTGATAAAATAATAATTTTTACAATTGCTAATCTAAAACTGCAACAGAATCTTTCAATTTATCAACAGACGAACAGATACATTTGTACCGCACCGCACCATTGAATGCGGTTTTTGTTTTAATTTATCAACACTTTTGAGAAGTATTTTTCAATTGCTTATTTAACAAAAGAAAATCAATATTTCTTTAGCATTAATGAAAATGTAATTAATAAAAATAGAATTTTTTAAAGAGTATGAGCACTAGTGAAAAAGTAGAGAGTGGTCGATACAAAAAAGTGTTTCCATCCAAAGCCAAGCGCACGTTAAATTCACTAGTGTTGGTACAGTTTTTCACTGATTCCGGTTCCTATCTCCTATTACTTTTTTTACTTCCTTGGAAGCAATGTTTTTGCTGGGCTGTTTTTTATTTTCCAATGTAACATTTACTAATGTGTTCATAGAAATCGAACAGGTACCGTGTAACAAAAAGGTGTTAACACATCGCCCGTGAGTTCGAACACTCATTGGATTTTTTGTCTTCGATCATGCCGAGGTACTTTGCGTGGAATGACACGATATAAAGGGTCATACCAATCTGCACCTCTCTTAACACGCCTTCCTTCGTCAGCAAAAGATAAATACTGTTTGATATTTTCGAATTGTCTGCATGACATCGTGCTTCGTATTGGCTCAAATGCATTTTTACTCCAATAGTGTTCCATGCTGGGATATTTATAAGACGAAATATACCGTGGAATACCCATAAACTTATGCATTTCAACCTCAGAGACTGAAAATAAGGTATTTATATTTTCCCGATGAGCAGCGCGGCTTGTTTCCTCTATCATATGGTCAAAATTTCAGATGTTAAAAAGTATTTGAAAATATCAAAAGGTGTTTTCAAACTTTTTATAGATGCTGGTAAAGAAGTATTGCCACGAAATACAACCTCATTGACATGCAGCTGTATGGACTTGTTTTTCCACACAATTTTTTTAAATACTTTTGATCTGATGTCAACTTCCGATAAATATTTGCGCCTAAATCCACCAGAGGAAGCAGTTGAGGTAGGACCATCAGTTTCAATTTCTGGTAGTGGAGATCGAGGTCGTTTGGATGGTTTGAAAGATGATGCTGCCGATGTAGTAGGAACTGTTTCTTCTAATAATTAAAATGTGAATTCAGTACAAAAGTCAAAACAACCTGACGGAAAATTACCTTGGTCTATAGAGCTGACATTGTAGGAAATTATATTACCACAGCGTTCCATTTCATCTAACCATTCCGATATTGCATGATCTGTGTGTAGTCTCTCCACAATCAATATCATCTTCAGGTTGAAAATCAGGGTGGAAAAATCCAAAAGGTATTTTGACACTGATAGATCATTTCGGTTCGAAGTATTGACTGCCAGTGAGTATCAGCCTTCGCGGATCGAAATGAGTTACTTGACGCTGGAACACCGTTGGGAAATATTACAAATATATTCCCAAAGTGAGTGCGGTTTTGCACAAACTGTGAGTTTTTTAATAATAAGTTTTTGGCCGAAATGAAGCACCAACCGCGCATTCTGTACGCAAGTTTGTGCAAAACTTTATGAGACTGACATGATAGTGGATGAGAAGCAAATTTCGAGAAGTCAATGTATCAACAAAGAGTGACAGTTTAGTGTGGAATTTGGAGTGAAAGCATCCTTGGCCCACTTCTTCGAGACGCTGCTGGAGACGCCATTTAGGTCAACGACGAGCGCTACAAAGCCATTATTACGGACTTTTTATAAGCCGAAATAGAAGATAAGAACTTGACTAATCTTTGGATTCAGCAGGATGGAACACCGTGTCGCACAGCTTATCAAACTATCGACGTTTTGCGCACTAAGTTCGATAATCGTGTTATCAGCCGTCTTGGCGATATTAATTCTCCGCCTCGGTGCTGCGATTTGACCCATTTAGAGTTTTTCTTGTGGGTTCCGTTATAGACCTATAATATGCGAATAATCCAGAAACGATCCACACCCTTAAGGGTAATACCAGAATCCATCGAAAAAGGCTTGCAAAATTGGACTGATAGGATGAGCTACTGCGAAGCCATCCGCGGCAGCCACAGGAGTGAAATAGTGTTCCATAAATAACGGAAATATTTGTTGTTTCTAATAAAGCCGCAATATATAAAAAGAAATTGAGTTTAGTAAATTTTATTTAATTTTGAAAGAAATACTTGTGTTTGGACCACTCGCTACTTGGTCCTGGAAATTTCTGTTGTGGATTGGCCTTAATATAGCCGATTGGGGGAGCCTTTGAGTCTGTTCGACTTCAAACGCATAAAATTATAAATCGTCGGGTATAATAACATTTTTGTGACTATTGCACGTCGTTATTGAGTACACGCTAAGAAATCTGTCGTTTGAGACACAATGATTAATGGGCTATAATTTATGTTTTTGCGACCCAAATGTGTTTTTTTTTTAAACCACTGAAAACACAAACGAGGCAGATAACAAAGAGACAACAGGGAAGCAGATTTGTAATTTAAGCAATATGTTGCTGGGACCATTGTCATGCAATATGTTGATGGGGCCATTATTTGTCAGCGTGTATAGACGACTAGCATGGAAGAAGGGCAACTACTGCAATTTCAAATAAACATGTTTACTTGCAAATAAATATGTTGAGAATATTTATGTATATAAGCGTTTTTTTCATGAATTGAGGATCCCCTGCTTTTTGTTTCTTTGATGCCATTGTATCCCATGAAGGGATTGGGGACAACTTCTCAAAGCTTTTGAGCTGTGCGCTGTCCAGTTTTACACTCACTGATTGGTACCAACAGTTTTACACTGGTTCTGTACTGTATTTTGAATTTCACGTCGGTAAATCATCCACATTTATAGTCTATATCGTCTTGCATAATTTATACGAAATCACTACTTTTTTCCACATGATATCGAATTTAGAAATATAGATGGATTTTCGATACGATTTAGGGGCAGTTATAGAATCCACGTTCTCATGTACAAGAGCCGGGCACACTTCAATTGATCCAGGAAAATACACTTCGCTATTTCTAACGGAAAATTCTCTTGAAATCAATTGCAGGAGCATAACAATTTCGACCATAACGTTACATTTTGCCACATTATCCTCATTTGTCATACAATTTTTTTTCTCGTACACAGACGTTAAGTGCAGCACTGTTGCTGATGTGCTGTGGCAAGATTTACACAAAACATTCAATTCAAAGAAGAAGGCAAAAGGAAATCCCCGTAAAAACGCGACAAAGAAAAGATTTTCATTCATTTTCATTTGTTGGTGAAAAATCACCTTAACTCCGTTCCGAGCTCTTTGTCCTCATTCCAACATACTATTGGAATAGATTCGATTCATTGAGTCCGCTGGTGTTTGTTCGAAATTGACTGCGGGTGCACTTACGAATTCCTTTCGTTCAATTCATGTGGATCGGCATTGAAGCGTTTTTTTTTCATTTTGCTAACATAATAAAGTAAATATGTTTGTCGATGACACACTTATCGAACGATTAAATTGCGAGAGTTAATAAAGCGTTAATTTATCGTAATTGTTCTGTTTCACATTCATTAATGGTCGATAAGGTGACAAAAGCATAAATTGTTACCTTCTGTAATTATAATGAACATAATGAGCAATTTTAATTGAGCTCGAACCGTTAACTGTTATTGGAATTTAATACTTTTAATAAGTTTTTCTTTTAATTTGAAAAGTTAATGCTTTAACACGATAGAACAATTAAATTTAACAATATTGTCAATACTAACAATTTTGACAACTAAGATTTGCAATCAATGGCTACCGATGGTGTTTGAATAAAGCCTATTTAATGTTGACAAATAAAGAACTACACTTATTTTCATGGTACTTTAATTGGAACACTGGACTTTAATATCAAAAATGTTAATCATATATTTTTAATATCTTCTTTAATATATAAAATTCTTGTGTCGCGGTGTTTGTTACCAAACTCCTACGAAACGGCTGGACCGATTTTTATGTAATTTTGTGTGCATATCGGGTAGGTCTGAGAATCGGCTAACATCTATTTTTCATACCCCTTAAAGATAAGGATAAACAGGCCGTGCCACGCCCCCTTTTCAAAAATCGCTCTGACGGTTTTTCTAATATACTGATTGTTATGAAAATTTAGCATGTGGTAATGATGACCTGCTGCTAGTCCTTGGGTATACTTGTAAATTATATGATAAAGGGGCGTGGCACTGCCCATACAACTTGAAATTTAAAATGGCTTTATATCATGAACTATCAGGGGTAAGAAGCTGAGATTTGGTATATACATATGTTGTTCGTACAGTGCGAATTATAGCCAGAGTGTAAGTGGTCACCTTTTCAAAAATCGCTGTCACGGCTGTTCTAATAGACCGATTGTTATGGCTGTTCTAATAGACCGATTGATTTTCAATGGGGTACTGATGACCTGCTGACAATCATTGGCTATATTTGGAAGTGTGTGGATAAAGGGGCGTGGCACGGCCCATACAACTTGAAAGTTAAAATGGATTTATATCATGAACTGTCAGAGGTAAGAAGCGGAGTTTTGGTATATATGTTGTTGGTACAGTATGAACTACAGCCAGGGTGTAAGTGGGCGGTGTCACGCCCCTTTTTCAAAAATCGCTCTGGCAGCTTTTCTAATGTACCGATTGTTATGCAAATTTCACAATGTGGAACTGATGACCTACTGATAGTTCTTTGTTATACTAGGTAGTGATTGGATAAAGCGGCGTGGCATACCATTTGAAATTTTAAATGGCTTTATATCATAAACTATAAGAGGTATGAAGATGAGATTTGGTACATATATTGTTGGTACAGTATGAATTACAGCCACGGTGGAAGCGGGATGTGCCACGCCCTTTTTAAAAGAAACCGTTAAAGCAGTCATACAAATAGTTTTATCGTCCTGAAAATTTCACAGTATGTTACAGTTGGCCTACAGATGCCTTTTCGTAGAAGTGGAAGCAAGTTGACAAAAGGGCCGAGGTGCAGCCCACACACGTCAATATTTGCCTATTACATAAAGTATACTATATCAAACAATTGTCCGTACACCCGGCACTTGATACCATATTTCAATATATGTAAAAAATATAAGTATGGCCGATTCGTTTTAAATCATTTTTTAAATTTCAATGCTTCTGACTTTAAAAAAAACTATTTGAATCAAATCGGCCTTATACATTGAAATATTTTCACAACTGCCTGGTGCGTGGACTATTGTTTATTACAGTGTAGGTATGTGAGGTTCGGTACACATACAATTGATATGATGCAAATTACTTTTTGGGGAAACCCAATGAAAATACGACTATTAAAAAGGTGAAGCTAAAAAAGTGACCACAGGTACGAATAAATATGAATTTCATGGAGGTCAGTTTCGTTATCCCAATAATGCATTTTTTAAACAAATAGAGAATAATCTTATAGGGGCTAATATAATCACTGGAAATTATAAGGGAACCAATGTCGTGATTCCACGCATTCCAATGATACCTACAGACATGCCCATCGATTTCAACAGATTGTAGTTTCCGATTTGGTTGCCATTTAAAGTCTGTGGCTTAAATTTGACAAATCCGTGTTTTCCCACGGACAACATATGTTGCATGTTCACGTGTGGGTAAATCTTAAAACTTATATATATTTGCACCAGATGACAAAACTAGAAATTTTGTATATCCTAGAGCACTTGAATAAATAGAAAAAAAATAACAAAATGGTGTTTAATTAAAACTACAATTCAGGGGTAGCGAAGCGCAACGGGTACAGCTATTATAGTATAATGAGAAGCTTTTCAAACAAATCAGCACTCGATCGAAATCTAAACAAATACTTCTAACAAATAGTTATTTTACATTCTCCTTCATAATATTCCAGTCAACTACAGGTTTATTTGGCCATTGTATTCCTGTTCACCCTTTGGCATTACAAAAACTTTGAAAGCAAAACGAAGTTTGCCGGGCCCAGCTAGTATAAATTATAACAATTTTTGAATTTGAATTTTATGACCAATTTTGTTAGTTTTAGTTAATGTATGAGAAGTTCATACTACAAGCATAATAGGTCAGTATAATTTTTCTAAATCAAAAATGGTTGGTTGTTGTTGGAATAATAGACGATTCAGTTAAGCATAATCAGGGGCATGACTACTTTCGAACTCCTTGACAGTTCCTCATCAGATGTCTAACTACTGTGCCTGAATTGATACCATCGGTAGATCATCAATCAAAAAATCAAAATTTGATTTTTTTAACAAGCTGTTGTTGTTTTCTTGTTGGATTCTTCGTTCTAATGCCTCCATCTGTTATTATTACAGCAATTCTTTTTAACGGTCAAAGTTCATATCACTCCAGGCCTAATGCCATAAATTTGTTGAGAAAGGTATTCCCTCTAGGTATATGTTTACTCTATGCGCTCACCAGTCACAGTAACTGTGCTACCAACGTCGCCCTTGCAAAAATGATGGTACCTCCGGAGTAAATGGATGTAATGGCTATTTGTTAATGAACGTTGGATTCCTGGTGCCCCCTGAAGATATTCTAATTTAAATGCGATTGAGGGTCTACATGAAGTAGCTGTTGGCCTGCCTGTACTTTGAAAGGCAACATCTTAAAGTCTTTCACCAAAACGCGCTGCAGAGACAATCGTGTAATTGTCAGTTGCGTGGAACGTCGTCTTGTTTGAAAGCACTTCCGCGGCATTTTCAGCCTTGGAAGCGATATCCCCAACTGTCTGATCATTCAACCGTTTAAGGTGGACAACTATCAGCTGATTTAACCTAGCTTATTAAAAATCTGGGCAAGTGGTTAAGACTTAATCATTCAACCATTAACGATGGCAAAAAATCAGATGTTTCAACATAGCTTATGGGAATTGCATTTAAGTTTTTAGTGAAAATTACGAGTTTTACGTAAAAACGAAGCGATCTACAGGAAAAAGATTTTGGAGTCGAGATCAACGTGAAAGAGAGCGAGAGAGCAGAAAATATGTTCAACGTTACACGAAAGTCATCAATCGTGTCAACGAAGGCAAATTCACTTTTTGTTCACTTACAAATATGTAATTTTAATCATTAAATATAATGCATATAATGCAATGGATATTATAATCAATGATTCGACTATGCGATTTGCTTCGCTTTTCGTGGATCTTTTCCAGGATTTGCCGTAGTCGTGGACTTCTCTAGTCTAAACCCAACTGATAAGGTCCAATCAACTTTTCAACAATTGGTTTTAGTCTTTCACATAATACGCCCGACAAACCTTATACGCGATGAATAAAACACTCATTCCCCGATAGTTGGAACATACCCACGGATACCCCTTTTTGAATACAGTACATAATACACTGAGACTCCAATCGTCAGGAATAGATTCCTCCAACCATATACCGCATATAAGTTGATGCATGTGGGCTAGCAGTCCTTCACCATCTGCCTTAAAAAGTTCAGCGGATAGCCCATCCGCACCAGCGGCTTTATAATCCTTAAGGCCGAAGATCGCCGTTCCAATCTCGTCTTGGGGGGGGGGGGGGTACAATCTACACTTCCGCTATTATTACCTCCTGATCTTCAGTGGAACAATCTGAGTGAATTAGTGCTGAAAAGTGGTCTCTCCACATTTTGTGCAAGCACGCACTGCTTCTCAGTCACCAGATTCCCATTCTCGTCCTTGCAGGAGGCAGCCCATTATTCGGCCTGTTGGTCGATCTTCTTACCCTCTGGAAACACATTCGGGATTCACCATTCATCCTGCACATTTCGGTTCTTTCACTCTCTCTCTCTCTGCTCCCACTGCTATTTTTCCGCCTAAATAAAGGGTTTTTCAATAAGAGCGCTACAAAAGTTTTTTTAAATAAAACAAAACCGGTTTTAGATACTAATGAAATTCTTTATTCCTATGAAAGTACGTTCGATGCCATTATGTATGGAACTCGATTTATTTTGCATGGCCACCACGGGCACTCTTGCAGAAGTCCAGACGCTGAACCCAATTTTCGACGGTTTTCAAGCATAAATCGGCCGATACTGCTGCAATTTCACGTTCGATATTCGTACGTAGCCCCACAGGATATAATATAACGGCGTCAAATCGCACGAACGAGGCGGCCAATCGACTGGGCCATTTCGTGAGATAACACGTTCACCAAACTTGGTTTCCAATAAATTGATTGTGGCATTCGCTGTGTGGCTTGTGGCGCCGTCCTGTTGGAAGCACATGACCTCCAAGTCCATATTATCCAATTGGGGCCAAAAATATTCGGTTATCATTGAACGGTAGCGATTCGCATTCACAGTAATGTGCCGGTCTTGATCATCACGGAAGAAGTACGGCCCAATGACGCCGCCGGCCCATAAACCGCACCAAACCGTAATTTTTCGGGATGCAATGATGACTCATGGATTACGTGTGGATTGCTGTCTGACCAATAATGCATATTTTGCTTATTGACGAAGCCATTCAGCCAGAAATGAGACTCATCGCTGATTGTTGAGGCCTCTTAAAGTTGAGGCCACTGACTCCAAATTCCGGTAGTAAATTTTAATAATTTCGACTCGTTGTTGGCTCGTATATCTTTCCATGATGAAATCGCAAACCTGACTGAAGACAAATGTCAAAAGAGCGGGAAAAAACATGGCGTCGTTTGCTGTCCCTATCGATTTACTTTTATAGCGTCTCTGTTGAAAATCCCTATAGTTGGTTTTCCTCCCTTCTTAGCTTTTTGTACCGCTCACTCGCAGCACGCGTTGTAACTGACTGTTTCGTTGCCATAGGTGCAGCGTCTTTTTCATCAGTTGCAATAAGACATTCTTCGTCGTACTACGGCTTATTCTTCTGCGGCTTTTGGTAGCCAAGTTCAGTCCTTGTAGCGGTTTCCAAAGAGTGGCAGGTGTGCTTCCACTGCGCTTCTGGGTTTTCAGGAGGGGGAGTATTCTGCTCTAGCACGAGAATGAGCTTTTGTTGATTGGTCTTCGATACCTCCTGTATTTGCAGCTTGTTGATATCTATCTGCTCAGTCTTGTGCGAACTTTTGCAGCTACCAGGTAATGGTCCGAGGCGATATTGGCACCTCGAATGACACGTACATCCATTACACTGGAAAAGCACCTGTCACCTGGTACCAAGTGATCAATCGGGTTCGTGGTTCTCTGATCAGGGGATAACCAAGGCGGGAATCGGGCGCTAATTTTCAGGTTGGCAAACGTCACGTATGGAGAAATATTTTACACATGTATTAGTTTTGCACTGTCATTTATTATTAGACATATTTGTGGAAAATTTCAGTCAACTATATCAACTCGTTCGGACGTCAACGAATTTACAACAGACAAATATGGCCAGATCAATAACAATCAAGACTATATATACTTTATATAGTCCCCGCTGATTACTTCAACCATCCGGTGGTGTAGGGCTTCATTGAGTAAGAAATTCAATTTATTATCCAATGCAACTGCATGAATTTAATGGAAACAAATTATTTTTAAGCCAAATGAGCTCTAAACCTTTTGGTTTTTGCGTGTTGTTATTATATTTTGTATTGTAATATTTGACAATAAGTCTATAAAAGGTCGTACCTACACATAGCAAGAGTTTAAGTAACAAAATATACCAGCTTGATTATAGTGACCCACAAAGGTATTTTCTTTACATAACTAATTCCGAATTTCAATTGAAGATTAAAAGTTAAATCCAAACTTTGTGTTTCTTGAAAACCAGTGGTTTTGCGACCCTTTGCTCATTCTTTCACACAAAATCTTTAATAACTGTTATAAGGGGGATCATAAAACGATTATGTGTAATTAATATTAAATTTTGCTGGTATTAACTTCTTATGCTTTGCATAATATCATAAAGACCGAGCGACAGAGCGAACAGTAGAGCGACCTTATCATAATAAATTTACTTAACCGCAAAACTATTAAAACGCCAACACACATGCATGTGCAAAACGGATACCATCTCAATGACATACACCCAAACTTACCTAACAACCAACACAAAGTAATCACTTACACACTCATACTCTAAAGGACATGCTTACTTACACGTATATCCTTTTTATCTTTTTCTTATTTTTGCTTTATATCCCATAATAACATAAACTAATGTATACTAAAGATGAATGTGTGTGTTGAGTTCATGTGAGTGTATGACTTAAAATTCTTTTTCATCCTTTCTAGAGCTAAGAGAGAGAGTATAATGCCAGTTGGTGAAATTGGTTTACCGTATATAGAAACCCGAATTACAATTTTATTTGTATATGAAACTATTTAATATTTATTTGATTCTTCATAAAGTCAAAACCCACAAAATGTTTTAAAAGAATTTGTTTAACTAAATAAAATGGATTATGAACGTATCACACACAACCCCACTCAACGCAGTAGACAGACAATCGTACTCACTTGTGACAATGAAAAAAAGAGGTTACCCAGGCGACTTGTGTTTTATGAGTGCATTGGGCGGGTATTTAAGATGGTTTTTATGGGTGACAAAATGATGCCCCCGGGAGGGGAATGCTAAATTTAATGTTTAATAAAAAACCGGATATTTTGCGAAAGACTTAGCGGATGGTAGAGTGTGTGAGCTGGCAACCACGAAGTGTCAAGGAGGTCATTTGCCAGCTGTTTGCAGTTATATGCAGAGATCAGTGATTTCTATAAAAATTAAAGAGAATTATCAAAAATAATTACTAATTCGTCCTTAAGGCCATGTCAGGACTTCAGAGTAAATAGGACGATTGAAAACTCTCTTCCATTTGAAAGAAATCGTACGAAATTTTTAATTTCGATTTACGCTGTCAGTTTTGAAGAATGCAAAAACATCTGTCAAATAAAACAAAATAATCATTAGAAAAAAGGCAATGATATTAAAGTGATTATTTGAGGACATTTTAAAAAACTATGTGAAATGAACAAAAATTACTGAATATTTGGAAATTTGTTACCGTTTTTACATATTCCCTAAACTAGTTAGTTTCTCTTCGAGATGTTATTGGAACAATGAAATGAAAATGAGAGAAATTTAACAGATCTGTCCAAATTTTGTCTGCAAGTCGTTCTTCTCAAGTTTACACTATTCCATCCGCTCTCACCAAATTAAATATTGACATATTCAATGATTTCGTTAACAGTCTAACATGGTTTCTGGGAAAGAAAATATACACAAATTGTACTGGGTCACGCAATTTATTTTTAATATTTCTTCACAATTTGTCATTTTATCTGGAAATATTTATCCGATCTTCCCAAGAGTGCTTTTGGAATGATTGTTATCATCGAATTGTTTTCCTTTTTTTGCATTTGCTCAGCCAGCCTATTCCTAAATATATTTGGTCAACAGAAATTGTAAAAGTTGAATATCAAGGGCCACAGGTTTTGTCTGGCAGCAATACGAGGGCGGTCCCAAAATTGGCAGATGTACCAAAGAAGACTCAAACAATTTGGGAGAAATTTTCTGTATTTTTCACCATACACTTTTTCCAGCGATATTCAATGTTTATAGTAAGAACTGTCAAACTTCTAAAAAAAAGGTGTTGGCAAATCTTTTAACATCTAAGCCATTTTTTTCAAGTTTGGAAATAGAAAGTAGTCCAAGGAAGCTAAATCTCGCGAATAACGAAGCAATTCGTGATAAAGCAGTTCGAACTTTAATTCATCAATTTTGGCCCTCACAATAGTGGATATGTGAACTCAATCATTGCCTCGATGAAACAACACTTTCTTTTGCGTGAAATGTGGCCTTTTTTACACAATTTCATCACTACAGCGCTGCAATAAATTAGCATAACATTTGCCATTAACGGTTTTTCCTTTCTGAAGATAATCAATAAAAATTATTACATGCGCCTCCTGAAAAGCAGACGCCATGAACTTGCCTGCAGATGGAACCGCCTTATCCTTCTTTGGACACGATTTTTCCAATCCAGTCCATGGTTATAAGTATACGCAAAAATTCGGCTTTATTGCGGTGAAACACCGCATAACACTCTACCGAAACATCTGCACGACGCTGTTTTTGCTCTATTGCAAGCAAGCGCGGCACCCATCTTGAATACAGTTTTCTCATCTTCAAATCTCGGCCAATATACGACATGTATCAATTTTTGAAATTCCTATGATTTCAGCTAGCTCACGCACCTTCAGCCGATGATCATCCAATACCATTTTGAGGATTTTCTTAACCGAGTTTGGCGTGGACACCTCAATTGGTCAACCACTAAGGTGTTTGACTTGGCAGCTCGTATGGTATAAGCTCTTCTACGCAATATTTTACGGTCGTAAAGGAAGGAGCAGACTACCATAGAGTAGAATCTAACTTGGCTTTAATATTGATTGGACCGAGACATTTCAAATGAAAGTATTGAATTTGATAACGGTGACCAATTTTTTCCATGTTTACAGATTTGCTTAAATCGTTTACGTTTGATGGCTCAAATAAAAATACTAAACAACGTGGCGTCGTGAATCTTAAAACATATGGTTTATAAGGTTGTCACTTTTCACCAAAATACTTTTTACAAACTATCTGTACGTCATGTTGGCTAGTTTTGGAGCCGCGCTCGTACAATCCAGCCGATCACAAGCTGTGTGTGTGTGTTTCGAAGGCGATAACAGCTGCTGTTTTCATTGTGTTATATCAAAGATGCCCAGTAGTGGCTGATATCAGCAAATTAAACTCACACGTATACTTACGCTCTTTTGTTTGATCGTCAATCAACCAATAGGAAATCAGCATGTTGAGTGGGAGAGACAAACTACACTTGCAGAACTTCTGTGTCTTATTTTACATTTTAATCGTTATCGAGACTGCTGTCAGTGAACACATAAATTGAAATTATTGTGATATATTAATGATGTCAGCCGAAAAGTATTTCATGTTACAAAATACTTTTGATGACAGGCAATGTCTTATTTGTCATAAGACATTTAAAAAAAACTAAGAAATATAATTAAAAAAATCATTTTGAAGATGTTCACAAAGACATGAATTATTTGGAGGGGGAAGAAAAAGAATTTAATATTTATAAGAAAATTTTTATTGAAAAGTTGAAGGAATGGGTAAATCAATCTAAAGAAAATGATGAAGATATGGTGGAGGAGAATTTAAAAATGGGTTTATCTAACTTAATATGTTTAGATATTGTAAAAAATGGAAGGCCATTTTCAGATGGGCCATTTGTCAAAAATATATATTGAGTAAAATTTTTGGAAAACTTCATTATAAAACAAATTTTATTGAAAAATTACCTTTGTCCCGCAATAGTCTAACCCGGCGTTCTCTTTATTTGGGTGCTATTGTGGAATCGGCATTAAGGGAAATTTAAAAAATTGCGAATTTTTTTCATTCTGTATTGATGAGAGCACCGATATTAATGACCTTTGTCAACTTGTAAACTGCATTCGATGCGTTGATTCAGATTCAGAATATGTACATTCATTAATTTTACATTTCCCTTTTGTTAAACAAAGAAACAGAAAAAAATTACAACACCCGCCACGCCACACATGTGCTTTCGTCGCAATCTCGTTGACGACTAAATAAAATGAATAGCAAATTGTTTTCTTCCAGTGTTATTTCGTCACTCTCACCAATACTACTACCTTGGGCATCTATTGGTTATATCGACTTGTAACACGAACTGGATAAACAACAAACGCGTCGAAAATTTGTTGTAAATTTGGGATACAATTTATCACTATTTCACCCAATCGTGGGTGACCGATTTTTTGTGCATCATTACATTAACCAAAATCTAAAAAAAAAATCGGTCATAAAAATTCAAATTCAAATAAACGTAACTGACACTAGTCCGGTCATCAAAAAATGCTATACCACGCAAAAATACAACTCTGTGATATAGATAAAAACTCACCTCAAAAGCACAATTAGAAAAATGTTCATGACTTGTAAGCTTGTAGTATGAATTTCTCATACATTAAACCAAACTAAAATGATAAACCTTTTTTAAGAATTACTTTTATATTGAATGTATTTTTTAAAAGAAAAAGTGTATTCTTAAGGTCCTTTTTGTAAGAATGTCTATTATATTTTCCCGAAAAGGTGGTTTTTAAAGCGAGGTACTTCTTTTATTAACAGCTTATTTTTTTTTTTATAAAAGGTAATATTTTTAAGAAGAAGTACCTTCTGTAAGAAGAAGCCATAAGAGTATGATTTTTTTTACAAAGAAGTATTTTTTTTGAGAACAGGTACTTTTTTAAGAAGTGGTGGTCTTTTTAGGAAATTGTTTTTTTTCAAGAAAATTTACTTATTTTCATAGTAGCCTTTATCTCTAGAAAAGAAGGGAAAAGGTACTGTTAAGAAAAGAAATTTTTATAAGAAAATTTATTTATTTAATAGAAGGTATTTTTTTGAAGAAAAGTTCTTTTTTAGAAAGGGGAATTTTTTTAGAATTGGTCCTTTTTACAAGAACAGGTAATTTTTTAAGAGTAGGTACTTATCTCAAGAACAATTATTTTGATTCACAAAAACGGTACTCTTTAAAGAAAATGTAGTTTTTTAAGAAATGGCAATTTGTTCTAAGAAATGTATTTTTTTAAGAAAAGGTACTTATTTAAAAAAATCTGTTTTAAGAAAAGGTACTTTTTGTATGGAAATGTGTTTTTTTAGGCAACGGTAACTCTATGAGGTAAGGTATTTTTTAAGAAAAGGTACTTTGTTTAAGAATATGAATCTGTATTTTTTTTAGAAAATTTACATATTTTAAGAAGCGGCACTTATTTAAGAAAGTTTTCTATTGTTCAACTTCTTTCACATTGGCTTTTCTAAATGTACTTTTTATTGGGTTCGAAACTACAATACATATTAAATATTGGTTACAGGCTCCACCTAGAAAACTTCCCGCTAAACAAGAAATTTTCCAGCATATGTTAGTCTAGACACAACTCAAAGCAAAACTACCCAATATAGCTGATAGTATTGGGTTGTAGCATAATAGTGTTAAAAGAAAGTTGTTTAATTGTTTTTCGCTTAGCATCCCGCAACCTGCAATAAGGAACTTTGTTCCAATATGGCCTTTGGGCAAGATCTCTGTAAATTTTCTATTCTTGTACTCACTGTTTTGCAGTATTGGAGGCTTAGTTTTAAACACTTTCCCATAAAATTAACAAAACCCACAAAATGTAATCGATCAAACTTAAAATTTGTTGAATAATGTTCTTCCTTTTCGGATACACATTTAGTTCGATAGATACGGGGCTCTCCGTAAGACTTTATCATTTTGAAATAAAAGCACGTAGCTTTTGAGATACTTGTGATTTTCTTTATTGGATTGTAAAGAAGACATGTTCCATTTGAGTATGGTATAAAATAGCCGTCAGATGGCCCCACGGCTCTGATGGCAGGCCATTACTCTTTTCACGAAATTGCCCATGACTGTTTCAACACAGATGTGGCTGTATCTTACCGATGACGCGTTGAATTTCGGATTTGGGCTCAGGAATTCTTTCTGTATTATCTGCATGTTCCCGAGATTTCAAAAAAACCCAATGAAGGAAATCGTACGCCGTTAAATAGAATGATCTTTGTGGCCAGTTGGCTTTAGAATTTCTGGCGATAATTTGTTGTGGAAATCGTTGCTGCAATAAATTCATTGTTTCATGCACGGTGTCGCTTGCTGACAGCACATGTCGTCCTGATCCATTTCGTCCAGTTCAAATCACGAGATCTTCGTTAACATGTTCCTGTATCGAATGCCGTTCACAGTCACAGAAATTTCGGCCCCATCTTCAAAGAAGTAAGGCCCATTCACGCCGCATGATGATCTTCTGAACCTCAAATTTTGCAATTGTGTGTATTCACGAAGCCATTCAGATGAATATGCGCTTCATCGGAGAAGATTACATTTTTGAAAAATAATAGTAATTAATTAATAACATTGTGATAGTTTTTGGCAAACATTTGTAAGACATGACCGTAGAGGACGGTGCCTCCTTAATTCGGGTACGAGGAATCAAACTGTATCATTAGTTTTTTGAGTTACAATTACGGTTTCATACAAAATATTTTGGATAAAAACACTTTCCATTGTCTGCCGGTTTCAGATCCTGAGTAAGTTGAAGTTTGTACGCATGAAGGTGGGGTCTGTTTTCAAAATTCGCTGCGTTCGCTTCGTAAAATATGAAGTCGTTGAGAACGATGCCGAATAGATGTTTTCGGGTTTTCGGCAACACTCTTGTTTAAAAAAAAAAATGGTGTCCCCTAACATCCCATGAAGGGATTGGGGAGAGCTTCTCACAATCAGTGAGATGTGCGCTGTCTAGTTTTATACTCACTGATTGGGACCTACAGTTTAACAGCGGTTCCGAGCGGTATTTTGAGAAGCATTTTCATGGCTAAGTACTCGAACGTGTCGCCGTCATTAAGCGAGGTGACCGCCGTCGAAAGAAACTTAAGATGGTCAGAGCTGGCATCAAACCCACGTTCTCATGCACAAGAGCGACGCACACTACCATGGCACCACCCACGGTCTGGTTACTCATACATAATCTGAACAACCATCCCGCTTTTGCCGGGATTTTCACCAATTTCAAAGTCTCATTCCGCAGTAGATTTCAATTACGGTCTTTACAGAGAAGCCGGGCTTTATGAGTTTTTGGTCTTTAGAACTTGTCTAGTATAATTAAGGTAGAAAGTTATATTTTAATATAAAATATCAACAGTCACAAGCAGGATTTCAATTTGCATTGTCTGCCGATCAATTCGATGTTTGTGAACTACATCATCAGAGGCTAAGTTGTAGGCTACTGAAGTCTGTTAAAATGTGACACTAACTTAAATTATCTGTTAGGGGTATTTTTCGATTTCGATTTTGAATGGGTTACAAAAGAAGAGGAATTGTTATGGGGAAGATATTTGAACAGATCTCATAATAAATCAATTTCAAATTACAGTGGAGTCGGCGACTTAAAATGCCGGTTAAGAGGAAAATGGTTCTTAATAAAGGGGTTTTCAACAGAGACGCTACAAAAGTTAATCGATAGGGACAGCAAACGACGCCATACGTTTTCCGGCTCTTTTGACATTTCTCTTCAGTAAGGTTTGCTATTTCATCATGGAAAGATATTCGAGCCAACATCGAGTCGAAATAATTAAAACTTACTACCGAAATTTGGAGTCAGGGGCCTCAACTTTAAGAGGCCAATATTAAGAGGCCTCAACAATCAGCTATGAGGCTCATTTCTGGCTGAATGGCTTCGTCAATAAGCAAAATATGCGTTTTTGGTCAGACAGCAATCCACACGTAATCCATGAGTCATCATTGCATCCTGAAAAAATTACGGTTTGGTGCGGCGTCATTGGGCCGTACTTCTTCCATGATGATCAAGACCGGCACATTACTGTGAATGCGAATCGATACCGTTCAATGGTAACCGAATATTTTTGGCTCCAATTGGATAATATGGGCTTGGAGGACATGTGGTTCTAACAGGACGGCGCCACGAGCCACACAGCGAATGCCACAATCAATTTATTGGAAACCAAGTTTGGTGAACGTGTTATCTCACGAAATGGCCCAGTCGATTGGCCGCCTCGGTCATGCTATTTGACACCGTTAGATTATTTCCTGTGGGGCTACGTCAAGTCTATGGTCTATGCCAACAAGCCAGCGACGATTGATGAACTTCGTACGAATATCGAACGTGAAATTGCAGCAGTATCGGTCGATTTATGCTTGAACACCGTCGAAAATTGGGTTCAGCGTCTGGACTTGAAATCTGGAGAAGAAATCGAAATCCATACATAATGGCATCGAACGTACTGTCACAGGAATAAAGAATTTCATTGGTATCTAAAACCGGTTTTGTTTTATTTATAAAAACGTTCGTAGCGCTCTTATTGAAAAAGTGTATATATATTAAATGGTAAATTTAAAAATTGTATATTTATTAAATAAAAACTAAGAAGTCTAAAAATGAATATTTTATTTTTAAACTCATTTGTTAAAAATAACAAAATCCCGCTTTTTGGGTCAAACTCCCGCTTTTCGATCAAAACCTGTTGGTCAGGTTACTCATGCCCCATATTTCGAACTAAAAGCTTATCAGTGTCAAAATAACTTATGTTTTAAAAAGAAACCTGCATTTGAGTCACCCACTATAGTGTTACAAAAAGTCATATCCCTAATGTTTATTCCTTTGTAATGGATAATTCAGTTATAAATATTTTTTTCGAAAATAAAAAAATAATAAAATTAAATTTTATCGGGAAATATTTATTATCTTACAAAATAACTATTCAAACATTTATTGATTGTATTGTGTTACTCAACGTTTGTTTTACCAATAGACAATTCAAATTTTCTCAGAGTTTTTATGTATTGCTTTTATTCTTTTCGATATTTCGCTACACCATTGGGTAGCATCATCAGGCAATAGTTTCTGCCAAATGTAGGGCATAAGTGAGGAAATTCTGGTGTTTAAATTGTGACACATTAGAGCATTTCCAGTGGTGCTTGGCTTGTAATGTTGGCCTCCAATATCCAAGTCGACACGGCCAATTATTCGGCATGAAGCTTGAAATCATCCCACTTGTATTATCGAGTGATGTTTGACAAAGTCGGATGTTATTTTCGCCTCCAATATCCATATCTATACGATTATTTATTCGGCCCGAAGCTTGAAATTATCTGTTCACCGGATTGTTCTCCCTATAATGACATGGTTTAAGGATCTGTGTGAAAAATAGAGCCGTCTTGTTGGTGACAAATGTCGTCGAGTTCAACTTAGGGCATGAAATATCCCATTATCACAGTGCGTTCACGGGCTTGCCCGGCCGGCCTAATTTTTGGAAAAACATTAACCTATGACTCCACCAGTCTACTATAAACCACACCCGACCGTGGTATTGCGTGGATGTAACGACAGCGTTCCAGCACATATAAAACGGTTTTTGCATATAGATGTGACCAATAAGCCCGAAATGGGTCTAATCGCTGAACAAATTTTCGGTCGAAAAAAGTAAAATTCTTCAAGCTTTTTAAAAGCGCAACGACTGAGGCTGTGTCGAGCTAAGTTATTCCATGATGAAATTATGTCAAACCATACCGAACAGTTTGACTATATTATCTGTCAAAAAAATCTGTTCTGCCACAAGGCCCTGTGAATGAATCACCCGATATACCCCCCTATAAAATGCGAATGTTATATACATTTATACAAAACTATTTCAAACCACTATATAAAATGAAGAGGATTTTTGAATAATATATATTGCCAATTTATTTTACCTAAAATAAAAAATTCCAAATTCATAGACAACGAACTCAAAGATTTGGAGTTTTATGCCAATTTTGTAGCCGTGAGTGGTGCAATGGTAGTGTGCGCTACTCTTTTGCATGCTCTGATCACCTTAAATTTCTTTCGACGATTTAGCCATGAAAAAGGTTCTCAAAATACCGTTCGGAACCGGTGTAAAACTGTAGCCTATCTCCAATCCCTTCATGGGATGTAACGGGAAACTGTGTTTTTCTAGTTACACGCCCATCCTATTAATTTTTCGGGCAGTCATAATATAATATTTTGTATTTTTTATTTGATTTTTGAAGAGTTGGTGGGAATTATTTTAGAATCTAAAATTCTAAAAGGCTAATTTTCCCATATGGTTCTTGAATTTATCTTTATTTTATTGACTATATTGCAACCTCATGAGGTCAGACGTCTTACACATATTAATTAAACAAACAAATTAAACAAATTTCAACATATTCTTCCAACTGGCTCTATCCTTCGCCTTTTCTCGCCAGTTGGTAACACCAAGGATACGGAGGGATTCTTCTGCCTGGTCTTTCCAGCGGAGTCTTGGTCGTCCTCTTATCAAAAATCTTTCGCGCTGGCTCATCTTCGTCCATTCTGATAACATGGCCTAGACAACGCAATTGGCACACTTTGATTCGTCTAGCTATGTCCACGTCAGAATAGAGACTATATAGCTCTGCGTTCCAGCGACGTCGGTAGTCGCCGTTTTCCCTAACAGGACCATATATTTTACGGAGAATTTTTCTCTCGAAAACTCCCAGGTGTTTTTCATCCGCTTGCGATATGAGCCAAGTTTCGGAGCCATATGTCAAGACAGGTAAAATGAGAGTCTGATATAGCTGGACTTTTGTCCGTCGAGAGAGGGCTTTGTTCCTGAACTGCTTGCTGAGCCCAAAATAACATCTATTTGCAAGCACAATTCTCCTATCTATCTCCAGGCTGACGTTGTTGTCTTTGTTCACGGCGGATCCAAGGTAGACAAATTCATCTACCACTTCAAAATTAAATCGGTTGTCAACGTTCAAGTGCGGACCAAGTCGAGAGGTTTCTCTAGTCGTTGACACCATCAATTTTGTCTTGCCCTCATTAACAGCAAGACCCACCTTTGCTGATTCCTTTTCGATTCTTGAAAATACTGCAGTAACCTGTCGCAAATTTCGCCCAATGATGTCTATGTCGTCAGCATACGCCAGCAACATATGGCTTTTCGTGTTAATGGTCTTGTTCGTATTTACTGCAGCCTTTCTCATTATTATCCCCATTAAGATGTTGAAGAGATTGCACGAAAGTGTTTCGCCTTGTCTAAGTCCTCGCTTGGTACAGATTGGTTCAGTGAGGTCTTTCCCCACTTTCACTGCTGATTTGGTGTTGGTCATCGTCATTCTACAGAAGCGGATCAGTTTTGCCGGAATACCAAGTTCAGACATAGCTTCGTACAGTTTTCCCCGCATGGGGCTATCGAAAGCAGCTTTGTAATCGACAAAAAGGTGGTATGTATCGATTTGCTTTTCGTGGGTCTTTTCCAGGATTTGGCGTAGCGTGAATATTTGGTCAGTTGTGGACTTGCCTGGTATAAAACCACACTGATAAGGCCCAATCAGGTTTTCAATAATTGGCTTTAGTCTTTCACATAATACGCTCGACAAGACCTTATACGCGATGGATAAAAGACTGATGCCGCGATAGTTGGAACAGACACACGGATCACCCTTTTGAATACAGGACATAATACACTGAGACTCCAGTCGTCGGGCATAGATTCCCCCAGCCATATACCGCATATCAGTTGATGCATGTGGGCTATCAGTCCTTCGCCACCTGCCTTAAAAAGTTCAGCGGGTAGGCCATCCGCACCCGCGGCTTTATCATTCTTCAGGCAGAAGATCGCCGTTCTAATCTCGGCTTGGTTGGGGGGGGGGGGTACAATCTATACTATCTTCCACTATCATTACCTCCTGATCTTCAGTGGAAGAATCTGAGTGGAGTAGTGCTGAAAAGTGGGTATTCTGCTCCAGATAGGACATTGATATCTCCGGTATTCGTAGCTTGTCAATATCGAACTTTTCCTGTGTTCGGCTCCGTACGTTTTTCGCCCTGCTCAATCTCGTGCGAACTTTCGCAGCCACCAGGTAATGATCCGAGGCGATATTGGCACCTCGAATCACACGTACATCCATTACACTAGAAGAGTGCCTGCCATCTATTACCAAGTGATCAATCTGCTTCTTCGCCCGTTGATCAGGAGATATCCAGGTCGCCTTACGAATGTCCTTATGCTGGAATCGTGTGCTACTAACTACCATGTTCTTTGCGGCGGCGAAGTCTATCAGTCTTATTCCATTATCGGAGGTGGTATCATATAGACTGTGATTGCCGATGGTTGGTCGAGATACACTTTCCTTTCCGAATTTGGCATTAAAATCGCCTAGAATAATCTTAATGTCGTGGTCAGGGCAGCTTTCATATACTTCCTCCAGGCGCTCATAAAATGTTTCTTTGACCTCATCATCTTTATCCTCTGTCTGTGCGTGCACACAAATTAACGAGATGTCGAAATATTTCGCTTTGATGCGAATTGTGGCTATGCGGTCACTCAGTGGGTTGAACCTTGAAACTAGGTGTCGCAGTCTCTTGCCTACTATAAATCCGCACCCAAATTCGTGCTTACGCTCATGGGAGCTGTAGTAAATATCGAAGTTTTTCTTTCTGGTGCAACCATATCCTGTCTATCGCATTTCCTGGATCGCTGTGATGTCAGCTTTATATTTTCCGAGGACATCCGCCAGTTGGAAAGTGGCACCAGTCCTGTATAACGTTTGAACATTCCAGGTACATATCCTTAAATCATGGTCCTTATAACGTTTGCGAGGGTCGTCAACAGTTGGGGGGTTTCTTTGTTCATCATATTTTCTGCGTATTTTCATTGCCGATATAACGGTGGCGGGAGGCAAACCCAGCCCAAAGTGGTTTGCATTTTACCTACTGCCAGGATGATTATGTTTCAGCCGCCCATTATGGATCAGACGCTGACCAGAATGCAGTGTGTCGAAACTGGATTTTGGTTTCTTCAGTTTTGATCCGCCGTTGGCCAGGGGTGTTGGCTCATCCGCCTTCAAAGGACAGAAGAGTATGTCCACTACTTCGAAGAGCTTCAGTGACAGGGTCACCTAATAATCCTGAGACGTATCAGTGATCGCATTACCACTTAGGTTGCTCATTCGTTTCGCCTTCTCACTTTAGCTAGCTAACGGAGGTTTCCGATAAGCCATTGCCCAGGACATACTGCGTGGAAGTAGTGAGCTGCTTGGACTGCCCGATAAAGGAATCATTTCTGGCCACTCCCAAGTGAATGGCTATCAGAAACTTTCCACCTCCACGGACAGTCCCATGTCCTACACAATTTATTTGTTAATCCCCTTAGTATTTTTCGAGAAGATATAATTAACATGGGAGAAATTATACAAGGTGGGGCAAAAGTAATCACCCAACGTTCTTTTGCTGTAATTTTTTTAATAAAAAACTTTATATCTGCTTGTGAAATTTGTTTGTAATCTATTAGAATTTATTCCATCAAGTTGAGAAAAGGCTATCTGCCAAGTTTGCCGCTGCCGGAGTTGATGTCGGCTCGTTTCATGGAATTTGCCAGAACTTAGGGCGCCAGTTCTCGCATTCTTGGCGAATATTCCCCTCAAGTGCTTCAAGTTTCTGAGGTTTATTGACTTCAAAAAACCCCATAAAAAGAAGTCTGGAATGGTTAAAATGGGTCATCTGGACGTCCAGTGCAATTCTCTAGTCCCTATTCATACAATTAAGGAAGAAAAAAATTCGGTAATCATGGCTCTGTAGCGCGCACCGTCCACGGTCGTGGTTTGGCTCGCGGCGTTCTCAAAAAAATGGCCCGATGACTCCTCCAGTATAAACAGCACAACACGCAGTAACGTTGATCATTTGTAATGGTTCTTCGTGGGTAAATGACGGATTTTCGATGCCCCAGAAATGATTATTTTGTTTATTCACGTAAACGCTAAGATGGAAATGAGCCTCATCGCTCATGATAATTTTGGATGAAAAATCGTCCACCTCTTCGTTGAGATTCAGGATGGCTTGAGCGTAGGTTACTTGGCGGTCAATAGCTAACAGCTGATGCACTATCTGCACTTTCTAAGGCCACATCTTCAAATATTTCACCAAAATTATACGTAGGGACCGCCGACTAATGCCCAATTGCGTGGCACGTCATCTGGTCGATGTTCCGGGCTCCTATTTGACATATTGGGCAACAGCAGCGATATTCTCAGCAGAACGGCTGCTCTGGGGCTGGCCAACTTTTGGAATTTCTCGTATTGTCCCAATCTCTACAAGGCGAGTGTTCAAATGCTGCAGTGTTTGTCCAGTTGGTGTGTCGGAAGGCCAGGAAATCTGTGATGAAATTCACGATGCGCCAATACAACCGACGATTTGTTGCGCAAAAAAAATGGAAACAATTACTCCGCGTTCTTGCGAGTAAACCTATTCATGGTTTGTCGATTTGTATTCTGCGTTTCTTTACTCCACAAATGTCAAATCCGAATTGACATTTGGCGCCCTTAGCAAAAGTTATAGGGTTTTACAATAGGGTGCTTACGTGCGCCCCACCTTGTAATACAAATCGATGGAGAATGCTCTACAAACATAATGCGCAACATATTCCAATAATATAACAAATGCCATCTACTGTAAAACCATCCCACATCTTCTAACAGGATTTTAAATATTTTCTGTCGAACTTAATGCCCTTGAATATAATATCTCCTACCTGTCCAATTATTGCACCGAGACAAAGAACCATATTAATCAGTACTTTTTGTTCTGATACATTGTGTATCCGTCCTGTTACTAACCTATCGATTAATCCGAATCACCACTATTATACATCTCTACGAGGGTCGTCCCGAAAAAGTCCTTAAATAACGGGATTTAATGTTAAAATGATTGTTATATCCTTATTGATAGCTCATTCGGCCCCTTTTAACCAATTGCCACTGCTGACGTGTACCATGATGTGTCTGTTGACGATGGCACAGAGAGAGAGAGAGCTACAAATCGTGGCTTTGGCACATCTTTAGGCCATATAAACATCTCATATATATTGAATGTTTATTTTCAGTTTATTGGGTATTGAGTAGTGGGATAAAAACAATTTTTACCAGCAAATGTTTTTATATGCTGACTTCAGGGTTTGTGTGCCTTTGTGTTATGTTGAATTTTATGGTTACCCTGAAGTTTTATTTTATTTCATTTTGTTTGATGATACCCCAAAGGCCTTGGTTGAAGTTACTTTTTGCCTTTATCTCATGAATGAATCGTTTTTTATATCCTGTCTCTCACTCCTTTGGCCTTTTGTGGTAGTCTGAGATAAGATTTGTTAGTTTGATGTTCATTTTTTTTTTGGTTGCTATTCCTTTGTAGACACAATCATTAAATCCTTTACTTACCCCTATCGCGGCAATAAATCGTTTTTCTTTTTGGCTCAGAGGCATCAGAAAAAGAAAGACGATGTTTATATATATATAAAAGAAAAAAGCACATAGTCTGTTTCCCGGCTGCTTTTCCCTTTCTGCCGCATCTTCTTTTCCTAGCGTAGGTAACTTTTCAAAAATTCTCGAGGTTTTAAGGATGTGAAATCACCATTTGTTTAAGTAATAGTGCATTTAGTTGATTACACATACGATTGTAAAAATTGTACAATAAAAACTGTAGGTCTTTTATGAACTTCTCATATTCTGTTTGGCTTCAGTGGCGGATGATTGAAAGGGGGGTTCAAATATTACTTTTTGTAATAGATTTGAACTTTTAAAAGGAAACTGGCTGAGGAGGACTACATTTATTTGGAAGTATTGCAATGGTTTGTTTGCGCCACTCTGCTTGTTCGTAATAATGTAGGTTCGATTTGTACTCTGTCCATCTTGCATATCTTTCGACGATGATCAACTCGCATAGTTATTGCGACACTAATCGATTCGAAACCGGTGTTAACCTTTAGAAAGCACTCAGTGAGTTGACAAGTGGAAAGTGGACTGCTGACTAATTAGACGAATTTCTCCGTTGTCCTTTCAAGAGATGTAATTTATTCATTTATTTTAATATAATGAACATCTGAAGTTGTTTAACTAAACATATCATATTTTACTACTGTGTTCTAACTCTAACTGAAGGGACTAAGCAGAGCTTCTCACAAACCAGTTAGCTGTGAGGATTCTAGTTTTACACTCACTGATTGAGACCTATAGTTTTACACCGGTTGCTAACGGTATTTTAAGAAGCTTGCAACGTGGTTTTGTCGTGGTTTTGTCTAGTTTTTCGTTAGGATCCACCAAACCTTTCGAAATAAGAACAGAATAGTTAACCCTTTTTGGGGGGGTTCGTATTCAGATTCTTTATTGATATTTAATTTACAAAGCAATTTGATTTACAGGAATAACATCAAATGCTTCACTCGGTGAGAACACTCCTCCTAGCTTGAGAACACTAGTCTTGGTTGACAACACTCTTCTGGGGGCACTTGTCTCGGCTTGACAACAATATCCTGGGGCACTAGTCTCGTCTTGAAAACACCCTTCCGGGAATACTAGCATTGACTTGAGAAATCGTCTGCGGCAGGTTACGGACTGGTAGATTCTAAGGTGATCTGTATCGGATTTGCTGGTTCGCTATGTGCTTTACATATCCGGTTAGAACGGTTCGGTATCGGTTATCATCGGCTGGTTTACATGGGAACAGTGAGCCGAAACTCCTGTGTAGGAACAGTGAGCCAAAACTCCTGTGTTGGAAGAGTGAGCCGAAACTTCTGTGTAGGAACAGTGAGCCGAAGCCCCTGTATAGCAATGTATTTACACCGACTTTACTAAAGAACGGATCCCAAAATTTGCTCCTATCCTTTGCAGAACTAGGGCCCCATGCAAAATGCTATAATCTTGTCTGGTTGTTCGCTCGGAGGCGACGACTTGAGTCTAGTCAACATTAACACTAAGTACCATTGCTGTAGTGACGCAAATGAGAATTGCATCCAATCACTCATTCTCGTGTGGCCATTAAAACTACTTCGCTGCTGATATGTACACAACGTCGACAGAGCTTGTGTGTTGTAAGTGAGTGTGATTTTTCGCGGTGGCCGGATGAGGTTGATGAGGACGAAATCAATACCATTATCGATTCTGACTGACACGAGTCTGTTCGAGAAGTGGCAGACAAGCTGAAGGTGTCGCACACGAATATTTAAAATCGTTTGAAAAGGTTGGGACTTGTCAAAAAGCTTGGCTTTGGATTTCACACGAGCTTAAGGAAACCCACTTAACAACCACTTGCAAAAATTGTCAATTTTTGAAAAGCATTCTCAGTGGAGATGAAAAATGGATTCCTTAGAACAATTTTAACCGAAAGAGATCCTGGTCCTAGCACGATGAACTTGCTTAAACTTTATCACAGGCTGCAATGCACCAAACAATTTATGATGTCAATATTGTTGGATTTTACCAGAGTAATTTATTTTGAACTGATTCCTAAAAACCAAGCGATAAATTTTGACATCTATTGTCAGCCCTGATGGGACGCTGATAGAAACACGACATGAATTGGTAAAACGCATAAGCATAGTTTTCCATCACGTAAACGCTAGACCTCACACATTTTAGTAGACGTGGCAAAAATTATTGCGGCTTGGATGATACTCCTAATATGGCACCTTCGGTTTTTCATTTATTCCGAAGTGTCAAAATTTAGGAACAGAAAGTGCTTCAATACAGAGAGGACCTAGAATCCGAGTTGTTCGAGTATATTTGTGGGACGAACCAAACATTGCGGGATGGGGGCTAAATGCAGAACAATTTAACCACTTTTTTAACACTATTATGCTACAACCTAGTGTTAGCTACTATATTGGGTAGGTTTGCTTTGGTTTGTGTCTAAACTAACATATGTTGCGCAATTTATTGTTTCATAGTAAGTTTCCTAGGTGGAGCCTGTATATATTGAAGTTTTTAAGTGAAAAATGTTTAAAAGAAGAATATTTTCTTAAATAAGTAAATTTTTTTAAAAAAAGGAAATTTTCTCAAAAAAATACCTACTCATATTCATAAACAAAGTACCTTTGCATTAAAAAAATAAATTTTCATACAAAAAGTAAATTTGTTGCAACAAAGTATTTTTTTTTAAAAGTAAGTAATTTTTACATTTTCTTACAACAAATAAACTTTTTTTAAAGATTATATTTTTTGTGAAACAAAATAACTTTTCTTGCAATAAGTACATACCTACTCTTAAATATGTACCTATTCTTCAAAAAAAGGCCAATTCTAAAAAAAAATTCCCTTTTTTTACAAAAAATTTACTTAGAAAAAAATACCTCATCTTAAAAAAATACTGTTTCTTACAAAAATTCTTTTCCTAAAAGTACCTTTTCTTAAAAATAAAATAATACCCTTACTCTTCTTTTCTTTTCTTGAGAAAATTTCTGAAAATAAGTACATTTTCTTAAAAAACATAACCCTTTCCTAAAAAGAGTAGCACTTCTTTAAAAAGTACCTGTTCCTAAAAAAGTACATCTTTGTAAAAAAAATTTAATTCTCATGGCTTCTTCTTACAGAAAGCACCCTTTCTTAAAAATAGTACGTGTTCTTAAAAAAATAGCTTTTATTAAAAGAACTACCTCTCTTTAAAAAAGAATCTTTTCTGAAAAATATAATAAATATTCTTACAAAAAGGACCTAATAATATACTTTAAAAAAAAATACATTCTATAAAAAAAATCCTAAAAAAATTTATCATTTGACAAAAGTATGTATATTCAGTTTTCGTATCAATGGGCGCCTTAGGCGTGTTGGAACTAACTAATACTTATTATATAGCGAAAGGAACTTCGTTCCAACCGCGTGTCCCCTGACATCTTATGTAACTTTTTGGTACACTCTTAGTACCTTAAAGTACTTTTTCTGAATTTTTGTTGAATGAGTTTGTAAAATTTTTCAAGCGCATGATTTTTTTTTTCTGCGTTTATAATTTCCTTATTCATAAGGGAATATATAAATCGTATCTCGTGAGATGTATTTTCAACTGTGTTTTTTGCTAACTGGTGTTTTTTTCTTAAATCCAGATTTCGCCGGATTCGTCTGATTCCGACTGAGTTGACTCACTCTTGTCAAGTTTTTGTGATCCCTATAAACAAAGATCCACCACATTTTACATGCCTTAGTAGTTAAATCAATATTCATTCCCTCCCAACATCCCCCTGTTGAGCACGCCTTTTGCATAGTGCTCCTTAACTCTCCTATAAACTCAAACATTTACACATTGTACTTGTACTTGGAACAAGTTTAAAACCTGTTAAGCCAATATGTAATTTACTTAACTATTCGCTTTTTTATGCTTCCATTTTCACCATCCTTCACTCACACACACTCCCACCCATGAACCTATTCACTAACACACACACACAAACAGTTATACGTATTAATACTTGCAAAAGTATGTACTCATATTGCTATTCATGCATAAATACGTACAAATGCAAGTGCTGTTATTGCATCGGTTTTGTGCAAAAGAAGAATACCTAAGTATGTATGGATATGTTTGCGGTATTTACAGGATGTTACCACCACACACATGCAGAAAGGCATGCAAGTAGATATAAAATATATGTGAATGTGTGGGAGCTATGTTGTTTTATTTCTTGTCGAAACTTTTGCGCTTACTTAATTTTCTCCCCAGTTGTATGACTGTAGTTGTATGTGTTTTTTGTACTTATATTTGTATTTGTATTTGAGTGCCAGGACTATCCAATTCATTAATGGGTGCATGTGAAGGTGTACTACAGACTTTGCAGAAATGTGATTAAAGGTGTATGTATATGTTTGTGTGGGGGCAAAGGATATTCATATGTATATGGGTGTGTATTTCCTTTCCTCTTTCACTGTACGTATATAAAAGTCATAAAAGAATTAATTTAATTTGCAAAAACGTTATGAATAAATTATAAATTTTAAATGTATTTTAACATTCCCGGTGCTACAACAGCAAACATTTTTCATTTGGTTTCTGTATATGAAGGTGCATGTTCACTTCTACCTCTCTCCTCCTCTTTATGACTGTATTTCCAACTTTATCTTTTTTATCCGTTTAAATCAAATCCTTATAAAGCTTGAGATGTGAATTTCTCTTTTCCAGAAATAAAAACGGAATTTTTAAATGAAACATTCTTGGTTGCTCTTCTTCCATTAATATTGGGTACTTAATACTTGGCGGGAATTTTTCAGGGTTTAATTTGGCAAAAGAGATTCGACTTAATCACTGACAGTCCGTGGATTTTACGATTTTATATATGAATAGAATTGCAATTTATAAATGCAAAGAAAAACTGTATAATATTAACAATTCTTAGGGAATATATCACGAGAAGATTCGCACAAAGCTGAACAGACGTAATATTAGATATATGAAAAAGATTTGCTAAGAAAACCAGTATAGAAATTAGTGAACAGACTTAAACATATACTCTTCGAAAGAGAAGTGAACAGACTTAAACATATACTCATCCAATGCCTCAGAGTTCTATTAAAAAAAAATTTTTTTATTTACCCTTCCGTTGAGCCCATATTCAGTAGCAGAAAAAAAATTTTTTTTACAAAAGTGGGGTGCAACTTTAAAATTGTTTTTTTTCGATTTACCGGTACAAATTATATTTTAGAAAGTCATTGTTTTGGAACAATGTTTAGAACAACTAGAACAACCGCAAAAAAATTTTTTTTTACAAAAATGGGGTGCAACTTTAAAGTTGTTTTTTTTCGATTTACCGGTACAAATTATATTTTAGAAAATCATTGTTTTGGAACAATGTTTAGAACAACTAGAACAACCGCAAAAAAATTTTTTTTTACAAAAATGGGGTGCAACTTTAAAATTGGTTTTTTTCGATTTACCGGTACAAATTATATTTTAGAAAATCATTGTTTTGGAACAATGTTTAGAACAACTAGAACAACCTAGAACAACCGCAAAAAAATTTTTTTTTACAAAAGTGGGGTGCAACTTTAAAATTGTTTTTTTTCGATTTACCGGTACAAATTATATTTTAGAAAATCATTGTTTTGGAACAATGTTTAGAACAACTAGAACAACCTAGAACAACCGCAAAGAATTTTTTTTTACAAAAATGGGGTGCAACTTTAAAGTTGTTTTTTTTCGATTTACCGGTACAAATTATATTTTAGAAAATCATTGTTTTGGAACAATGTTTAGAACAACTAGAACAACCGCAAAAAAATTTTTTTTTACAAAAATGGGGTGCAACTTTAAAATTGGTTTTTTTCGATTTACCGGTACAAATTATATTTTAGAAAATCATCGTTTTGGAACAATGTTTAGAACAACTAGAACAACCCAGAACAACCGCAAAAATTTCGTTTTTCCAAAAATGGGGTGCAAAGTTTAATGTTGGTTTTTTTCGATTTACCGGTACAATTTATACTTTAGAAAATCATCGTTTTGGAACATTGTAGAACAATCCTAGAACAATTCAGAACAATCTTCAAAAATATTTATTTCCAAAAATGGGGGGCTAACTTCGCACACCTCAATTTATAAAAAAAAATCCAAAACTGTGCTATTTTTTGGTAAACTTGAAGAAAGGCACCCAATTTTCGATGACTCGGTCACACATTTCGTCCATAACGGCCGCTATTTCGCGTTCAATGTTGGCTCTGAGTTCTTCTAACGTCGTCTAACGTAGCCCCAAAAGAAAAAAGTCTAGAGGCATTAAATCGCACGAACGAAGCGGCCAATTGACTGGTCCAT
The DNA here is from genome assembly GCA_963931995.1 of Phaonia tiefii. Classification (NCBI taxonomy): domain Eukaryota; kingdom Metazoa; phylum Arthropoda; class Insecta; order Diptera; family Muscidae; genus Phaonia; species Phaonia tiefii. The sequence continues at coordinate 315,246,928 of OZ008368.1, read as the reverse complement.
TTCTTGAGATAACACGCTCACTAAACTTACTCTTCAATAAATCGATTGTATCGTGCGCTGTGTGGCTTGTGGCACCGTCCTTTTGAAACCAAATGTCATCCAAGTCCATGTTTTCTAATTCGGGCGAAAAATAATCGGTAATCATGGCGCGATAACGATCGCCATTCACAGTAACGTGACGATCGTTATTGTCGACGAAAAAATATGGCCCAATGACGCCGCCGGCATGAAAACTGCACCAAACAGTTATTTTTTGTGGATGAAGTGGCGATTCACGAAGCTCATCTGGATTTTCACCAAACCAATAACGCATTTTTGGCTTATTGACGAACCCATTGAGCCAAAAATTAGCTTCGTCACTGAAGATGGTTTTGCGATGAAATTCTTCATCTTGACTCATCTTCTCCAGAGCCCAATCGGAGAACGTACGTCGCGTCAAATGGCCCATGGGCTTCAATTCTTGAGTCAGCTTGACCTTATACGGGTGTAAACCCAGATCTTTACGCTAAATTCGTCATAAAGTTGTATTGGCGATGCCCAGTTCTTGAGTACGCCGCGGAATCGACTGACTTGGATCGTTTGCTACGGACGCCTGAACGGCAGCGATAGTTTCGTCACTTCGACCAACCCGTTGTTTCATTGGCACGGCAGCATCACACACTGAATATGTAGACTCAAATTTTTGCACTAAACTTGTTATTGCTTGTCGACTAGGGCAAGAATAACGACCGAATGGGAGTGACAATTCTCGTCGTTTTTCATAGGAAAGTGTTGTTTGGCTAGTACAATATTTCATAGAGATTGGTTCAGTTTTGCGGGAGTTATGTTGCCAAACAACCAACTGGCCGAACTGATTTTGTGTGGGAGCTACGACAATGGGCGTGGCACAGTATTTAATTTGTAACTACATAGTAGTTTTTAATGAAAACATTGCCTAGTACGAGGGTTCCTATTTATGTTTCAGGAACTGTAAATATTAGTGTTGCCAGATGCAAACTGGTACTTCCATTGGAAAGTTTGAAATTTTCTAGCATAAACAAACATAGAACGTCTTCACCAACGTGCACTATTTTATCAATTTACAGTCTGTTGAAAAATTCATCTCAGTCAAAAAATGCAATTAACCCGTGAAAATTTTCATGGGATGATTTTTTACGATTTCCGGCTTGGATTACAGAGACAAGAGTGTCTCACTCAATTGTTTTCCACTTTTGGTGATGAAGCTCCATCAAAAACCACTGTAAATTGGTGGTACTAACAGCTCAGTCTCGGACGCCGTTCGCTCCAGGATGAATTTCGTGAAGGTCGTCGAAAATCGATTGGTCTGTCACAAAACATCGATGCAGTGCGTGAACTGATAATACAACATCGTCAGGTGACATATCGTGAGACATAGGCATCCTTGCACATTAATTCCACTTCAATACATTCGATTTTGCATTAAACTTTAGCGGTAAAAAAGATTTGTTCGCGTTGGATACCACATAATTTGACAATCGCTCAAAAAAAGCCTCGTGTCAATTAGTGTCAGTTAGTGTCAATTAAAAAGTTCGACCGTGGTGCTTCAAAAGACGTGTATATAATAGCGACAGGTGAAAAATGGGTCTTTCAGGATGAGCTAAATTCAACAAAAGTTGTTCGTGGAAGAAGCACAGCGAACAACTAGTTCTTGGTCCCTGGTTCTTCGGCCGAATGGGTCATGTGGCCACTATTCCGCTTGAGCAACGGAGGACTGTGAATCCTGATACGACCATTTGTTTGCCGGAAATCTTCGGAGATATTCGTAAAACCAACTGCCAAAGACCAACCATTCTCCACCATGACAATGCCAGCTCTCACACATCTTGCACAAAAAGGGAAATTTTTAAGCAGTCAAAAAATCGAATTGATGACTCATCCTCCGTATAACTACAGTCCTGATATGGAACCCAATAACTTCTTCTTGTTCGCGCATAGCAAAAGGCAAACGGCGTGGTCAACGATTTACGAGCACTGCAGAAGCAGTTGAAGCGTTGTTTTGGAGTCGTGTCAAGAGGAATGGAAAAACTGCTACGACAAATGGCTTGAACGAATGCAAAAGTGTTTTGATTATCAAGGGGGATACTTTGAAAATCAGTGACGCCATTTTCATATAAAAATGTTTGTTATTATTTGTATTCCCGAAATAGAAATAGCAATTCTTGTACATAGTTTCATGAAGATCGGTTACAGTTTACGAGAGTTATCGTGTCGATCAACCGGTCATCCGCCGAACTTTTGTTTGGGACGGACCAGAATGGGTGTGGCAAAGCTACTCAGTTTCCACAGGAGATTTGCATTTATCTAAATTTTGTCTAGTACCAAATTTAAAAAAACATTACTTCGGTTTTGCGGGAGTTATCTTGCCGAACAACTGATGTATGGGGGTATCAAAAGGGGCATGACAAAATCGGCCTTGTCTTAATCGGTGACTAGCATTTGATGATATGAAGCCTACTACCTAATTTAACTAATGTCGGAAGTGTTTCAAGCAACTTATCGCATTGTAAACCCGACCGACCGCCAAGCTTTTGCATAGGAGGTACCGGAATGGGCGTTGCAACCTCGCCCATTTTCTCCTGTTAAGTAGACATATTTTTTATTTTTTTTTATGAAACCAACACTCAGGGGATGCCCCCTATGAATGCAGTGCATTGTGTTGGCGAAGGAAAATTGAGGTAGTGGAGGGTGGAAAGAGAGAGTAGTGTCTGTTGGTATTTGCCTTGAATCTTTGTATGCGGGAAATACACTAGCCGGAAGTTTATTCCACATACGGACTGCACGGATAAAGAACGTGTTTCTCTATGGTGTGTAGTGCGGTCAACCGGCCACTCGATGAAAAGCGGGTAAGAATTCCTGAAAAGCCGCGTGCTTCGGCCAAATATCCTCACGTCCGGCATAAGTTGACGGATGTGCGAGGAACACATACCGTGGAAATATCGATAGAACAGCGACCCGCAACCCACATTTCGACGATGCTCAAAGAAGACAATAGAGTTGGATACCCTACTGTCCCCTATCAACACCATCGCTCTCCTCTGGACATGGTCGAGAAGCTCCAAAGATATCCTAGGAGCACCTGCCCATATATGGGAGTTATATTCCATCTTTGGCCTGATGTAGGTGGTGTAGATATTGAGAAGATCAGATGGAGTGAAGTATTTTTGCATGGCTTTAAAAAGCCCAAACACTTGAATGCTCCTTTCGACACTTCAAATACATTCAAACGGACATCAAATTGTATTTTCATGCCCAGAACATCAAGAGCGTCTGATTCATCAATATCCACACCGTCCATAGACAAAGACGACACACCTGGGTCAGCAATCCGCTTATGCGACAACAAACAACACTGGGTCTTACCCGCATTAAAATCTACTCTATTCATTCCACCCCATTCAACAATGGACACCAGATCCTAGCCGAGTGTTGCATTCATCGTCCGGCGTTTGACTTCAATCTCTTGAACATTTGGCCTACTTTTGAATGAATAGGAATGAAAGAAATTACTGTCATCCGCAAAAGAGTAGACTGGATTCACAGTCTGGATTCACAGTAAGAAAAATAGAAGGAGAAAGAACAGAGCCTTGTGGTACAACTGCAGTCAGATTAATAACCAATGTTTGATTTGAAGCTAATCACATCTGCCAGCAAAAAGTTTTAGAAGAAACATGATTTTGTTCTAAATGTGTCGGTTTGTACGGGTGATACCAGAAGGGGTGTTGTGAAATCGCACATTTTCAATCCCAAATTAAGTTTAGACAAATAATAGTCACTGACAAAATTTCGGTAAGGAAAATCGGTAAAGATTTAAGCCAGTATCGTGTTGAGCAGCCAGACAGACATACAGACAGACGGATATGGCCTAATTGTATTAAAAACTTACAACACGAATTTCATCTAAAGATACTAAGGCTGTAATATGCGATAAATTTTTTCCGTATTAAATGATAAATACCCCCATCCCTATGGGTGAGGGTATAAAAATCATCATGAGTGATGGGGCACATTTTTACCTAAACGTATAAGTTAACAAGAAAAACTGCCGCATTTGGAATACTGAAAATCCGCATATCATTCAAGAAAACCTATGCACCCACAACGAGTCACAGTGTGGGCTGGCGGAGTCATCGGTCCATGGATCTTCTCCAACGATAAGGGTAATGCTTTTACGGTTAACGTTATCGTGTGATGAACACAAAAGTTGTATGACCTAAATTAGATGACATGGACTTGGAAAATAGTTCTAAACAATGGCCCTATTGTGCACGAAGTTCCCAGGACGCATTATCTCACGAATCAAAGAGGTCAAAGGCCGCCGCGATCTTTCAATTTGGAACCATTGGATTTTTTTCTATGAGGCTACGTGAAAAGCATGGTATATGCCAATAACCACGAGATTATTCCAAATCTGAAGAATGAAATCATGAGCTTTATAAATGATTACAGCCCGAACTGTGCCAAAAAGTCATGGAAAATGTTGATACGCGTATCCTGTGTTGCCAGAAGAGCCGTGGTGGACATTCATGAATATAAAGGATTTGATACGTAAATGGCACAGGCTGGGAAACTTGATAAATTAAAACAAAAGTCATTTCGACAAAGTTGGGTTGTTTTATTTATAAAAGAAAATTGTTTCAAACTTAACCCTTCTGCATTCCTTGCATATGCACCCCTCCTATGATCATTGGGTCAATTTGACCCAACATCATAATTTGCTAAAAACAAAAAAATTTGGGAGAAACTTATTATTCTAGTTTTTACCACGACAAACAAATAAATTAAATAAAAATATACAATCACTTGATAAATAATTCACTATCTACTCGTATCACTGAATAGAAATCTAATAATTATCATTTCGTTTCATATACATAATTAGGCATTAGTTAGGTTTGTTGCAGTTTGAAAACAAACTGACTTACATAACTGACATACAGATTTTGAGTTTTCAGGTTATACTGTCTCTTATTTGGTAGGATGCTCGGCGGAACTGTTCTTAGAATGTGCGGATATCAATTTACAATGTTTTACAACTTGAATATATTTTACAACTTTAATGGGCGATTAACAATGTCACACCATCTATTTTCGCAAAATTTGTTGTTTTACCTGCAGTTCCAGCAGACAAATCCTTCACCTGAAAGTTATATTAGGATTTCAGGCTGGATTTATTTCCTTCATATGTCGTGCAGTAAAATCAATGTTTTGCCTGCTAGTTATTTGAATAACTAGTTTTTTTTTATTTGGAAAGAAAAATAAATGTTGATTTTATATCCGTGATATAATATTTTTGATAGGCCCAGGGTTGTTTGTTAAAATTTGATTTTCTTGAGCCTACCAGCTTAAAGCCGTGGTTACTCTTGCCAGAGCACACTATGATGTTTTCATAAATATGGAATGGGGTTGCAGCGTTCTCTGTTGATTTGATCTTCCAGAATCACGCCTTCAATATATTCGCTTGACGATGAATATTGATAATTTCCATCATCTTCATTTGCCAACAAAATATTGTTCTCATCAAATAAAACTTAAACTAAACTGTCTCGATCGAGTGGCTACGCCGTGGACGAATCCATTCTAGCCTTTGATGACCAGCTGTCGTTTTACTAAAGACAATAATGACTATCAGGGTTGCATTTTGTTAAAACGTTCATATTAGAGTTACTTGTTTGTTTGTTTTGTTTTAGAGATAACACTTGACTAACGAATAACTAAGCCTAAAAAATGTGGCGGTCGGTGGTGCAATGGTTAGTGTGCGCGCCTCTTGTACATGAGATCCTGGGTTCAGTCCCTGGTCAGACCACCTTAAATTTCTTTCGGCGGCGGTCACCTCGCATAGTGACGGCGACACCATCGAGTATTTAGCCATGAAAGCCATAAATACACGATAGTGTCAAGGTCACTAAGCCAGGTGACGATCGTCGAAAGAAATGGCTGGTGGACAACACAGGGATCGAACCCACGTACTCATTTAAAAGAGTCGTCCACATACCACTGCACCACCAACAGCCATAAGTACTGATTATGAAGAAATCCAAATGAAGCAGGTGGTTGAAGATCGTGATGGTTGCCGGTTGAAGATCGTGAAGGTTCTGTTAGGCCGTTGATCCCTCTGGGTTGTTTGACGTCCCATATGGAAGGTAGGTGTTGTATGGGAAAGTTCATTTGTATCAATGGTCGATATGACATTAAGCGGGGTGTTCCCGAATTATAGAATTAGCGATAAGGGGTTAAAATGTTTCCTATTTCTCGAACGCAAACTCATTCAAATTGTTAACAAAAATATTTAAATATAGCATAAATAATCGTAATTACCTTTGGGTCAAATTGACCAACAGAACAATAGATGTATGTATATATTTTACATACTTGCATGCAGAGAAATCCCAAAAATAAATAACTACATCTTTTTCTTTCCAAACCATAGTTTACCACACCGTTCAGGATATCATAAATTTTCAGCTTGATAACTTGTAATTTAGAGAAAAAAATTGCATTTGACATTGGATCATTTTGACCCAAGGAGTGCAGAAGGGTTAATGTTAATGTCAGCGTATATACACTACGTTGGATTTTAAACTCGAGTTAGAATCCAGTTCGTCCAAAAATGCAGAAACACTTCCCCATAATGCTAATAGTAAGTTGCACGCGCTGAAAAAATGGAATCTGTAATATATTCTCCCAAACATATTCTGCAGGAACCATTAAAGGTTTGGAACACACTTCAAGTTCCAAACTCTCTTGTATTTAAATGCAAACAGAATCGGCTCTACGAAATAACCCCCGAGTGAAATAACCCCCAATGAAATGAGCCCCCAAGAAAATGAAATAACTCCCAATGAAATAACAACCTAATAAAAATGAAATAAACTCCAAATCAAAAACGAAATAACCCCCCATCAGTTGGGGGTTATGTCATAAGAAATAAACCCTAAAAAATAATGAAATAACCCCCAATGAAATAACCACCAACAAGAACAAAAACATTATTCTTTAATGAAATTATACCCAAATAGCATGCAACAGTTAGATACGATAACATCATCAAATCTGCTCGTGTATTCAACCTGCTCGTGTATTGTGGCCGTCGGTGCACAGTGGCGCCATTTGAGTTTTTTCGTTGCAAAAATCATATCTTTTGAACCGAATAAGATAATTGAACAATTTAAACAGCATATGATACATAACTATTAAGCCTATGCAATGAGCGTTTGGAAAGGGTGCTACGCTTTGTAGGGGCCTACTTATGGGTTATCAAAGTTAAAATTTGTAGAAAAATCAATTTTATGGTAACTAAAAAAAATTATTTTTAAATTTTTAGATTGTTTTTATTTTTTTTCTTTAGGGTTCTATGTTTTAAATTATTACCCAACAAATTACTTCTTTTTTAAATTTATTTTTTCAATTTTCTGTAAAATATTCATCACAATTCGTAGTAGAAGGTATATCTAAAAGACTAATCATTTCTAAACTATAATTATTTTCTAACTCTATTCGTGACTTCACATGCCGCAGGGAAGAAATAAGTGGATCGGAAGATGCTGCCAACATGTTGAAGAGGTCTTCATTTTGCCTTACCCTTGATGCTTTGAATGTGTTCTGCAATCTATATTTTCTATAAAATTTGTTAAGAGACTCCTGTGCTTCTTCAGAAAGCTCTCCAATTGGCAAACACTGGTACTCAATTATGTCTTTGCCATGCGCCAATATTTTATGGACGGTCGGGGTCAACTTCTTCTATGGATACATTTCTGCTAAAAGAGATGCAGTTTTCGATGCATATTCTCCATATTTTGTAGAATTGACGTTTTCTTTGCAGTTTAAAACATTCAAGATCGTTCCCAATCTTTTCACAATTTGATTGTCAATTCCAGTGATTGTAGTTACTGCCTCATCATTTTCAAAAAATCTCCTAGAAGTGTTTCCTTCGTTTGAGTTACCGTATCCGTGCTTGGGACAGTCTACTTTTAGTCCAACTTCTTTAAAAAAAGCACCCTGTATTTGCTTCTTTCTGATATTTTCCTTATCCTTTATTGATGTATTTTCATTGAAGTTTTCCTCCTCTTGTGGTAGGGTATACGCCAGTTTTAGCAAGAACTACATACACCTTATCCTTGCGTGCAATGGTGACATTCCATATTCGTAATTCTCCTCGTTTGTAGAATCGTTTAAATTACCAAAGTTCTTCTGACTCTTTTTGCAAATCGGGCATGACAATGTTGAGGTTGTTCCTGTCAGTTCGTTTACGACTTTTCCGTCAACCATAGTCAGGTGGAACTCGTAATTGCATTCAATATATTTTCCTTCTCCAATTTGCAGCTTTGTAGGCTTAATCTTGCTTATTTGTTCTTCAATGTCCTTCACTGTGGTCCTTATGAGTTCTGCCGATTCCCTTGCAAACTGAAACATTATTGGTCGGCAATAATGCACTGATGACGGAAGTGGATTTTTCCAGTGTAGGGAAACATCAGATTTTAGCCGCAAAGGAACAACAGATGCCATAAACATATTTCCGTCCGATATTGTAGCGTCATCGGAAGATATCCTTTGCTTATCAACGCTTTGTCTGGATGGTCCATCGCAGCCCCATTTGCTGATCAATGTCAGTTTCTCAGGAAGAATTTTCACCTCATTTTCAGAAAGACTCTCCAACAACCGTTTTGCTGTATGGCCCATGAGATCCTGCAGATTGGCTTTCACAGAGACTTCCGTAAACTCCGTATGCAGTGGTCGTGAATTTATTTTGGCTTGCGTAATATGCTTGTATCCTGGTAAAACGTCAGCCCCGTGTCGCATCAAGGATGCCCGTAGTATCTCATATTTTTCTTTGGAAAGTTCTAAGTCCATAAACAAGGCCAAGGCTTCTTCGGAACCATACTTTTTAATGTGTGCGTTTGTGGGCGTGGGAATGCTTTCCTTAATCCTTTTTAGTCGCAGTGGGCTTGCATCAGCAACAGATTTTGTAATCTGCGACCTCACTCTTTCACTATCCTTTGTATATTTAATAGACAGCGCGTCCGATTAATGCTTCGTGGTCAAGTCATTGGTGGCCTCGGCAAGTTTCCTCTTTCTTGTGAAAAGTGAACACTCCTCAATACTTTTTTTTGGCCTTCCTTTTGCTCCTCTGGTTGATGTGGTGGGTTTATCTACTGGCAATATATCCAGGATGGTGTCTTCATTAAGCCAGTCCTCGTATTTGGAGTTGAATTTCTGAATGGTTCGATTAGTTTTCACCCATTTTGCCTTAATATTTGCATATATCAGATAAAAATTATTTTTTATAATTTCGCTTCTCTCAATATTTCCGTATAAGCTATCAAATTCTTCTAAAGCAGCTTCCGTGAAAAACTTTGGTGTGGTTGACTTTCTGAACAGTTCAAATAATTTTAGATTGTTCAACGCCATGTTTTCAATAACTCGCGGTTAGATGGTTGGTCAATAATAGCACAATCAGGTTTGTTGAAACCACGCTAAGTGTTTACACTTATATAGTAGCTGTGTATGACGCAAGTTTTTACCACCATGTTTTGGTCATTGGTAAATTAGGTAGAATTTTCCAGTGTGCGCTTGGGTTCTTGTGGGCGGAGTCTTAACGGGGTTGGACTGTGCGTGGTGTGGTGGAGTGCTGGCCTACCTGCCTACCTACAGGGCGGGTGACCAATCACATCGTGTACAGGTTCTAAAAATACGAATGCGTGTGGACTGGATGACAATTGTTGCGTCCATTTTATCACGTAATTTTGTTTTTCCAAGAATTGTTAGTTCTTTCCACGAATTCAGACAAAAAAGGGTTTTCATGTTGGAAATGATGGCATCCCATGCTGTCCGTACAGCTAATTTTCCCAATAATTCTATCATGAGTGCCAGTTACAGAAGTTTACGCGAGTTGTTTTTATTGTTTTACAAAATGAATACACAGTTGGTCTGGCCTGACCCATGTGCTACGAATGTGATTATAGAAACATGTGTATGACGGAGGGTTAATGATTTGATTTTTCCCACTCAAGAACCATGTCTTTTTTAACTCTTTGACCTCTAGAAGCCAAAGGGGCACTTAAAGGCAGATAAAACCTTTGGAATTATGTAAAGGAATACTCAAAGAACACATTTTGAAAATATGGCAAATATAGATAAATATAGATTTTTTTTATTTTCCGTCAAAGTTGAAAAATGGTGAAAAAACGGATAGTTTTTAAATAGTGTTTTACCAGGAGAAACACAAAGCAAACAGTTAATTTTTTTATCATTATGCATTTAATAAATACATCAATAAATACAAACAAAAAATAAGGCGATTCGTTAACTATTTTTCGTGATATTACACCTGAAATCGCAACAAATTGACTTAAAATTGTGTGTTTTTTTGAAAACCGAAAGTCGGTCAACTTTGAACGGTTATATCTTCTAAACTAAAAATGTGATATTATTAAGAGTAGCATATTTGAAGTCGTTGAAAAGTTTCCTATAACATGGGTTTATTCAAAACTTCGTCGGCGCACATGATTTGATTTTTGGAACCTCGTTTGCTCTACGGGCGCCACTGTGCGGTGGTGCAATGGGTAGTACGCGCGCCTCTTGTACTTGAGATACTGGGTTCGATCGCTGCCCTGACCACCTTAACATTTCTTTCGACGGCGGTCACCTCGCAAAGTGACGGCGACACTATCGAGTATTTAGCCATGAAAATGCTTCTCAAAAATACCGTTCAGAACCGGTGTAAAACTGTAGGTCCCAATCATTGAGTATAAAACTAGAAAGCGCACAGCTCACTACTTGTGAGAAGCTCTCCCCGATTCCTTCATGGGATGTAATGGAAAACCATTTTTTTTTATTGAAATATTCAACGAAGTAACGACGCGCTTCACTCGTTTTCTTTGTTGTCATTCCACTTTTCTCCTCTACCTTTCTTCATCGTGTTTGTATCCATTTGTCCAATGTGGCACAAAAACCGAAACCGGTTATTACCCGGTTTCTGCAGCTCGGTTTAAACGAAAACCGGTTTCGGCAAAATAGAAATATTCCAAGAAACAGAAACCCGACATATTTAAAAACCCGGTTTTTTTTTTGAATACACTAAACGCTTAGTATCAAAAATCTAAGGAGAATTATGGAAACGTTTGGTTTAGCAACGTTTTCGTTTTCTCCGAATTGACATTTCTACCAGTAATTTAAGAGCAACGTACAATTGCAATCTGATTACCATATCCATGGTATAACCTTGATAATTCATTTGAAATGTTATTGTAATTTTTTTTGAAATTACATCTCTCATCATAGATTTCCCCCAAATGTTGTAACAAAACAAGCAAATTGTATCAATTCCGTTCGTGTATTTAGTGTTGTCTTACGTTACTAACGATTCTAAATTTAAATATCAAATTTGAAAATGGTTTTTATTTGCCTATTATTGCAATAAAAGAAAACAATAACAATTTGTTATAAAAATGTTACTATAAAATTGATTTTAAATAGCCATTAACAAATTGAATTTGATTTGAGTTGATTTATTTTTATGACTCCCTTTGACCTAGTAATTCAGGATAAAAAATAGATGCCCTAACTGTATCATCTAATTTGAATATCGATTTGAAATATAAAACACAATTTTTCATACGGCCGTCTCATCCCCAATCATTTCACACAAAAAGGCGAACAGATATAAATCGTTGATCCTTGTTAAATTCAAAACCACTTCAATGACCGTGTAACATCGAAACAATTCGCTAGATGTTGTCTCATTTATTTATTTTTTTGCTTTGTTTTAAAATTCGTCGTCCCCATTTATAATATTTGAACGTTCTACTGCTTGTGATTATTTCAGTCGACTTCAGTGTCCTTTATGTCCATGCTATATTCATTGGATGCCTATAAATGTCACAGGATTCTGTTTCTCATTCTGTTTCTCTTAGCACATTTAATTTATTGTTTAACACAAAAATACTGAGATTGCAATCGATATGATTTATGCTCCAACACACCATGAATAGTGGTGTAACTCAGCCCTTCTAATACAATCTGTACTTTGTCTTTTGGACAGAAAATACCCCTCCACTTAACTGTCTCTCTCAGTCGGTCTGCCTGTCTCTGTTGGTATTGAAAACAAAAGTTTTATTGGTTGTATGTATAAGTATTGATAGGATGCAATGAATTTCACAAAGGATATGCCTGTTATGAAAGTTGTTAAAAATTTTCAATTTGTCCAGTCAAAAGAACACAAGGCTTAACGGTTTTACTGCCCTCATTCAATGGATGGTTCTCGACGATGGGAATAAAAGAAATAAAGATTTTGCATTACAACCTATTAAGGGATTGGCAACTTTAGTCTAAAGTCAATAAATTGTGGCTTTATTTTTTGGTACTGATTTATATGGAACAGCATTCAGATTGGTTTTTCACGGCTAACTTCCCGATAAAGACGGGGTAATTTTGCAAACTTACTGCAGCCGAATCACAAACCACACATGCTGAAAAATCTGTATTTTTGTTGTTGTTTGGATGCAAGTAAAACGTGGTTTGTAGCTTGTCGCAAATATTCTATACTTGTGCCCAAACATATTGTGTTTACTATTCAATATAACATGTTTGAGAAACAATGATAAATAGGCTTTAATATACATTTTTGAGAAGCAAACGTGGATTTTTTGTTGAAAACAGTTAAAAACAAATTCGAGAAACACAACAAAGAAACAACAGGGCAGCAAATCTTCAATTCATGAAAACAGCGCTTGCAAACATGGGCATGTTTCCTGCAATATGTTTCTGTGGTCGATATTTTTCAGCGTGCAGTCACCTGCATAGAATTAATGCTCAATTTATTATTTTTTTGCTACTGTTTTTTTTTTTTAAATTGTAAAACTTTCAAGTTTCCGTTCGTACCAAATTAAAAATGCTACAAAAGTCACAGTACACACCATGGCGGGAGAAATATTGCATTGCGATTTGCTTAGGAAACTTTGCGGTTTTAAAAATTAGTTTCAACACAAAACCGAAGCAGACGCCGTGCATACTGTACGCAAGAGTATGCAAATAGTTCCTGAGACGCTGAAAAATAACGTCCTCTCTAACATATTTTCCCAAACATAATCTGCAGGAACCATGTATATGTTTGGAACACACTTCAAACATTCATATGTTTGCAAGTCCCAAACTTACTTGTATTTAAATGCAAACAGTATCATGTTTACTGACAAACATGTATGCTTTTACGTGGAAACATATGCATTCTTCATCCCAAACATCCATATACTTGCATGGAATCCCTCGCGTGTTTCCCCCAAATCTACATATACTTACGTGGAAATATATACTTTCGGAAAATTATCGGATTGGTGGTCGGTGGGTACTAGGGTAAAATTGCTAAATTCTGAACCAGTGGTCGGATTTTTTTGGGCTTGTTGGAAATGCCTTTAAGAGACCTTTCACATTCATTAATAAACAATTTAAAAAAAGTGAAATCGCCGAGATACGGATATACATCAAATGTTTTTCATTTGTGTTTGATTCTTCAGCCAAAAATTTCAATAACATAAAATCTTAAACGTGTTAATTTACAAAAACAAATAAATGTGTGCTGTTATTTCGCTTCCAAAAAAGTACTTTTTCTATGAAAGCATGCATGGGAAAGAAATTTTGTGAACATTGATGGTTATGGTAAAGTATTATTGTGGATATTTTCTCTCAAGCAATTCTCGCTTACTGGAGATTTTTTTATCTCTATAATGTGTGATGATATACCTAAATACTTCTGGAGAAAGGAGGTGATTATATGCCTCGGTGGGGATTGAAATAGCTATATTCCCAACTAAAAAAATAAATAAATGGTTTCCCATTACATCCCATGAAGGGACCGGGGAGAACTTCTCACAATCACTGAGCTGTGCGCTTTCCAGTTTTTCACTCACTGATTGGGACCTACAGTTTTACACCGATTCCGAACGGAATTTTGAGAAGCTTTTTCATGGCTATATACTCGATAGTGTCGCCGTCACTAAGCGAGGTGACCGTCGTCGAAAGAAATTTTAAGGTGGTTGGAGCAGGGATCGAACCCAGGATCTCCTGTACAAGAGGCGTGCACACTACCCATTGCACCACCCAACTATCCACCATAATAATCAATTTCACATTGTCCTTTTTTAATATTTTTTTTATGATTCTGAAAGGCCTTTCCAACAAGCCCAAAAACAAAAAAATCCGACCACTGGCTCAGAATTTAGAAATTTTTAGCCTAGTACCCTCCGACCACCAATCCGAAATTTTCCCGACAAAGGGCTTCACGTTGTATCCCTTTCCAGTTTCTTTCCTCAAAATCGTTTCTCACTTTGGATCAAAGTAACATCACAAACCCTTTAACCGTCCGAGCTCTCTCTCTGCGGACAAAATCGTTAAGGATGATTTTTATTTACTCGGAATTTTTATTGATACTATTTATTTTATTACTCAATTTCAAGACCTGCCTATAACTCTGTTAATAGAGCTTTTATTGTTCTCAAGATATTTGGGAAAATATTAATTTTTTTTAAATTTTTCCCGGGTGCTAATTTCCAAAATACCGGGTGGTCAACAACGAATCGATATCTTACGGACTATGTTCGGTAACAGTGTTGTCGTCTATCTTGGCTATGTTAATTACCATAAATCCATTATCTACTAAAGTGCAGTTAAAATTATCAAATAGATCTGACAGACATATCTGTAGGGGTTATCTATAAAATATCTAGTTTACTTCCACTCAGAAAGATTAATCTGATAAAAGTCATTTGATGGAAGACACCTAAGTATTAACATTAAAGGTTTGCGCTTGTAAATATCGTGGAACAAATACTTGATTGCCCTCATAAAGCGTAAGGGAAAAGGATACCCTGCTGAGGAAATATCCACGAAAGCCTCAGTGTCCGTGCTGACATTGTCTTCAAAGACACCTTTAAGAAATTGTTTGCATTTATATCTAAAGCCGATATTTTGGGCGACGATGTCTTATACGTTGTCGTTGATAAAACTTGTTTGACTAGTTCTCTTGTAAATACTTTACATCATTCACAATTTTGCTGCACAAAGTAATTTTTCAACGATTTTTATTTCATTTGTATGAAAATGTCTTTGACGATTTGTTATGCATGTCCTCAGTAGGTCTTTTAAAACATAACATAGACGTCCACGTTTCTTTGATGAAGTCTTCAAGATCCGGCCGGGTTGTTATGCAGATTCATAGACATATTTACACAAACTACCCAGTTGGCCGAATCTTTAGGACATCTTAAACGATGAGTTTAAGGCCATATGAAATCGCTGACAACATATCAGTGATAGGCCATGACAATCGCCGACGAAATTTTACAAGTGAGCAACAAGTCGCACTCGATAAAATGAGCAAGACTTCGGTTATTGCGCCGTTGACGACCCTCTGGGCGACATATTGGAAATCTTATCAATAACGACATGGCTTGTGACACTATCGTTCACATAATCAACAACTACATGGTGGGTGATAACATGACAATCCTATCTTTGTCGACAAGTGGCTGACATTTTTGCTAATATGGTCAACGACGATTAGATTGGAGTCGCTATGTTCCATAAAGTACAATTAGTAAGAATTTATTCCTCAAAATGTAAACGTAAGTGTTGTTTTGAATTATGAAGAATTATTTTGAATTATGGACACAGCGGTCCTCAACTGGTTTGAGGTTTACCTAAAATGACGACAAAAACGGCGAATGAGGTTTAAGTCCTTATAACCTCCCCAATAAGAATCCGTGATTATTAAAATCGAATCAGATTTTTTTTTGAAGTAATGACAAAGAACATATATAAAATCGGTGGGTTTAAAAAAACTGGATTTTTTTAAATCTTACCTCACTTCACAGCTGTTCTCAGCTGGTTTGTGGTTTACCTAACATGACGACAAAAACGGCGAATGAGCTTTCAGTCTTTTTAACACCAACATCCTCCTTTAAGAGATTCCTGCAACCACTTATAGTTTTTTGGAATGAGCTTTAATTTTGTGGGCAGTAAAAGAGCTCTATCTCGACCCAGACTCGACAGTGATATGATGATGTTACACTCTGCAGACCATTTACAACAAATATCTTCCAAATTCTGCTCACCATTATTAAAAGAACCTAAAAATCGGACACAAACTTGAATGGTATATTATTAATTTTCGTTAGTCTGAAAAGTACTTCAATATCAGGTACAACACACAACATTATTAGACGACTCACACTTCTTACTTCTGCCTTTTGTCTTATATTTCCACCTTTTGAATAGACTTCTCTCTTCATCATTGCCTCTTCTGCGGCTATATAAATTTCTGGAAGAATGGTCATTAAAATCTTAAAAGTACTTTGGCCACCATCTGCCATGAATTTGGTTTGATAATTGCCGACAAAGTTACGTTTCTTCAATATGGTATCTAGTAACTGCTCAGCATCTGCTCCGACTACAGGTCCCTTTTGTTTCAATTATCAAAATCAAACTCCACATTGATACAAATCTTCAAAAACTTTTGACTTTTCAGACGCGTGTTCACGGTAATTCGATGGAACAGATCTTTTACCAGCATTGCACGTAATGAAATTTGTCAACTTGCGCATATGACGTGATGATGATACCGTATTGTCCAAAAAATTATTGAGACTTTCTGTTGAAGCTGAAATCCTTCTTGGTATTTCCACTTTCGAAAATAATGGTTTTATGCACACCCATTGTATTCAGCTTTAAATTAAGACAGCGTTAAGACTGAATGTACAATTTGTATTTGGCAGCTTTTCAACAAGGTCCGAAATGTTCTGTGATGCTAAAATATCAATTGCCTTTTTTTCTGAATTCGTGATAACAACTTGTGCAAACTTTAATTGAGTTGTCGACATTAATTTAAGCAGCTTTACTCGTGAGGCAAGGTCCATTACTGTGGTCAGCTCCATCCACGCCATTCAATGGATCTATTTTTGTATTTATATTCTGACGTACGTGACATTTACCTCTGTCGACTTTAAAATGACCCTTATATCTTTCTGTTAAACAAAATATAAATATAGCAGCAATAATACTGCTCTTCATAATTCGGCATCACTGGCAAAGGCTGTTTAAAAACATTTCATTTATAGTCCGTTAGAGTTAATCTACAAGTAACGCCGATACTTAGTGGGAATTTGTTATCAGATAATGAGAATGTATCATTCACGTGCTTCTAAATAAGGCAAACCAGCTTTGCAGTCGGAAGAAAAAAATCGAGTTTCACCTTACCAAACACATTTTCTTTCAATTTTCTTCATGGCACAAATAGTAAGATATTTTGGTACATCAAGCAGTCCCCAACTGAAGTATGGTTATAAGGTCTGAAGCCTAATACGCCGTTTTTGTCGTCATTTTAGGGAAACCTCAAACCAGTTGAGGAACGCTGTGTGGAGTTTGAAGTATTATTATGAATGATGAAACTCAAAATAACCTTCTGGCTAAGACGTTCAACTGAAACTATGAATAATCGGTTGTTTTATTCTCTTTGTTTGTAGAAGTTATTGTGTCCTGTTAGTTTTTTCATATTTTATCCCATTTGTTGTTTTTCTCACATTTCTTTTAATGGCAACGTTAAATTGTTTCTAATGGGTGACAACCTAAAGAGTTTCTGGGGAAAAAACTAAGCACACCCAAATTCCAGGTCCCCCGCTTTGTGTAATTTCATTATTTTTACCAGCGTTTAGTTTTTTATTTATAAAAATTTGATTTTATTACAATGAATTGCACTAAAGATTTGTATTTGAGCACAAAGAGTGAAATATATTTTCAAAATTATATTGTAAAAACTCTACTCATTGTTCTAATTGTTCTGCAACAATTATTAGTCTTAGCACCAAATAGTAATTACTAAAGAATATTTTCAAAATTTTAGTTTCAATTATGTTTTTTTTTTAATTTTACATGAAAATATAATCAGATATGAAAAATTTCTGTAAAAATTTTGAGCATTTATTTCCGTTTGAGCCCCATACAACAACAACAATGGCGTCCCATAACATCCCAGTGAGATCTGCGCTTTCTAATTTTGCACTCACTGATGAGGACCTACAGTTTTACACCGGGTCCAAACGGTATTTTGAGAAGCTTTTTCATGGCTAAGTACTGCATAGTGTCACCACCACTAAGCGAGCTGACCGTCGTCGAAAGGAATGTAAGGTGGTCCGAGCAGGGATCAAACCCATGTTCTCATGTATAAGTACAAGAGCCGCGCACACTGACCATTGCACCCACCACCGACAACCACGACGAACAATTTCTTTGCTGCTTTGTAAAAAAAGAAAAAGTGGCGATCACTAATCATAGAATAAATAGAATTTTCTTATTTTCTATTCAACTGGATAAAGTGAATTTGCATGGTAAAGTGAACATGGCCTGCATTAATTATCTATTTCACACGAACTTTACTGGAATGTATGTGCGGCGTGGACTAGCAATGTTGCTTAAAGAAAATTTCTCCATCAAAATTCCAGCACTTTTGCAATCCAACAAAAACAAATCCAGGACAAATCCAAACATAGACTACATAGGGATCAATCCTATTCAGTTTTAACATCTACTATCCCAATTCCATTTTAAAGCAATTTCATAGCCATTGCATTTTCCCATATTATTTTTAATGTTGCTTCATGGTTCTCTCTTTACGTCCAATTGTTGCAACACATGTTAGGAGTTTTCGCACTTAGATTTAATTCCTTTTTTTGTGAATTGTAGCTTCTTTCTGTACTAAGAGTTAAGACTTTTTGCACTTTTATTGTTCTTTTATTCCCTCTCCGCATACTGCTGGTAAAAAAAAAGAATATTTTACTGAGAGCTCGTCTTCTTTTTATTGAAATTTTGTGCAGATTTATTGAAGATGTTGCTTTTATTCGATATTCCGGCAGAAGTTCTAACCGATATAAATGATTCCTATGAAAAGTTCATACATTCCCCAACATTTATGAACCCATCATAAACTCACTTCCATTTTTGTACGCAGAAAATTGCACATGAATTTCCTTAAATTTTTGCTGCCCCTAAAAGGACGAGTTAAAATGTGTTTGCGGGTTTTATGAGAAATTTCCTTTTTCTGATGGCGTTTTTGTTACTTTTCTTAGGATGTTTTCCTCATAACAGGGAAATAAAAGAAATTGGAAAATTTTTCTTGATTCGTTGGGATTAGGCAAGGGGTGCGAATTAGGACCTCTACCTCATACTCTGGCAACGAATGGAGCATATTTTGTAGAAGCAACACTGTTGCCAGAGTTGTCATTTGCTTTTTATAGCCGCAAATATGTTTAATGCTTAACATGTTGCATAAACATTGACAAAGAAATCAATAGACAGCAGAAAGTGCAAACAAAGGGAAAAAAATCGGATTAAGTGTTTGTTTGTGTAGGTCTCCAAGTGTGGGAAACAAAATCTATAATGTGAGAAAAATTTTAAATAATTTGTATGGGTGTGTACATGGAGAGTGCTACTAAATATACGTACATTTTTTATCTACTGCGTTAAAAAGACATCAACGAATATTTGAAGATACAGTGCCTATTAATTTGAAAGTATTCTATGAATTCGAATTGAATTAAATGTACTGAGGTTCGCGAAAATTATAGCGCTTTTAGTGACACAATTTAACACAGGTTCTACAGTTGTTACTTCAATGCACAAAGTCTCATAAATAATTATATTCAAAAAACACTCCCACAAAGGAACCCGGTATTATGGTTGTTTTGTAAAAATTATGTTCTTAAAAGGCCGTTATTTCTGGTAGGCCCGGTTTCGGTTTTATATCGCAGTTTCACAAAGTAATTTTTTTAATTTAAGAAAGTTAACCTCTTATTAAAAACACAATGCAACAAGACGCTACGTTAGGCAAGAAATGTCAAAACATATAAAGTATGTGGAATTTTTCATGACGTTTCGTGTACTTTTTCTTAGAAATATAATAGAGGGAATTGTGAAATGGGAAAATAGCTATAATATTTTCAAAGACTGTAATACAATATTTTAAACTGTTTACGATTTATTGAATCAAATCTGAAATATGGTCCTGACCCACCTCCAACAATTTTCTTCGGCCCGTAAAAAAAAATTGTTACGTACAGGGGCAAAACCTAGCTGGGTTTTGTGATACCACTCCAAGTATTTTCGCAATTTTTTGGTTTGGTTGAGGCCCGACACAAATTCTTTTCATTTGTGTCACAGTGCTATTCAAAAGTTCATATCTCAAAACCGACTTGAGATATAAAATTTTTTTTTTAATTTTTTAAGGAAAATTAAGGAAAAAAATAAAAAAAATAGCATATACTGAAAAAAGATTTTCGGAAATATAGTTTAAAGACAACATTTGCTTTTAGTAAGAGTCGGAGTAAAAAAAATAATCCCTCATTCATGACAATTTAGGAAATTTAATCATCTTTCAGAAACAGAAAAAAATATTGGTATTTTCAAGTACTTTCTGAGATACACCATTTTTGTGGGACGATCTTTAAGCCTAAAAACCGAAAATTCAATGTTCAATGAAAATTCGTGGCGACACCAGTGTAATTTCAAAATAATTTGTTTTGAGACCTGTTTAAATATTATGCCCACAACAAGCTTGTTATTACGCCACGATTTTGACCCATCCGATGGTCAAAAATATATCAGAAAAATCACAAGAAGTGACATGGGACACCCGGTTAGAACGTTTACAACGCGTTTAAGGCGCCCTTTGAGAAATACGACAGTTTAAATGGCTCTTTAGGAAAAGGTACGTCTTGTAAAATAAGAGACATGTTTTCTACAATGTATTTAAAAAACTGCATATTTTTAGGTCCTTTTTATAATAATATGTATCATATTTTCCCGAAAAGGTAATTTTTTAAAGAGGGGTACTTCTTTTATTAAAAGATAAGGTTTTTTAATATATTAAGTTTTCCACGATCCTCGACTGAAATTTTTCTTATTATTTTAACGAGCTTAAGATCACTTATAATTACTTATTATTTATATCCAATATTTCGTCTCCACATAGGGCAACTTCTTCAGGGAACAATTATTATTATATGATAATATAATAAGAAGGATAATGTTTTTTTTAAGAAAACGTACTATTTTTAAAAAGAAGTACTTTCTGTAAGAAAAAACCATAAAAGTATGTTTTTTTTACAAAGAAATACTTTTGTAAGAACAGGGGTACTTTGAAAGAATTGGTACTCTTTTTAGGAAAAGGTTATTTTTTAAGAAAATTTACTTATTTTCAGAAAGCCCACTTATTTCCAGAAAAAAGGTAACATTTTATTGTTAGGAAAAGGTAATTTTAACAATATGATTTTTTGTAAGAAAAGGTATTTTTTATAAGAGAAGATTTTTTTTTTGAAGAAAAGTTTTTTTTTTAAGAAATGTAAATTTTTTTTAGAATTAGTCTTTTTTTCAAGAACTGGTAAATTTTTAATTGTATTTGTAGATAGTAGATATTGACATATTAAATGAGACAAAATTAAACCATATACATTGATGGCATTTAAAAATAAACACTAACAAGTGTGTATTTCGGCCACCAGTAGGAAAATGTAATAACGATGTAAAACGGAATTGGAGACAATTCGGAATCAAATCAAACCTTTCGAATACGAGCATTGAGAACAAACCCAAAATTAAATATCTAGGTAGATTGTCTCAAAGGCATGGAAAGCTTTTTTTATAAAGTATACAGGCGTCGTTTCATTTCAAATATATAAATTCCCGTGTCAAAACTATTATGTATCAAACGTCAATTCGTCCTGTCCTAACATATGGTTGTCCTGTCTGGTTCAACGTATTGCAGGTGTTCATAGAAAAATTACGTATATTCGAAAGGAAATGTTTAAGTTCCTCTACTTCTCTGTACAGAACAGCACAAAGTCAGTATACAAAGTATATATCAAACTAGATATTGTATAAATATAATAGGGCAAATGTAATTCGAATTGACAATTACATCATAAATTTAATAAGAAACCAATACTACGTTGTACAACAAACTATGGAAACAATTTAATAATGGCTCCCTACTATACAAATGCAAATTATTTAAGTGATGCATTACGAAAAGGGTTTGTCCCACCCGAGGCGTGTATATACCTGGACAAATATGTCGAGGATACAAATGAGATTCCCGTCATATATCAAATATACAGATGGGCAAATATTAAAACAGGGAAAAAGAAAAGTACAATGTCGGTGATTTTAGACACAATACTAACATATCGCATAAAGATATTGCATTAACATCAAAAACCAAAAAATTTTGGTTTTATAATTTAGATTTAATTAGATTGTTTTATTAAAAATTGTTCAATACATTGTTATCTTATATGAGTGTTAAATAGACTTCAACAATTTGAATTTATAAAACTGTACAAATGCAACATGTATAGATGTTTATATTGTGGCCGTCGGTGGTGCAACGGTTAGTGTGCGCGGCTCTTGTACATGAGATCCTGGGTTCGAACCCGGCTCTGACCACCTTCAAATTTTCTTTCGGCGGCGGTCACCTCGCATAGTGACGGCGACACTATCGAGTATCTAGCCATGAAAAAGCTTCTCAAATTACCGTTCGGAATCGGTGTAAAACTGTAGGTCCCAATCAGTGAGTGAGAACTGGAAAGCGCACAGCTCAGTGATTGTGAGAAGTTCTCCCCAGTCCCTTCATGGGATGTAATGGGAAACCATTTATTTTATTTTTTATAGATGTTTATTAAATATACTGTAGAGCCCGATTTGAATTCAATAAACGTTCTGAACCCAAAATAATTATGTATGATTTTTTTTTTTGGTAAAGAATAATGATTATGGGGTGATTTTTATAATCATTAGTAAATCTATATATATAAAATACAATAGTATGTTTGTATGTTTGTCCTCTATAGACTCTAAAACTACTGGACCGATTTTGACCAAATTTTATATGGATGCTCTATGGGCCGTGAGTAGTGTTTCTGTGTAGTTTGAAGTTCGTCCGACAGATGGCGCAATATTTAGTTTCTTTGTGTTTTTGCACCGTAACTCAAGAACAACTGCACCGATTTTAACCAAGCTTTATATACATGCTCTATGGGGCGTGAGGAGTGTTTCTGTGTAGTTTGAAGTTCGTCCGACAGATGGCGCAATATTTAGTTTCTTTGTGTTTTTGCACCGTAACTCAAGAACAACTGCACCGATTTTGACCAAACGGAACAAGACTTGCAGTTAAAAAACTATCTCCAAATTTAATCGAAGCCACAATCATCAGCGGCAAATGTAAAGGAGAAGAAGTGCTGATACCACGAATTCCTATGATTTCAACAGATTTACCATTCGATTTCAAGCGATTACAGTTTCCAGTGCGTCTTGCTTTCGCCATAACCATCAATATGGCTCAAGGCCAATCGCTAAGTGTTGCTGGTTTGAACTTAGAAAATTCTTGTTTTTCGCACGGCCAATTATATGTTGCTTGCTCTAAAGTTGGAATGCCAAAAAATCTTTATGTTTACACACCTACCCAAAAAACTCAAAATATTGTTTATCCGCTAGCATTAAGATAAAGAAGTTAATAAATAAACAAAATTTTCTTTTTTTTCAAACACACTTATTTAATTTTATTAGCGGAACAAGACTTGCAGTGAAAATAAAATTTGAAGGCAAAACAACGTTTGCCCGGGTCGGCTAGTTTATAATAAAACTCACATCGATTACGATCCCTGACTTCTGTGGATGAAGGGACAACAGACCACGACTGTTTCGGAGATAAGAAAAGACTGTCCAAATTATGCGAGTTAATTAATTAAATTACGATCACTAGAAGCTTTTATTCCATCTTGGGGGAACGAGATGTCCTGAGGCCATTTAAAAGTATCGAACATATCCTCCAACGATTGAAGTTTCGAACTATTAGAGGCGAAATCAGTATTTCAATTTTGAAATCCTGCCTTACACTTCTTTCTAACCTTCCAACATGTTCAGCGAGAGTCTAATTGTAGCCGTCATGAATGACAGACGTCTAGCGCATACCGGTTATGTATTAGAAATGATCGTGAAAGTTTTGTGTGATAAGCTTTTTGTCAATTTGATTATCTACTTATTTAAGTGCTTCTTGAAGAATATAATCAAGCAGACTAATAAAATAATATATATTTTATAAAATGAGTGAGCATAATGCTCAAAACTTATCATTATTAAATACAGTAACCAAATCAATAGACAATGAAAGAAAAAGAAAACGCGACAACAGCAACAACAACAATATGGAGAGTTCAGCTCGAAGTAAACTACTAAAGAGTAATTATTACTCAGTACTTGACACCGAAGAAGAGTTCGAATGTGATAATGAAACATTATCAACATTTAAAGAACACCTACAAGGTCATAACGACAAACGTCAAACACAAAACACCAACAACTCATCTTCAGCAAATAACATCTCTACACGACGGCCAAATGAAACGGCGACAACAAGTAACAACACTACTCTGAACCAAAATGTTCCCACTGCAAATAATAATAACCAAAACAAAAACGAAAAAATTCCACCCATAAATATTTGGGTGTTAACCCCAACGAACTAATTAAATTTATAAAAAATGGTCTAAAAATTGATGACTTCAAAATGAAAGATTTTAGTAACAAATACAACAAAATAATTTTGTTTCTAAACTCAATCGAAAACTATGTTCGTGTTAAATTACAGTTACAGAAGACAAATACAAATTTTTTTACATTCACGCCAAAGTGCATTAAAAACAAAACAATTTTGCTTAAAGGGCTCAGTGCTGATACTGACCCAGGCTTAATACTTGCTGAACTTCGAAAACACCAAAATGAACAACTAGAGTTTATAAACGATAGTAATTATTACACCAGCAAATCGAAGAAAGAAGGTTATGCTCTTCCTATCTTCTTGGTCCAAATCAGCTCGGACAGCAATACAAACCAGCTAAAATCCATTAGAGGTTTAATACACCGCTGTATCCAGTGGGAACCACTAAAGAAACCCGAAATCCCCCAATGCGGGAAATGCCAAGGGTTCTTCCATAGCGCAGCAAATTGCTATTTACTGAGGAGATGTGTAAAATGTAACGAAGTACATGATATTGGTAAATGTAATTTGTCCAATACAGCAGCAAATGAACGTGACAAACTTTATTGTGTTCTATGCAATAAATATGGTCATCCTGCCTCATACAAGGGCTGTGAAAAGCATAAAGAATTGCAAAGGAAAATGAGAGAAAAACGACAGATGTTATCGAATACCAGAAACCAAAACTACTCAAAAGTAAATCCTAATATTAGCTATGCAAATATACTGACAACAAATGGAGTCAATATTAATGATATTCAAAATGTAAATAACCCGAGTAACGTGGATAACTCATTTATTCTGGACCTTAAAAATTCTATTCAAAATCTATCAAACCAAATTATAAACTTCAAGAAACAACTAGCAATCCAAGCTTCTAGAATAGATACACTATTTTCTTTAATTAATGAGTAATGGATAATTTAAGCACTACAAATCTCTTATATAACAATTTAAATATTGTTATAATTAATGTTGATTCTTTAATAAGTTTAACCCTGCTGTTAGATTAGGACCATTTGGTCCAAATTTTTTCTGTTTTCCCTTGTAACTTTGGAACGGTGATATATACTGACTAAATTTTTCTGCTAATGGGGTCTTTTAATAAAACAATGTTATGTGCGAAAATTAAATTTTCTAACTTTATTCAGGACTGAGAAAAATACAAAATGACGAATCTTAGATTAGAGGACCATTTGGTCAATAGTACATTTTTTCATTACCAAGCGAATGTAAATTCATGTCAAATATTTAGAAGATGTTTTTGATATGTTAGCGGATGTTTTTGATATGTCAAATACTTGCTTTAGAAATTTTTGAACCAAAATAGTTACAAAGAATAAGATAAAATTATTATTTTGGATGAAAATTGCAGTATGGACCAAATGGTCCCTCAATCTAAGATTCGTAAGTTTTTTCTAATCTAACAGCAGGGTTAAGCAGAAGATACAACTTGATAAACTTTCTCGAGCAATACAACCCAGATTTAGTTCTTCTGAATGAGACTAAACTTAATATGAGACAAACTTATCTTTCAAAAACTACAATTTTATAAGAAAGGATAGAGTCGGTGCTATAAGAGGAGGAGGTACAGCAATTTTGATTAAAAAAGAAATTAAATTTAGATCATACTCTAATAATACAATAGAAAAGTTTAAATGTTTGGAGACCTGTATTGTTAGAGTACCCATAGCATCAAACCAAAGTATGTATATAATTTCAGCTTATTATCCTTCGGTAATAGTAACAATTTTCTAAAGAACGAAATGCAACTTCTATTTGAAACATTAAAGTTGGACAACCCAAACAACTATTACATATTAGCTGGGGATTTGAATAGTAAGCAACACCATGAAAAATCCCAAGGGAATTATGCTGAAAGATTGGTTAATGAACAATGAAGTTAGGTTTAGATGCATCTTATTATCTTCAGTATCGCCTTCCTATCCACGATGTGGATCCTATCTAGACCTATGTATTACCGACCACAGAATGTGTATACAAAGAGAAAATGCTACTATGAACTGTCTGAAAGTATTGGACGCTGATAGCGACCACAGCGCAGTGCAGATATTTGCTTCTAGAAACGCCAATAGAGAACCTTTTTTACTTATTGAGGAAGTGCAGAATTCGCACCTTAATTATAAGAAAACGGATTGGGAAAAATTTAAAAGTGCTACTATTAACAATGCCCTGAATAATGATTCTCTCATTCCCAATGATAGAAATTTGACCAATCTTGAAATAGACGTGTACTTAAGAAAGCTTAATGACAAAATTAACAAATGCTATTGCTAAAACTGTACCCAAGCACAAAAGTGAGGACCAAGTAAAAAAGTTTGTCAGGCCTATCATTAGGAAATTGGATGGGAAAAGAGCAAAATTCTTACATCCATTAAGAAACATAACAGACTAGAGATCATTATCCCGCCAAGAGACCTGATGTTTTTAAAAAATTAGTTAGAAAACTCATACAAGATAACTTTATTGAATCTGCGAAAAAAAAATTATTATGAGAAAAAACTTCGGCTTGTTAACCCCAAGGACCCAGCTCAAATGTCTAAAGTAATGAAAAAAAATTTCAGAAAGCAACACACAACCAAATTAAACACAATAAAAATCGAACAGAATGACATAAATCTTCTAGACAGAGCTGGAATTGATCCAAGTACATTAGAGATAGAACCCAATTTGAACAAGTATGTTATAAACGATGAAGGACAAATATTGAATGTTATTGGCGCATACTTGGAAACCGTACACTCACCTAAGAATGTGGACATTGATAATCACATACATAACGAGGTCAACGACTGCTTCACCTGGTTTTTGTAAACTAAAACTGTGCATGAAAACAGTCAAACGACTATTACCAATTTCAGCGAAAATATAAAGGCCAATGAACTGGACATATCTATGACAGAGGAATATTTCATAACTCAAGATGATATATTATATATATTCTCTAAACTGAAGGGAAAATTATTCTCAGGAATTGTTAATGTACCCAACATTATTCTAAGGAATATTCCTACATTATTAATATTTGAGTATTGTACATTGTTTAACAATATGATCAACAATTCCTATTTCCCCAAAGACTGGAAAATGGCAAAAGTTGTTGCATTACCGAAAAAGGACAGGGATAATAGCAGTCCTAAGAACTACCGTCCCATTAGTTTGCTTCCGAATATTAGCAAAATTTTCGAAATGTGCGTTAACAACACCTTAAACAAATTTAATCTTAAAACTGATAACCAGTTTGGGTTTAAATATAAACATTCCACAACTCATGCCATAAATTCATTGGTTTCTAATATAAATTGGAATCTGAATAGGAATTTTTATACTGGAGCTTGCCTCATTGATTTTGAGAAGGCTTTCGATACCATCTGGATCTCAGGTCTAATCTTCAAGCTAATACAATATCGTTTCCCGGTTCAATTTATTATATTATTTCATAACATGATAAAAAATTAATGCAAATCTGCAAGACAAATTCAATATTGGCGAAAGATATGCCACCGACTGGAATATGAAAATTAGTACTGATAAATGCGAGTCAATACTTTTTCGGCCTCCAGTGGACAAGTTTAATTATAACATTAGAAAAAAGTGGAAACAATTTGGAATAAAATCTTTGATGAATAACAAGACTATTCCTAAAAAAGAAGTTATTAAATATTTAGGCATCTACCTCGATAAATTGTTGTACTTTAATACACATGTGAACATAAAAAATACAACAGACAGTTGTCCGAGGCCTTCGGCCACGGACTGTCCCTGCAGGCTGTGTCAGAGACACGGTCATTAAGTTTAACGTAGAATACGCCATCCGATAAGACAGAAAACATATATAACAATAAATGATAAATAACATAAGCAAATTAATTTATTTAATTGATAGTTACTTTTGATAATATACATAAGCTTATGGTAGGAAAAATAGGGTAAATATGTTTTTAAATTAAAAGAGTAAGGATAAATGATAAATAATAGACGCAAATCAATTTGATTTATATTTTTTATAATTATATATCCATGTTAAATTCAAATTCACATTTAACATTTTGTTTCACTTAAATACATAAGTAAATATACGAAATTTCAATATTTCATCAATCAAAACAACAGCCGAAGGTTTGTGTCCACACTGAAACAGCAGCATAGTTTGTGTTCACGCTACAAACTCAAACACTCAACCAAACACCACACATATGTTTGAGTGTATGTGTTTAAACAATTTTCATTTGAGAAATTTAAATATTAGGAAGATATCAACCAATATGAAATGTATATCAAACGAAAGATAACATCTTCATTTACCTACAAAAAATTTTTTAAAAAAAGTTATCTCGCCGTTTCCTCATAATCAATGAAATAAAGATTACAACAATAACAATCTGACATGACTCCCTATACCGTAAGGTAAGACGTATTCTACGCCAAAATTAACAAAGGCAAGAAATGCTTTTTTTAATTACAAATCACTTTTCTATTCGAAATTCATCAATCAAAAGGTAAAAGTCCTTATGTATCAATCGTTAGTACGGCCTATAGTAACATACGGATGCCCAATATGGTTCAACATTTCTCCGTCATATATGGAAAAATTGAGAAAATTCGAAAGAAAATGTTTAAGAGCTTGTACTTTACTATACTGATCTCCATCCAGTAACTTCACTAAATACGTATCTAATAAAGCCTTATATGACTCAGCTCAAATTATTAGAATTGACAATTTTATTATTAAAACAATACGAAACCATATTATAAAATGTACTGAATGCAATGTGAATAATTTAATTATGGCACCTTACTACATAAACGATGATTATATACGTAAATCCTTATCCACAGGTTATGTACCCCCAGAGGCCTTTCTATACCTTGATAGCAAAGGCCTTATACAAAATCGTAATGGCATACCTATCTTCTGTCATCTATATAGAAGATGTACCAACAAAACTATTGACAGTAATATGATACTTTATAATGATATTAGATTTGATACTGGCATATCTAAGAGAGATGATTAATCAATCAACAAGATTAATCAATACCAAAAAGTTTTGGTGGCTACAAAATTAATATTCTTTCTTTCTTATGTTATTTTACTATTTGATATACTTCTTTATTATAGAAACACATACAGTAATATTTTTTTAAGCTTTATCATTACAAATTAAAATTTATATAAAGTAAATTGTACCTTGAATTGTTATCTAGCTTGTAAAAGAAAATCACTTACTTATGTTTATATAATAAATATGTTAGAGTGCTCGATTTGGAGACAGTGTGTATGTTAAGTAGACCATATCTTTAATGCTATTTGTTTATTTTTAGTAAAAATTAAAAAACAAAGAAAAATTTAAATTAAATAAACGACTACCAAAAAAAAAAAACATGTTCAGCGAAGCCGGCATTCCTTAGCCGTAATTATGTCATAATGCCTTCCATTGAAGCCATAACACTTCACATGGGCATGTCTATCACAAAGCCAGCATGAAAGAAAACAATCGTCATATACGTCCCTGACTGTACAAATCTAGTAACCAATTACCAATTACCAATTAGGTCTAAAGGAATGCAATAAAATAAAATAACAAAACGAATTGATACAACTTTCAAACACTAAACCACGAAATCCTAAAAGTATGCAGGATAATACTGGGTTGTATACTGGGTTGTATACTGGGTTATAACACAACACGGTTAAAAAAAGTTGTTTAAAATTTTTCATTTAGCCCCCATCCCGCAACTTCGTCCCAAAAACAATATATATTATTCAGTTCATGTTTGAACTCATCTCAGTCGCCTTCTACTAAGCCCATGGTGATGATGTTCACAAATTTCAAAACAACCGTCACATTGTGAATTTAAATCCTGCTTGTACCGGTTGAAATTTGGATGTTAAAAAATATAAATTCCAAGCTAAATTATACTTTACAATTTTTAAAAACCAAAACGTCACAAAGCGGGACTTCTCTATAAAAATCGGGATTGAAAGCCAAGGCGGGATGAGACATTGAAAAGCGGGACAATCCTGCCAAAGGCGGGATGTTCGGTCACGTTACATATACACTGAATATAAATCACTCTCTTGAGTATCTTCTATATTATTTAAACAATACATTGATAAGCAATTATCCTAATGTGATCGTTTTTTTCGTATTCGTCCAACGACTCTGATTTGCAATTAAGGTGATAGAGTGCAATAACATTCCAGAGATTTTGTAAGTGCTATATTAGATTTGCATTTAAGATTCAAAAATCTTTTTCCAGTACGAATGTTATGACAGATCAAATAGACAAACTATCATAGGATTTTTGATCAATTTTGTTTAAAACTCCATCATGGATAGACCTACCTCGCCACAACGTTTATACATTATTCACCTGTATTTCGAAAATCAGCATTCTACGACTAATGTGATTCGTAAGCTTAGAGCAAATGTTAACTACAACTTAACGCATCCGACCTTCCGAAATTCAACTTGCGTAGCAATTGAAGCTGACCGAACTTACGACTCGTAAGGTTTGTTGGGTTCTTGAAAAGCTTGAAAAAAAACAAATGTTTGCGATAAAAATTTTGTTCAGCAGCGGGACCATGTCTGATTTAATGGCTACGTCAATAAGGAAAAAACGTATTTGGGCTGAAGATAAACACGAAGAGGTTAAAGAACTGAAATTTTCTCCAGACAAATCAATGGTTTCTTGGTCCATAATTCAATGGTCATTAATTGGTGCATTGGTCCATAATTCTTCAAAAATAAGGTCGGCGGGAACGTAATTGTGAATGGCGACCCTTGAAGCGCCATTATAATGGAATTCTTGCAGCTTGAAATTGGGAAACGTGATCTCTAATGCATTTGGTTCCCACAACACAGCTCTCCTTGCCACACACCTCGTAAAGACTTGAAACATTATTGCGAGAACTATTTGGTGAAATGTTAATTTCACACTTCGGACCGCTCAATTGGCCGCCCAGAAAATATAATATCACAGCAGTATACTTTTCGTTGGGTCTACAGAAGGTCGAAAGTCTATATAGATACGCCGACTCCGATTAAGGAATTGGAAACCATTATTATTCGAGTTATTCGCCAAATACTACTGGGAATGCTTGATCGCATCATCGACAGTAGGAACCTCAGAATGGACCTTATTGTATGTACTTACTGCGAAAATTGACCTATAACACTGTGCAACGCCACTTTTGCGCCAAAATTCCTGCGCCAAATGATCACACTAGTTGAGTATAGTCAGACCCCAAAAATTTACACCGCTATGTAACTACCCTTCTTCTATGGGTGTGGAAAATTTGAATTATCTTATCCGATACTGTCCGAGATAAATTTAGTAATCGAGTATAAATATTGAATGGAGCGAATTCTTGTGATAATATGTTTTCAGTGAACAAGGATTTTTTTCATAAAATATTTGAATGCTTTATTTCAAAGTTTAAGGGTTCCTTTTAGACTTTTTTACAAAAATACCAAAAATTTACATATGCAATTTAGAGAGTACATTTATATAGGATCCATATCAAAATAGCCATTGGCATGAGCCAGTAAAAATGGGAAGTTTTCATGGCAACCAGGCAGATGACTGATGTGTCAATTCAGAAACTGCTTCTAAACCGATCTGTTCATACTAAAGTTAGCATATCTCAAGACTTCGTAGGTGTTACAAATATCTGCAATCGAGCGCTAACTGTCTCTACCATGCACCATATTAGTGGTGATATTCTACCAAAGACCTACAAGTGTTTAGCATGGAAATACCTTATACTTTAAATACCATTTGATCTCAATGCTATCATTTTCATAACATACCCACTTAATATATTTAGTCCTTTTCTTTATAACAAAAACAACTACAAGCCTCCTTTTCTAAAATTATCGGTTTTTGTGTAATATATCTTTCATTTTTTCCCCCAGCCTTTTTTTTTGTTTGAACAAAAACTTTTTCTTATAACCATCGGATCTTTGAAATATTTCTCATTTGGGAGCAATATAATTGTGTTGTTGTGGGTTCTTGTCGCCGACGACGAATACAAAACAACAAGGACAACTACTTACACATGTTTTTCACATAAAAGAACATTCTCACACACACGCACTTATTATATATGTATATGTTACACATACATACAATAATTTTGTTTTTCTTAAAGCTTATAAAATGATATTTATTTGCTATAAGAATTTATAACATTAGGGAACTTTCTTTTGTACAGTAAAAGGTCAATGAATTGTGATGCATAAACAAGTTAGTGCACTCGACTAATGAAAAACCAACGAAGCAAAAGCTTCATATAAATAAAGTAGATCTCCATAAAAGCGAAATCATACACAAACCTGAAATAAGAAATATCAGCCAATCCAAACGGAAAGGACTCTCAAATTCTGAATGAAATAAACCCCAAAATTTCTGGCTTCATTTCATAATGAATTGTATCCAATGCTAACAATTAAATTATTCCCACTAGAATGATTTCCAGTATTAAAATCAGACCTTCAGCCAAATAAATAACTAAAAATAAAGATTTCCCCATTACTTTCCATGATCGGATAGGGCCGAGCTTCTCGCAATCGCTGACTTGTTTTACATCGATTCCGAACTGTGTTTGGAGAACCTTTTCCTCCCCTAAGTACTCTATAGTGTAGCCGTAACTAAACGAGGTGAGCCTCGTCAAAAGAAATGTAAGGTGGTTAGACAAGGGGACGAATCCACGTTCTCATCTTCACCCAAAGAGCCTACAAGAAAATAAGATAATATTTATGCCGAATTGTATGAAAATGTATTCGAATGTATGTAGTAGTTTTGTTTGTCTAAACCCAATGTATAAAATATCCAAACATTGAATATAATACCCAAGTCGTACGATAACAAAAAATTAAATAAATTCCCAAAAAATCGTTGGACTTTATTCCTTACTTACTTAATTGGCCTCAAAGAAGACAGGTGGTTAGGATCCTTACAACCCGTAGGTAATATATGTTTTAAACCGGCTCGAGCTTTCTCTCCAAGTTGTTAACACAATGCTATCGCAGGGATTCGGCTACCTGATTTTTCTAGCGGAATCTTGGTCTTGGAATTGAATTGAATTGAATTGAATTGAATTGAATTGAATTGAATTCAATTGAATTGAATTGAATTGAATTGAATTGAATTGAATTGAATTGAATTGAATTGAATTGAATTGAATTGAATTGAATTGAATTGAATTGAATTGAATTGAATTGAATTGAATTGAATTGAATTGAATTGAATTGAATTGAATTGAATTGAATTGAATTGAATTGAATTGAATTGAATTGAATTGAATTGAATTGAATTGAATTGAATTGAATTGAATTGAATTGAATTGAATTGAACTGAATTGAGTTGAATTTTTTTTTTTGTTTTTTTTTTAAATTAATTTTTTATTTGATCATTAAATTTTTATACAAAGTTTAAATATTAAACCCACGAAACCATTTGGCTCGTCTGCAGGATATTATATCTTAGTTTTGCTTCAAAATATTTAATTATCTTTACTGTTTTATATTTCATGTTTGTGTATTCTCTATTGTATTTCAAATTCTTAAAATTTACTATTTTAAATTCATGCGTTTTAATACTTTAAATTCTTTAAATTCATTGCAAGCTTAAAAAGTGATTCTTAAGCATTTTGTTTCTTCTATATTTTTCCTTTATGTTCATTATAAGTGTTGGTATAGAGTTGAAAATCTTTGGTAGTGTTACGTCCAGTGTTTTACGCCCGTATTCATTGTGAAAGCTTCCTTCTTTGAATCTCCCTGCTGCATTGCGCCTTGTGTTGTGGGCATGGTCGATTGGCTGGAGAAATCTCGAGTCGTTGAAGAATTCATTCGCTAGAGTTCTCTTTTGCTATGTTGTTAGTGTTGCAAGTATTGTGTGCGATTCTGTTGTTGATCTGGGTATGGTTATGGTTTATGGTGTTGTTACTGGCCAGGTAGTTGTTTTCATTGTTGTTATCATTCCGGTTGTTCTTGTCGTTGTTTCTGTCGATTTCGTTATTATTGGCGTTGTTTAGAGCGGAGTTGTTGTCGTCGTTGAGGGTATTGCGTATGTTGCTATCTGTGGTGTTGATGAGCGTATTATTTAATGCGACGGTGTTGTGTGTGATGTTGTTTTCCACTGTGTTGTTGTACGTCATCATGTTTTCGTTGTTGTAATCAGTTATATTATGGATGATGTTGATGTTGCTGGAGGCTATAGTGTTGTTAGCGTTAGGTGTTAGCGTTGGTTGTCTGGTGTAGTTACTCACAAAAAAGGTATTGTTGTTGTATGCATCTGTGTTTCTGTTGTTGCTTGCGATACCATCGTATCTGTTATTGCCATAGTGGTTTACTGGTGTGTTTCTGTTATCGTTTGGATATTGGTGGTTGGTTGCATCGAATTGTTTAGTTTTCCATAGGATTTTGAGAAGTTGGTTCTGAGTGTTTTGCAGCGTTCTGCAATATGTTGCGCTACCCCAAGCAGCTATTCCGTGCCGGATATATGACTCGGCTAAAGAAAAATAAGCCTGTCTTAGAACGCTTTCAGTCGCATAGTTACTTAAGTGGAATAGAGCATATGTCGATTTCCTAAGCTTCCTCTGTAGGTTCTCAACATGAGTATTCCATTTAAAGTTACTGTCCATATGAACGCCAAGATATTTATATGTCTGTACCAGTTCGATGACTGTAGTACAGGTATCAATTGAATTGTTTTGTCTATGTAGACATACATTATCGTGGAACTTTATTTCAGGAGATATGTTGTTAAGATGGAGGCGCGCAATACTATTGCACCACCGACGGCCCATAGCCATATGCTAATAGAAATCTGCAATAAATTTCACGTTTTTTTCATGGTAGATGTAGTAGATGTAACAGTTCTTTGTCCTGTAGTTCGCGTTTCCTGAGTTACTGTAGTATCTGTCATTTTCGTGATACTGGAGACACGCCTACATGCCATTAGGATACAGCAGTACTCTTCATATTTGTGGGACTCAGGAAGAAGTAGGGGATTCTAATAGTTTAAGGACAAAAATCAGGTAAAATAGTTAAAATTCATAAAATTTCAGTACAAAATTTCCCAGTTTTTTTCAATTTGATCTTTAAAGGTAAGTGGGCTGTTGTCTGAAAGTAAAAGTGCTCTAGGTTTTTACTATATCATTTTATAATCATGATTATATCTATGTTCATAATTTTTTAGACCGGTACTGTACCGGTACCGGTAAATGCAAGATCCCAACAAACAATTGGAAGACATACCCCCATAGCGATAATAATATCGCTATAATTTTTCATCGTCATGAAAACTATTTTTTATGCTGTAGTTTTATGTATCTCCCTTTTATCATTCCGGAGATATTTCAGCGAAACTAAGTCATTAAATGGAAATAGATTTTCTTTTTGTCATTCCAAATGTGCTTTATATCCCGAAAGTATCGCCTTCTTATCATTTAAATAATAAATAA
Source organism: Phaonia tiefii (assembly GCA_963931995.1). Taxonomy (NCBI): domain Eukaryota; kingdom Metazoa; phylum Arthropoda; class Insecta; order Diptera; family Muscidae; genus Phaonia; species Phaonia tiefii. Next base: position 315,210,842 of record OZ008368.1, on the reverse strand, counting down.
GAGATATTGCCAAGCAAAAAATATTTTTTTTTCTTTTTGATAGGAAAATAATTGATTGCGTAAAGAACAGGCGGTAATTTACAATAATGGGTCAATACGATAAACTGGTACCGTGTTACTGGTACCGTTTTTTTCAGCGATGTTACTGGTACCGTTTTTTTTCAGCGTGTATGGGCCTATACTCAAGTTCAGTGAAAGTGGTGAATACTTGCCCATAACATCAATTTGTGCGCAGAACTTTTCTAGAGAAGGTTACGGACCTAGGATGGAGCAGAAAGACCCAGCTTCAAAGACCAATAAGTGAATATGAATACCACATTTAAAAATGGAGGTATTCCATCATGCCGTCTGTTTATATCTAACAATATTTTACCCATTTTTGGGAAGAACTTTTTTGTAAAATTTTAAGAAGCTAAATTGTCTTTGCACTTTCCCTGGAGCAAATAAGTCTCAGAAGAAAAAATCATGCAAATATATGCCGAGCCCTCTGAGACAGTATAGCCAACCCTTTTGGACAAAACCCCAATCAGAAAGCAATGTAACATTCAAACCCATGGAGAATTGCATGTCTGGCAGAGCTGAATCGTATGTCGGCCGGTCTGGTGTGAACGCTTATTACGCTAGAATCTCTGATTAAGGCTATGTTGGCCGAACCACAGAGGTTAAATCCCTGGCATCCGCTATGGAACATTAACAATAATATTATAGTATCATATTTAGAAATCTACAAAATCTAGAGTTAAACGTAGTTTAAGAAATTACTTGTTTATCTTCTTGGTGTTTGCCAAGCGATATTTTCTTTTTATCTTTTATAAGCTAATTTGGAGATATCATTAAATTATATTCATAGTGATTGTCTGGGAATATAGCGCAAATGTGTAGAGAAGTATTGCAGGCGATTAACACTTGTTCGTGAAAATGATAAATTTCCATATGCGACAACGACTATTACCACAATGGTATTTATCTCTCTTCCAGGCAATATGATTGACGATAGCTCTGCAATATTGCTTTGTTTGCTGGGATTCATTATAACCGAGAGAAAATGAGCAACTGTTATCATGTTTGTAGTGCTTGAGTTTATGAAACCGTATGCGTATTCGAATTCGAATTTGTATTAGTGTGCATAAGCGTTGATAAACTTTTTCAACTTGAAACGGAAATCAACAAGAAAATCTTTTTAACAAATTTCTCCTGCTCTGGTTGTGTTGTAGCTACTGCCGTTGAACAGTGGTTGGAAATTGCATATTATTCAAAGAGTAATTTATTATACACAGTGGTTTGTGATGTTAGTAGAACCAAATATACATAAGTTATCAAGAGGATTGAATACAGGGTGTTGTTTTTGTTCCAGGCCGATGTTTTTTCACCGCCATATCTGTTTGGTTGACTTTTGTAAGTCTAAATTTGACAGTTGTGCAGACCAGTCGATAACAATTTGTCAAATCAGCCAACAATATGTTGAAGTTATTAAAATATTTTATCTAACAATCGTTCAATTGTAAAAATATGAACAATTTTGCTGGATTTTTTTTAAATTAAATAATGTGCCGAGCAAGTCAACCATTTAACGTATTGTAACGAATTTTGAAACTTTGTATACACTAGGAGTTAAAGTGAAGTCTGGACAAACTCGTAGCGTACGTACCCCACAAAATGTTTCTGCACTGAGAGACAATGTTGATGAAAGCCCAGACACGTCCGGTAGACACCGTGCACAAGAATTTCAAATGTCATAGTCAACTTTCTTAAAAATAATCAAAAATAAAATACAACTGGCTCAACAACTAATGGAAAATGTCCATATGCGCAGACGTGAGTGAAGTCAAAAGATTTAGCAGCTCAATGAAGATGACACCCAGTTTTGGCGATAAATCTTTATGAGCGACGAATGTCAGTTTGAATTGGCTTGGCCGAATTAGGTCAAAAAGGGGAGATTTCGAGATGTCGATCTCATGATTTTTGTCCCTGGACCACTTTCTTCGGGGTACTTGAAGGGAAACGACTACGGCATCAAGCCAACTACAATAAAGATGCTGAAGAAATTTGAGCAATATCACCCGTAATATGCCAAATTGTCATGCAAAAGAGCACACATTTGCGCAGCAGCCAGAGGCGGTTATTAAGCCGATATTATTTTTCATGATGTGTCAGCCCAATGTGCAGAAAATCGGGTTCGGATCCGTTTCGAACTCGTTACGAGTCCGTAATATCATAAAAATGCGAAATGTGAGTTCTCGAATTCGTTTCGAACCCGTTACGAGTTCGTAAAAACTTAAAAAAACGAATCAGTGAAATTGCGATTTGGCGGATCTGTCTCGAACTCGTTACAAGTCCGTAAAAATATAAAGAGCTAATCGGTGAGATTGCGATTTGACGCATCCGTCTCGAACCCATTACGAGTCCGTAAAAACATAAAAAAGCGAATCAGTGAAATTGGGATTTGGCGGATCCGTCTCGAGACCGTTACGAGTCCGTATAATCATAAAAAAGCGAAAGGTGAGTTCTCGAATTCGTTTCGAACCCGTTACGAGTTCGTAGAAACATTAAAAAGCGAATGAGTGAAATTGTGACTTGCCGAATTCGTCGCGAATTCATTTTATTTTCATAAAACGAAACCGAAACGGATTCAAATATGAATTTCGTTACGAGTTCGAGACGGATCGGAAAAAGTACAAAAAACCATTTGCGGTTTCGAGAGGAATTTCATACAAAAACGAATACGTTCTGAGTTCGTAACGGATGTCCGTTTCGGACAAAATGTACGCAGAAACGGATCCGTGTCGAATTCGTAACGGATTCATATGGCACATTGCGAGGGTACATCGGTTTGGAACGAAGTTCCTTTCGCTATATATTATGTACTTGTTAGTTCCAACACGCCTACGTCGCCCGTTGAAAAATACGTTAATTTAAACGGATCTTTAGGAAAATATACTTTTCGTAAAATGGTAAACTTTTTTTAAGAAAATTTTTATAGAATGTATTGTTTTAAAAAAATTATATTCTAGGTCCTTTTTGCAAGAATATGGATTTATTTTCCCAAAAAGGTCCTTTTCAAAAAGAGAGGTACTTCTTTTATTAAATGCTAATGTTTGTTTTAAGCAAAGGTACTATTTTTGAGAAGAAGTACTTTCTGTAAAAGAAAGCCATAAGAGTATGAATGTTTCTTTACTAAGTACTTTTTAAGAACAGGTACTTTTTAAAGCAGTGGTACTCTTTTTAGAAAAGGGTTATTTTTTAAGAAAATTTACTTATTTTCAAAAAGGCTACTTATCTCAAAAAAAGAAAAGAAGAGGTATTATTTTATTTTTAAGAAAAGGAATTTTTGTGAGAAAATTTATTTTTCTTTAAGAGAAGGTATTTTTTTGAAAAAAAAAGGTTTTTTTTAAATGGGAATTTAGAGTTGGTAATTTTTTCAAGAATACCCAATATGCCATATGAATCCATTACAATTTCGAGACGGATCCATTTCTGCGGACATCTTGACCGAAACGGACATTCGTTTTCGTATGAAATTCCTCTTGCAAACGCGATTCTTTTTTTGAACTTTTTCGGATCCGTCTCGAACTCGGAATGAACTTCATACTCGAATCTGTTTCGAATTCGTTTTTTGGAATTAAAATGAATTCGAGACGGATTCGCTTTTGTAAATGTTTGCAGATTCGTTTTGAATTCGCTTCCTTCTCGAAAACGCGAATTGTGTTTTGTACTTCTTCGGATCAGAACTTCATAGTTTTATGTTTTTACAGACTCGTAACTTCTTCGAGACGAATCCACCAAATGGCAGTTTCGAGATTCCAATTTTTATGTTTTTATGGAGTTGTAACTGATTCGAGGCTCATCCGCCAAAGCACAAATTCTCTGATTCGCTTTTATAAGTTCTTACGGACTTGTAATGGGTTCGAAACGAATTCGCCAAATCACAATTGCACTGATTCGCCTTTTTATGTTTGTGCGGACTCGTAACGGGTTCGAGGCTGACCCACCACATCACAATGTCACTGATTCCCTTTTTTATGTTTTTACGGACTTGCAACGGGTTCGAGACGAATCCGCCAAATCGCAACTCCATTGATTCGCTTCTTTATGTTTTTACGAACTCGTAACGGATTGTTGTAAGAAAATTTACTTTTTTAATAAAAATTAAAAAATTACTTTTTTTAAGCAAATGTACGTCTTTAAGATTAGGTATTTTTTAAGAAAAGCTACTTTGTTTAAGAATATGAATATGTATTTTTTTTTTGAGAAAATTTCCTTTTTTTAAGAAAAGGCACTTATATAAAAAAAGTTTCTTTTTTTAAACTTCTTTCTTTTTGGCGTTTCTAAATTTACTTTTGATTGGGTTCAAAACTACAACATTGTGGTTACAACACATATATTTCCTACATATATTAGTCTAGACACAAACCAAAGCAAAAGAACCCAATATGTTTGATAATACTGGGTTGTAGCATAATAGTGTTAAAAAAAAGTTGTGTAATTTTTTTTCATTTAGCCCACATCCCGCAACGTGCGAAACGTAAATTCGTTCCAAAAATATTGCACCGTTTAAAATTTATTCAAAAAAACATTGGCCTGGAACATAAGAAACACAAAAAACAGTTTACTGCCGGAAAGTATTCGTTCGATCGTCGATCCAATGTCTCCGTAATGCAAGGAAAGAGACGAACAATGAATGACACGCTCAATCATGACTTGCATCTGATCAGTGAGTGGGGCTGGGAAAACCGAGTCGAATTTAATGCACGCAAAACACAGTGTTGCAGAATATCGCACAAGCACACTGGTGACTCGACCCTGCCAATGATTTCAATGGGTGGTTTAGATATTGGTGAATCGGAAGCTCTGTTCTGGGCATGAAGATACAATGTGACATTCGTTAGAATAAGCACATTTTCGACGTGCCGAAAGAAGCATTCAAGTGCCTGCGCTTTTTAAAGCGGTGTAAACGATTTTTCACCCCACCCGATCTCCTCAATATCTACACCACGTATATTCGGCCGAAAATGGAATTCAACTCTCATATTTGGGCTGGGGCTCCAGCGTCCACCTTGGAGCTTCTTGACCGCGTGCAAAAGAGAGCGTTGAAGCTGATAGGCGACATCCGTGTAACCAGCACCGTTGCCTCCTTGGAGCATCGACGAAATGTTAGCTGTGTCTCGGTATTTTATAGGTATTTCCATGGAAAGTGTTCCGCCGAGTTGTATGGCGTCATTCCAGAAGTTAGGGTATTTAACCGTACGACTCGGTTTTCAAGTGGAACTCATCCCTTTTCTGTTTCCTGGCCGTTGGATCAAACTGCACATTACAGAAACAATTCGTTCTTCAGCCGAACAGTCCGTATGTGGAATAAGCTTCCGGCAAGTGTATTCCCCAGTTCTTACAACATCAGCAATTTTAAGTCAAATATTAACAAGTACTTCTCTCTCTTTCCCCCTACTCCTATCCCATTTTCCTAAGTCCAATGCAATGCACTGCATTTATAGGGGACATCCCCTGAGTGTTGGTCTTCGCTTCGCAAAAAAAAAAGTATTACAGCATTAAAAAATCAAGGCTGTTTAAATTCCCTATGGCAAAGGTCAATTTTGAGTCACAATTGATGGCAAACCATCTCGTAGTTTGCAAAGAGAGATATAGCATCATTTACTTATTGGTGCTTCCAGAATATTCCTTAGCGGATTCATCAACCGTTCGTGGTGAGATGGTATATGGTAGCGCTCAATACACACTTATGATCGGCATTGCATTAACCAGGAGACACCAAGAGGTGTTTTTCTTGGGCCAGAGACTCTAGAAGTCACTGAACTGGATGGAGTTTTTAGATTTCTTTAGAACTTTAGTTTTCACAATTTCCATATTAATTTGAATCTGTTCCCAATATTTTTACTCTAACACTTCATTCTTTCACTTGGTTTTCCTATTCTTCATGGATTGAATTAACACCTAAATACTCCCAGTTGATGTGTTTAGTATAGGTTGACCAGATAACAAGGATTGAAAAAGAAATTTTGAATAAAAAAAACCCCAATGAGTGTTCGAACTCACCGGCGATGTGTTATCACCTTTTTGTTACACGGTACCTGTTCGATTTCTGTGAACACATTAGTAAATGTTACATTGGAAAATAAAAAACTGCGTTCAATCATATGATGACGTTTCATTTAAATAATATTAATACTTAAAATTATTTAAAGACAAGTGCAAGCACATGTGTCATTAGGTTTTTTCTTAATACTTTTTGTTTTATTCCCACAAAAAACAAAGAGAAGGCAAAGCAACAGACACATGTACATACATTGTGTTATGTTCGTTAGCTTACGAGTCTTTTAAGACAACTATTCGCTGCCGCTACATCAATACCATCATACTTATTTTCAGGCAGAGACTATTGTTGTGCAACAACCACATATTATTTGCAATGCTAGCGCTGCATAGCTTCGACGTACATAACGCTGTGTGTTGTATACATATGTTATCTGTGTTACATATATCAATAAAGCCATATTTAGCTCACTGACATAATTGTTTTTGTTTTGTCATAAACAGAATGACGACAAAAGGTATTAAATATTATAGAGAACTTACTGCACTCTTTTTCCGCTCTCACATAGAGGGTCTGAGTAAAAGAGCATAAACGAGCCTTAATATCTTTATAGAATATTTCCTTATAAATGCACCATTTCGGCAATGTTATTACATAAAACAATACAAAATGTATAAATGTTTCAAAATGCATCAATGCTTCACATCAAAATTATGAATGGACCAAGTTATGACAAAAAAGGGTAATAGGTTCGGAATCATTCGCCAGATGTCGCTAGTGCTTTTGAGTCATACAATTCGTTCCATGAGTTCTCAATACTATTCAATACTTTTTGTCGACGACGACCTGCTTGTTTTTTCGCTGCCGCTGCACCAATCCCATCATACTTATTTTCAGGCAGAGACTTTAGTTGTACAACAACCATGTATGTGATGCTAACGCGTGTGTTGTTTGCATGTGTTCACTTTCATAGATTTGAAGAAGGGTGTAAGTTGCTTCTAGCTTTACTTTGGAGCTACATTTATGACATTACAAATTAAGTGCAGATATCTCATTTTGCCAAAAATTGTATTACTCATTATATGCAACCCAAACAAATAATCACAATTCTTGACAAAATGAGATAAGAGCGAAACGCGTCAATCGATTTTTATGATCCATGTTTCATTTTGTTCACAGGTCTTGCGACTTTAGGGATATAGTAATAACACTTTAAAATATATGCTGATTCTTATGTTTCTTGTTTTTGTAATAATACAAATTTGTATTTCCCATTTTTTTGAGAAATAGTACTCGTAGAGGAATAGATTAAAGGAATTATAATTTTAAATTTTTCTAAACTTATACGGACAAAATGAGACACGTCATTCTCGAGTAATGATGACATATATATACAGGTGAAAATTTTGGAGAAACAAAGTGATCTTTATGTGCTATTTAGATCGAGTACACATGTCCAGATTGTATTAATATGTTCACAAAAGTTGTTAAGCATTACATGGCTAAAATTTTGCCAAATATGGTAAGTGAAAAATTTGGAGTCCTTTGAAGTTATGCTGAAAAAAGTGGAAAAAAATATTTTTTTTAAAAAAAAAGTCAAGGAAAATCGGAGGAATGGTAAAAATCGATTTTTTCAAAAATTTTACTTGATACAGGCATTTTACGTTACATCCCGTGAAAGGATTAGGGAGAGCTTCTCACAAACCAGTGAGCTGTGCGCGTTCTAATTTTACACTTACTGATTGGGTCCTACAGTTTTACACCGGTTCCGAACGGTATTTTGAGAAGCTTTTTCATGGATGAATACTCGATAGTGTCGCCGTCACTAAGTTAAGAAAAAGCCTATGAGTATGAATTTTTTTTTACAAAAAATCCTTTTTTAAGAACAGCTTCTTTTTAAAGAAGTGATACTCTTTTTAGGACAAGATTATTATTTTAAGAAAATTTACTTATTTTCAGGAAGACTACTTATCTCAAGAAAACAAAAGAAAATGTGGTACTTTATTTTTAAGCAATGACACTTTTAAGAAAAGAACTTTTGTAAGAAATGGTATTTTTCGTAAGAGAAGGTATTTTTTTTTTGAAGAAAAGCTTTTTTTACGAAAGAATTGATACAAATTTAAGAGTAGGTACTTATCTCAAGAAAAGTGATTTTGTTTTACAAAAAAGGTATTCTTTAAAGAAAATGTAGTTTTTTAAGAAAATGCAATTTGTTGTAAGATAATGTACTTTTTTAAGAGAAGGTACTTATTTAAAAAAAAAAATTTCTTAAGAAAAGGTACTTTTTGTAAGAAAAATTACTTTTTTAAGCAAAGGTACTTCTTTAAGATGTTATATTTTTAAACTTCTTTCACTTTGGCTTTTCTAAATTTACTTTTTATTCGGTTCAAACTACAATATGTAATAAAAAGGCTCCAACTAGAAAATTTCCCATTAAACAAGAAATATGTTAGTCTGGACACAAAGCAAAAGTATGAATGTTAAAGTGCTGCCAAATAAATAGAATTCCATGCTGAGGGTTGTGTTTCATTGATTTGCAAGTCTTGCACTTTAGCTTTTCTATGTTTACTTTTTATAGGGTTCAAAACTATGTAATACACAGGCTCCAAGTAGAAAACTTCCCTTTAAACCAAACCAAAACAAAAGTACCCAATACAGTTGATAATAATGGCTTGTAATAAAGTAGTTGTTTAAAAATTTTTCATTTAGCCCCCATTCCGCAACGTGCGATAAGGAACTTCGTTCCAATAAACCATGGAACATTTTATTGGAAAAATCTAAATAGACAATAATGTTACATTGCTGTATTACTATCAGCACAATTCCATCGTCCGCGTCACACATGTTAACTACGCAAGAAACACAATTAAAATGAAGTTTCTTCGATCGGATTGCCAGCTGCCTTCAAGCCGATCGTTCAAACATGTTTGTCGTGTATGGCCTGCTTCAGCCGCAACTCGCACTTCAGTTGTCCATTAACATTCAAATGGTGGTTTAGCATACTGCGGATGTCCGCTGGGGTTTAAATGTCAGTTAAGTCAAGAATATCAGTTAAGCTTTAAGCATATTTTGTACTAATATTTTTCAGATAGTATTACAAAGCATCATTTAATAACGTAAATCTACTATAACGTAACAATAAATTGAAAGATAAAAAATTTTAAGTAAAAGTAACCAATATTTTATTATGAAAAAGTGGCATTCTGCTATTTCTCTGCTTGTCAATCCAGCGCTAAAGGCTCATTTACACTACTTACACATTGTCAGTATTTGTCTTCAAAATGTGTCAGTAACGTGTAAATGTCAGAATTTACTGACACAAAATTTTCTGACACGTTCTTGTCAAAATTGTTGACAAAAATACTGACGTCGTGTAAACAGTCATCAAAATTTTCTGACAGATTTCTGACGACTGTCGGTATTTTGACAACATGTTATCAAACTATGTCAGTAAATGAACAGAGATAGGAGCCGAGACTGCTATTACAGCGGCCATGTCGGAATCCATTACCTTTAATAATAACTTTTAACTTTATTTTTATTTTTATAAACACAATAACTTGCTATCATGTGTGGATAAAGCAAATGAAAAACAGCTGAGAACAATTGTCAGAATTTGGTCAGTAAACACAAACAGAAAATGCTTTAAAAATATTCTGATGAAACTTCAAAAAATGCTGTCAGAAAATACTGACAAAATACTGAGAATGTTTTCTGACAAAATATTTTGACATGTGTAAACGATAGTTCAAAATGTTGTGTCAGAAAATTTTGACGAGTGTCAAAATCTGTCAGTAGTCTAAATGAGCCTTAAGACCTTCTTATTTCATTTTACACAGATTACACATTTACAAAAGTTAATCGACTAGCCAGTTTATCCGTTTCCCGGAGTTTTCTGGGATTTCAGAGTAACTACACAATGAATTCTTATACGCCTTTTAATCCACTGTGCATTGCAAATGATAATGCCTTCAGTTTGTTTCGTTTTCTTCACATTTTTTAAATGTCAACGTTAAGTTATTAACATTCGATGCTTACGTAGTTGTTGCTGTTGTTGTTATTCTTCCGAGTCCTAAATCCTTCCACGTCCTCCCAATACAGATCTGTATTTAGATATGAGCATCATGCGTTTGATATTTTTCAAGGCAAAATATAGTATAAGTATTTACAACTTATTCCCATGTGGATGAGGAGGAAGCGACGAATGGTACTGTGAAATTGTATCTGCGCTACATATTTGAAATGCTAAACTATTTCCTCTTTTACGCAGTCAGGAAATTGTTGGATTACGAGCGAAGAAACAACATTGTTTGATTTTCGTGCACTTTTACAAGGGGTGAATAGGAGGATAAATACAATGAACTCTCATATTCCCTAAATGTGTCAGTGTTCCATTGACACTGTTGTGTTCAGTTAGTTGCCGCAATATGAGCGGAAATTTAGGAAATCTAAAGTTTTTAACGGATTTCAAATTTCCTTTAAAGGAAACTCATAGCATCCTTGAAGCCCTTTTAAGTCTCACATTCATTTTAAGTGAGGAATTAAATACAAATTCGATAAGGTTAAAAATAGCATTTACGAGGCTAATACTCTTATAACAATATTAGATTCGTTTTAACAAACAGTGGATAGACAAAAATTTCACGAGTAATAAATATAGGACAAGTTAAACCATTTATCTTTCTCTTTGTTGCTACTTTAACCACAGAGACCCTAAAAATCAAACTTATTTTAGGTCTTCACACAACTTTTCATATGAACTACTTTTCATCTCCACTTTAGGATGTTTCAAGAACATGCTCTCCTTGCTTACCAGAGTTAATGATTTATCGTCAATTTGACACTTTTTACTCGCTAAAGTTTTAGGACAAAAGTTTAAAGGTACTAAAAGTACCCTCGTATAGAAAAATTACATGAGGTGTCAGGGGACACCCGGTTGGAACGAAGATCCTTTCGCTATATATTATCTACTAGTTAGTTCCAACATGCCTAAGGCGCCTGTTGAAAAATACTATAATTTAAATGGATGTACTTTTTGTAAAATGATAAACTTTTTTTAAGAAATTTTTTGTTTATTAAATGTAATTTTTTAAAAACCGTATATCTGTAGGTCCTTTTTATAGGAATATGTATTATATTTTCTCAAAAAGGTCGTTTCTTTAATGAGAGGTACTTCTTTTATTAAAAGCTAATATTTTTTAAGAACAGGTACCATTTTTAATAAGAAGTACTTTCTGTAAGAAAAATCCTAAAGGTATGATTTTTTTTAAAAACAAGTACTTTTTTAGGAATAGGTACTTTTTTTAGAAAATTTATTTATTTAAAGAAAGGCTACTTATCTCAGGAAAAGAAAAGGTATTAATTTATTTTTAAGAAAATGTACTTTTAAGAAAGGGAATTTTTGTAAGTAAAGGTATTTTTTTAAGAGGAGTTATTTTTTTAAAGAAATGTTTTTTTTAAAGAAATTGGAATTTTTTTAGAATTGGTCCTTTTTTTCAAGAAAAGGTACAATTTTAAGACTAGGTACTTATTTCAAGAAAAGCTATTGTGTTTTACATAAAAGGTAATCTTTAAAGAAAATGTAGTTTTTTCAAACACATGATGCGCATTCGAAGTCAATTTGTTGTAAGATAATGCACTTTTTTAAGAAAAGGTACTTATATAAAAAAAATTACTTTTTTTAAGAAAAGGTACGTTTTGTAAGAAAATTTACTCTTTTCAGCAAAGGTACTTCTTTAAATCTGTGGCCGCCGGTGGTGTAACGGCTAGTGTGAGCGGCTTTTGTGCGAGAGGACGTGGGTTCAATCCCTGCTCTGACCATCTTACATTTCTTTCGACGACGGCCACTTCGCATAGTGACGGCGACACTATCGAGTAATAAGCCATGAAATACCTTCTCAAAAAAACCTTTCGGAACCGTAGTAAAACTGTAGGTGCCAATCAGTGATTGGTAACTGGAAAACGCACAGCTCAGTGATTGTGAGAAGCTCTCCCCTATGCTTTCATGGTATGTAAAGGGAAAATATTGTTTTATTTTTGTTTTACTTCTTTAAGATAAGGTATTTTTTTTAAGAAAATTTACTTTTTTTAAGAAAACGCACTTATTTAAGAAAACTTTATTTTTTTAAACTTCTTTCACTTTGGCTTTTCTAAATTTACTATTTATTCGGTTCAAAACTACAGTATAGAAAATACAGGCCATTACACAAACAATTTATTCGCATATGTTAGTCTAGACACAAAGCAAACTGAGGATTCCACCCATCTCCAATGTGACTTGGGTGGTCTCACTAATTGGTGTTTGTTAAATGGCATGTCGCTAAATCAGGGAAAATGTAAAAAGCTTTCGTTTTGCCGTAGTACACCGTTGAATTTTGATTACCTTATTGGTTCTTATATATTGGAAAATGTGTCTTCTTTCATGGATTTAGGAGTACTTCTTGATCAAAAGTTGCGTTTTGATCTTCATATTGATTCCTGTATAGGCAAAGCCAGATCACTGTTAGCTTTTATAAAAAGATGGGCGAAAGAATTTGCGGATCCGTACGTCACTAAACGTCTTTTTGTCTCTCTCGTTAGACCTGGATTAGAATATGCTTGTATTGTGTGGTGTCCGTATAATGCCTGTTAAATAGACCGCATCGAATCGATTCAAAGACAATTTTTACTTTTTGCTTTGCGTGGTCTCGCTTGGAACATTGATGATTTGCCACCTTATAAAAATCGACTGATGCTTATTGATCTTCCTACACTTGAAAAACGCAGGTATATGTTAAATGCTATGTTTATTGTAAAACTCATTAGGGGTTGTATAGATTCAAATTTTCTCGTGAGTCAAATAAATTTTAATGTTCCCTGTAGACAAACCCGATATTTCTATCCTATAAAACTACCGACTGTCCGTTATAATTACGATTACTACAATCCTTTTCGACGCGTTTGCCTCATTTACAATGAGATCTATAATTCCTTACCCGCTTCAGATTCTTTGAATATAATTAAGCAACATTTAATTCGTAATTAATCGGGAACTATTATCCAGGTTGTGTTGCCAACTATTTTCCTCTGATAAACCAGTCCTGCTTCTATTAATCAATCTTATTATAAATTCTGAATTCTACAATGAATTGTAGCTGACGCTGAATAGATGGATGAATCATTAGCGGTTGACGCCAGATGCTGACATTCATGTCCCTCATCTCCATGTTCCAGATCTTCAAGTCCCTACTCTTCCTGTTTATCTCCCATTATGCTATTTTTATGTTCCTGTTTATCGTTCCACACATATTGTTGCGACGTTCCTGCTCCAGATGTGACTGCCTATGTTATCTCCTATGATTTTATCCTTAAGTTCCTGTGAATCATTCCACTAAAATTTGTGGAGTTTGTTTACCATTTCTCTTGTTCCTGCTCATCGCCCTGTTGTTCTACTCCACCTGATGTTCCTGTTCCTGTTCCTCATGTTCCAGATGTTCCTGTTCCAGCTCCTGTATTCCCACTGTTTTAATTATAAGTTATTTTTATTTTATTTTTTTTATTTTTGTATTTTGTATTATTTTTTAACTATTTTACTTCATTTCAATTATTTTATGATAATATTTTTATATTTATATTTTTCTTTTTTAATTTTACAAATTTTCTTTATATTATTTTAATTGTACTCTACTCTTTTTCTTATGTTAAATGTATTTTAATTTTATTAAGTATTGTATGTTATTTCTACTACGTATATAATATAAATTTTATAACGTTGTTGAAAATATATTACCGGCTGTATCCTATTGAGGATTGTAGCTGTGAGATAAATAAATAAATAAAAAACCAAAAGTACGAGTGTAGGAGTAACTGACTGTGCTGCCAAATGTAATTCCATGCTCAGGGTCATATTTCGTGGATTTTCCAGTCGTGCACTTTGGGTTTTCTAAATTTAATTTTTATTGAGTTCAAATGTAAAATATGTAACAAACAGGCTCCACCTAGAAAACTTCCCATTAAACCAAACCAAACCAAAAGTACCCGATATTCTTCGTTCCAAAAGTTTGACTTTCACGTAAACAGCTCTAGAGTATCCATCTTCCCAACCATCACCTCCCCTCCACGAAAGAAATTCCAAAAATTCCAATACACTCTGCTGTACAATGCTGGCTTCAAGAATTTGCCACACTTGCTTGCTAGATTTTATGATTTATCGACAATGTGGCAATTTTTGTGGTCAATAGTATAGTTGATGAAGAAACATTTAACGGTCTTCTGCCACAAAAAAAGATACGTTTGCTGCAAAAATAATGAGTTTGCTACTTATAACCAAAGTTGCGGGCAAAAGTTGGAATATTTCCCCTAAAGGAACCTCTATCTGAGAAGTCATTTGTAGTCTCATTTACCCCAAAAACTTTCATAATTAACTTTTACGGGAAATACAAAAAACGTTTGTGAACAGATGTAAAACGAACACATACACTCAAAGGTGTTCTTTTTATGGGTTCCTTCTCTTTTATTTCAACAAAAACAAAGAAGCAAATTCTAATGTTAAGGATATACTCATCTGATGCGTTCCATATCTCGGTAGAGTTGTATTAATGGTGCATGGATTCAACTCCATTACCGGGAAAGTGGAGGTATTAATATATCAAACAAAATTACGAAAACCTTTCTAACTGAACTCTGATATCTAAAATTTAGTACGTGAAGAATGGAATTTTCCTTTATGTGTGGACATGTGATGATCATTGTTTCTATCCTAGATAACCATAAATCCGGTAGTCAGTTTTTATGAAATTTTCGTTGCCATAAGAAGTACGTGCTTTAAAAATAACGAAAATTTCATGTACCGAAAGTTTCGTTCACTTTTCATTTGCTTGGTACTGAGCTGAGCGAAAATTTCTTAGGCAAAATCAATTACAGGGTTGTTACGCCAAAGTTAGTGCAACACGAAAAATATAAATATAAAAATATAGCCATACACGGACACAACTACGTGATAAAAGATCAAAAAAAAAAGACCCGTGTCTCCCAGATTTGCCCAAAGTCATGCACTTTTTTTTTATGGGCCCCAAAAAATTTGGGGCCTCGGTGCCATTTTTGCAGAAAAGTGATTATTTTTTTAGGCACATATCTTGCAAACCATTTGGAATTTTGATTTACTCTCTGAGGGAAAGTTGTAGCTCTTGTCATAAAAAATTAAGAACATATAAAACCAAAAATTTTCATCTTCAAGATCAAAATAGCAAAAAACTTTAAAAAATCGTTTTTTTTGTACCTTTTTTCCCCTGTTCAGGTCCATAGGTAGCAAACCGTTCAAAATTCAAGGAAACAATGAACTACAGAAATGTACCTAAGATCACATGAACTTCCCAGGAGTGTTTCTTAATACCATCTTAAGCCGAAAAGTGAAAAATTTGGCGAAAATTTTTTAATTTCATTGTGTGTAATTTTTTAAGTCATGGAAATATAACCATATACGGACACCACTACGTGATAAAAGAACAAAAAAAACCCGTGTCTCCCAGTTTTGACCAAAAGTCATGGACTTTTTTTTATGGGCAACAAAGATTTGGGGCCTCGGTGTCATTTTTGAAAAAAAGTGATCATTGTGTCAGGCTCATATCTTGAAATTCGTTCGGAATTTTGATTTACTCTCTGAGAGAAAGTTGTAGCTCTTGTCATAAAGAAAATTGTGAATATATAACGCTTAGCTACCTATGGACCTAAACAGGGGAAAACATTTAAAAATATGGTCATGGTTATATTTCCATGACTTAAAAAATTGCACACAGTGTAATTGTTTGGGACCGGAATTTTGTCCTTTCGATAATTTTAGCAATCAGAAGTAACACCACATACGTGAAAAATAAAATGGAGTGCGTAGAGGAATTACAAATGAAATATTTACAAGATAGTTGAAAGATCGGTGGTTACTGTCCGCAACATAATTTTCCGTTTAGAGATCAATGACAAAATTTCTAGCGAATGTTTCGCAAAAGCTGAATACGGGCCTATATCCTACATAAACGCTGTTAGTGTGTGGCTTTCGGTGCCGCAATGGGTAGTGTTCCGAATTATTTTACACGACAGCGTAATTCAGATCTCTGCTCTGCCCACCTTACATTTCTATCGACGACGCTCGCCTTGTTTAGTAACGGCGATACTACCGAGTAATTACCCATGAAAATGATACTAAAAAGACCCCGTTCGGAATTGGGATAAAACTGTAGGTCCCAATCAGTGAGTGTGCAAGAAGAAAGCTCATAGCTTAGTCATTGGGAGAATCTCGCCACTGTGACCACATAGAACGGATTGGGCAAATATTTAATTAACCACTGGAGTAAAGACTAGTATAACTGAAACTGATTTCGTTTCTCAGAAGAAAAACTTAAAAGTGTATCTGCTCGTTGCCCTAAATGTGAATTTTTGTACTCGTTTCTTAAAAAAGTACAAACTTGCTTCAAGGTTTTGTATTCTTTTCGGGAAATACTCGTACTACAGTCTAAAAGGTCAAAAATGTTTAATTGTGTACCCTCACAGAAAGTCATAGGGGAGAATGTTGCTTTTCAAAGATATGACTTTCTGTCATTTCCAATAATTTTCCAACCATTTTGAATAGAGAGATAATGATTTGAAGTGAACCAAGGTCGGAAGATTTGGTGTATCGGGGTAAATAAACCATGTTGTTTATCGTGTTGAAATTAATGACAGAAATAAGATTACAGGTGTTAGAAAATGCAAAAAAATTTAAATTTTCTACCGTTTCAGCGAGTCACAGTGGAGAATGTTGCCCTATACAACACCTGACTTACTTCCATTTGGTAAGTGGTCGTTGTCCTCGCTAACCTAATTCGCCATCCATTTTGTGTCCAAAACCGAAATTGAAAAACCGGGGAAACCGGTTAACCAGTTAATTTGGTATTAACCGTGTGCAGGTTTTTTAACACGTAATTTTCGAAAACCTAAAACCGGTTATTTGACGTCGGTTGACCGGTCAATCGGATTTTTCTTAATTTGTGTTCACATCCATAAATATGATTGATATGATTTTCGAGTTTTAGTAAACATTTTGGAATTAAGAAATATGATTTCTATTTTGAAATATGATCTAAATGACATATCCACACAATTTTTTTTCAAAATGATTTTATGATTTGAATTAGAATGAATTAGAGATTAATTAAGAATTAATTAAGCTTTTCCAAAATTTTTTTTTATCTAATTTCAAAATTAAAATTATTTGATAACTAACAGCCTGTTTTTGTATCTATCTTCAAACAGCAGGCGTGCAATTGCTGGACAAGCAATCAGGTTTTCAATTGAGTTCATTGGTGCTTTTCGCTTGGGCATAAAAGCTTTGGGTGTTGGTTGTGTTCCTGTCAAAGAACAATATTTACCTTCATGTTTTTATTGGCATTTCTTAAAGCTATATGCTAAACGGGGGCAACCCTATCCATCAGCTGTAAAATCAACAACAGCTGATTTTAGGTATTAAAAAATAAATAAACAAACGAAAATAAACAGAATTGTTTGCTTGTTTTACCAATTTAAAATGATTTCCTCCGTTGCTCTCGGTTTTCCTATTAAAACTACGAAAAATGCGTGATTCAACCAATGTATTGTATTGGAGATTTCAGAAGACCAGTAAGTATATCAGTATAATTTGATTTTATTTATTTATTTATTGAAATGAAAACACATCAATATAACCCACACGAACAATTTTTTACGATTGTCTATTTGACATTTAACATTGTACGTTGTTGACTTATGTGAACCTACATTTTGACGATAACTAAAAGCTTTTGTGTTTACACTCAAAAAAAAGTTTACAAAAACCAAAAATGAAATTCGTTTGGCTCTAGACGTGCGATGAGAGAAAAAACAAGTTACAAAAACAGGCCGTAAATGTTTTCTACTTAGTAATATTTTCATACATGAAAATCTTTTTCAAATTTGAACATGATTTTCGATTTCAAATCAGATTAATGCGAATTTGAATAAAACTTTTAAATTTTGTGGAATATATTTTTTAAATTGGGTCTTTTTAAAATTATTTTATTCTTCAAAATTTCGCTACCCATTGGGTAGCATCGTCGCGAAAATAAGCACAATTATTAATTAAATATTTCATTTTAATTTTTAATTTCAATATTGTTTTTATTTAATTTTTAATTAATAATTGTGTTAATCTTTCCGACGATGTTACCCAATGGTTAGCGAAATATTGCAGAGCAAAATAATTTTAAATAGACCTGACGCTCGATAATTTTAATTCTAAATATATGGTTTTTATTTAAAATTAAAACGTAATTAATTAAATATAGTTTTGAAATTTTGAATTTTCAACACGAATAAATATATGAAATGCTCGTTGAACATATTTTATGTAGGTTCTAGATGTAATTTAAAGCAAAAAAACGAAAAAACCGGTACCACCGGTTTTTGCCAAAATTAAAAAACGAAAACCGGTTTCTTGAAAAATTGAATTTCCGAACAAACCGGAAACCAGTTTCAAAAAAATGTCGGGTTTTTGGACACTCTAATCGGGAGCTGAGTAGGGTTACCAGATTCCGAAGGCGAAAGTAGTGGTAACCTTGACGAAAATGAGGGATTTATTTGGACAAGAAAAATGGAACATTTTATAGGTGTTTGCCTTTTTTATTAACAAATTGATGATGGAACAAACTTTGATAATAAATATTGTATATATATATATAAATATATTGTATATATAAATCTATATAAATCATATATAAATCATTAAATCAGAGACTGATTTTATTTAAGAAAACTATGTGTTCTTGCTTACATCAGCTACGACTATGTTTTGGGATTATTTCTGTCGGGCCGTCTCTATTTAATTTAAAGCAAATTTAGTAAAGAAATTGACGTAGGTAAGTCATTGTGTCCAATACCACATTCCTTGGTACTGAACAAGAACATTAAACATTTATGCACAATATATCTGTTGGATGTGTTAAAATTCTGTAGACCGGTATCGATATTTATAAACTCGTAAAAAGTCTTCTATCAAAAACAGAATCCGGACATTGCACATGAAACAATAGCACTGTGTGTGATGCGGATCTGATTTTGATATGCTGAATGCACTGCCGTTTGCCAATTTGGTCTTCTGAAATATTTGGCCACAAAGTTTGCTGGGAAATCAGAAGGGATTGGCTCTTCGCGACTAAATTTGTAGCCAGATATTTTGAAATTTATATTCCTCTCTAAGATGATTATTAGCACTAAGTGGTATTTTAGTTACCTTACCATATTATAGTAACTTGTTGACTTGCATCTGCTATTGTAGGTCGGGTTATAAATACACAGTAGGCCTATTTTTTTATTCCCTACTAAACTAATATTTCGACTACTTTGTATGGGGAGCTGAGCTATTTTAGGCGACTCTCCATACAAGGTCGTCCAAAATTTGTTTGGCGGGTACTAAAAAATCACTCTTATTGACGAGCATGAAGGCACTAGCAAGAATTTTTAACGCCACCGAAATCTCATTGAAATCATTTCCTGATAACACTGGTGTAGTCGACAAATGTATCAACGTTCTGGTAAATTGAATCCGTTAGAGCCAAGTCTACTGAGTTGATCGGTACCTATGAAATGTCTGTAGAACGTCAAATTATGATTTTTTTGGTTATATTGTATATGATGAGTAACATAATTCTTGACAAACTGAGATACCTTCACTAAATTGTGAATAAGAACGAAACGCGTTCATCAAATTCTTATGATTCATGTCTCATTTTGTTCATAGTTCCTGTGAAAAATGATTGATATTCAGGACTCATGATGCATAGGATAAACTGACAAAACTTTACACTTTTTGCCGTTTCTTTGTTTCTTGTTTTTTTTAAATTAATAAAAAAGGCGAAATTTTTAAGCAAAAAAAAATAGTTTTTTTCAACATTTTCTTTTATAACTGCGAAAGTGTTTACTACATTTAAGAAGTAGCCTAGGAATAGATTAAAGGTATTGCAATTCAAAATTTTCCTAATTATATTCGAACAAAATCTGACACGTCGTCCTCGAGTAATAATGACATATATAAGTACACACAAATTACTTTTTTTAAGATACAAAGTGGTCTGTGTGAGCTATTTAGGGTGACTAGACATGTTCAGATTATATTAATATGTTCACAAACGTTGTTCAGCTTTACCATGTCTACAAATTTGCCAAATATAGTAAGTGAAATATTTGGAGTCCCTTGAAGTTGTGCTGAAAAAGGTGAAGAAATGTTTAAAAAACACAAAACCTGAGAATTGATAAAAATCGATTGTTCAAAAAATTTTACTTGATACAGACATTTCATGGCTACCGATCAACTCTGTAGACCTGCCTCTAACCGATACAATTTACTAGAACGGTGATACAAGAATTTCATGCCAAAAACTACAACAGTGTAATTCAGCAACCGTGGATGAACTTGTAATTTTAAAGGGGTTCCACATCATAATTTGGTTCGACGGCATATCATATTTGTTAATAAGAACAAATTTTTCCCAAGATTCTGTTCTAAAATTTCCACAATGTCTTTGACTTAAAAAAAATGGTTTCCCATTGCATCACATGAAGGAATTGGAGAGAGCTTCTCACAACTATTGAGCTGTGTGCTTTCTAGTTTTTTGACTCACTGATTGAGCCCTACAGTTTTACACTCTTTCCGAACGGTAGTTTGAGAAGCTTTTTCATGGATAAGTATTCGATAATGTCGCCATCACTAAGCGAGGTGAACGTCGTCGAAAGAAATGTAAGGTAATCAGGACAGTAATCGAACCCACGTACAAGATTGCACCACTGACGGCCACGAATTTTTATAGTACGTAAATGTCCGATTCGGGGCATACTAATTGGTGGGTTTTTTGAACCTGTGGGCCCCATGAGCTCGACAGATTTGTTTTATTATACTCTCACCCACAGGGATGGGGATATATATCATTTAATATGGAAACAAATTTAACACATAGAAGGATCCATATAAGATCCTCATTATCATTTGCCGAAATTAGTTTTGGGACTTTTTAAGAAAATTGAGCCATGTCCGTATATATGTCTGGCTGGCTGGTCAACACGATAGCTGCCGTAAATCATTACCGATCACAACGAAATGTCGGTAAGATTAACAATGGGTGTTCTGACGACGCCGCTTCTGATACTTCCCATACAAATCGACACATTTAGTACAAAATCATGTTTCTTCTAAAACTGTTTTCTGGTAGATGTAATTAGCTTCAACTCAAACATTGGTTAATAATCTGTAGATGTCTACTTTTCTGAAGAAAATGGGCCACGCCCATTCTGGTACCTCCCAAAAAAAAGCTTGGTGGTCGTCCAGGTTGTCAATGTGATCAGTCGCGTGAAACACTTCCTATCTTAATGATATTACGTTGTAGGCTTGATGTCATCATACAGACAAGGGTGATTTTGCCACTTCCATTTTGGTACCTCCCATACAAAATTTGTTCGGTCGGCTGGCTGTTCGGCCAGATAACTCCCGTAAATCTTTGGCGATCACAATGATATTTTGTTAGTGCCCACTATTTGCCCAAGCTTAGGTTGGAATTGAAAATGGATGTTTTAACCATGCCCCTTCTGGTACCCCTCATACAAATCGCCACATTTAGTATAAAAATATGTTTCTTCTAAAACTGTTTTCTGGAAGATGTAATTAGCTTCAACTCAATCATTGGTTGGCTTCAACTCAATAATCTGTACATGTCCACTTAACTGGTTGAAATGGGCGAGGTTTCCATGCCGATCCCGGTAACTCCCATACACCCCATACAAAGCCGTCAGGGTTGTCAATGATATCCCTCGCGTGAAACATTTCCGATCTTAATGATATTAGGTTATAGGCTTAATTACATCAAACGTCAGTCACCGATTAAGACAGGGTTGATTTTGCCACGCCCATGATGGTACCTCCCATATATAAGGTGTTCGGTCGGCTGGGTATTCGGCAATATAACTCCCGCAAACCCTAACCAATCTATACAAAATTTGGTACAAGACAAAATTTAAACGAATGCAACTCTTCTATAACAAATGTGTACTTGTGCCACACCCATTCTGGTCTCTTCTACATAAAAGTTGATCGACGCGATAACTCTCCTATACTGCACCCGATGTTAATGAAATTCGGTACTAGGCAATGTTTTTCTAAAAATTTTAAATTTCTTACCTCCCAGACAAAAGTGGGGCGGCTTTTCGGGTTGCCGACAGGATATATCCCGTAACCCACAACCGATCTTAACAAAATTTGGTACTGATCAATATTTTGTATAATACTGTGTATTAAAAAATGAACCACTTTGACATGCCCATTTTTATACCTCCCATATAAATATTGGGCGGACAATTGACTGGTAGTCACAATAACTTCCCATAAACACTTACGACTGTAATTAAGTTGGGTGCTGAATAATAGTTTGCGCAATTCTAATCTGCTATTGGATACTGGCTCATTTTCCACCCTCATTCGTTCAACCTAAGGGCGAATATTAGCGTTTTTTAATAGAACTCGGTCGCAATGGATGACTCAGGGTGAGGGTATGTTTAAGTCGGTTCACCCGACTGGAATTTCTTTACTAGTGTTTAACTTTAATTTCCGGTTTTTTACTAAAGTTTTTGGAATTTGGCCTGCCAGCTGCATTTTAGATTACAAAATTTCCAACAAATTGAGATTGCTTTAGGACCCCTGTAGTATATACGTGTATACATACGACTAACTGATACTAAGTGTACGAGCTCCCTATGGTACTCTAATGTTGGGATCGGTCGTACGTGTTCATACGTGTTCGAACGGTCCAAATTCGAAATTGAACGTGTCTAATGTGCGGCCGGCCTAAGGGTTTGTATAAGATCGCGGACTGTTTTTAGAGCAACAGCAAAATGTACTTATAATGGCTTTTCCAAGAGGTACTTGTCAATTTTGAATTTAATTTTGTGAACGCACTATTTCACTGATCATCTAACTGTTACTTTCCTTTTTTTCAGTAAACTCAACATTTTTATCATTGTAAAGTACACGAGCGAACAACATATGCAAATTATAAAAATGTACTACCAAATTTCGGAGTCGGTGACCGCAACTTTAAGAGCGTTAACTCCAATTTTCGGTCGTTATTCTCGCCCTAGTAGACAAGGAACAACAAGTTTAGTGCAAAAATTTGAGTCTACATATTCATTGTGTGATGCTGCCGTGCCAGTGAGACAACGGGTTGATCGGAGTGACGAAAATATCGCTGTCGTTCAGGCGTACGTAGCAAACGATCAAAATCAGTCGATTCCGACGCGTTCTCAAGAACTGGGCATCGCCAAGACCACTTTATGGCAACTTTTGCGTAAATATCTTGGTTTACACAAATTCCAGATCAAGCTGACTTAAGAATTAAAGCCGATGGACCATTTGGCTCGACGTACGTTCTCAGATTGGGCTCTGAAGAAGATGCGCCAATATGATGAATTTCATCGCAAAATCATCTTCAGTGACGAACATAATTTTTGGGTCAATGGGTTCGTCAATAAGCAAAATATACGTTATTGGTTTGGTGAAAATCCTCATGTGCTTCATGAGTCACCACATCATCCATAAAAAATAACTGTTTGGTGCGGTTTGCATGCCGGCGGCGTCATTGGGCCAAATTTCTTCGACGACAATAACGATCGCCACGTTACTGTGAATGGCGATCGTTATCGAGCTATGATTACCGAATATTTTTGGCTTGAATTGGAAAACATTGACTTGGACGACATGTGGTTACAACAGGACGGTGCCACAAGCCACACAGCACACGTTGCAATCGATTTATTGAAGAGTCAGTTTGCTGAGCGTGCTATCTCAAGAAATTGACCACTCAATTGGCCGCCTCGTTCGTGCGATTTAATGCCTCTAGACTTTTTTCTTTGGGGCTACGTCAAATCATTGGTATATGCCAACAAGCCGAGGACGTTGGAAGAACTCAGAGCCAGCATTGAACGCGAAATAGCGGCTGTTACGGGCGAAATGTGTGACAGAATCATCGAAAATTGGGTCCAACGAATCGACCGCTGCCGACGTGCCCGCGGTAGCCATATGAACGAATTCGAGTTCCATTCATAAATGTTTTGATTGTATTTCAAGTCGATCATGAAATTTTGGAAATATCTCAAATGGTTTGCGTTTTATTTAAAAAGAGTTGTCACGTCTTTATTGGAAAACCCATTATTAGAAGGCTGCCATTTAAAATTCGGGTCCTTGCAATACTAGTGTTGCCAGATGCAAAGTCAAGCTTCCATTGGAAGTTTGATATTTTTTAGCCTAAACATACATAGAACGTTTTGACTTACGAAGACTATTTGTTGTATTTCCAGTGTGTTGAATAATTCATTTCGGTCAAAAAATGGTATTAACCCGTGAACATTTTTGTGCGATTATTTTTAACGATTTTCGGCGTTGTTTATCGATACAAGAGTATCTCAGTAAACTTATTTCGAGTTTCGACAACAAGCGAGGTAGCAACCAAGCCGGAAGACTATTTACCAATCTATTCGACACCTTGATGGAGATAATGCAAGTAATGGCTGTTAGAAAGGCGATTAAAATCATCCTCATAACTAAATAAAGTATGGCAACGCCAATAGCAGAATAGTAAGGCAAGTATAAGTCATAAAGAAGAGACAGAAGCCACATAAATTCAGTTAAACTAAAGGAATTAATAAAGAGAATTATCAAAATCCGGAACCTACTAGAAATGTTTCTTGTGTACCCTTGTTAATGAGACCACAAACTATATATAATGGTGAAAATTAATTAATTATTTTTTGAAAATATATCCGAAAAAAGTGTAGACATTACTCTCTCTATATATGTTAGTAGTTAATTTATAACTATCATACAAGGACAAAATACATTTATCTTTCCCCGCCATATAAAGTTATAAACATAATTGTTGCTTATTTACTATTTAAACTGATTAAAAAAGTTTCTCCTGCTATTCCGGAGGGGGCAGAGGTCCCTGGATGAATACAAATATTCTGTCCCAAACCAAATGTAAAAGATTTATAGAAATTGTTTCAAACGGAAATTTAGAAGTTTTCAACAACAATAACAGCAATAAAAACGAAGAATGAGAAAACTACAAAAATTTTCTCATGAATTTTGTTTGGTAAATCTTTAGAATGACATTAAGATTTAGCCTAAATACAAGTTGTTCTGGTTAGGGAATAAAACTTAAACCTTTGCAGGAAATGAATTTATGTGCTGGCATAGTTGCGGTTGGACAAAGTTTTGATCAATAATAATTTCAAACATAATTTGAAAATTAAACATTATATTCTGTACACGAGTTTTAAATCGAGACATTAAATTCAGTGACTGTGAAATTTGAAGCCGGTACCAAAGGGTAATTTGATGATATCCCTTATTTTCTGCGAACGAATAGGAGAAAGGCTTCTAGATTCAATTAACTGTGTGCTCATAGTAGATGTGAATTATGAGTCGATAGTGTCACCGTCACATAGTAGTGTTTCCACAGTACAGTGAGGTTCTTTGCCGCCTACTTTGAGATTAATTGATGAATTTGAATGACGATTTTCAATTAATGTAGGAATATGACCACCTAAAATTTCTTTCGACTGCGGTCATCTCGCTTAGTGACGGCGACACTATCGAGTATTTAGCCATGAAAAACTTCTCAAAATACCGTTCGGAACCGGTGTAAAACTGTAGGTCCCAATCAGTGAGTATAAAACTGGAACGCGCACAGCCCACTGGTTGTGAGAAGCTCTAACTAATCTCTTCATGGGCTGTAACGGGAAAACATTTATTTATATATGTCAAATTATAGAACAAAATCAAACTGTTTCGAAAATGATATGATTCTGACAGCGGATTCTGGTAGACTGGGTAGAAAGAAAGTTAACATGTATCGGCGTTTTGAAAGTTTTTTTATGATGGTAATTAAAGGGGAGGAGTGTTATAGTTTTCCCCCTCTTGTATATTTTTATGATGAATCGACATAGAAAACCATGTGATCCTTACATTTTAGGTATAAACTATATTCAGCAATTTTGTGTAAAATTTTACGAGAAATTTTTTCTGGAACAGTTTAATGCTCTAGCTACTCAAGACATGGGTCTTATATGCCCGTTTTGCGGAGAAGGGTAAAAACACGTCTAAAACAGGGGTGTTACTGGTTACAACGTACAACAAAAATATTTCTCGTAAAATTCTCCTTTAAGTCTCTTAATACACCAAACCTCAAAACTCAATTTGAATGTCAAAAATTAGTCAAAACTGATAATCCATTTAATTGTACTTAGCCCGAGTTGGCGCTAAAATGTCCCACAAAACTGCATTCTAGGGGGTTGGTGTTGATTGGAAAAATAATCCACGTAAAATTTCAATATAAGTCACCGAACAAAAGAGAGCTGTAGTTTAAAACCTATAAATAACAAATAAGGGAAAATGCAGTAATTTATTCACACTGCGCTAATTAGGCGCGCCAAACTTTGTCAGCCGCACTTTGGATGATAAGATCCGTTGGCCTGAAACAAAAAAATATGAAGAAGCAAAATAAAAACAAAACTCAAAATCATTCAGCCGACTACTGACTCAATTACCTGTTTGAATTGCATTACATGTGGGGAATTTCACGTGAAGCAGCAAGCAGGGTAACCCATTATTATTGCCGTGGAGAATGGGTAGCGATGGTTTACACATTACCCTCAAGGTATGGGAAAAATAGTAAGTAGCTACCCACGACATTGGGGAATTACTCATTACGATTACCCATTACGATTACGATCGGGGTAATGGGGAAAATAATGGGTAGTTACCCATGGCGATGGGAAATTACCCATCACGATAACCCATTATCTACAGGGTAATGGGGAAAATAATTGGTAGCTACCCACGACAATGGGGAATTACCCATTACCCTCAGGGAAATGGTGAAAATAATGGGTAGCTACCCATCCCCATTTTTGATCGAAAATATGAAAAAGTTAAAAAAATTTCTATATCTCGGAAACGGAGCGTCTAATCGAGAAAAATAACCATTTTTGCAGGTTTCTAAGGGTTTTTAATACTGGCTCCAATTCGTATGGAAGAATTTCCAAAAATCGACAAAATAAGAAAATTGCAAAACAAAAAAGTGGCTATAACTCGGACACGGTGCGTCGAATCGAAAAAATAATAAAAAATTACATGAGATGTCCGGGGATACCTAGTTGGAACGAAGTTCCTTTCGCTATATATTATGTACTAGTTAGTTCCAACACACCTAAGGCGCCTGTTGAAAAATACTTTTATTTAAATGGATTTTGTAAAATAAATGTTTTATTTATTGAATGTATTTTTTAAAAAAAGTATATTTGTATTATATTTTCCCGAAAAGGTCCTTTCTGTGATGAGAGGTACATCTTTCATTAAAATAAAAAAAAACAGTAAGCTGGGCGCGTTCTAGTTTTACAGTCACTGATTGGGTCCTACAGTTTTACATCGGTTCCGAACGGTATTTTGAGAAGCTTTTTCATGGCTGAATACTCGATAATGTCACCGTCACTAAGCTAAGCAAAAGCCTAACCGCTCTATTCATAAAAAGTTGTGAGAGGTTTGAGAGTCGTTTTTTGTATGATAAACTGTCTTTCAAACCTCCCACAACTTTTTAAGAATAAGGCCGTAAGAGTATGAATTTTTTTTACAAAAAATACTTTTTTAAAACAGGTACTTTTTAAAGAAGTGGTACTCTTTTTAAGATAAGGTTATTTTTTAAGGAAATCTACTTATTTTCAGGAAGGCTACTTATCTCAAGAAAACAAAGGAAAAGGTGGTACTTTATTTTTTAGAAATTATACTTTTAAGAAAAGGAATTTTTGTAAGAAAAGGTATTTTTAGTAAGAGAAGGTATTTTTTTTTAAGAAAACCTTTTTTTTATCTCAAGAAAACTTATTTTGTTTTACAAAAGAGGTATTCTTTAAAGAAAATTTAGTTTTGTAAGAAAAGGCAATTTGTTGTAATATAATGTACTTTTTTAAGAGACGGTACTTATTTAAAAAATTAATTTTCTTAAGAAAATGCACATTTTGTAGGAAAATTTTCCTTTTTAAGCAAAGGTACTTCTTTAAGATAATTTTTTTTAAACTTCCTTCGCCTTTGGCTTTTCTAAATTTACTTTTTATTCGGTTCAAACTACAATATGTAATAACCAGGCTCCGCCTAGAAAATTTCCCGTTAAACAAGAAATGTGTCAGTCTGGACACAAACCAAAAGTACGAGTGTTAAAATGCTGCCAAATATAATTCCATGCTGAGGGATGTGTTTCATGGAATTGCCAGGCTCGCACTTTGGCTTTTCTAAGTTTACTTTTTATTGGTTCAAACCTACAATATGTAATACACAGGCTCCACCTAGAAAATTTCCCTTTAAACCAAACCAAACCAAAAGTATCCAATATAGTTGATAATAATGGGTTGTAATAAAGTTGTTTAAAAATTTTTCATTTAGCGCCCGTCCAGCAACGCGCGATAAGGAACTTCGTTCCAAAATTGTACCTCCATAGGAGGCTTTAACAAATGGGTGTCTTCAATATGGCATCACTTTTCTTCTTTTAGAAAAATCGCTAAAACTAAAGTTTTTCAAACAAAAAATCGCTAAAACGTCTTCCAATTTATATCTTAGGAACGGAGCGTCCAATCGCAAAAATAAGCAATGTTTGCGGTTTCAAAGGATTTTCCATAAAGTGTCCAATTCGGATGGAAGAATTTTTTTTCCAAAAATCGCCAAAATAATAAAATCGCTAAAATAAAAAGTGGCTATAAATGCCATATTGAACACACCTACAGGTTAAGGCCTCCTAAGGAGGTAACATTTTTATTATTTTTTCCATTGGACTCACCGTTTTCGAGTTATAGCAACTTTTTTATTTTGCGGTTTTCTTATTTTGGCGATTATTCGAAAAAAATACAGAGCTCTAAACATTTACTCTCGAATATCCTTAATTTTTCCATGAACGCCGGCGATACGATAAACCAGACAGGACAACCATATGTTATGACAGGACAAATTAAAAAGACGCCTGTATACTTTATAAAAAAAGCTTTCCTTGTCTTTGAGACTATCTTCTTTATATGTTCATAAAAGTATAAGTATTTGTTCAGGTGCACCCCTAGATATTTCATTTTGTGTTTGATCTCAAAAGGTTTGATTTGATTACGAATTGTTTCCAATTCCGTTTTACATCGTTATTACATTTTCCTACTGGTGGCCGAAATAGAATAGTCTCACACTTGTTAGTGTTTATTTTTAAATGCGAATCAAGGGCATACTCCTCGATCTTGTTGAATGAGTTTTGAAGGCCTTTATTAATCTCAGATATTGTCTTACCAGCATGATAGATGACAATATCATCGGCGAATGCGCACTAGTTTGATTATTATTGTTTTCATCGAAATCCTTATATGAATGTATTGGTTCCAGAAAAGCTCCTATTGCATCATGCATTTCCTCTAGGTCACGTATTACTAGGTTTTCCGTATTATCCTTTTTTAGATCTTGTGTGTTTATTCCAGCTTTTCTTAGTATATTCCTTTCAGATTCGTGCACAAATATTTTAGTTAAATTGAGTGGTTTAATTTTTTAAAATTTGGCTACCTTGAAACATTCTTACTGGATCTCTATGATCTAATCTCTCCAGATTTTCCGGATTTTCTTTATTGCCTATTAATATAAAATTTTCATTCAATAGTTTTTTAATCAGTTTGAGTTTTACTTTTAAGGTGTTGAATGATAATTGTGTAAGTCGTGTTTCTAATCTATTGTCTTTTTATCATCGTTAATGTTTAACTTTTTTCTGAGTGTAATTATTTAAGTATGCTGTTAGACAATTTTGAAAAGATATCTTTGTCTTTAAATTTAAGTACAGTACTTTCAATGGCCTCTAATATTAGAAAATGTAATCTAATGTATCATTCGCTAAATTTCAATTGTTCGGTATAACTGTTTCAAACTTGATTCTCTGCATTACCACCTTCTCAAACCTTTTCCAATTTGTCCTTTTAAAGTTAAATTTGAACGTTGTCATAATGCTGGCCATACACGATACAACCGGTTGTACAACTGGTTGTGTTAGAAAGCTGGCCGTTGCCCACACACTTTACAACCTCTCGACCAACGTTGCTTAGCAATCTCACTTTGAAAAAAGTTTTGGCAGCGTGAACATGAACTCTGACGTTGTTGCGATTCTAATAATAATAATTTCTAATAAATTCCCATAGATTCTGCTGCGAACGTTTTTAGTTTTATAATGGTCGCTTTTAACATTCCACAATTCCGGCATATTTTTGTACAGATCAATTATGTCGCGCATTTCCTCGCAATCGTCCATTTTATGTGATTTTTCACAAACTTGACGAAACAATGTTTCTCCCGCAACGTCAAACTGAGAATGAGGAACAAAGACAAATTTAAATCGCATGACTAGCCCACACACGTTACAACCAGTTGGCCCAACTTGAGCAAAAATCAAAATTGTTTGATTTTCATACAACCTGTAACCCAACTTCAACCAACTAGCCCACACACGGTACAACTCACGTACAACTCATGCACAACTGCCAAATAGTTGTACAACCGGCTGTATCGTGTATGGCCAGCATAACATTCGGCTCACTCTCAATTTTCACAATTAATTCCACTGCGTTGTGGTCGCTACCGTAACCAATGTTTTGAGGCAGTTTGTCATTTCGTTGACTCTAAGTATATTTAACCTGGAATCCGCTATGTATAACTATGTATGCATTTTATGATTCGGGATTAGAGAACAAAATCAAATATCAATCATCGAAAATCACTTTATTGTTTTTCAAAATATTCCCCATGAAGATTTATACACTTTTGCATGCGTTTGAACGAATTGTCGAAACACTTTTGCCACTCTGATTGAGGTATCTCCAAAACATGCATTCTGAATGCAGCAACCGCTTCTTCAGGTAACGAAAAACGTTGACCTCTCAGTTTGTTTTTTACGTACGGGAATAAAAAGAAGTCATTCGGTGCCAAGTCAGGACTATACGGCGGTTGACCCATCAAATCGATGTTTTGGGTGCTCAAAAATGGAGTTGTTTCAGCCGATGTCGTGGTGAAGAGTGATCCGTCTTCGGCGGTTGGTTTTCCTGATTTCTTGGAAGAGAACTGGCAAGCAAATGGTTGTGTACCACTCAGAATTCACTGTTCTGCGTTATTCTAGTGGTACGGTTGCGACATGTCGGGTTTTTCCGAAAAAACAGGCGACCATTTGCTTGGAAGTGCTTCGGGCGCGAACAACTTTTGTTGGATTTGGCTAATCTTGAAACACCCATACAGTTGACTGCTGTTTACGTTCGGGCTCATATGCGTAAATCCAAGATTCATCACCTGTCACGATGTCATAGACGTGTTTCGAAGCACCGCGATCATATTTTTGGAGCATTTCTTTCCACAAATCGACACGAGTCTTTTTTTGAGCGATTGACAAAATTTGTTGACAGTCAAATGTTTATGCAATATTAAATGTTTGCTGGTCCCACTAATGCCTAAGGTTGTCTCAATCTCACGATAGGTCACATGATGATCTTGCAAAATCAGTTCGCGCACAGCATCAATGGTTTTTGGAACAACAGGTAATTTTGGACGACCTTCACGAAATTCGTGTTGGAGTGAACTACGACCACGATTGAATTCACCATACCATCGATAAACACTGGTCCTTGATGGAGCTTAATAGCCAAAAATGTAATTAAGTGCACTGTTGCTGAGTTAATACACGTCGAAATTTGTAAAAAACAATCGCACGAAAATGTTCATGATTTAATTCCATTTTTGGGCCGAGATGAATCTTTTAAGTTACTGTAGACAACTCGCATGTCAAAATGTTCTGAGTACGCATAACCTTAAAAATTTCCAACTTTACGATAGAGCTGTCAGTTGCCAGATTGCAACACTAGGGTTGCCAAATCCCGAAACATAAAATGCAACCCTCTATGAGCCCGGTCGAGGAAAGTATGGTGCTACAGGATCGTAAAGCTTGCATCCGAATTCTATTTCGTTTTCCGACAACCATTCTTTTAGGCTATTGCCTTTTGCGTAATCAACAGTATTACTCCATTCTATGTGCTTGAAGTTCAAGTCTCCCGCTATCACACAGTAATTATTTTAATTTTGAAGACTCATAGAACCAAAGAGTTTTACCAAATCTGCTCGTATTGAATTTATATTGCCGGCCGGATAGTACGCACATACTCGTATAATAACTAAAAAGTTGTTGCAGGCAACGAGTGTCTTTATGGCGCATGTCTCTAAAGCACCTAGCGAATATATACTTTTGTTATATAGCAGTTCCGCACCCGTTGTCGCACCAATTCGAATTTTCTTATTATTTTACAATTTTTAACTATAACATTGTGTCAATGGTTTAATTCTCTCTCATTTAATAGGACAATATGTACTACCTTACTACTCTCAAAAATTTAACTATTCTTTAAAAAAATACAAATTCTAAAAAAAATTCCATTTCTTAAAAAAACCATCTTCTTCAAAAAATTTCTTCTCTTATAAAAAATACCTTTCCTTACAAATTCCTTTTCTTAAAGGTACCATTTGTTAAAAATATAATGTTACCTTTTTTTCTTGACATACACTCCGGTTCACTTATTTAAAGGCACTACAAATTCCATATTCAGCAGCCTGTGTCTTTTGCAATTTGTAACCGATTGCAGAATTTTAAAATGGAAATGGAAGCTAGAAATCTTGAGATACTAAAAAAATCATGACAAAAGTGGTTTCTTAACCAAAGAAACTTTTTTTGAGCAATTTATAAAAAATTTCAAAAAATGTGCTATTTTAAACAAATATATATTCATTTTGGAAATAACTCGTTTGGAAATAAAAAAATTTTGGGGGTCAATTTGAACTTATTGATTAATCCGATTTTAAACAAAAATATATCCCTCTTTTTAAATTACATTTCATAAAATAATTATAACAATAAAACTCTGACATTAATAGAAATATGTAAAAGTAAGAGCTTTTGTCCAGAAGGCTTTGATGAAGCCAAATCTGACTTTGTTTTCATTTTCAAAATCGTTATAAAAAATTTCAGTCGAAGAAGTATTTTGAGAACAGAAATTCTGGGCACTCACAAAACTAAATTGGAGAAAGGTTTTCGTTAATCCTTATGGGAGACTATGTCACAGGTCAGGGCTGGGTCGACTATCAGAAATTCATCGTGAGGCGTTTCCTTATTTCCCAGAAGACTCAAAAGTCAGTTGGAGATGCAGACGTAATATGGAAAATGCAAGACTTGTACCAAGTTCATATTCAGATGATTTTGATAGGTCTTCTGACAGTACGTGAGACTAATGGTAAGTGAGACGTTGATTCGGTGTTTTTACTGCACAACCCACTAAATATTCCATATCCATTTTCGTTAAGTTTATAACTTGTTTTTACATCTTTTCATATATTCAACACTTTTCCATATTATTTAATACTATGATTTATCGCTAAATAATCGTTGTCTTTGCAACTTATCAAGCTATAATCACGTGCTTGTAACCGAAACATGACTACTGTTTTCCATGAGATATATAGAAATACAATTTAGGAATAATTTCACAGATTACAAATATTTGTTCACTAAAATGAAATCAAATCTAGAAACCCCCTTAGAGGAATGATGGTTAGAAGATCAGCATTTCCTTTTTGTCGTGGTGAAAAGATATTTACTCCTCTTGGATCCGTTCTCCTACTTCGTTTAGTTGTTCGTTTAGTAGGAAGTTTCATTGTCGTTTTCGATGTCGATATTGACGGCCCGCAGATACCCAAACAGCACATGCGTGGAACCTCTCACAGTTTTCAGCGATATACTTATTTTATATTTATGCGTTAGTATGGCTAAATCTAATTACAGTTGTGGAGAATCCGATTGTGTTTATAAATCTGTACCCAAAACAATAGTTTACCGGCCGTACTGGAAACCCTAGTTATATTAGAGACAACAACCTTTAATACCAATCACAATAGTGCAAAACGCATGACTTTTTGGTAGGGAACTTAGCTGAAAATAATAGATCCCACCCACCGAGCCATTCACAATAACATTTATTCCACATTCAACAACCAGTAAAAGTTAATATATTATCCACGATATTTAGCTACCACTTCACCCATATCAACTTGGTACTCGTGGACAAGAACCTGCTATCAATTTTTATTTATCCGCTCTCGCTGGCTGTCGCTTAAGTTCAAAATTAATAATTCTAGTTATTCCCTCCTTGGATTAGTGCAGAATCCTGGAACGAAATTCAGAACCGGGAATTCCTGCACAATATGCGTATACGATCGAAGACACCTACATTGAAGAGGCAGTTAAAATCTGACTATCGGCAATCAACACGTAGAGTGGGTTACATGGTTCCTTCTGATTATGACAATTATCTGAACAATATAGCGGATGAAACCGAAATAGCTGCAAGTACAGATACCCTTTATATTGTGTAGTCTTTACTAAGAAGGCTGATCGGCAACAACGTGGAGATATCATCACCAATCAAATCAGCAAGCGGAGCGATAACGTGAATTCTTTACACTTCCGGATGGTGAAAATCAGTGTCCCCATTCAGCAGCATACTCACGACTCAACCCAAGAATTGGAATTTCTACGGCACCCCAGTGGCAAGCAGAGGTCGAGGCGGCACTGGGTAAAATGAAGGATTACAAATCGTCTGGTCCTAATAATATTTCAGCGGAACTCTTGAAATACGGTGCATCAACGTTAGCAGATGTCATTACGCAAAATCCCTACGGGGTGGAAGGAGGGTGTGGTTATCACTATCCCGAAAAAGGTGAGCTAACACTGTGCAGGAACTGGAGAAGTATTACTTTGCTAAATGTAATAAGCAAAGTAATGGCGGCCCTTATTTTTCAGCGGATCTCGCCGGTGGTGGAAAAAATTGTATGCAAGAACAGACGTGTTTCAGACCTGGTCGTTCGTGTGCCGATCACGTGAAGACACTCCTTAGTCATAGAACAATCAGTTGAATTACATTCGCCTCTGAATCTACTTTTCATAGTCTTTGAAAAAGCTTTTGACTGTGTATATTGTAGCTCCATATGGTCCACATTGACTAAATAGAGGATACCTGACAAGATAGTGTCTAGGATGCGTGAACTGTACAGAGATGCAGCGTACGACTATATGGTTCGCTTTTATGGAAAGGAAAGCCAACCTCTCACCCCATCAGCTGCAGTTAGACAAGGATGTGGCTTGTCCCCCACATTATTTCTTCTTCTTATGGACGAATTAATGTAGGCAACTAATGCAGAAACAGCGCTCGATATTCAGTGGGTAGTGTAAGAACATCTACATGATATCGACTACGCGATGACATATGTCTTATGGCTCACAAGTTTAATGACATCGAGGCCAAGTTAAACAGACTCTCTGAAAATTCGAAAAAAGCTAATGCGTATTCGAACATTTTGGAATTCTCCACTAACAGTTGATGGTTCGTTAATTGAAGACGTGGATTTAATCAACTATATAGGATGCAGGATTACCAATGGTGGTTGGTGGCTTCGCGGAGGATATAAGTGACCGAATAAATAAAGTCTGTGTTGTATTCCTAAACCGGCCCAAAATCTGGCGCAATAAGAGGATATCGCCAAATACGAAATTGTAAAGTGAAGTCTGTACTGTTGCATTGGTGTACTTCTTGGAGGTTGAAGAAGCTGATAATGAAGAAGGTCCAAACGTTTGTCAATCGTTGTCAGAGACAAATTCTCTGTATCTACTTACCCCAGAACAATTTATAATGAAGTAACTACAACGTACATGCAACAGTCCTATTGAATTCGATGTACGTATAAGAAAATTGACTTGGATCGGCCATATAAAGGCTTTTCCAATTTGAGTGATATGATTTCTTTTAAAATAACACACTAATTGTTAAGGAAATTCAAACGATTTTTATTTAATGTGAATTACAATCGATACAATTAAGTTCTGAATAAAACCTTTTTTGCAAATGGCCGCCACGTTTTCATTTGCAGGAACATATTCCATGAACCTAATTTTCGAGCACTTCTTCCACTAAATCAAGTCGTATGTCATGAATGGCACATTCAATATTGACTTGTAAAGCTTGAAGATTGCTAAAGACCAATGACTTCAAAAAACAACATAAGAAATAGTCTAATAGTGTTAAATCACAACTTCTTGGAGGCCATTCAATGCCACAATTTCTTGAAATAATTGAATCTCCAAACTTTTTTCCATCTTGCTGGAACCAGATATTTTCACGGTCAACTTCGATGAAATTTTGGCGATCAATACCGCTCTCCATTGACAGTAACGGTGTTACCAGCTTCATTTCGAAAAAAGAACGGACCGATGATTCCACCAGACCACAAAACACACCAAAATGTCAATTTATGTGAATGTAATAGTTGTTCATGAATAATTTGTGGCTTTTCTTCGCACTAGAATTGACAGTTTTGTTTATTTACCGCACCACTCAGATGAAAGTGAGCCTCATCGGAGAAGATGATTTTCTTAAAAAAATCGATATCGTTTTCAAGTTGAAAAAAATTATAGATGATGACATACTACAAATAGCTGAAAGCCCCACTTAGAAAACATACCACTCAAATGGGAAAACCCTTTACTTAGCCGGTCGACATCAGATATTATTGAGCGATATTTGAATCGAACCCGAAGGGATATCGAAGACCAGGAAGACCACCAAATACAGGGATGTGGAAAAGAAATATAAGTAACCTCGATGATCGTGACACCAAATTAAATCTCTTGCCAGAGACAGAAATCGCTGGAGAGAATTCATTGACGCCCTATGTTCTTCGTGAACCTTTTATTTATGCTTTGTTTTGTAATAATGTTGTATTTAATTAAGAAATGACATACGTATATATTTTCTCTTCATTGTTTTCAATTTTATTTGAGATATTGGGATCGCGTGTGTATGAATATACTATCCGTCAGATGGGTGACGGGTTTGATCTACATCAGTGACGACGAAATTTTGAATTTCCATAACAGGCTTGGTGGACAGAAACTGCTGTTCCTGCGCTGCCGACACACGTATAATATAAGTTTTAAGATGTAAAGGGTTTTTCAATAAGAGCGCTACAAAACTTTTTTTAAATAAAACAAAATCGGTTTTAGATACCAATGAAATTCTTTATTCCTGTGAAAGTATGTTCGATGCCATTATGTATGGAACTCGATTTCTTTTGCATGGCCACCACGGGCACGCTTGCAGAAGTCCAGACGCTGAACCCAATTTTCGACGGTGTTCTAGCCTAAATCGGCCGATACTGCTGCAATTTCACGTTCGATATTCGTACGAAATTCATCAATCGTCGCTCGCTTGTTGGCATAGACCATAGACTTGACGTAGCCCCACAGGATATAATCTAACGGCATCAAATCGCACGACCGAGGCGGCCAATCGGCTGGGCCATTTCGTGAGATAACACGTTCACCAAACATGGTTTCCAATAAATTGATTGTGGCATTCGCTGTATGGCTTGTGGCGCCGTCCTGTTGGAACCACATGTCCTCCAAGTCCATATTATCCAATTGGGGCCAAAAATATTCGGTTATCATTGAACGGTAGCGATTCGCATTAACAGTAATGTGCCGGTCTTGATCATAACGGAAGAAGTACGGCCCAATGACGGCGCCGGCCCTTAAACCGCACCAAACCGTAATTTTTTCGGGATGCAATGATGACTCATGGATTACGTGTGGATCGCTGTCTGACCAATAACGCATATTTTGTTTATTGACGAAGCCATTCAGGCAGAAATGAGCCTCATCGCTGAAGATGATTTTCCGATGAAAATCCGAGTCATTTTCAAGTTATTGCTCAGCCCAATGCACGAACATACGACGCTTATGGTGGTCAAGCGGCTTCAGTTCTTGAGTCAATTTGATCTTGTAAGGATGTAGGCCAAGATCTTTTCGCAAAATTCGCCACAATGACGTCACAGAGATGCCCAACGCTTGAGAACGACGTGTGAGAGACACATTTGGGCTTTCTTGAACTGAAGCCTCGACACTACGGGCACTTCTTTGTCTCACTGGCACGGGAACATTTTGTACTGTGCCTGTGGATTTAAATTTTTCCACTAGACGCTCAATTGTTGATCTGGTAGGACGATTATGTCGACCATAAATTGGACGTAGAGCTCTTAAAGTTGAGGCCACTGACTCTAAATTTCGGTAGTAAATTTTAATGATTTCGACTCGTTGTTGGTATATATATCTTTCTTTCATATATCTGCAAATCTTACTGAAGAGAAATGCAAATCTTACTGAAGAGAACTGTCAAAAGAGCGGGACAAAATATGGCGTTGTTTGCTATCCCTATCGATTTACTTTTGTAGCGTCTCTGTTGAAAACCCCGTTACTTGGTGTAAGATTTACTATCTGAGGGAAACTTGTAGGTCTTGTCATAAAGAACACAAATTGTTGACATGTAAAATCAAAAAACTTCATTTTCAAGATCAAAATCGCAAAAGAACTTTAAAAAATTCGAGTGTTTTTACCTATTTTCCCCAATTCAGGTCCATAGGTAGCAAACCGTTCAAAATTCAAGGAAACAATGAATTACAAATATGTACCTAAGATCTAAATAAACAACTTTCTAGAACTTTCTATGAACTTCCTAGGAATGATTCTTAACACCGAATAGGTAGCCGCAAAAGTGAAAAATTCCCCAAAATTTTTTTACTTTAATTTGTTTTTTCTTTACTTCAATGTTCAGATACTATGTATCTATTACAAAAATAATAAAACAAATATTCGTATTATGTGTATAATGTCGATGGCCCTTGAATTGCAAATCGAACTCTCTTAAATTGTAGATCCAAATCGTCGTCCGAATCTGACACTGATTCGGAACATATGGTGTCCACAGGCACGTTGCTACCAGACTGCCCTCTATCATCAGCTTTTTCTTCTTAAAATACTTCATTAACATCATACAGGGTGCCCTTGTGACCCCACCTTCATACCTGAAATGAATTAGAAAATAAATCAAAAAGGGAATGCAAAACAATGCATCAATAAATTTGATATTACCTGTGCTACAACTACAAACTACAACTTTCCCTCAGACTACAACTTTCCCTCAGAGAGTAAATCAAAATTCCGAACGGTTTGCAAAATATGAGCCTGACAAAATGATCCCTTTTTTTGCAAAAATGACACCGAGGCCCCAAATCATTGGGTGCCCATAAAAAAAATGTGCATGCCTTTGGGCAGAACTGGAAGACACGGGACTTTTTTTTGGTATTTTATCTCGTAGTGGTGTCCGTAGTTATATGGTATTATTTCCATGACTTAAAAAATTACACCCAGTGTTATTGACAAATCACTGAAAAACTCTTTTCGTATTTAAAGTCAGATCAAACATAACTCAAAATCAACTCATTAACAATTTAAATAACCAGTCAAAAATTGGGCCTAATTACAATATATGTATTGACTCGAATGAGAATTACATCAAAGCACTCATTGTTGTGTGGCCAATGAAAATAGTTCGCTGCTACTATGTAGACAACGTCGACAGAGCTTGGGTGTTTGTTAGTGAGTGTGATTTTAGGCGATGATACATTTTAGGTTTAAGACATCATACGATACTTACCCTTCAGAAAATCCTTTAGATTGATTAATTAAAACATCCGAGAATTTTTCGTTTTGTTTAACATTTCATATGTGTTTTTCTCTTTTTTATTTATTTATTTCAAGTTAGGCTTTTATATTTTTCCACGCTTTCATTTCTCTTTCTGTAAAGGACATTCTAGGACATCGTTTTTCTGTTTTATTTTTCATCTTCTTCGAATTTACACTTACATTTCTAGATAAATGTTGTTTTTTTTTTTTGGTTTTTATTTATTTTTGTTTCACGTTTGATTTTAAATAAAACATACAAATACTGTTTCTTTTTCGTAATTATTATTATTCTTATAATGTTTGTTGTTTTTTTTTATAATTAGTTATAGATTTTTGTTTCTCATTTTGGAATTTATATTCTTTTATGCCATATATTTTTTTAGTAAATTAATTTCTCTTCGCATTTCTTTGTAATTCATATAGTTTTTGTTTTACGTTAAATGTGTCTTAAAAAAATCCTTTAAATATATTTTTGTTTTTATTTTTATTTTGCTTTGTTTAATTATTTTTGTTTAATATGTATATGGGTTTCTATTTCTTGTGTTTAGTTTTGAGGGGGGGGGGGGGGGGAGGGTTTTTTTTATAAACTATATATATAATTTAGTTCAAATTTTGTTTTGTGTTGTATGCGGGATTTTTTTGTTTTTTGCTTTATTACTAATGACTTAATGACACTTTTTGTGGTATTTTATTAATTTTGTATTTATTTATTTTCATATCTTTTTGTTACTTTTTACTACGTTTACGTGCTAAAAATTTATTTACAAATAAGATTTCTTTTTTTTTGTGTTATATTATTAAGAATATTTTGTTTTTATTCTCAATGAATTGCACTAAGTTCTTTCTAAAAAGGTAAGTTTATGTATTTCATCTTTTTTTTTTTTGTTTAAATAATTTTTCTTCTTCTTTCTCTTCTTCTATGGTTCATCTTAGATTTTGTGTTTTTTTTTTAAATGTTTTTTATGTCAATTATGTTTATTGCTAATTCTTTTTATAGTTCAAGATTTGATTTAATTAATAATACATATGAGTGTAAGAGAGTTTGGAAATACAACTGATTAAATGCTTTCCCTTTTGTATGCCACATGCATTTATACAGTTATCGGCTAATGAATTATGAATGAGGTCAAAATGCAACATTTTAATATTTGCCTTTTAATGAATTGTTACATCATTCCAATTCAACCGCCATTTACTCTATATTAATGTTTTCGTAGGAAATGATGTTTTTATTATTATTAACATTCATTTACGTGGCATTTATTGATTTCAAGGTTATGCTTTTAATGAGTTTCAATTTACATTTCGAATTGTTTTTACCTCTCCTGAAGTTTTGTAAATCATTTTATTTAAAAAAAAAAAATTTATGATTTAATGAATGTAGTTTTTCTTGTCCATGTAGTTGAAATATTTTTTTTTGTTTTTACTGATTTTGCTTATAATTTTTAACTCTAATAGTGTTTCATTTTTGTTGTTGTTTATAATAATACATCATTACACACAATGGCAATAACAAATTTGCAATAAAAAAACGCATTAATTCAATGACACAATTTGCAAATGTTGACAAAAATTCTGTAAATTGGAAAACTTTTAGGGGCTTTTTTGTAATCGAAGCAAAATATTCTAATTTCACAAATACACGGTGCGAAGTGACAGTATTTTATTGTACGTTTTGTCGAGCGAATCAAGAATCTGTTTTAATAAAAACTTCAATAACTGAGTCAATTAATACCCGATTTTTAAAAACAAAATTGCGCTTTAGTCACTAGGAAACGTTACTTTTGAATAAATGCAAGAGTATTATGGTTTCTTTATAAAATAATGTGTGGAACCATCGCCAAAGTTAAAAAATTATGAAAAATATCTGTTTGCTGGACAAATACACACAGACTTCTCATATTTTCTTAAATATCGTATGTATCGTTTGAAAGGCCTAGGTTTCTTCTTTTTAAATCCGGAAAGAAAATGAAAATCGGTTGACAATCAACTAACTTACAGGCATAGCTATACATGTGCAAACGTACCCAAACCCGGTTTATTAACCGACTTTCAAGATTTTGGGGGTGTTTGGGAAATTTCACAAGCAGATTTTTGTTTCACTCGACAATACCTACAAGAAAAACACTATCACTTCCTAGGTATTTCTACTTTAGTCCTTTTTGTGTCACTGTGAAACTTTTAGTCATTTTGCCACTGATAACAGCTTCTTTTCAAACAAACCCCGTTATTTTCTAATCTTGAAAACGTCTTTATTTATTTTAGTACAAGTTGGGATCAGGAAAAAAATAAATTTTTGATTTTTCGTCAGTTATGTAAAGTATTTTATATACGTAAAAAAAGTACCAATAAAAACGCTGAATAAATGAAAAGAAAATCATCCCTGATGAAAGTAGAGCACGACGAAACAACAGGCAATAAAAATTACCTGTAAACATAGTGTTGCTTTTTCATTTATTTCCAATTGGGACCGATGGTTCTCTGGAGATGGAAAGAAGTTGTTTTCAAATGTTTTCTTGTGTGTTTTGCTGCAATATTTTTCGAACACTTGCATAGTGAAAAATTTCAATTCAGATATGTTTTCGCTTGCATTTAGTTTGATGACTTTTTCAAAACCAGCATTCCAAACAATCGCTGACGAAAATCTGTGGCTAGATCTAAAATACCCATACGGTTTGCCAGGAATCATGAGGATGCATTTGCAAAACATCTTCTTTTTTAAAAAGCTATATCTCTATTTATAGAGATATAGATGGTCTTGATCGTGACTAATAAAAGAAAAAAAAACAATAAAAAGGCCGAATAAATGAAAAAAAAATCATCCCCATAATTTTTAATTTTGAACAGGGTGCTTCCATTTTATCTTCTAATTGTGACCCTGCTAACTAACACCCACCTAGTGTGTCATGAATTAAATTTTTTTTTGATTTGTATGAAATACCTTAAATTTTCATATGAAAACACAGGGGGAACTTTAATTGTGTTTTACTCAAAAACATATTTTGGCACACTAGTTGGGTTTTCAAATGCTGGGTCGCATATGCATTTTTGAATGAATCAGTTAAAATAATGTCCAATATACTTACTTTCCCCCAATGGGACTACATTAAAAAATATTCTTGCCACATATTGTAATCGCCATTTTGAGTTTTGTATTTGATAACAACGAAATAGATTCGGCGACAGGCAAAATACAGCCCTGCCATGGGTTTCGTACGAAAACAAAATGAATTCGTAAATTCCATTTCGTAACGTTTTGCTTTTGCTTCTATGGCTTTCGTACGTTTTGGTAAAAACGAAAAAAAAATGAATATGTACATTCTTTAGGAACGTACATCTGGCAGCTCCATGAGAAAAGAATGGACAAAACAGAAACAAGGAAAACAAAATGAGGGACTACCAAGAAATTTGTTAGAAACTAAAAGAAAAAAGTAACTTTAGACGAATGTGAACAATTAAATTATTTCAAGTGCTGTATTACACATAGAAAGGAGTATGCCAGGAGTTTCAATAGTAGCAGTTATCGAGCACCAAAGGAGTGAGTATTTTGTTCAAAAATGTAACCGGCGAAGTTTAAGAGACGCATGAACAACGCAGAAGTATGACAACTTTTTGCGTTTCGTGCATATTCTTTAGAAAATCTTTTAAAAAATTATTTTTATTAAAGAAAAAGTTTTGGAAAATTATATTTTTAAAAGTACTAGACAAAATACTTTAAACCAAAAAAAAATATTAAGCACAGGTCTTTAGTGTTTTCTCTTTACATTTGTCAATTTCACTGCAGCTTTACCAACTGTTTTGAATGCGCAATATTTTTGCGTTTTTGATTTTCTGTAGAAGGACAAAACGAAATTGATTTAATTTTCGAACGATATTGCGCACTGTGACGTGGCTGATAATCTGCGTAAAAATGTATTGACGGATAGCATCACTTTTACAATTTTTCGTAGTAGTATTGGATTTGCCATTGTGAAATTTTG
This sequence comes from Phaonia tiefii, assembly GCA_963931995.1. Classification (NCBI taxonomy): domain Eukaryota; kingdom Metazoa; phylum Arthropoda; class Insecta; order Diptera; family Muscidae; genus Phaonia; species Phaonia tiefii. The sequence continues at coordinate 315,167,094 of OZ008368.1, read as the reverse complement.
ACGGTGGACCATGATGGCGCTAATCTGACTTCGAATTTAATATCAGAGGTCCACTAAACTATTGTAATACAGACAGGTTAGGTTTTTATAGATATCAAGCTGTAATTTGTATTAAATTTTTGGAAGGTTTAGAGTTCATCTAAAGCTAGTCTCTTCGGTAAAAAATTCTTGGGATGATCCAAGCTTTATATTTTTTGCTCAGTCATACTGAAAACTTGTTGCTCCATACAAAGTGCCCCATATTAGTGCTCAGTATCTAAACGAACACTGTTGACAAAAATATTTAGTTTTTGAGATGAATTTTTTTTTTAATTTGAAGAGAGAAAACAGACAGTTTCTACCTTATAATCAGCAGAATTTCCGGAAAAGTTGAATTATGTCTGATTTGTCAAACTTTATCATCAAATGATGCTTAGATACTTTTTAAAATTTGTTACTGCCTTTCTGTCAGTGTATTATCCTTTTCTCGCTTTTCTTTAATTTAACATTTAACAAGTCGAAAGAGACAAGTTTTCTTTTTTGTATTTTAGAATGAAAACATGCGTTTACTTTATTTATTTTATACTCGAATAATGGGATTATGGATTGTTTAACGTGTAAACTGTGTGAGAGGATAGAGTTGAGTGTCTTAATAAATCAGCATGATTTAGTTATTAACATTATATATTGATTATCCTTTAATAATAATGATGGAACGAAAACAGTCTTTGGGTATTCATTACATGTTCATATTTTGTTTTACGTGTAAAATTTAATTAATTTTCTTTGTTTGGGATTTTGTTGTTTTTTCGTCTTTATATATATATATATAATATAATATATAATTAATTTAGTAATATCATCTTTTTTTTCATATAATAATAATAATAATCATAATATTATTTGCCTTATAAAAATGTGTTTTATTTTTTTTTCTTCCTCGCTTTTCTTTTATGATTTCATGTCTAATTGTTTTAGGTATAATGATAAATATAGCAAAATATCTATCAATATGTGGAGTGAATTAAATTGGAGTGATGTGGATTTTTTTATAACTCTTCACCATGATGGCTGATTTGAAATTGAACAGCAAAGAAAAAACAAAATCATTCGATTTTCGATAATAACTAATATTTAGCATATGTATGTAGTTTGAAAATAAAAAAGTCTTTAAGGGTGCTTTATAGTAACGGTTTGTAATGATAACATTTCGTTTTATGATTTGGATTTTGTGGTAACAATATTGTTGTTTTATATGTATGGATTTTATTGTTATATGGCCTATTAATTTAGTAATTATTTTGTTATGGTTATATTCCCTAAATAACATATTTGGTTGCATCATGTTTAGTTGTCAATGTTATTCTGTAAATTTGTATGAACTTAAATTTGTATGAACTCAATTCCTGTGTATCGTCGTATTGTGAAAAAAAGACAAGGAATAATTAAATTTGTTATTTCTAAAACTGAAAAAAATATATATAAACAAAAGGCCATAGTCACAAAAAGTTATGAGATGTTTTGGAGACGTTTTATCATACAAAAAACGTCTCTCAAAAATTCTCAGAAGTTTTTATGAATAATGTCCAAAGAGTATAAATTTTGTGGAAATTTATTAAGGAAGGAATATTGCAAGGATAACAGACATCATTCCCATTCCACACAGTAGGAAGTTATAAATGACATAATCCAATGGTTTCTGAAACCATATGGGTAAACATAAAAATATGGATTTTAGTTTCAATCACAGGCAATTGAATAGAGCCTTCTCGCGAATGACGTGGCAAGCGACAAAATGTAAATTGGTCACCAGAGACAAGCAGACAAAAACGATTCAAACTTGAGGGCACTTAGTTTTTGTTTGTCTCTTTAAATTTTGGATTATTTTCACTTTTATTAACATTAAACAGAAGATTATATTAATTAAAACATACAAATATTTAGAAAATGATATTTTTATAATTTTCACAATGAAATAACACTTTATGTTCAAAAGGAATTGGATGACAACACGTTTTGCATATAGCATTTTTTTCACTTTGAAACGGATTTAAAATCTCAGAAAATGAATTTAAAAAACCCGGGAGAGTTATCCGGAAAACCCACCATCACGATACAAAATATGTCGCTCACCACGTCATTCCCGCGAAGGATTCAATTGTATATCCCAGATAATGTGATTTAGGTCACCGTCATGCGCTAATATCAATGATTTGTGGACTACATTTTTATTTGAAAACTCCATTCATATGGACCGCGTTGGAATTATTAAAAAATAACAAAACAGTTTCCCTTTACATCCCAGGAATGAATTGGGGAGAACTTCTCATAACCAGTGAGCTGTGCGCTTTCTAGTTTTATACTCACTGATTGGGGCCTACAGTTTTTACACTGATTCCGAGCGGTATTTTGAGAAGTCTTTTCATGAGTAACTACTTGATAATGTCGCCCGTCACTATGCGAGGTGACCGCCGCCGAAAGAAATGTAAGGCAGTCAGAGCAGGGATCGAACCCGGGATCTCATGTACAAGTGGCGCATGTATAAAAACAGTTATTAGGTATAATGTGTTGTTAGAATTTTTGGAATGAAATTGGTCGGCACCGGAATCTTGTGACTTCTTAACGATACAAATCCATAGTTAAATTGATAAAATTCGGAAATTTTGTTTTGAAATTTTATGAATTTTTCCAAATTAATAATCAGTTGTTATGTTTATAAATTTATTTTATTGAAAAATTTTGAATAAACTTGGTCGAAACTGATTCCAGGAACCTACTCAGAGATAAAACTCAAGTATTCAAAACAAATTTGAAAGCTTAATTATGCAAAATTCGCAACCCATTAATTTAGAGTTTTAAAATATGTCCATTTTAAAAACAATTTTTAAATGTTTTACAAGTACCACAATCATCGGTTCCAAGCACTTATCGGGGAGCCATAATGTGTTAACTTTCTTTTTCTCTAAAACAATGTTTTCAGATAAGAGAAAATGTCAACATGTGATATTTAAATTATTAAAATTAAATTTAATATTTTTTTTAAATTTCTTTTAAGTCAAATACCATGGAAACATTAAAAGAAGGAAAATATTGTTATTGAAAAACGTGAGATATCACCTTCGTCCACCAAAGTTCTTCAATTCATAACTGAAAATTCAATAAATTTTCTAAATATCATTAAAATTTTGTTATTCAAGTTAGGCCGAAGATTAGGAAACATTCACTACTAAATGTGAAATTTAAAAAAAAATCAAAATGTTGATTTTGCAATTAAATTTGTAAGCACTTTCAATAAAAAAACACAGAAAATCGTTTTCCATTACATCCCTTAAAGGTACGGGGAGAGCTTCTAACAACAGTGACCGGTACGCTTTCTCACTGATTGGCATATACAGTTTTACACTGGTTCTGAAAGGTTTTTCGAAAGGATTTTTCTTAGCTACACTGATAGAAAACGCTTCAGCAATTTTATGAATTTCATCATCAATTTGATAAAACATATCCTCATTTTCCAACCTACCACACATTTCATTGAATTGATGAAGAACATTTCATCAATCTTTCATCGGAATGTCATCAACAGCTTCCGTTGATTCAACGACAATGTTACATCAATTTCAGGTATGTTTGTCATCAAGTTGTACTAAATTTGTCCCCATATTGATGTAAGTGGTTCATTAATTGCCTGTAAATTTTGCATCAATTAGATGTAATGTTGTCATCAATTTGATGTAAGTTTATCATCAAGTTGATGTAAGTAAGTAAATTCGTCATCATCAGTAGCCAAACTCTTGGGCCTATTTGATAATAAAAAATCCACAAGAACGGGTATAAGAGCACATGAAAAATGCTCGTAGCGTGGATTTTTTTTCTGTCCATTTCTCTATTTTCCATTATGTATTTATATTAAATTTTGTACGCCTTTTTTCTTTTTCTGTTTGCTTTTTAGTTTCATGCATTCGGTCATCAATCGTTCGTTTGGGTGGAAACACTCGAATTTTTCGACGTACCTATATGGATGTTTGGGATGGAATACGTAAAAATATGGATCTTTGCAAGTAAACATGCTAATGTTTGCAATTAAATATAACTGTGTTTAGAACTTGCAAATATGTGAATATTTGGAGTGTGTATCAAACATGTACATGGTTTCGGCAAAATGTGTGTGAGTGAATATGCTACGGAGACCGTTTTTTCAGTGTATACTTAAATAACCCACAAGTGTAGTAGTTGCAGTATTAAAAAAACCTCTTAAACGTTGTCCCAACAGTTTGATATAAATTATTATATTGCTTCCAAATTTCAGAAAATGTTTGCTGGGAGTCGCCAATCGACTACCTCCTACATGCTGAAAAATGTCGGCCCCTGCAACATATTGCAGGAAACATGTACATGTTTGCAAGCATTCTTTTCATGAATTTAATATCTGCTGCCTTTTTGTTTCTTTATTGTCTGTGTCGTTGTTGGTTTTAGCGGTTTTCAACAAGCATAATCACATTTGGGTCTCAAAAACATTTAATATAGCCAATTAAGCATTGTATCTCAAATATGTTATATTGAATAGCAAACACAACGTGTGTGGGCACAAGTATAGTATATTTGCGAAAAGCTACAAACACGTTATATTTGCATCCAAACATTAAAAAAATACAGATTTTTCAGTGTGTATAAGCAGTCTCAATTTCTGAATAGATTCTTTACGCCAATTATGGTGGTTGATCTTAAAGATGATGCCAGCTAATTCAGTTCTTAATTCGTACCTCGACTTTCGATACAACTAGGTCCGACATTATTTAAAGTTAAGAAATAAAATAGTAATCTACATCCTTGGTTGAAATTCCGGTGGATTTTTTTGTTTCAATGAAGTTCGTTATCATTTGATAAAACATTAAGCTTTTGTAAACTTCGTGCCTATTTACTTCTAAGACGTTGGTCTGGTTCGGTGTTTAAAATTCAAATGTGTTAAATTTTGCCAGAAATCAAGAGAAAAATGTTGTCTAGTTCACGTCCTATCATAGTGACGGCAACACTATCGAGTATTATCTATGAAAAATCTTCTCCAAACTGTAGATCCCAATCAGTGAGCGTAAAAACTAGAAAGGGCACAGCTACATGGTTGTAAAAACCTCTCCCCAATCTCTTCGTGGGATGTAGTGGGAAATATTTTGTTTAGTTCATGTCCTTTACTACATAATACTGCCTTTTTCCTAATAAATAAAAATAGTAAAAACATAAACCTTTACATTGATCGCTTGTCGATCTCATTGATTTTGAAAAGTATAGTATCGAGCAAAATGTTTAACAGACCATTGGTAACGATTCTGTGTTAAGGACATATGGGAATGGCATCCTTTTTGGGTATGAATAATTTGTTTATTATGCTGCTTTATGAAACATCTACTTTTCGATAGATTACCTGAATCTGTATAAAAAATCGTTGCTTGTGGGTTTAAAATTTGTAAATTTAAAAAACTTAAAGAAAATTGCAATTTAAATTGTAACACAAAAATAAAACACAAAATCTTTAATTGTAGCTTTTCAAATTATAGAAAAATATATGCATAAATAATTTATTTCCATACTAATTATAAAATAAAAATGTACAAAAATTCTTCACTTAAAGTCTTAATTTATTTTTCAAAAATTACTTTAGTTGTTAATTATATTTATTATTTTTTTTACTTATAAAGTAGATACTTTGGTTTTACACGCGTCTGTGTGTGTGTCTGTTATTCCTACGTTCTGGATTTTCTCCTCTCTTCTTTTCGTTAAATTAATTAATTAGTTAATTACTTGTATTCGTATTAAACATAATTTACTTTCGCGTTTGTTGGTTTTTGTTTAGTTCGGGTTTTTTTTACTTTCATTTACGAAACTAAATACTAAAATGAATGTTTGTATGTAGTATGTGGGTCCTAAATGTATGTATGTATATGCATGTAGTTTTATGTATGTGTGTGAGTAAAGTATTTTACAAATGGATTTGAGAATTGTTGTTGTTGTTGTTATCCTTAAATGTTTAGAATTTGTTTTTCTTTCAATTTTAGTATTTTTTTCTTTGAAATGTAGTTTATTATTTTGCTTTTGGTTTTCCAGAGGAATTTCTTTAATTCCGCTTTTATGTATTCTTTTCGTAATTTTGTTTTTTTTTTGTTTTTGTCTTTTAAAAGACTTTTTATCTTTGGTAGTGTTGGTTTTTCAAAAAAAAGTGTTCGTTATCTTTTCTAGTTTCCGGTTTTTATTAATATCCTTTTCCGTTGCGCTCGTCGCTGTCTCACGCTTTCGGTGTGCGGTGAGGACTGACTGAATGTTTGGTTTCTCTAAAAGTTTGCTTAGCAATATCTTTTCAATTGTTTTGTGTTCTCCGTTTTTTTCATTTGTTTCAATTTTCTTTTGTCGGTTGAGTGGTTCATGAAATCAAATTTTTCTTTTTAATTGCAAATTCTTTTTACGTTTTTACGTTTTCACTTTTGTCTTTTACTCTGGGTCTGTTGTAGTGGGGAAAGGGTATAATGGGAAGATGTAAGGATGTTTGGTTTTACGTAATTGTATTCAATTTGTTGTTTCTGTCTATTTGGTTTTACGTTACGCTCTCTGTTCTATCCGCACTTACAATTCTAGATCGGTGTGATTATTTGCCTCGGGTCCATACATATTGGCCAATTTATCAAACCGCGGCCCCCATGCACCCAGATAGTCGTATTCTTGGCATTCATCGTCAGTACCTGGAAAAAAATTAAAAATAAAATGCAAAATACAAAATTAGATTAATGAAATCCATAGAAAATTATTGTTAAAATCATTAATAAAAAACTTTATTACTTTTTCACTTTTAATCATATTTTTTCAATAGTATCTTTAACATTTAATGGTATTAGTATGCGCCTCTTTATAGTTATAGTATGTATGTATTGCAATTACACCCAATATTCGGCTGTATTAGAGTATAGTCTTAGGCGTAGGCCTGGAATATTAACAAAACAATACAGACATTGAGTACAATTTGTTAGATTTGATTTCTTGAGATTCAAATTCATTAAGCTACCTACAGTTTTTTTACAATTGAGCAAAAGGAAATTACTACATTTTAGGGGCAACTGGTGAAAGGAAAAAGGGTTAAATATATGAGTTCTACAGTACACGATATTCAATATAAGCATTTTTGATTTTTCTAAGTACCACAATTTTTAAACTAATTGTACATAAAAGTAAGGGATTTGAGTATTATTTAAATCAATGTTGGGTTTTTGTATTTGCATTAGATTTCACTTTACATTACTTTATCAAATACAAATGAAAACGAATTACCATTGTTCCCTATTGCACAGGTTTGCATTTGAATTTGTCAGACAATGCAAATTCATGGAAGCGGATGCAAATTGTACTGAAATATCGGAATTTTTGATATTTGAATTTATTTGACAGGTTTAAGTTTTGTTTTGAAAGAATTGTATGCACAGGTTTGTGACTTCGATTGGTGTTGCCTCATAGTAGTAGCAAATCCATAAACCTGTTCGTTGAAAAATCGTGAAAAGCAAAATTGTCAGATATCATACAAATGATTTTAAAATGAGTACAATTGACAATGGTACATATTTTTTTTTTAAATCTGAATTTGTAGAGGTAATTCCAATTAAACTGCAAATAATAATTGTCATATAATTAATTTTCCCCATATATGATTAAACGAGGATGTAAACAAAGTAGGGTTAAGTTCAAAGTTAACAATTTCTCAAATGCTCGATTTTGTATGCTAATGTATTATATATTCTTACCAGGGTTGCTATTTATATTTTGGGTCCTACCAATACTAGTGTTGCCAGATGCAAACTGAAACTTGCATTGAAAAAGTTTGAATTTTTTTTACAATAAAAATACACGGAACATTTTCACTTACGAGCGATATTTGTTGTACTTATAGTGTGTTGAAAAATGCATCTCGGTCAAAAACTGGAAGTAATCCGTGAAAATTTTCGTGCGATGATTTCTCAATCAATTTATTTCGACTTTTGGTGATGTAGCACCATTAAGAACCACTGTAAATCGCTAGTACCAAGAGTTCAGTCTCGGACACCGTTCGCCCCAGAATGAATTTTGAGAAATTCTTTTAACTTCGGTCTTTTTGCCGGAACCCATCGATGCTGTGCGTGAACTGATAAAGCAAGACCGACATATGATATATCGTGAGATTGGGGCATTCTTGGGCATTACAGCGACAAACATCAGTAAGATATTAAGTGTTCGTTTGGCCGTGAAAAGAATGTTGCAAAAATACAACTGCGTTAACTCAAATACAGTGTATAACATCGCCACAGGTGACGAATCATGGATCAGTGCATATGAGCCCGAAGCAAAACAGCAATCGACCGTATGGGTCTTTCAAGGCGAGCTAGATCCAAAAAAAGATATTCATGGAATAAGCACATCGAAGCAAATGATCGGTTTTTCCGGAATAACCGGTCATGTGACTACAGAGCTTTTAGTGAAACATAGCACCGTCAATTCTGAGTGATATACCACCATTTGTTTGCCAAAAGTGTTCGAAGAAATAAGGAAAGAGAGACGGATCATTTTGCATCCGGACAATGCGAGCTCTCACACTTCAGCTGAAACAATAGGATATTTGAGCAGTCAACATGTCGAATTGATGGGTCATCCGACATACAGTCCTGATTTGGCAGCCAATGGCTTCTTTTTACCGAGTAGTCAAAGTTTTTTGATGCCCGAAGTAGCTGTTGAAGCGTTCAAAAGCCATGTTTTGGAGGGGCCTCAATCGGAGTGGGAAAAGTGCTTCGAAAATTGGTTTGAGCGCATGCTCATATATATATGTATATACATTTCAAAACCAAAACAATTGGTGAACAAAATATGTCCATGCAAAATTGGTATGAAATCGTGTTAACATGGTATGTTTCCGCGAGTTTTGTATCAAAGATGACAAAGTTGGAGCTATGAGCGTTATTAAAGGTTGTGCGGTAAGTAACAAAGCAGTGTTTCCAATCAAGTGTTTCCTTCTAATAACTTATCCTTTTTCCGTCTTTCTGTCGGTAGTAAAGCTGTAGTGGAATGTTGTCACATATAGCAATTTACTGCAGCCTTGAAGCCAGCCAAGCATTGGTGGGCAAATAAATAGTATGTGAAAATACTTGATCACGCCCCAGGTTGTGCTAGTGCTCGTGGATCATTACACCAACACTGAAGAACTTATGCAATTGGGTTGCCGTCCATAGTGTGTGCGACAGTTGTGAGAGATAACGTGGGTTCGATCCCTGTTCCGACCACCTTACACTTCTTTCGACGACGACAACCTCGCTTAGTGACGGTGGCACTGTCGAGTAATAAGCCATGAAACAGCTTCTCAAAAAACAGATCGGAACCGGTGTAAAACTGAAGCTCCCAATCAGTGAGTGAAAACTGGAAAGCGCACAGCTCAGTGATTGTGAGAGCTCTCTTGTATCCTTTCATGGCATGTATTGGGAAAATATTTATTTATTTATTTAAATAATTCTCGTTCTCGCGATAATTTAAACTTCCGAGAACAAGTATATTATCAAAAATTTTATTTAGTTTGTTTAGCTTATTTTTTAGTTTTTCAGTTTTTAAATCTAAATATTTATAGGATCCGACTGGGCTGTACGTTAACCAGGATTCCAGTTTCCCGTTTGAAAAAGATTAATATAACGAATTGGGAGATCGAGTTTGAACGTTGTCGAATAAAACAACAATTCTGAAAATGTTAGGCACATAGGTCATGGTAAACCGTAACTCATCAATGTCAAAAGTATCGGGCGTGAGCATTCTCGGTATTGTTTTATATACATAGATATGAAAATTCTTTCTTTATAGTAGATTTCCAAGAAAATTTTAAACTTTAAAATTTTAAACAAAAAACTCTGAATTTTAAATTACAAATGGGAGGGGAAAAGTGAAAAATTAACACGTTTTTCTATTTTCTCCAATAATGCATCTCGATACAAAATATATTTAACCCATAGTTGGTTGTAAATTAAAAGTAGTTTTATTACATTTTCCTGACACTTCGTCAATTTCTTGTTGACATCCATTAAGCATTAAAATAAATGGTTTCGCGTTACATCCTATGAAGGGATTAGGAGAGCTTCTCACAAACCAGTGAGCTGTGCGCGTTCTAGTTTCCCACTCGCTGATTGGGACCCAAAATTTTACACGGATTGCGAACGGTATTTTGAGAAGCTTTTTCATGACTATGTACTCGATAGTGTCGCCGTCACTAAGTGAGGTGACCGCCGTCGAAAGAAATTTAAGGTGGTCAGAGCAGGGGTCGAACCCACGTTCACATGCACAAGAGCCGCGCACACTACCAAATTAGGAATATTAAATTGAAGAACATAAATTGATCACAAACATGTTGACCAACAACAGCTTTCCCAGAACCCTCATTACCAGACTAATAGACGATAATATTAGGAGGTTAAGATTAAACCAGTATGACTATCTTCAAGTTCATAAGTCCAACATCCTCATTGAAGAAAACGTCATTGAAGTGTGTGTTTTTTTCAGTGTAAAATACAAATACATACAACAAAACTCATTAGACGATAATGGCAACAGAGAACATAAATTTTGCATGTAGGCCTAACACAATACTTGGCACTATCTTCACCAATATGAAAACACCTATTGAGGGACAGCAACAAAACCATAGAGTAATCTCATACTAGAGATAATATTTGGCTCATCTTACGTATCCTTTCACACTCTTTTTGATGCGGTCGGTGTGATAGAGAGATGCTTGATGAAAAGGGACATACCCCAGGTTGAATTACAATAGCTTCTTGCTTTAATTTTTCATGTCGTTTTGGTGAAAAACTGTGAAGTTTAAATGCGTTTTGAAATTTTTTATTGAAAATTATTGTTAGCATACATTTGTGTTGTATTTAGCACAATAATTTTAACACACAAAACGATTATTTTGTTCGTTGTTTTGAACCATTGCCTCTATCTGGTATTAGTAAAGCAATTCTTTTCAACATCCAACGTAAATATCACACCAGGCCAAATGCCTTAAATTTGGTGAGAGAACTATTAGGTCTACTATAAGTATTAGTCTATGAACAAAACAGTATCATATACGAAATACTATGCAAAGGAGACGGAATACAAAGCTGCGAATTGGTATACGAAGGTAAGACAAAGAGACAACTGCAGATGAGATTGGAAGAACATAAAGCAGACTTTAAAATAGAGAAAAGAAGAACCGGGTTGTCACAACACATAATTACAACACAAATAAAAGACGAAAATTACATTAGAAAGTTTGAGTATACAAGAGAAGATTAACAAAATAATGAATCTCAAAGGAGACAGTGACACCATAAGCGCGAGCTACAGTGTGGCAACACATTACCTGATTAAACAAAATCGGATGAGGCATTCTCGAGTAATTGCTGACATATGTAAAAACTTGTCTCAAAAAAAGAGCTGGGAATCACAGCCTCTGAGTATGAAATTAGAAAAAAATCTGTATCTAACAATCATAATAGGCCAAAAACTACTGATGCAGTTCGATTTGTAGGACCCGAATTAGTGTAAATCCTTTAGGTCCGCATATGTTTTAAAATATTTTTTCAAAAACTTGCACAGTGTTATTTTTTAACAACCTGATGGTACATATTTTTGCAGTCTAGATCCAATGTTTGTTGACCGAAACAAGTCTCGAAAAGTTTTCAAGCCAGAACTATTGTTCTGTATTGTTTCCCAGTTTATTAAACAATTTGGTTACATTTCTGATTATCATCGTAGATTTGTTCAAATTTAACTTTCTTTCATTTCTTTAAATTTTCTCAACATGAGTTATCATTTTTCAATAGGCTGCGTCTCTCTAATCCCTTCGTGGGATGTAAAAGGAAACCATTTTGGAACGAAGTACTTTATCGCACGGTGCGGGATAACTGAAAAATTATTAAACAACTTTATTTTAACACTATTATGCTACTACCCAGTAATATCAACTATTTTGGGTACTTCTATTCTTAAAAAATTAATTTTTCTATTCTTCAACAAAGTACCTTTTCTGAAAAAAATAACTTATCTTAAAGAAGTACCTTTGTTTAAAAAAACTAAATTTTCTTATAAAAACTACCTTTTCTGAAAAAAGTAGTTTTTTTAAATAAGTACCATTTCTTAACAAGTTTCATTTTCTTATAACAAATTGCCCTTTCTGAAAAAACTAAATTTTCTTTAGAAAGTCCCTTTTTGTGAAACAATATAGCTTTTCTTGACATAAGTACCTACTCTTAAAAATGTACCTATCCTTGAAAAAAGGACCAATTCTAAAAAAATTCCCATTTCTTAAAAAAAACCTTTTCTTCAACAAAAAATACCTTATCTTAAAACAAATAAATTTTCTTACAATAATTCATTTTCTTAAAGGAACCTTTTCTTACAAATAAAATAATATAAAATAATACATTTTCTTGAGATGAGTAGCCATTCCGAAAATAAGTGCATTTTCTTAAAACATGACTTTTGCCTACTTCTTTGCACTTCTTTAAAAAGTTCCTGTTCTTAAAAAAGTACTACATTGTACTCTTATGGCTTTTTCTGACAGAAAGTAGCTACTTCTTCTTAAAAACAATACCTTTTCTTAAAAAATAGAGGTAAAGGAAGTACCTCTCTTAAAAAGATGACCTTTTCGGGAAAATATAATACATATTCTTCCAAAAAGAACCTAAAAAATACTTAAAAAAAATACATTCTATACAAAAAGTATCTTTTCTGAAAGATCCATTTAAAGTATCGTATTTTTCAAGGAGCGCCTAAGCCGTGTTGTAACTAACTAGTACATAATACACAACGAAAGGAACTTCGTTCCAACCGGGTGTCCCCTGATATCTCAGGTAATTTTGTTTTATGCCTATCAGGCAGGCTATAGAAGTCTTCGAGTACTACAAATTTAAGATTGTAATGGAATGTGACAGATACGTAAAATTTTGGTTTTCTACTGGTGCACATTGCAATAAAGGAGAAGCCTGATAGGTTAATTTATAAGGCAGTTTATACGTATATATCAAACTAGATCACAAGCTGAAATCTAAAATTGGGAAAATTTTGGACTTCATTACATCGGATACCATTTATAACCATAGGTTGTAAAAGTCATAGAACAAAGGATCCCTTTGTAAATAATTGGAAAATTTGTGGGTTGATTTTTGAACTATGAAATATTTAAAATATTTTTCACAACATTGTTGCCTACTATTGGGAGTATTATTACTGCAGCTAATTATCTTTAATATAACTACACACTGGATCTAATATAATAATTTCGAATATTGAGTGCAATTTAATATTATTATATCTTGTTCATTTGGAAGCATATTTTATATTGCACTAAATCTAGAGATTGTAACAAAAAATGGCAATAAAACGCAGCTCAACTCACCTGAAGCCAATGAACTCAATGAACCGGCTGTGCTGCCACCACCCTCATAAGCATAATTGCGCAAATCATCGAAGGGTGGAGCGTTAGGATCACCATCGGCACGTTTTTTATGGTCTTCAATGAACATGCCAACATTGGGCTCTTGGCCGGGCATCAAAGTCATAACAGGATCTAAGAAGGGAAGGGAAAAAGTGAAGGAAGTTTGAATTAAACAAATAGTATTTATAAAATTGTTACAAAATAAAATTTGTTTAAAGCAATTAAAACTTTTATAAAAATTACATAAAACTATTAACTATGCAGCTTTTTATTTAATACGACGAGGGTTGGTATAATAAATTAAGCAAGTTTCTCACATTATTAAGCGCAGGATATAAAACGGTTAAGTTTGGAGCCAAATTATGCAAAAATCATAACCATTTATAATTTTTTAGTCGGTATAAAGCATATGTGAATATTACGATAGCATATTTATTATATCAATCCTCGTTAAGGTTTTTTAACCTTTTTTTCACAATTTAATACGTTAATCACCCAATGACCCTATTCTGGTAAATTTTACCTTTCATCTGTTAATGTATGTAAAATAAATTATCTATATATAACAAGCAGTTATTAGGTTGTCTGCTTTTGGAGATTTTTCTTTCACGTACAATTAAAATACCTAACATTACTGGGTCTTAAGTAAAATAAATCAGTTATAGAAATAGGGCAAAAGTATTGAATTTTGCGAACGGATTTTAAACACGAAGCTGCCAAAAGTTGCTTTGAAATTGCTCTAAGAATTCGACCATTGTAAGGAAAGTAAGCAATTCGGGAAGCAACTTTAAAACTGTGGGAATAAAATTTATTCGTCCGAGTTTAACTTTTGGACAACTTTTTTGAAAATCAGTATTTTTTTAATCGAAAAAAATGCGTGATTGGTATTTTTTGTTAGCTTGCAAGTTAAAAGTTAAAAATTGGTTTACCCTATTCTATTTACTACATACACTTATGTATAGAAACTACATATACTTACACATTATTGGCATTTTCATTGTGGCCAATTCTGGTGGCATTGGACCACCGATGGGTATTTGCAACGGCGTGATATCGAATGCAGTCATATCATCTTCGCCGCCTCCCTCATCATCATAGTTAATGATATTCTCGCGTACATCATCATCTGGTCCAGGATATTTAATATGCGCCTCACGACGGCGATTATACACCACAAATACCAAAACCAAAACTGTTTGTAGCACCCAGTGGAGGAGGTTTAATGTAATAATTTATCCAAATGACCCCAACAAAACGTCAGGAAAAAAACACGTACGCAGATTAAAGCGCACATTTAGTGGGGTTAGGTGGGGGTGGAAGATATGTGAGAAGAGTACAAAATTGGTATAAATTTTATTATGTAAATTTGAGTTAAATAAAAATAAATGAAAAAAAAACTATAATATAATCTGTTTATTAAAACTATCATAAAGTTTTGTTTCTGAGTAAAATTTATTTTGAAACTACTTGCGCTCTTTTTATCAGGGGTCTAGAATAAATTATGGTTTTAAAATGTGAATTAACTTAAAAAGGACATGCTAAAATCTTAATTTCAAATAAAAAAGAACAAACACAGTATATATATGTATACGATAATATTCTGTTATATACAAGCTGAAATAAGGAGATAATACTGATCACTTAAATGAACAGCCTTAAAATATACAACAGTATACAACAACAGCCTAAAAGCAGACCAATATTACGGGCAATCTAATACAACCACCTGCTTAGCACAATTACATAAATATCTACTAATTCTTTAGGGGTTAACATATAACAGTCTGACATTACTCGTCTCCATTGGTCGGATTGTGGCAATCATGACCTTTTACCCCAAAAGTATGTTGTTTATTGCCAGTTACTTGCTGAAATCCTTAATATTACTACATAATACCCAGAAACTACTGTAAAAACTATTAACTACAAATAATAATATACATTTTTTACTTTGTAGTTTGTTTCCTATATTCCCATACTTTAGCCTGAAAGTATACACAGAGTTTTGTTAACCTTTTCGTAATAAACTGTTGACATATAATGCAAAGCACATCAATACCACCAGACAACATTCATAACTAGATATTCTTACAAACTGTTCAATCTTTTCACAAAGCCATCTACTTCAATGAACTTTTGCCTTTGGTAGTGCAGCCAAAAGATATGCTTTATTTTTCGCATATTCCCTAAAGTATGCAAATCGTTGTGGTGGAAGGTCTTAGTATTCAACAAAAAGGTTTAGAAAAATTGCCTATATATATGTTTTCATAGCAAAAAATTGATACAAAGCTATTTGAATGGATTTGCTGTGTGGGCTAATATAGTTGCCATGGCTTTTTATAAATCTTTAGATTATAGTTTCCTTTGCCATTTGCCTTGAAATGTAGGTAATCGGTTTGAATGAAAGGATGTTTGTTAGTAACTGATTATGTATATGTTAGGTAACATATACATATATAAAAATGTAAAATGGATATTTATTGGAATTTTAAAAGAAACATTTATTTGATTGGTAATGTTTAGCATTTTCAAGGCAAAGTACGTATTTTTCTTGTCGTTTTTAATCACGTGCTTAAAAGTACATATACTTTATTCTGTAACATCCTTCTAAACGGAAACAGTCAAAAGAATATATTAGCAAAACTGCAGAAAAAGGGATATCAAGGGTAGAAAACCTATGCTTGTTGATTTAGCTAACATTTGTTTTTATATTTTATCAACACTGCAAACTTATTGTTGTAATGATGGTACATTTGTTGTAATAGCAGTCAAACTGCTTGTTGATAAATAGCATACATCGCCTTTTTAAAGAATAAGTAGTCGCCATGTTTTGATGTTTGTAGCAAACATTGTTTTTGTTTGTAGCAAACAATGTCTGCTGTATTGAATCCATAAGAATGATATTTTTACCTATTTTTATAAAATTTTAAATTTTTGTTTTCCATTCAAAAAAATAATATCTTTAATTTCTCAGTGTAAGTTATATATTTTCTCTTTTTTGATGTGTTAACATCTATAGGCACGGGTAGAGCAATCTATCAAAGTGAACACATGCAAACAACGCACAGCGTTAGCATCACATACGTGGTTGGTGTACAACAATAGTCTCTGCTTGAAAAAAGGTATGATGGTATTTATGTAGCGGCAGCGAACAAACAAGCAGGTCGTCGCCGCCAAAGAGTATTGAATAGTATAAAGAACTCATGAAACGAATTGTATGACTCAAAAGCACTGGCGATATCAGGCGAATGATTCAAAACCTATTACTCTATGTTTGTCATAACTTGGTCCACTCATAATTTTGATGTGAAACATTGATACCTTTTGAAACATTTATGCTATTTGTATTGTTTTATGTAACAACGTTGTTCAAATTGTGCATTTATATTGAAATATTCTTTAAAGAGAGTAAGACTCGTTTATGCTCTTTTACTCAGGCTCTACATGACAGTGGAAAAACTAGTGAAATAAGTTCGTTATACTATTCAATATTTTTTTGTCGTGGCTCTGTTTATGACAAAACAAAGACAATTATTTCAGTGAGCTAAATGTTGTTTTTTATTCAGTTATTTTCCATAATTCAAACAAGCAGGTCTTCGTCGCTATGTTTATGACAAAGGAAAAACAGTGAGCTAAATATTGCTTTATTTATTTTAACAATATTACATCTAATGTGAAAAAAGAAAGTGCAACACCAAAAGAGCCTTCAGCACAAAAACCATTTTTTTTCTTTTATTTTCCATAGAAATCGAACAGGTACCGTGTAACAAATAGGTGTTAAATTATCTCCCGTAAGTTCGAAGATTCATTGCTATTTTTATATATATCATCTTGAATTCCCTCTCAAAAACGAATCAGTTACCATCAGTTCATCATTGTATAATATCGGTTCAATATGCCCTCGAGTTAACAGATAAATTCTTTGGCTTTTTATTTGTTGGAATCGGCTTTCTAAATCCAATTTCTGAACTCTCAACCAGGAGGTCAGGAGTTCATCTTGTTGATAATTAGCAATCATTGTTTACTGTCAATAGAAAACTTTACTTTACCAGTGTGTTCTGTTACAATATTGTAGTGGTATTCATGTCAACGTAGAAACTCGAAAACATCGAAAACTTGCACAGCAAACGTCAAAAGAGAACAAAACTGTTCTCATACAAATGGACTTGCACAAATCTACAACGTTATGTTTTCGATTTTTGATCAGTAAAATTAGTTCGTAACTTTTCTAAATTTTTCCCAGACGATTTTTATGAGAAACATTTTTGTTTCAACGTTTACTGTGCAAGTTTTGGAGCTTTTCACGGGGTTTGCATGAATACAACTTGTATGAAATATGAACTGTATAACACCATCAGACCAGTATTGAATTGTAGAGTATCGTTTCAGAAACTCATTAAGATCGGCTGCGTTCTACGGGTGGTATCGCTTCGGTCAATTAGACATCCTCACTACTTCTGTGACGGTGGTACAAAAATGGGTGTGGCCAATTCACCCTTTTTCATCGGGTGACTGGCGTTTGACTAAATTTAAGTTAATACCAAATTTCATTCAGATCAATATTGTGTCAAACAACTGACCGGTCGTCCAACATTTTCTTAGGAGTTACCAGAACGAGCATAACAAATTCGTCAACGTTCTCAACATAAATAAACGCTTGCCCGATAATATTTGCCAATACCTGTGATGTCTCGTCAAGATGTCTGAAGTTCAAAGGATGAAGAATATATGCACGCAAAGACAACAGATGGAGACGTACACAATTGAGCAGCGCGTTAATATTTTTGAATCCTTTTACGAAAAGAGGCGTTGAAATCAAAGTGCTTTTCGTGCACTTCGTGCACCGAATGTGTCCACATTCGGGAGAATTGTGCGCAAATTTCACCAAACCGGGTTTGTGTGAAATGTGTGAAAAATGAGTGTGAAAACACCTGTGCATCCACAACAAGAGACTGTTTGGTGCGGTTTATGGGCTGGCAGCGTCATCGGGCCGCACTTCTTCGAAAATGAGGTCGCCCAAGCAATTACCGTGAATGGTGTTCGCCATCGCGAAATGATACCGGACTTCTTGTGACCAGAAATTGAGAATATGCACCTGGACGATATGTGGTTCCAACAGAATGGTGCCACTTGCCACACATCCAACGAAACAATGCCTCTTTTGCGCGAGAAATTCAATGACCGTGTTATATCACGTCGTGGCGATGTTAATATTCGCCACGTTCATGTGATTTGATACCGTTGGACTTCTTTCTTTGGGGATATTTTGAAGAAGAAGTTTACGTCAATAAGCCAAGAGCAATTCAAGAGCTAAAGGCTGAGATAATTCGGCACATTAACGACATTGAACCTCAATTACGTCTCAGAGTCATTGAAAATATGTACCATCGGATATAGGTATTCCACCGAAGACGTGCCGAGCATTTGGACGATATTTTGTTTCACACATAATTGTCATAGATCGTTCTATCTTAATAAGCTTGTAGTATGAATTTCTCATACATTAACCAAAAACTAACAAATATCGGTCAAAAAAATTCAAATTCAAATAAAAAATATTATTATAATTCTCTGAAAACTTTTTCTTTTATTTACAATGAACGTCGTGCGTTTTGGTAGGACCACCCTATATATATATATATATATGTATGTGACCGTCGGTGGTGCAGTGGTAGGGGGGCGGCTCTTGGACATGAGATCGGTCACGTCGCATAGTGTCGGCGACACTATATAGTATTTCGGAACCGGTGTAGAAACTGTAGGTCCCAATCACTGAGTATAAAACTAGAAAGCGCACAGCTCGCTCGTTGTGAGCAGCTCTCTCCAATTCCTTCATAATGGGAAACCATTGATTGATTGATTGTGTACGGAAGCATACGCTGGTGCAAATATGTTGTCTAAATACTTTAGTGTTATTACAGTACAGTTGCTGTAATAGCAGACAAATTGTCTGCTGATATGTAGCAAACATTCTTTTAGTTTAATTGCTAACTTTATTTTGCTAGTGAATTTTTGAATATTTTTATCTATTAACAGCAAACACAATTAGCAAACTCCAAGCCTTTTAGCAGGATATAAACAGAATCAAAACCGAGAACAGTGTTTCTATATGACAATACATTTGATGTAATAGCAAACAAATTGCCAGCTGAAATGTATCAAGGAGTATTGTCTGCTATACTCTTGACACACATGGGGTCTACAGACCATACTAGCATTCAATACCACATGTGTGTCAACCTATACCACCATTAAACCACTGAACAAACCGGATTCTAGGGCGTTTAATTACAGTTCGTATACTACATACCGGAACGTTGCAAAAATGTAGTATTGTAATAAATATAGCTACACATATCTTCAAAAAAAAACCCTTTCTAACACTAGCCAAAAAATACGTAAACACAGCTCATTCAAATGTCATTTAGTCAGCTGTGATTTGATCAGCTGTTAATCATTTATTTGTTATTAATTAAAATATCGAAACTGGTGAAAAGAAATGTCCTCGAGACAAAAGATATTAATATTATTATTGATATCTGGAGGGACAAGGAGGAGTCCATCGCAACGTGCACGTATACTCCAATATGTGCACGGATTGTAACAAGCAAAATTTTTCTTGTTTTCTTTTTCCATGTTTCTTACCATATGATCAAATGTCAATTGACCATATGATCAAATGTAAAATTAAACCACAATATACATGTGTGTCACTATATTGTAACTAGTATGTTAAACCATAGTATTCATACAATGGTTTCTACACTACATGTGTGTCAGGGGTATTAGGGACAATTGTTTTTTTTTTTCGTTTTTGCTTTAAAGTGTAGAATTGTTGTTACTCCATGTGCACGCTGAAAATCTCTTGGTTTATTATTTGGGTGCAATTATAGCATGTTTGTAGTCTGTTGCAAATATAGAATACCTGTGTTCAAAAACATTGTGTTTGCTATTCAATATAGAGACATAATGATGTAAAGGTTATAATATATGTTTTTGTTACCCTGTGATCCAATTCTGACTTTGTTAAAAACTGTTGAAAACATAAACGTAACAGGCAACAACAAAAAAAAAACAGAAAAACTGCAGATCTTCAATTCATGAAAACACTGCTTGGAAACATATGCATGTTTCCTGCTTTCTTTTTCTTTATCAACGTGTAAAGGAGTTTAGTTCTACACAGATAGCGAATGGCTGTAATTTCGGGTTCATATATAAAACAGTAGCTCAGGCTAACTATTGGACCTATGACCATTTGAATTCAACCATGCAGTGCTGTTATAGTTCCATTAGTTAAAGATTGCAAACATTATTTATGACTCGGAACAATTAAAATTTCTTTATATTGTATAATATACAACGTATATGTCTCTTTTGGACATAACAACCTCACCTCCTTGACGTTTATTAGTAAAGGATTGCAACACTTCTTTGATGTCACTTTGCCTCAATGTGGCTTTTAACTCTGAGCATGGACGTGGCCTTTAGTGCTCATTAATTGAAATGTTGTTATTTTTTCATTGCACGCGTGCTGCAGCTCAGCATAATTGCACAGCACTGAACGGCAGCTCTGCGAATGACGGCACTTGAACAATGCCTGGCACAGCAATGCCGCAACTTCGATTGCAGCAATCATAAAAATTGCAATTCTGTTAATTAATTTTCAACTGCTTCAGAGCACCAGCAAAAAATAAAGTACAAGCTTCACGTTATTAAAACTTATTACGGCAAATGAAACTAGTGGACGAACGAAAGTTCAGCGCGCATTTATTAATATTCGGGCAACATAATGATGAAAGAAATGAAACATTGAAAAACAATGCTGATATACTCCTGCTGTATACACAAGTACATCTGTATTCACATATAATTTATTGTAATCCATTGTTGGGATGTCAATGGTGTTTTAATAATTGTTTGCTGGCGTCATACTGCAGTTCGTAGTTCAACTCCTTTAAGAATTGCGACAACAAATGTGAATTAAAATGTGAATTAAATGTATTTTTTGTCCGTTATTTTCAGCTTTAATAACAGTAAAAAAAATGTATGCAATTAAATTAATATTTCGTTATTATTATTACGATTGTTCATGTGTCAATTATAAAAGTCAATCGCATAAAGAGCGAGTAAATGATGCGTTCAGTGTCATGTTTGACAAGGATACTCGCATTAATTGATCAACAAATTAATGTAGACTTTAATTAAAAATCTTTGGGGCCCGCGTTGGAAATCATAATTTGATATATATATAAGAAATTGTTATAAGAATAATGTTCAACTTATGGGGTGTTCCATATTGTTTGGAACCAAAGAACTTGATCATCAAGGATTAAAGGATGCTAGACTATACTCTTGTTTATGTTTCGAAGTCTTAGCTCGGTACGCAGAAGTTCGATGTACCTGTCCCCAAAATAAAACGTATTAAGAAATCTACATAATAATGCTTGTCATTTCAAAAGAATTTACCAGGACATCAGAACCACTTTGAGATGAGGTTACATAAGATCTAAAAAGCAAAGGACAAGTTCTTATCCAGAATACATATTCCAATATTATATTATAAATTTAGGTAGATTCTACCACAGAACGACTACAATACGGAATGGAAGATATGTTTGCAAACACAAGTTAACCCGGAGATTTAATTTATAACTAAAATTACCATCACACTAAAGTGAAAGACTTTATGGAAATATGTAACTCTATGAGACACCGATTTTGTTGCATACTTTAGGGCATAATGACGGAAAAGGTCTGTTCGATATAGTCCTTCTTACATATAAGTTCTTCCTAGATACTCGTATAATATGTGGCGGTCGGGGGTGCAATGGTTAGTGCGCGCGACTCTTGTACACGAAAATGAATTGAAATGAATGAATGAAAATGATTCCTGCTCTGACCACCCATCATTTTTTTCGATGACAATAGGTCCTGGTGACATTATCGAGTACTAGGCCACGAACAGGTGGGTTCGATTCCTCCTCTGCCCACACATCATTTCTTTCTACGATGATAGGTGCTGGTAACATTATCGAGTACTAGGTCATGAAAAATCTTTTCAAAATACCATTCGGAACCGGTGTAAGGCTTTAGGTCCCAATCAGTGAGTGTAGAACTGTGAAAGCGCACAGCTCTCTGGTTATGAAAAGCTCTCCCCAATCCCTTCATGGCATGTAACGCGAAAGAAACCAACAATATATTAAGTGATACAACAAATATGACTACATTTCCTGGAAAGGTACATATAAATTTTACTTCCTTTTTTAAAACATAATTTAAAAAAAGAATATGCACGAATATACACAGAAAGTTCACCATTGGGTGAACAATCATTAAGTAACGATTTTTACGGCATGAAGTGAACTTATCATCAAAAAAAATTGCATATTTTTTGGAGTAATTATGGATAAATATTTTCTCACGGCAAGTGACATGAGGTTCCAAAAGACGATTTATACCATTAAATAAAATAAACAAAAAGTCATTCACTTGCATGCGTATGTATAATGTTCTGTTCCTGGTGGTAGATATGGAAAACATTTTTCGTCATATCATACAAACGTCATCTCCTACATATGTATAACAACTTAACATAAGTCCTTTCATTCCTCTTAATGTATCGAAATGTAAGAAACGTAAATTGATGTCGGCATTATAATATCTTTCGTAGCAAAAGTGTTGCATACTTCAAAGAGTAAGCAATAAATGCACGTATTTAAAAACAATTATGAAAATTTTACAATGATGTCGGTAAATATGATTGCTTTTATTTAAAGACTATATAAGAGGGAACCAATTTATTTTAATCGCTTTACTTTAAAAAAATGCAGTAAAGCTTTTACACAACTGTTGTTGCATATTTTAAGTGATTGGTGATATGAATATTGAAGTTCTGCAAACATTTTGGAACCCTGATAGAAAACGGTTTAAAAAAAATTTTACCATATCTAATAAATATGGATTATACCCTCCTAATGCTGATAATGTTTTTCTCCATGAAAAGTATGCAACCCTTTTTTTTCTAATATCCCGTAAGTATACTTCAGGATTTATACTAGTTTGCTCCTCAGCACTCTGTGACAGGGAGCTAATCTAAAAAGTCTTGAATGATTTTAATATAACTCTTGTTCACCAGCGGTTTTAAGAAAAATGAGACGAATTAATAAAGGGTGCTTTTTCTGAGATAGATCTTACGAAAGCGTACGCTGTCAAACAAACCGCCATACAACGCTCACTTTTTGCATTTATGATCAGTATACTCTGGCAAACCATCAAAAATAGATTCACGCTTTAACAAATTATGCAAATTTACTCTAAAGATCAGTCATCGATTCCAGTACTATCCATCTGAGCAAACCAGCCAACGACCTGTGTAGCCGCTGAAAAAATTGTATTATTTTGTTGTTTGGATGGAAATATAATATTTTTGTAGCTTGTCGCAAATATAGTGTACTTGTGTCAAACATATTGTGTTTGCTATTCAATATAAAGTGTTTGAGACACAATGATTAATACTTTATAATATTTGTTTTTGTGATCCAAGTGTGGCGTTGCTTGTTGAAAACTGCTGAAAACAAAAATGTGATAGACAATAAAAAAGCAAACATCAGCCGATCTTCAATTCTCATAAAGCATGCTGGCAAACATGTACATGATTCTCGCAATATGTTGCTGGGGCCGATATTTTTCAGTGTGTATAGATTTCAAACCACCTACTCTCGAAATGATGCAATATTTCACTATTTGTTGCGTCGACGGAATGTGAGTACAGAAGAGGATATCGCAGCTGTAAATAAAGTTTGGAAAAAGATCAAAGTTTATAGATTCGTCACCGGTCACCGGTGCAGGAGTTGGAGCTCTGTTCTTCCACTACGTGGAAAATTTTGCACAAAAATCGTGTCCTACACTCGTATAAGATCCAGCTGACGCAGGAATTAAAACCATGAGACCATCATATGCGTCGTTCTTTCGTCGACTGGTGTCTAGAGCAGTTGGAAATTGACCCAATGTTTTATCGCAATATTGTGTCCAGCGATGAGGCTCAATTTGGGCTTAACGGGTTTGTTATAGTCTGTAAGGATTATTGAATGTTCATACACTGAATGAAATAAATAAATATATTGCTGCATATAGAGTCAGACAAATCCACAACAGATCCTACAGACTCCATTACATCCAGAAAATTTCACTGTTTGTTGCGGTTTACAAAATGGTGGCATCACCTGTCCCTATTTCTGCAAAAATGAAGCCGGAACTCACGTTACGGTCAATGGAGATCACTACCGCACATTATGACCAATGATGTAATGTTTGAAAATATGGATGGCATTGATCCTGGCGAGATGTGGTTTCAAAAGGAACGAGTTACGTGACATACGCCGATCGAAACTATCGGTTTATTAAAAAAAAAATTTGGCGACAAATTGATTTTGAGAAATGGACCTAGCAATTGGCCTCGAAGGTGGTACGATTTATCACCTCACCATTATATCCTGGTGGGCTACATAAAGTCACGGATTTATGCTGATAAACCAGAAACAACTGAGGTCTTGGAGGCCACAATTGTTCGTGATATTCGTGACATATGGCCAACAAAAAGAAAAAGATCCCCAACATAGGACGTTCAGAATGGGCTTCGTCTTAAACAGTTACGGTGGCCATATTCTTGAAATCATTTTCAGATTTTAATGCCGTGTATTGCTCTTTCGAATGAAAATTTTTTTTAAAAAAATTAAATTTTTTGTGCTAATTTGTACAATTTCAGTTTTATTATTTAAATATGTGGAATTTTTGCCATTTGAAAGGTTTGATTATGTTGAAACCATTATTAAAAATTCTGTTCGTACGCTAATAAAAATATGGTAGAATTGCAGATTTCTATCTATTCATCTAAGACTTTCAGTCTTCTGTTAAATGGAGGGTTTATAAAAGCCTACTTGTGACTGATAAAAAATAAATACTCTGTCAGAATTAGGTTAATTAAATAATTCGTAACATCTAAAATATTTGTGGTATACCATAAGGCGGTAAAAGGTGTCAGGCAAACGTGTTGGAATACTTTATCCATCTAGGTATTAAATGGATCATTTGTTACCGTGCTATTAAACAGACCATATAGATTCTTCCAGTTTTACTTGACTCTATTATTTTTTTTATATCGTGTCAATATTTGGCATATTTAATTCCTTAAGGCTGTACAGGCCGCATGTTAATATAAATTTCTGACATCCCAGCTAAAGTATATTGAAGTGTTTCGAATGGCTTTACTTCTTTCAACAAAGAACTACGTGCGGATTTTCGCCATACCGGAATCCAAAACTGCATTACAGATATTATGGTGTTTGTCGGAAAAAAATTATTTGTTTGTCACTAATGGTAGTGTTCTTCGTACCAAGCGCAATGTAATCGATAGCTCAATGATAGGAACCACAAGCTGGTAATTAAGGTTCTTGGGTTCGAGTCCGGGTTGGGGAAAAATTGTGTAAGAAAAACAATAATTATTAAAATCGCGCTACACACATCACGTAGTTTCTATGGTATACTTTCAGGCGTATATGAATTAATTCCCCAAAATATTGATGACGTTCGATGAATAAGTACCAGTTTTAGCAATGAAGAGGCAAGGTTTTCACAATTATTTTCTCAACACAATACACTTTTCCCCACATTTCTGGCATTTCTTTAACCCCTCCAAAAGATATGATATGTCAAAATTTTCAAAATACGCTTCTGTCTCTATGATAACCTCCTCCTTTGAGATGAAATTTGTTCCCCAGAGCCACGGTTTCATGTTGGGGAATAGAAATACTTCCCATGGATCCAAGTCGGGGGAGTATGGTGGGTGCGGCAGCAATTCATAGTGCCGTTCATGCAATTTGCCAGCGTCAATTCTAGATTAATGTGTTGGTGCTTATTGTGCACTTTGTTAAGCATCAACAAAAAACAATGTTAATTGATGTTATTTTGTTGTCCGACCTTTGTTTTGGCAATAAATACTCCAAATTTTTCGAGCTTGAGGTAATTATTGATTTTTTCTGACGATGCTACCTTTCAAAAACCCTTAAAAACCTCATTTATTTCAAGTTTTAATTCTATGATAGCTTGAAAACTATTTACTGTTCTAAATGAATAAGGTTAAGGAGGCGGCTGTCAGAGACTTCATCATACATAGGAAATCAGTTTAAAAGTGAGGTCTGGTAGACCCAACGTCAAATATATTGTTACAATTAGAGCACGTTGGTTGCAGAGGTTAAAAATATTAACTTATAGTACGTTTTACTAGCAGAGAAATCTTACCTTGATTGACATTTGTTGTTACTCAAAATAATAAAGATTTAATTCAATTTAATAAATTGAACGAATATAGCCTACTTTTAGGCTGCAAGCATACTTTTAAATGGAAGCATAAATAGTATATATGTATATAGTATAGTTAGTTATATATAGTTAATTTTACGCTCATAATATAGACTACTCTTAGGCTGATTTAATGACTTACAACTAAACCATACACAATAGGCGTTAGCTATTTTCGTAATACTTGTTACTTACATTCTTTTAAAAAAATATTCATGAATTTCTTACTACATTTTACTTGTTAACCATATGATAGTTTCGCTCTTTCTCTCTTCCTTAGTACTTTGTTTAAGTTATTTTTTTCCCATTCTACTTACGTATCAATGTACTCGAACACAAGACCAAAGCAATGATGAAATCTCGTGATGGTGTCAATACACCCGATGCCAATAATTCCAATTCACAGTGCATCCCGGTAAAGCCCATGGGACACTGGCATTCATATTTTTTGGGTGGATTATGGTCACGACAACGACCGCCATTGCGACAGGGAAACACTAAACATTCATTATCGTTGACACAAGTACTGCCAGCAATTTTGTAACCAGCTGGACACCTAAGTCATGGCAAAGAGAACGAGACGTGTGATTGTGAAATATAAAGTGGGAGAGAGTTTGATTATTTTTGCCATGCAATGGCACTCATGACAGGCGTTTGGTTGGACGGTGGACGAAACGTGTGATATCACCGATAGTTTATGAAAGTTTATGATAGAATTTTTGGTTAAATTTGATTTCAGTTTCATGTTCAATCGTTTTTTGTTTGTTCGTTTTATCTCTCTCCCTGTGTTTTTATTTACAATGAAACATGCAATGGTTTTGGTTCTTTTTGTTTTTTTTTTTGTTTGGCCATAAAACTAAATTTACGAATTCGATTTTCATCCTGGTTCAATGATGAGAATTTTTGTTTTTGGTTTTCAATTCCATCGTCAAAGGGTAGAGGAATATACAGATTTTTATAAATTTGCAAAAAATAACGAAGTTTCAGATTACAGCGCCATTTGTTTTACTACAGTTGGAGTAAACTGGCGATGGAATTTTTTTTTGAAATTTTTAGAATCATTTTAAATCATAAGGAATTCCATTAGTTTGATTATTCTTTACATTATAGTTAGTGGTAGTTCGTTGAATGTTTATAGCATAAACGAAATATTGACAATTTTTGGAAATATTATGCAAAACACAATGCGGATTGACAATATTTTTAAATAATAAATTTGAAATCAATCTTTACAAAGATAATTTTGTAGGCATATCATTTTATTGAAAAATCGTTAGGAAGAAACGAAGCCCAAGTTCATTAAATTACTTTCCATACTATGGCAATAAACCTAACGTTTAATGCTGACATTCTAAATGTTATTTTATAGAACATTTTGTTAAATGTGATGGCAGATCAAAGTCTTAAAATTATTTTCAAACCTGTATTAGTAAACATTTACTTCATACTTAAAGTTAAATTTCCTATGGAAATATTCTACTAAGTCATTAAAATTTCTTCAAAAATACATACGATCTTCCGATTCTATGATCGTTGTATACTACCTGCACTCTAATCTTAGACTCTGCGAATAGTTTGCCATAAAGAAATCCATGCTCCGAGTAATTCCTTCGTATACTTCGACTCTGAGAAAAATTTGATAAGCTTATGCAGACTCTCACCGAAACTTTTTGTAAATAACGAATTTGCTCAGATTTAGAGTCTAAGCAACAATTAGGGCACTCAGAGGCCAATTGATCTACCTCAGCAAATGTAAAAAGTGGTGAAAATTTCCAAATAAGTTTGTGACTTCTAGGTATCCTAAAATGAAATTACTACGAGGCCCAAAACTACTTATTGATTACTCCTTCATAGAGACGACAGTAAACAAGGGGATTTACATAAAGCAAGATTATGATGTTTTGGTTCCAATATCATTTAAATCTCAAAATTATTAAAATATGGAATTAGATAAATTATCTTATGATGAATATCTAAGTTGTCTTTTCAATCGTAGTGTCTCTGGCTTAGAAATTTAACTGTCTTTATTCAAACTAGTTAGTACAGACATTTTAGTCGGTTGGGGAGACTTAAACTACCCTAAGCCTAAATCATACATTGGTATTTAAAATGGCTGATCCAAATTTTATGGTAATTCAAGAAAAAATGCTTCTCAAAATACCATTCGGAACCGGTGTAAAACAGTACGTCCCAAGTGCAAAACTAGAAAAGAAGTTCAGTGATTGTGACAAGCTCTCCCCTATCCCTTCATGGGATGTAATGGCAAACCACGTTTGTGTACCAAGAAATGACGACATATTTTGCTTTTGTCCATCCTTAAGTTCCCCGAATGAGCGTGGCAATTTCATCCATATATAAAATATTCTCTAACACCAAGTAACGGGTTTTTCAACACAGACGCTACAAAAGTAAATCGATAGGGAAGCAAACGACGCCATATTTTGACCCGCTCTTTTGACATTTCTCTTCAGTAAGATGTGCATTTCATCATGGAAAGATATATGAAAGAAAGATATATATACCAACAACGAGTCGAAATTATTAAAATTTACTACCGAAATTTGGAGTGAGTGGCCTCAACTTTAAGAGCGCTACGTCCAATTTATGGTCGTCATAATCGTCCTACCAGATCAACAATTCAGCGTCTAGTGGAAAAATTTGAATCCACAGGCACAGTACAAAATGTTCCCGTGCCAGTGAGACAAAGAAGTGCCGTAGTGTCGAGAATATTGCTGCCGCTGAGGCTTCAGTTCAAGAAAGCCCATATGTGTCTCTCACACGTCGTTCTCAAGCGTTGGGCATCTCTGTGACGTCGTTGTGGCGAATTTTGCGAAAAGATCTTGGCCTACATCCTTACAAGATCAAATTGACGCAAGAACTGAAGCCGCTTAACCACCATAAGCGTCGCATGTTCGTGAACTGTGCTGAGCAACAACTTGAAAATGATTCGGATTTTCATCGGAAAATCATCTTCAGCGATGAGGTTCATTTCTGGCTGAATGGCTTCGGCATTAAGCAAAATATGCGTTATTGGTCAGACAGCAATCCACACGTAATCCATGAGTCATCATTGCATCCCGACAAAATTACGGTTCGGTGCGGCTTATGCGCCTGCGGCGTCATTGGGCCGTACTACTTACGTGATGATCAAGACCGGCACATTACTGTGAATGCGAATCGGTACCGTTCAATGATAACCGAATATTTTTGGCCCCAATTGGATAATATGGACTTGGAGGACATGTGGTTCCAACAGGACGGCGCCACAAGCCACAGAGCGAATGCCACAATCACTTTATTGGAAACCAAATTTGCTGAACGTGTTATCTCACGAAATGGCCCAGTCGATTGGCCGCCTCGGTCGTGCGATTTGACGCCGTTATATTATTTCCTGTGGGGCTACGTCAAGTCTATGGTCTATGCCAACAAGCCAGCGACGATTGATGAACTTCGTACGAATATCGAACGTGAAATTGCCGCAGTATCGGTCGATTTATGCTTGAAAACCGTCGAAAGTTGGGTTCAGCGTCTGGACTTCTGCAAGCGTGCCCGTGGTGGCCATGCAAAAGAAATCGAGTTCCATACGAACGTACTTTCACAGGAATATAGAATTTCATTGGTATCGAAAACCGGTTTTGTTTTATTTAAAAAAACTTTTGTAGCGCTCTTATTGACAAACCCTTTATAAATATGAACGGTCAAGTTATTACGGAATTTATCGTGTCTAGCAGTCAATATTCCGCCAAACTTTTGCATGGCATGTTTCGGAACTGAAGTGACGAAATCTGTAATTTTTAACTCGAGTTGCGGCTGACGAAATATTGTCGACCTCCAAATCTGTAAGATCTGTGGTGAGTTGGGGGAGTTAATGTGTACGAGGTGCCACAATGGGCGTGGTAAATTGACCAATTTAATCTGGCTGATAAACCAAGAACCAGCAACTGAATTGATGTTAGTCATATTTATGGAATAATTTTTAGAAGAAACAATATTTTGTTTTTCAGTCGTCGATTTGTGTCGGAGGTACCTGAAAGGGCGTTGCCTCAGCGCCAATTTTCAGTCGCAGATTAATGGCGATTTCGTTTCTGAGAAAAAATTCAACATTTTTTCTGACCTTTGCCCTTAAAGTGCCTTTTTGTGTTCGTCTGTGAAAAACGTGCAACCTCGCTTGAAGGTTTTGTGTTCGTTCTGAGAATTTTGCACTCAACCACTGCAAAAATGTTGAATTGTCTGGCCTGTCAGCGAGTCAAAGGGGGACAATATTGCTCGATAAAATGGCACATTTTTTGTCACTTTGCATGTGTTATTTGTCCTCGCTAAGCTAATTTTTCTACCTTTTGTAGCCGCCAGCGTAATTTAAGCGGCTACAGTTAAATTCACTTACTTTATCAAAGTGGTGGAGTTTTTAGTTAAGCGGAAGTAACAAAAAATACCGTTTGTATTGGTAGACATTCGGCCAGTCTGTACGAAGGGTCGCTTAGAATTGCTTAATATCGCTTAATATCCATATACACTGGTCGAATAACTTAGTTAAGCGAGGTAGTAAAGACACTAAAAAACCATACGTTTGTGAGAAAATGCAACATTTCTATGTTCGTTTCGCACCATAAAAAAGGCACAACTTTGAAAATGCAATGGCAACATTTTTTAAATGTCGCCTCATATAAGGGCAACATTAGTTTTTAGAAACGAAATCATCATAAGTTTACATAAGCAGTAATGCAATTTGGATTGGTAAAGTATTATCGTGTTGACCAAGCATGGACAAACGGACGGAATTCAATCGTATTAAAAAGTCATAGAATTTAATTTGGTGGCGCAATGATTAGTGCGCGCAACTTTTGCATATGAGAACATAAGTTCGATCCCAACTCTGACAACCTTAGAGTTCATTCGATGACAGTCACTTCGCCAAGTAACAGCGACTCTATCCAGAAAATAGCTATGAAAAAGCTTCGCAAAATCCGTCCGGAACTAGTGAAAAACATTAGGTCCCCTAGCCAAACAACCTAACTCTAGAAACAAACAACCTAACTCTAGAAAGCACTCATTGTAAAGTCTGTCATTTGCCCTAGAGTCTGATACTCTTATCGAAGATTTTGAACCTTTGGGTTCGGCAGGGATTCTCAGGGATCGCTATATACGTGTTGTTATCTCATACAATCTACAATTCTACAATTAATTCAGGTGCTCCATCAGGCTCTATCCTCTCTCTTTCTTATTTTTCTAAATGAATTACTTGGAGTCAGACTGCAAACTCTATTAACTCTTTTGTCAAGGAGAGAAATTGATGTGTCAGTCACAGACGATTAACTCCATTAGAAAAATAAGTTGTAGAACCTTAATTTTAAGTTTAAGAAACTACTTGAGCTGTAGAATGAATTGAAATTTAACAATTATATTTCAAACATAAAATAAAACAATTGAAATTTAAAAAAACATCAACTGGAAATTAAAATACATCAATTGAAATTGTGGCCATCGGCGGTGCAACGGTTAGTATGCGCGGCTCTTGTACATGAGAACGTGGGATCGATCCTTGTTCAGACCACCTTACATTTCTTTCGATGACGGTCTCCTCGCTTAGTGATGGCGCCAATATCGAGTAGTTAGCCATGAAAAAGCTTCCCGAAATACCATTAGGAACCGGTGTAAAGCTGTAGATCGCAATCAGTGAATGTAAAAACTAGAAAGCGCACTGATTGTGAGAAGCTCTCTCCAATTCCTTCATGGAATGTTAGGGGACACCATTTTTTTTAAATTGAAACTTAAAATACAGCAATTGATATTTTAAAATCTAATACATAAACACGTTTAATAATTTCCATATTTCAACTGACGAATTTTAAATTTCAGGTGATTATTTTTACATTTTAATTGTTGTCTTTTCAATTCCAACTGACGTTTGTTAAATCTTCATTGATGTCTTTTAAATTCCAATTGATGGTTTTCTAATTTCATTTGATGTATTTCAAATTTCAAAGATTTACCATAAGTGTATTTAAATGTATTTTAAATTTCAAATAAAATTATTAAATTTAAATTGATATTTTTAAAACTTAAATTGATATTTTTACTTGTAATTATTGTACCATTATATATTATAAATTTACCAGATGGTAAGAAGATCTAATAGCGGGAAGAATAATGCGCTGCCCTTCTGCAAGGACGATAATGGGAATCTGGTGACTGATAAGCGGCGTGTGCTTAAAATGTGGAAAGTCCACTCTTCAGCGCTACTCCACTCGGATTCTTCCACTAAAGGTCAGGAGGTAATGATTGTGGAAGACAGTGTAGATTTCAGTGCGGTTTTAGACCAGGCAACTCTACGACTGACCAAAATTTTCACGCTACGCGTGAAAAACAAATCGCTACATACAATCTTTTAGTCGATTACAAAGCTGCTTTCGATAGCCCCATACGGAGAAAACTGTACGA
This sequence comes from Phaonia tiefii, assembly GCA_963931995.1. Classification (NCBI taxonomy): domain Eukaryota; kingdom Metazoa; phylum Arthropoda; class Insecta; order Diptera; family Muscidae; genus Phaonia; species Phaonia tiefii. The sequence goes on along the minus strand of OZ008368.1, from coordinate 315,133,859 downwards.
AGCTATATCTGAACTTGGGATTCCAACAAAACTGATCCGCCTCTGTAGAATGACGCTGACCAACACCGAAACAGCAGTGAAAGTGATGAAAGACTTCACTGAACCATTTGGACCAAGCGAGGACAGAGACAAAGCACACACTTTCGTGCAATCTCTTCAACATCATAATGGAGATAATAATGAGAAAAGCTGCAGTAAATACGAACAAGACCATTAACATAAAAAGCCATATGTTCCTGGCCTATGCTGGCGACATATACATCATTGGGCGAAATTTGCGAGAGTTTACTCCAGTATTTTCAATAATCGAAAACAAGGTCGGTCTTGCTGTTAATGAGGGCACGACAAAATTTATGGTGTCAACGACTAGAGAAACCTCTTGACTTGGTCCGCACTTGAACAACTGATATAATTTTGAAGTGGTGGACGAATTTGTCTACCTTGGATCTACCGTAAACAAGGCTAACAACATAAGCCTGGAGATAAATACGAGAATTTTTCTTGCAAATATATACTATTTTGGGCTTAGCAAGCAATTTAGGAATAAAGCCCTCTCTCGACAGATAAAAGTCCAGGTATACCAGACTCTCATTTCCCCTGTCCTGCCATAAGGCTCCGAAACTTGGGTCATATCACAAGTGGATGAAAACACCTGAAAGTATTCGAGAGCAAAATTCACCGTAACATATACGGTCCTGTTAAAGCAAAGGGCGAGCACCGACGTCGTTGGAACCAACAGCTATATCACCTGTATGCTGACGTGGACATAGCTAGGCATTTCAAATTAGGCCAATTGCGGTGGCTAGGCCTTGTTATCAGAATGGACGAAGATAAGCCAGCGCGAAAGGTTTTAGATAAAGTACCCGATGAAAGAAGGAAAAGAGGACGACCTAGACCCTCCGTATCCTTGATGTTACCAACTGGCGGGGAAAGGCAAACGATAGAGCCAATTGGAGGAATGTTGGAATTTGTTTAATTTGTTTGTTTATTTAATATGTGAACGACGTCTGACCTCATGAGGTTGTAAAATAGGTAAGAAAAGTAAAGTAAAAGTATATATTATTACACCATAGCTATAGCTATTATATAGTTAAATTCAAAATGTACTGCGTACATTAGTTTAACGCAGTGGAGTTAATCAGTTTGGCTTCTGAACAACGCCCCAAATATAACTAATTCATATTTGTTTGATCATCGGCCTAGGCTTTCCCAAATACACCACAAAAATAAACAGGTGATGCACGATTCAGATCGGGGATTAAGCCAACAGATGGTCGCAACGTTAGACATAATCATCAAATTTATCTAAAATCTTGAAAATCGAATGAATATTTACGGTTCCTGTAATAAAAAATTTTCATTGTTTTAACGAGTTTTGAATAATTTCATAAATGAAATTTCACAAAATCAGAGGGAAAATGCACAATGACTCAAGCCTTGATATTAGTTTAAGGGGTCATACTTGAAAAAAATCATTGCTTTACAGGAAAGAAACATTCGGTACTTCAACGCAAACAACTTCATTTTGTGATGTACTGGAACTGAAAGACTACTGAGGTAGTAAAAGTAATTAATGATTCAATCTTAATTTGAAATTGCTTAACTATTTTCAATGCATTTATAATTCTATAGCTACGACTAAGAATAATAAATCATCAAGAGCTAACATTAAATGCGAAAATGGGAAAGAATATCAATGGGAAATCAGATAAAGCTAACTGTGCAGTTGGGGTTTGACTACACACTGAATCGAGGCAATGGATTTTCACAGATTTGCTGTTGCTGCAAGCAGTCAGTTTATAGTAGTCAGCTATATAGTTTATACTCGTACTTACTTTGCTTTTGCTTATCTTATTTACTACGTAGGTTTCGCAGGCGAATATGGCATTGAAATAAAGTTTGAAAAATGCGGCTGTGTTTGACACGCTAATTTCGTTGCTGTCTTTTGCAGTTTTAGTCCTTCAGATTTGTGAAAATCGTTGATGGCAATATTTTAAAATAAAATAAAAAAAAAATTAAAACAAAACTTGATTAAATGAAAATTATGATCTGAACCGCAGCCAGATAATTCAAGATTTGCTTCAATGCTGCTTTCGACTGCGAAAACTACACAGTACAGAAGAAATGTAAAAGCAAGGTAAGTATAAATAATAACTGACTGCTTGCAGCAACAGTAATCCAGTGAAAAGCTATTGCTCTGAGTGACTGCGTAAATAAAAAGCAACTGCTCAGTTAGATGAAACAAATGATTTGCTTTCTCTTTTTTGCATTTGCTCTCTGGTTGGTTGCAAACAAGTATTTGAATAGTCATTTATTCATTTTGCTGAAAAAAAATGTGTGCAAAGTAATAAATTCTATGCTGTTGCTATTTTGAAGCCAGCAATTCAAACATTGGATTAAAGTCGAGCAACACCTTTCATATTTCTCCGATTTGTTAGGCTCATAGAAGGTTTTGCTTTGTGGAGAGAATTGTTCAGACTATTCGTGCTCAAATTGTAATCTGCTAACCATCGTCATGGGGAATGGTTAGCGAACATTTATGGGGAAAATAATAGGTAGTTACCGACAGCGGTGCCTTAAGTTTTAATTGACAGAAATAATGTATATTTAGTGTAATTTCTGTAATTTTTTCCCAATTAATTCATTCAAGGATTTGGGTAGGAATATTCGATAGTACACAGATATTATCGTTTACCTACCTTGAAGTGGATGTGTATAACATATTGTGTCTATCTTAAATTCTAGATTCCTTTATGAAATTTTGGTTAACTTTACCAATATTTATGTACACACCGAATTAAATACTTAAAACCATTTAGCTAAACTAAGACATTGAACTGAAGATTCTTGGTTTAATATTTGCTATAAATACATATATGATTGAATACAAATCTAAAGAAATATATATATATATATTTTGATCGTATATAAATATATAATATAAATAAGAAATGTATTTATTAATGAATGATATCATCATCATTCAGTCTACATCAACTCAATTTATGAATAAAAATGACAGAATTTTATTATCATGTAGGAAAAAATTTTAGAAATATTTATATGAAATGCAGATGAATGGCGAAGGTGGAGTGCGTGAATTTCGGTTTGAAAAAATATTAACAATGTTTGGAAGGATTTTGAAATAAAACAAAGAAGTTAATGCATGTGATGCTTTTTAGATGATTACAATGAATATTATTAAATATGTAAATGGAAAAGGTGAAATGACATGCACATATATTATTTATTAAGTATATATTGGGCTATGGGATGTGAATAAATATTTGGATATTTATTTAAGCCGTAATGACTTATTTAATTTTTTGTTTAACTTTATTGTTAAAAAAACATTTATCATGGTGAATGAAAAATAAACGATAAACGATGATCATTAAATTATATTCAATCGAAAAGAGTTTATAAAAGTTTGACAATGGTTAATGGTTTATCGGGTTGATTAATAAATGTTGATGATTTAAAGTTTGACTGAAAAAAAATGCAAAAAACAGTGCAGAACATATAATAGGGAATAGATATGCTTTATCTTTGGCTTGAAAAAAATTTGTAGGCTGAAATTGGACTACAAGGCTAAAAAACATATATTAATACATTTTTGTACACATACACACAAAACACTGATGGCATAAATGATTGTGAATAAAATAGCGAACAAATTTGAAAAAAGGTTAGTCAGCTTTTTTCTATAAAATAAATTTTGGTTTTGCTAAGAGTTTGCAAAAGTTGTTTTTCGGCGTTTTGTTTGATTTTTAGAGGAAATATGAAAAACCCTAGATATACTTTATTTGAATTTTAATATTTTTCAAATATTTGAGAATCTTTTTCGTGTTTTCGTTTTTTTTTTTAAATAGTAAAAAATTCTAGAAATTTTTTTGCTATTTCAAAAACTATTCGAAATACTATTCGAAATACTCACTGAAGACTTTTCAAAGTTCGAAATTGGTTCAAGATCTCTTCGCAATAACCAGAAGTATGAAAACAATGCTAGAAGCGTTGAAGGAAATTTAATTGTGTTAATATTCGAGTATTTAAATTAAAGTCATATTATTAAATGTAGTCTATAGAATTTCTAAATTGGTTTTATATCTTACTTTGGGATATAGGATGTATTCCTTATTATTTTCACATTATTTTCAAGAAAATATAACTTTTTGACTTTGTTGCAGAGAGTTTTGAAATATTCAACAGCAACAATATATTTTAACATTGTTTCTTTTAATTTTTATTTTTTTTTAATTTTTTTAATTTTTTTAATAAATTCAAAATAGTAAAATCAAAAATGTGTTTTCGAAGCACCCAGTTTTTTGTTATTGCTTGGATGCAAATATAACATGTTTGTAGCTTGACGCAAATATAGTGTACCTGTGTCAAACACATTGTGTTTGCTATTCAATATAAAGTGTTTGAGACACAATGATTAATACGTTAGAATATCTGTTTTTGTGACCCAAATGTGGTTTTGTTCATTGAAAACTGCAGAAAACAAAAACGTGACAGGCAACAAAGAAACAACAAGGTAGCAGATCTTTCAGTTATGAAACAATGTTGCAAACATATACGTTTCCTGCAATATGTTGCTCGGGCCTATAATTTTCTGCATATACCTAAGGGATTTTCTAAGTACATAGTTTTTGAACCAGCCAGTCATTTGAATTTGACTGAAATTCGCTACGTCTAAGCCAAAATATTAAGTTCAACTGCCTGTATCTTTGAACGTTAATACAATGACTGTATCTTTGATCGTAATAATTTGATTTTGCGTTTTCTTTCGACTCGGAATGACAAGATTGTGGCACTCAAATCAAATTCCTTTCGAAATGATTCCTCTGGATATTGAAAATCAATTCCTTAGTATAATTTATAACGTAAATATAACAATTTCAAATTTCGCAAATGTTCACATGAAGTTTTCCTAAGCGTAACACAGAACATCTAAGGGTTTACTGAAAACCGCGTTTGTTTGGAATTTCAATTGTGGGGGTTCGCAAAAGATGCATATGGGGGAATCAAGCTAAAAAAATTCATTTTTGGAAGTAACATGTCTCTGATTTCGATGAAATTTGGTGGAAAGGGAGAGTATCATAAGAGAAAATTTCCCCCAAAATTTTAATGTTTTTTGGATATTTTTTGTGGCATTTATTGACCAAAAACCACGTTTTTCATATAGTTTTCTTTTCATAATAACTCAAAAACGGCTTAACTTAAAATTTTGATATTTCTCAGCCATATTCAGAACAGAATTGGTATTAGAAAAAAACTGAAAAACAAAAACAGATTTTAAAAATTCTTTGAAAAATTACGCGTTCTCTCAAAAAACTTTGTGTAGCAAAAAAGACCCATCCTTCGAAAAATCCGAAAAAAAATATGTGTGGAGGCTACATCTTTTATGAACATTTTACCGTTTTCCGCATGTCTATAGAGCAAAAAATACGAAAGTTATAGACCTTTCTATAGGACAACCTCAGTAATATCTACTATATGAAAAAATTTGTAAAATTACATACATAGATGGAAACAAAAATATTCATTAATTTGAATCAGAAATATTGACTTGCTTACAATTTTTAGAAATTTTTCATTTTTCTGTTCTGAATATGGCTGAGAATAAACCTAGATATTACTGAGGTTGTCCTACAGAACTTTCTTATTTTTTGCTCTATAGACATGCGGAGAACGATCAACTGTTCATAAAAGGATTTTTCGAAGGATGGATCTTTTTTGCTACACAAAGTTTTTTGAGAAAAAACGTAATTTTTCAAAGAATTTTTAAAATCTATTTTTGTTTTTCAGTTTATTTCTAATACCAATTCTGTTCTGAATATGGCTGAGAAATTTCACCATTTTAACAGCCAAAATCACGATCTCGAAAGAAAACCTAAGCGAACGAAAGCCAGTCACTCACTTTCGTTCTTATCCCAGGCTTTAAATGTTATTGTGTGGTTGTGTGTGTGTAAAATCGGGAGCCACTAACTATTTACGCTGTCATCTATGCGAACGAAAATGTCAAAACCAGTCACTTGTGTTTTGGTTGTCGCATAGCTGGAAATCAAATGAAAGCTTGATACAAAAACAATTTACATAGAATTCAATGGAAGAAACACAATGGACAGAATACAATGTTATTATAATAAATATATTATTAAAATATATTTCCATTTCAGCAGAAAAACACCAACTTTGCGGTACCTGCAGATACTGGTTCCTCGTACTCTTCTCTCTCGCTCCGAAATTAAATGGCGAACGTCAACTTCATGTTATTGCTTTGAACAACAACCACACAAACACATGTAAAACCATGTGAACGACAAGTCGAAAGATAGTGACTCGCTTTTTGAAACGAAAGTGAGTGAATGGCTTCGTTCGCTTGGATTTTGTAGGAGAGGGTGTAAGTGCGGTCCGATTTTGTACTGAATTGTATATGTGTTCGTTCGCTTGTTAGTGGCTCCCAAATCAGCTGTTTGTCGCATAGAAAGAAAGCGAACGTTAACGTTCGACAACGTGACTTTGGCTGTAAGTTAAGCCGTTTTCGAGTTATTATCAAACGAAAAATATGTAAAAAACGTGGTTTTTGGTCAATAAACGCCACAAAAAAATTCCTCCAAAATATGAAATTTTAGCGAAAATATTCTCTTATGACAATCTCCCTTTCCACCAAATTTCATCGAAATCAGAGACATGTCACTTCAAAAGTGTATTTTTTTTTAGCTGGATTCCCTCAAATTGAAAATCTGATTACAGTAGCGCCAAACCTATTCGTATACGATGGTACTTATAGTCCCCTACTGGCTGTTGAAGTTTCGATTCCGATTGTATATCGTCAATATGGTGATTAAACGACGTGTTTTGACGAAGATAAACAGAAAAATATATTTGTATAAAAATCATCACTGGTACTAAGGATAGTCTTGGCAAATACTACGGAGATTCTGCTCCGTCAAAATTCCAATACCAACAATAACGCCAAACGTTCAGTTCCTCCCAAAGAGGTCGTCACGATAGAAGCGTCGATAAAATCCATGGACTGATATTGGACGATCTGAGAATGAGAGTGCGTGCTGTGGCTGCGGCTACACGCTGAAAAATAATGTTCCCAGCAACATATTGTAGGAACCATGCACATGTTTGTAAGCTTTAATTTCGTAAATTCAACATCTGTTGCTTTTTGTTTCTTTATTGTCTGTCACGTTTTTGTTTTCAGCAGTTTTCAACAAACAAAGCCGCATTTAGGTCACAAATACGTATACACGATGTGTTTGGACACAAGTATACTGAATATGCGGTAAGCTACAAACACCTTATGTTTGCATCCAAACAACAAAAAGAAAAAATTTTCAGCGTGTGTAGGCATCATAACTGAGTGCGTACATTAAATTCTTTCCTGAATATTTGGCCAAGAAAAAGCTATCAACACGATAGGTGCTGCGTTTACTCACGCTCGACCATAAATACAATCCTGTTTCCATCTCTGGTCTGGCGATGTGCAACTGCAGTCCTAAGGAGCTTTTGCACCGTTTGGTAACCGTGGAGGAAACGTAGCTCCGTTGCTACACACTAGACACCAAGGAACAGTCAAAGTAGTGAACTTTTCTGTGTTAGCTTGTACCCAAGAATGCTTCTGGTGCCTTTCACATCGATTATCTTGAAATGTGTAAAAAGATCACCGGCAAATACTAGCAAGAACTCAGATTCGATATTTGGTTTGAAAAAATAACGGTCGCATGTGGCGAAGAAAAAAGTGATCTTCCACTATGATAACGCATCGACACCCAGACGCCTTGGCAGAAATCCATAAATTAGGCTTCGAATTTCTACCTCATCTGCAATATTTCTAAGATTTAGACCCCAACTCGCCGGTAAGAAATTTGGATCGAATAAGGACGTCATCACCTTGAAAAATTCTATTATTTGGAACTAACAAACAAATTGGAAAAACGATGTACGAAATGTACCGAGGTAAAAGGAACCAACAAAAATAATGCATCCGAGGATGCACAAAATCACATGTAGCAGCAGTGAAATAGTGTGGAATCATTGCTGAAATTAATATGGGTTGTCGTAGATTAGAATCACTTTGTTGTGGTGCTGACTAGCCACAAGTTTATTTGACCGAATTAAGGAGTGAAAACGCATACATGTGAAGAGGCTTTATTTGATGTCATTGTGATGAAATTGAGGTAATTGAACAACAAATATTTTGCTGGGATATGGTAGTTATACTAAAGCTCTTAATATGTATATCATGAGTCTTTGGGATTGTTGAAAAGTGTTTCCCCAAAAAAAAATATATTTCACTCAAAAATTCATGGAGTAGTCAATATTTTGAAAAAAAAAATTCACCAAATTTGGCTTTAACTCTACTGTTAACTGATTTTTTTAAATCGACAGCGATGCGCTGAAATTTGTTGTTTTGTAAATTTATTAACAATTGCTGGCTGTAGCGTATTTAGCAAATGCAGTGTACTGCTAATGTCTATGAATATATATAATATACACACCCTGAAAAATCGGTCGTTTCTTGTTGTTCGGATGCAAATATGACGTCTGTTTGGAGCTTGTCGCAAATATAATATACTTGTGTCCCAACACATTTGGAAGGAACTACGTCAATGCTTCCACGCAAGTATATGGATGTTTGAGATGAAGAATGCATAGGTTTCCATGTAAAAGCATACATGTATGCCTGTCTTTGCATTTAAATACCAGTAAATTTGGGACTAGCAAACATGTGAATGTGTGAAATGTGTTCCAAACATACGTTTGCAGGAATATGTTATGGAGGCCGTTTTTTTTTTCAGCGTGTATGATATTCTAGAAAAGATTTTGATTTTCAAAGCCACTCTTTAATAAAACGTAATAAGAACTACACGCTGAAAAATTTTTAGTTTTGTTTTTGTTTTTATGGATGCAATATAACGTGTTTGTAGCGTGTCACAAACATAGTATACTTCTGTCCAAACAGTTTGTGTTTGCTATTCAATAATTCATATTGGAGACACAATGATTAAATGTGGCTTCGTTTGTCGAAAACAACTGAAAACCAAACCATCACAGACAACAAAGAAACTGAAAAGCTAAAGATCTTCAATTCATGAATACAACGCTGCATAATGTTACAGGGATCGTGTTTTTTAGCATATACCAGAAATTAAAGCTTTCTTTAGAATACCTTCTCAGCTACTGACTGAAACTTTAGCTGCTCCAATACCAATTGATCTAACTCGGCATTTTAAAAATTTTGAGATTCTAATGCTATTAGAACTAAAACATCTCAACTTTGTTATATTTAAAACCTCGCAATGAAGAAGAAGTCATGAAGCCTACACGTTGAAAAATTTGTCTTTTTGTATTCTTTGGCTGAAAATATAACATGTTTGTAGCTTGTCGCAAATATAGTATACTTGTGTCCAAACACATTGTGTTTGCTATTCAATATAACACAATGATTAATAGCTTACAATATATGTATTTGTGACCAAAATGTGGACTTATTTGTTGAAAACTGCTGAAACCACTGATGTCTGTGACCAAAAAGAAACAAAAAGCAGCAGATCTTCAATTCACGAAAACAATGCTTGCAAACATGTACATGGATCCTGCAATATGTTGCTGGGCCGTTATTTTTCAGCATGTATACATATATGCCTGGCATTAGTTTTATATGAATATACACAGAAGTCGCTAACTTCTTTTACAGTTTTCTTCACTTTCTGTTTTGTTGAAATAAATTAATTGGCAACTAAAGAGCTCAACTATTTACCTCATTTAAACCTTTTTTTTATAAAATTTTGTTAGTTCAAACAAAACCAACTCTGTACAAACCAAAAACAAAACCACTTATGTACAAAATATTAGAAAGGAGCGCAAGTTTTGTTTTTAATCTTCAACCAATCTCATAACAGAAAAATTATAGTTTTCTTTTTCGATTAATAATAATGAGTTTTTGTTTTGTTCGCTCACTTAGAATGATTAGCAAGCACACTAGTATGGCCGCCAGGGCACCCATGCTCAATTTCAGCGTCTGTCCCTCCTGTACAAGTTCACAATTCTCGCCCCAGAAACCATCGGGACAAATACAACGATACCGTAATCTGGGTTCAAGATTAATGCAGGTCGCACCATTTAGACAGGGTAAATCCAAGCATTCATTGCGATCCATGCAGCCTTTAGCATCTGGTGACATGACACGTCCTTCACCGCATCTTTAGTGGGGGCAAGTTGTAGTTGTAGTGGCAGTAGTAGTTGCAGTAGTAGGGTGTGGAGGAAGGATGTGAATGAACAAACAACAACAAGAACAACAATAGTAATACAAAACATATGAGGCAATAAAGAAGTTTATGTGAGAAAAATAAATTGTGTCTGTCGGCTTTAATTTTCATATCAGGGGTGGGCTGGGTTTGAAACTGAAAAAAATCTTAGTTGCTTGTTAAGAAAATAGAAATTAGAGAAAAGGCTTTGCTGAGAATGGATAAAACGATAAAAAATGTATGAAATCTAAAAACTGCGTTTTAATGTGATGATTTATAATGATCAGCAGCAACAAATTTAAATGCAAATGATTGGATGAATTGATTGAAAATCAAAAATTTTCTTAAATAAATTATGCGCAAGAAATGAAATCTAAATTTAATAAAAGCAGTGAATTTTGTACCAATTTTCCAGTTAAGTACTGAATGTTTTGAAAACTCAACTTTTATGTAATATTTTTTATAGAGTAAATTATTTTAATTAATGTACGTTGAAGTGATTGGATTCGCAGCTATTTGATTTATTTATTTTTTAATTAATGCCTGTGTTTTTTGCTCTGGATTGTGTAAAATGTTTTGTAAAGTTTTAAATTTTTTTTCGGGTTGACCTGTATAAAATGCGGTGATTGTGAAAATGATCGTATGAGTGACATGTGAATGGCATGTGAATGATATTAAAGATTTTGAATGAAATATGAGCAAATATGATCAATCTTATGAATACGAGTTTTAATGAGCTGTTTAGTTTATAAACCTAACACGCAACAGAAATAATAAAACATAAATCTTTCTAAAATTCAATTAGTTAAATATCTTCTCCCTATTACTTCGTTTAAACTTATACCTATGAAACCGGTTTGTAAATGATCAACCGAATAGGCAGCGCACAAGTGACCCTTTTTTAATAGGTAGCGCAGTCCCAACGTATTGTAATCAACAAAGAGCCAGGTCTAATTAAGTAGTACCGCATAACCCACCAAACAATTAAATGAAAACACAATCAAAGCTGTCGTCAGGCTGTCCGCTACAACCGAAGTGAAGCGACAAACAATTATATTTGCTGCAAGAGAGTTGCTTTGGTTTTTCTTTGGGAATTATTCATTCTTTCATCGATTGTGGTAACTTATGACCAGTTTTACTTAATCTTACTTCAGAGTTAATTACTTAATCATAATTGAGACTTAATGAGAGGTTAATTTTGCATTTGGTTTTCAGTGGCTAGTTAATGTTAATACCAACCCTAGTATTCTTATGGGCAGTTTTTAAGTGGGTAGTTAACTGTCGGATTACTTAATCGTAGTTGAAAGTTAATTATATGTTAATTTTGCATATTGTTTTTCAGTGGGTAGTTAATGTAAATCGTCATATTGTTATCGATTAAGGCAACCCTTATATTCTTATTTTAAAAAAATATCCGTTTAGGGCTAAATACGAAAACAACAAAGAGGGACAACCAAAATAAAATTATGTAAAATAAAAATAAATCCATTAAACAGAACTCCTTTTGGCATAAATTTATAAAAAAACTATAATTTAACAACCTAGGCTCAAACTGTGTGTACAAATAGTCAAAACAGAAACATATTTATTTTATACAATTTTACATTTCTGATTTTGACAATCAATAATGTGAGTGTCAGAAACATATGATTCTTACTGCAGGTTAACCTGCCAATATTAGGCATGGGACTGCCCGTGGAGGTGGAAAGTTTCTGATAGCCATTCCCATACTTGAGTATTCAAAATGTAAAACCGAAAACCAGTTTTTTGGTCATAAAACGACCGCCGGTTTTCTGAAAATTATCACTTTCCGAACCGTTTTGAGTTCTGATTTGCATTTTTATCAAAATCAAATTTATTAAACAGACAATTTTAAGAAAAATTAAAAAAATGGAAGAATCAATGCCAGCTGTTTCTTTTATTTTCTATTGAAAATTACCATTTAATTTCCGGAAATAATTAAAATGAAAAATTTGTATATAAAGCTTAATAACCCGAATTTCGAATTTTTTAAAAAAAGTTAATAAACATTGTGTAGTATTTGCGATTCTTCAAACACCTTCGTTTTTAAACAGTTGTTTTAATGAAAACCTCCCAATTCGCCAGTTTTTTCCCCGAATATTAAAAGTGGAGCGCTTTCCGAAAGAACAACGCGTCACAATTTTGCAAATTTATTACAAAAATTTGGAAAGATATGCCGAGACCGGTCGAAAACTTCGACGATCTTTCAGTCGAGAAATTGCACCTTATGTGTCAACTATTCGAAAAGTGGTCAAAAAATTTTAAGAAACTGGATCGGACAGTAAGACCGGTAGGCCTCTTGAAATCATTGCTGCTGTAAACGGGAGTGTAACCGAAACCCTGAAAACACAAATTCGGCATCGTACACAACAACTTAAAATTTCACGAATGCACTTAACTCAGGAGCTGAAACCAGCAGACCATGGAAAGCGCCGGCAATTCGTTCAATAGGAAATGGAGCAAAGTGAAGTCAATGCCAATTTTTCAAAAACAAGTCATCTTCTGCGACGACGCTGATTTCCATCTCAAATCATCCTCATGCAATCCGTGAGAAACTAATGCAACCACAACGAACAACTGTCTGGTGCGGATTTTGGTCAGCCGGCGTAACTGGACCTTACTTTTTCGAATATGGGGCCGAAACCTTAGTGACTTTGAACTGCATTCATTACAGGAACATGATAACGAAGTTCTTGTGGCCTCAACTGGACGGCACGGATGTGGACTGCATGTGGTCTCAGCAAGACGGCGCCACTTGCCACACTGCGCATTAAACAATCGATTTACTGCTGCAACGATTTCCAGAACAAATTACCTTAAGAAATCCTGTTGTCAACTGGCCACCAACATCATGGGTGTCAACGTCGTGCGATTTTTTTCTTTAGATTTTTGTAAAATTCGGGTATACACGAATATACCAAAAAAAATTATTGAGCTCAAATTCGAGATCCAACGCGTCATCGGTGAAAAACAGCGACATATCTGTGAAAAAGTCATGGAAAATTTAATGGAAGAAGGTAATGGCCTGCCATCAGATTCGTGGGGGCAAGTTGACAGATATTATATTCCATACTTAATCGGAATATATCTTCTTTACAAGCTGATAAAAACAAATCACCACTATCTCAAAATATACGTGTTTCTGTTTCAAAATTAAAAAGTGCATTCTTACTAAGACACCCAATCGGCAGTTACTTTTTCAAGCACTAAAGGCTTAAGTTCCGTCGCACTCGGTGGGGCAATGGTTAGTATGCGTGGCTCTTGTCATGAGAACGTGGGTACGATTCCTGCTCAGACCACCTTACATTTCTTTCGACGAAAGTCAGCTCGCTTAGTAATGGCAACACTATCGAGTAATTAGCCATGAAAAAGCTTCTCAAAAATACCATTCGGAACCGATGTAAAACTGTAGGCTCCAATCAGTGAGTATAAAACTAGAAAGCGCGCAGCTCACTGAATGTGAAAAGCTCTCCCCAATCCCTTCATGGGATGTAATGGGAAACCATGCATTATGTTTTAAAGGCTGAACTTCATGAACGTACAAGGATATTCAGTGGTAGAAAATGAGACGAATCGGAAGGAATTTCAATAGAGGTGGGAAGAGGTTTTCTGCTGAATAGCCCGGACGAAAACTAGATAGGTGAATAAATTAAATTTGGCAAACTCGAAGATAGTCGTTTCTTGGGTGTTGTAACTAGACACTTATTTCTGAGGGCAGGTACATATGTATAAATTATATAAAACGGAATGACAAAACGACGCAGAGACATCAAAACTATGGCATTCTTTCTCAATACATGTAAAATTTCAGAACATGAAAAAAAATTATTTTATTTGATAAATTTCGATTACTGAATGGAGTTTGTAATATTTAATTGAAAACTATTTACTTCTAAAAGTTTTAAATCGAAATTGGGCTGGATCAGAATACATTATATTTAGTCATGTGAAAACTTCATGCGAATGTCTTTATTCAAACTATTGGCTATAAATATTTCGCCAAAGCGACCCATTCCAAAAACAACTAGAAGAATTGAAGGATCCGTGTGAAGCAGCTGAAATGCAAAAAAACGTAACTAAAATTTTAATTCTTTTCTCTTTCTAATAACCAGTAAATAATATCGATTTAACAGCCATATTTTCGAATTTTATTTCGGACTAAGTCTTCCTTAAGATATAGAAACTAATAGAATTCATTTGTATTCAATTACGCCATTTCTTGAACACAATTAAAAAATTGAACAATGTGATTGTTGAGTCAAAGAAATAGTTTATCAAAACATAGCATGAGAAAAAAAAGTATTATTATTTTCTATGCCTCTCAGTGACAAAATACACGTTTACCAACGCTATTGATTTTTGATTATTCATTTAAATGCGTAACCTGAGAGACAACGAAATGAGCACAGTTTATCTGCATTAGGTAGAATTCGTGTTTTTCGTCACAAGCTGTACCCATTTATTACATTTGAATAGTTTGGTCAAGGGGTACCAATGAGACAGCTGATCAAGTTAGTACTTTGAGAACATATAGAGAAGATGCTTTCAGAGAAGAAACGGTGATAGGTGGTTGGGGTGCGTTTTGCGATTTTCATTGTTTTGCAGCCGCGGAAGTCTAAAGTACAAACAACATCAAGTGTGAGTAAATTTTGTCAATTAAATCGATTAAGAAAATGGATATTCAATGAAAAAACTAAAATGCAGTGAAGTGTTCGAGTAAAATTATTTGTGTAGATCAAAATTAACACGCAAATTGTTAAAATAAAAGATTTCTCTTATTCTCTATATGTTTTCCAAGTCTTCTATGGCCTCTGTTAGTACACAAAAACAGCTGTTGCAAACTCTTGTTAATATTACTCTGTGATTTTGGTACAACAATTGAGAGCGCGAATTTGTTAATTGAAATGGATTTGGATTTTTTTCTGTGTAGCAGTCGAAAATATGGCTGTCAAAATAGTATTCTTTGCCACTTAGTAAGGGTTTCTTCTTCTGCTGTAAAAAATCAAACATTGTAGTTACATTATTTTGCGATTCAGCTAACGATTTTCCGAATTATTCTTCAGCATGAGATTGTTTTAAGTTGCTATCGGGTCTGTAAACTGAAAGAATACTCGGCCCTTCGAAATTAAATTGCATAGCCCATATAAAATATTTGATAAAATTGTTGGAATTTTTTGGAGTTAAACATCACTACGCTGTTATTTAATTTATTTTTGTTTGATAAAAATCAGTACGTTGCAGAGATGACCATGGTGAGGGCCCGAATTACCGCATCCGTTTCGTATCGAAATATGGATTTCGAAGTGTCTGTCAAGGACCACACTGATGGAAACTTGAAAAAAATCTTACAAGGACAAAATCGTATTACTCTATTGACTTGAGACACACGATCTATGTGTTATGTGTCGAATCAGTATCCAGTTTAGTATAGTGACCGCCTGTGGTGCAATGGTAGTGTGCGAGGCCCTTGCACATGAGTACGAGGGTTCGATCCCTGCTCAGACCACCTTACATTTCTATCAGCGGCAATCACATTCCTTAGTGACGGCGACACTATCGAGCATTTAACCATGAAAAAGCTTCTCAAAAATATCATTCGAAACCGGTGTAAAACTGCCGGTTGTAATCAGTGAATGTAAAGCCAGAACGCCAGAAGCTCCCCGCAATTCCTTCATGGGATGTAATGGGAAGCCGTCTTTTTAGTATCCAGCTTATAGCGCTTCCGAAATATAGATTACGTTTCGAAACGGGTGCGGTAGTTCGAACCCACATTTTTTTTTGTCAATGTTGTAACGAAATGTTTTTACAACGAAAAATGTGAAAAGAGATGTTCTGCCGGAATTAATTTTGAACAGTTTTCACACAAGAGAAAGAAAGAAAAAAGGAGAGAAACCCAAGAAAAAAACTTCAATCTGTGACATATTTCAACAAGACGGTCACTGGCGTAGAATGCATCATTAACAAAGCTACCCGTATGCATCCATTCCTTGCATCACACCTAGAGTGTCCAAACTCGGGAAACCCGGTTTTCCGGGTTTTTTGCTTTTAACCGTGTGCCGGTTTTTCAATAAACTAAATGTAATTAATATCGTTAAAAATCGTATGATTTTCGAATTTTAGTGAAATTTTGGAATTCAGAAATATTATTTCCATTTTGAATTGTGACCTAAATGACATATCCAAACAGTTTTTTTTCAAAATGATTTTATGATTTGAATTAAAATTAAAAAAATTAATTATGAATTATGAATAATATTGAAAATTTATTTTTTCAAATTTCAAAATTAAAATTATTTGATAACTAAATGTTTTAAAAATAATAAGATGTTCACACATGAACATCTTATTCAAATTTGAATATGATTTTCGATTTTAAATCATTTAATGCGAATTTGAATAAAATTTTAAATTTTATATTAAACACTTGGAATGCGTGTATGATATATGTATATTTTTTAAAATGTGATGATTTATTCGACCTTTCGTATTATATTTAAAATTAAAATGTTCGAGCGTTAGGTCTATTTTAAATTATTTTCTTCCTCAATATTTCGCTACCAATTGGATAGCATTATCACGAAAATATGCACAGTTATTAATTAAAAGTTTAATTTTAATTTGTAACTTCATTATTTTTGATTTATTTAATTTTTAGTTAATAATTGTGTTTATCTTCCCGACGATGTTACCCAGTGGTTAGCGGTATATTGAAGAATAAAATAATTTAAAATAGATCGCAATTAATTAAATAGAGTTGTGAAATTTTGAGTTTTCAAATTTCAAAATTAACCGGTTTCTTGAAAAATTGATTTTTCGAACAAACCGAAAACTGGTTTCTAAAAAATTCCGGTTGTTTGGAATCTCTTATCACACCTCAAAAGAAAAATTAAATTTTTCATCGAAATGGAAAATTGAACACAATCATTTTAAATAGCTAGACGAAAGGCTTGAAATTAATATTCATATAAGAATGCTGAACTTGCCAACTATAGTTGAATTTAAATACGAAACTTATTCGTTCAAGCAATCCAAAATAGTCCTCACCGTGACTAAACTATTTAATTTAATAAAACAATTTTCGTTGCGGCGATGAATCCAAACATTAGGTCACTTTCATTGAAGGTTATTTCTAGGCGAATACTTTCCGTCGAGCAACGAAACTTTTCCTTGCAATGCACATAATGAGTAGAAGATGATAACGAAGAGATTCTATTTACTATACCTTAATATCCTATTCAAAACGTTTTATAAACATTATTATTTAAATACAAATACAATATAAAATTATTTCATAATTTATTTAATTTTTTAGTTTGAGTTGAATTTTATTTAATTTGTTTGTTTCCTTGGATGACTGTCTGTGTAAATTGTTACAGTGATGTTTCGTGGATTGTCTCATACTTTCGTTGTTTTGTGTTTTTGTTTGAAATGTTTTAATAATCGACCTACTAGTCCAAGGGACCAACATGTTTGAGTTTTCAGTAAATATAGAAACGTCGTCACATTTGACTTTTCGAGTCACAATTTGGGGTTTTTAATTTTGTTTTCGTTTTGCAAATTTATAAAAATCAATTATTCTTTTTTCTACCTGTTTTGGTTTAACGTTTTCAGAACTGATTTCGCAGTTCAACGAAATCAAAAAACCATAAAATAAACAAAATGAAATGAAATTTAACCAAATACCGACATACATACATACTACATATATCCCTCACAATGAATGAACGGAAACATAATGAAATCATCTCGGTATATGATGATGCATTTTTAGCTAAAAGCGCTATAAAAACGTATTAAATGATAAAAACAAAACGAGGACATAATACAAATTGAAAACCGAAACGAATTGATGCGAGATGGACAGAATAAAACAACCAAAAACTATCGGAAACAATGTGGGGGGGCTGGAGGATGAATGAGGTGGATGTGGTTGTGGGATATTGGTTGGGGGCATATATAGATTTTGGGTGACTTTGGCTGTATATTTTGTATATAGTATAGAGAACAGTAGTAGGGGACCAAATCAACTTACGTGCATTCGTATTCGTTCCATAAATCAACACATTCGAATGGATCTGGACAAATGACATTCGAACATGGTTTATTTGAGGGGCAATTCTTTTCCAAATTACGCGCCATCGTTGCCTGACCCCATTGGGTGCCATTCATAGCCGGTGGCAAAGGCAAATGTTTGCCTTCCAATCTGATGGTGGAAGAGATGAAAACACACAGAGTGTTGGATGAGGGAAATAAGTGTGGATTATGAGAAACATATTTATGTAGATGTTGTAGTTGTATTTTTTTGTTTTGCATTGGCTCTTGTTTTTCTGGGTTAATTGTTTCTGACGCACATGCACAGGAGCGACAATGTCAAGGGGTTGCATTGGGGACAAAATCCAATTTGTGTGTTTCCAAAACACTATTTGATGGTTTTGCACATGCACGTACAGAAGACAACCAACCCACAACAGGGAAATGTAAATCTCTGCAAATGTGTTGGGTAATAAATTTATGTCTTACCTTATATCATCCAGACAACTCTTTTGGTAATCCGCATACACTTCGAATGTTCTGACACCTGTATACTCAGCTTTACCGCCAGCATAAACGCCCTCTTGCTTATCGACCAGCAACCATTGATGGCCGGCAAATTCGAATGTTTCATTGTAGCGGCGTCCTTCACCACCATCCAGTTCCAAAGTGGCCGCTGAACCATAACGATTTATTCTAACCACATGCCATTGGCCATCATCGACTGCCACAGCATTGAGCCATAGATCCTTCTCCTCCGTTCTCAGGGAATTCAAGTTGTAGCGGAAGTGCAAACGGGCATCTTTGATTTCCAAAATGCCATACTCTCGATTATGTTGATCACTTACACGGAATAGTTCACCATGTTGTTCGCGGGTACGGAAACGCAATTGAATTTGTGTGCTGAAACGATCAGGTTCAAAACTCAAGGCGTATTTGACATAACTCTGCTGCTTGAAGGTAGTGGGTATGGTGGGGATATTACAAGCTGGTCCTGTCCAGCCAGGGCGACATTGACATCTCGCCTCGCTTAGTGAACCCACACAATTCCCGTGTTCCCAACAACGTGCCGTCTGTTCGGACTGAGCACATACCTCTTCCGTTTGCGGACAACCAGCCACACTATTCCGCGACAGACCCGGATGGGCTAAATCATATAATTTCGAGTTGTGTACAAGATTTCTAATACAACCATCAAATCCCTTTGCCATGGGTGTATAATGCCAGAAGTATAGAGAAGGATCAAATTGTTCCCGATATAAACCTCCCACTTGCAGGGGAGCATTGACATTCAAGTATTCACTGAAGGGTGGTATTTGTCCTCGGGCTTGACAAGACATATCATCAAATTCTGGCAAAGAACCATCCTCCATTTCACTGATTTCGGCGGATTTACAAAAATCGACCACCATTCTAATATTTTCCGAATCCCAGAACAAATCAATTCTATGCCATTCACCATCATCTAATGTCTTTTTGGTTTTTACTCTCAACTCCAAAGTACCCGAACCGAAATCAATCAGCAAACGTGGATATCCTCTTTCCAGTTCCAAAGATATAAAGTCTGAGATCAACATTTCATCACGTTCCGGCGGAACTATAGGACCATTATAGATAATTAAGCCATCTGGTTTGCGTGTTATAAATTCCAAATTCAAATGAGATTCATCACACATTTCCAAGGGAGGATACCAAGCCCATCCATTGCCACGGAAGCTTCTTGTAGTCTGTTGGCATCTAGGCCCGGTGTAGCCCACGGGGCAGGAGCAATGGGGTCCAAATCGGGTATCCACACATCTACCGCCATTGTAGCAAGGCGTGTTACGGCAGTTTTCGGGTTTGGAAAAGTTTCGCGCTCCACAAGTGCACTCGGCCAAGGTATCCACCCGTACGCCTACCAAAGCAGTTTTATTGGCATTAACCATATAAGGCAAAGAACTGATATCCAAGGTATTTGTGCAGGAACCTTCACACATTTGATTCTCATACAAGCACTCATCAATGCCCACCATGGTGATGTTAATGCCCACATCCTTTTCGATCTCTTCGCGATTCATTAACACAATACCATTTAGACGGACGGGTTTGTAATAAGGCGAGCCGTGGGCGGAAAATCTAACATCTGTTAGAGGTGGATGTTTCTTCTTCAACTGGACACTGAATATATCAACATTTTCTCGATCAGTATTCAACAAATCAGCTAACTTGTCACGGAACCGATCCATTTTTGATCTACTTAACGACTGTGTTCTATAATTCCATACACGAATGAAATCTTCATCTGAAATACCGGATATTCTGACGGAACCTGAATTAATGACCGCCTCATGAGGTATCTCCCGTACGGTCACTGTAACATTGGCCGGCACATCTGTCTGGGTGTGTTTACGATCGTAAACCTTGAAGCGCAAATGATAACGTCCTTCCCGTGTACCAGCTCTCATAGTCACCATACCCGAATCTTCGTCTAGCTTGAAACGTGGATGCTCTTGAGATTCCCAATAGAATTTCTTGTCTGGTAAATCCCAATCATCCAAATCGTAAACATAAACACGGCCAATTGGTGTATCGGGTGATTGTCCCTGATA
This sequence comes from Phaonia tiefii, assembly GCA_963931995.1. NCBI lineage: Eukaryota > Metazoa > Arthropoda > Insecta > Diptera > Muscidae > Phaonia > Phaonia tiefii. Next base: position 315,112,954 of record OZ008368.1, on the reverse strand, counting down.
GTTATAGGCAAATATATCCTTGGATCCAGGTTGCATTTTGTTGTCATTAACATCACCAATGATGACTGTTAAAGTACTGGTGCCAGTCATTGCCGGAGAACCGTGATCTTTGATCACAATGGGAATCATGTATTCCTTTTGTTGTTCGCGATCGAAAGAGCGAAGCGATGAAATGACAGCCATGCCGTCACCGTTGGCACCCTCTGTTAGCGAGAAATTGGGGAGTAAAGAAGATGAGTCAGTATTGAATAGGATGTACATTTTCAAATAAGTAGGAGTTTTGAAAAACAATATCATTGACATATAGGTTTGTAATTATTTAGTAGGGTGGAGTGAAACTAAAAAAAAGTCACACTAGGGAAGAGATGTAGTTTGGAATCATTAATAAGGGGGAAATAAGGAAACAATTTGTGAACAAAAATTGAGGTCCTTACAATTTGGAAATTTCCCCTATTTTGGCGTTGATTAAACAAAATCGTAAAAAATAATCGAAATTTTAAAGCTTGATCTTATTCAATACAGAAGTATTTGAGGCAAAGAAGAGTATGATTGACCAATGTTTCTAGTTTTGGTGTAGATTTCACAGTTAAATCCATTTTTTTTGTAGAAGAAACGATTTGGCCTATTTGCACTCTCGAATTTTACGAACATATTTCCTTTTTTTTATTTCTCCATGAGCGGGTCTGATTGATAGCAAAATTGTGAATATTTATTGACCAGAAACTCCATAATCGGTTCAGGGTTTCAAACGATACACGCCTTCAAACATGAGTATTTTTTAAATTTTCCTTAAAATGGCCAATTGCAACCTTTTGAAAGAAAATAACAAGTATGAATTGCTGAAACACACATTTGTTCACAATTTAGCCACCAATGAGACCCGTTCATGGAGAAATTAAAAAAAATGTATGGTCCAAAAATTGCATAAAGTAAAATGGGCCAAATCGCCCCATCTTCAAAAAATTGTCTTGGCATTGAAATCGCCAACAAAGCTTGTTTGGGTACTAACAACCTCAAACTTTGAAATTTCGAATAAGTTGATTTGTTAATTTTTAGTTTTTTTTAATTCGAAGCGAAAATTAACAAATTCCAAGGACGTGCCGCGGACCTCAAAATTTTTTGAAAAAATGTTTCCTAATTTTCCCCTTGTTAAAGATCCCAAACTACATTTCTTTCCAAGTGTGAAAATCAAAAAAAAAATATATTTTCACTCCACCTATTATACAGCCTTGAACACATGTTTATGTTCAACCCCTTAAAATATGCTACAGTACAGTATGCTCCAGTAATATCTGGAAGCAATGTAAGGTCTATCAAAATTCTTATGGGGGAGAGAATTAAAGGAGCTATAACTGACACCTTCGACTCCTCTTCTTTGCTTCAATACGTTTGTTTGGGTACTGAACAACCTGAAACTTTGAGATTTCGAATAAGTTGATGCGTTTATCTTTAGTTTTGTCTTAATTCGAAGCCAAAATAGCGAAACTTTACCAATTCCAATCTGACATTTTTTTTAAAAATTTTTCCTTATTTTCACCTTGTTAAAGATCCCAAACTACATTTCTTTCCGAGTGTGGAATTGAAAAAATTATATTTTCACTCCACCCTATTATAAAGCCTTGAACATATGTTTATGTTCAACCCCTTAATGTATGCTACAGTATAGTACAGTATGCTTCAGTAGCATCTGGAACCAATGATGGTCTATTAAAATTCTTATGGCGGAGAGAATTAAAGGAGCTATAACTGTCACCTTGAACTCCTAATATATATGCGCATAAGCCTCTCAAAAACTAAGAAAGCCCAACAGGAGGATTAAACTGACCAACCATCCCGCTTTAGGCGGGATTATCCCTACTTTCGATGTCTCGACCCGCCTTGGATTTCAATCACGCTTTTTACAAAGAACTTCCGCTTTATAACATTTTTGTCTTTAGGAGAAGTAAAGTTTAATTTAGCTTGGAAGTTATATTTTATATTTATATTTAATTTAAATTTTCATTGTGAGACAGGTTAAGTAAGATATACCAGTAAGATTAACGGGTACATAGTTTAGCCACAAAGGACTGATGTAGACAGATTTAGTCATCATATTGGTACATGCCAAAACCTTTTTGTGCGTAATGCGCCCAACCAACCATGCTGAAGTCAAACTTACCTTTAACATGTGTTACGTATGCTTTGAGCAATGCTAATTCTAGGCCCTTGAGGGTATGCAACATTTTCCACTTTATTTAAACTTTTTTTAGTCTGAGCCATCACCTGTTTCAACTGTGAAAAAATAAATTTTTAACCCGCTTCAGTATCAAAAAATCTATCTAACTTAACCAGCTGCGATATTACATGCGATAGAAGTTTTTTGACACTCACTCAGAAAGTGTAACTCTACTTTTTGCTCGTTCAAGTTTACAAATTCATATTTCGTTTTATATGATAATTTATTAGATACTGTGCAAATTTTTACGAATTAATTGTAACATTTTCATCTAATTTGACCTCGAAAAGTTAATCACTTTCTTAATTTCTTGCTACATAACGATGCAATGCAATTTTGCTTTGCTACGATTTACGATTTACGATGTAATTGGGTTGAGAGACGTGTCCTCCTGCACCGCGACCAAGGTAGATCTATTGTGCGCCCTCCATTAAAGTTTAATTCATGGTATCATTCAGGAACTTTACAATATCCTTCACCGCTAGTTTTTTATATGCGTCCTCCATAACTTCGGATCCGCCAAGTATCTTAAGTCTCTGGTAAGCAAAAGCAGGGCACTTCGCAAGTATATGTTCCATGGTTTCATCGTCCTCCAAACAATATCTGCATGTACCCTCCTCCGCTATTTGCATCTTATTCAACATGAAGTTGCATGTGTAGTGTCCAGTGAGAGCTCCACATAGGAGCCTTAGATTGGGTCTGTTCAATTGAAGAGCATCCTTGCTCCTTTTTTCATTGGGTGATAGGAATTTTTTCGAGTGTTTGAGTGGTCCTTTTTTGATCCAAAACTCCTTCGATTCTCCTTTTGTTACTTTTGTGATCATTGTTTTAATGTCCTTTTTAGTGAAGCCATATTGAGGATTTGGGCCTATGAATGGCCGTTGCGCTCCCAGTCTTGCTCTTTCGTCAGCCAAGTCATTTCCATCAATCCCACTGTGCCCTGGCACCCATACAAGTGTTACCTTGTTATTCTCTGCCAGCTGATTTAGGGCCCTATGGCCTTCCAACACTGATTTGTGGTGAAAGATGGGTTTGTTCAGTGCCTTTAGAACTGCTTGACTATCTGTCATTATGTTTATTTTCGTTCTTGTTAGATTTCTGTCTAACAGCGTTTCTGTAGCCGTGTTGAGTGCGTATAATTCTGCTGTGAATATTGTAGAATCCTTGCTTAGGGGAATCTGGAGCCTACACCTGGGTCCTAATAAACATTCGATGAATTGTTTACTAAGCAAACTGTCAAAGGATTCTCTACACAAATATACTAGACAGGCAATGGAGGGAAAAATGTAAAGTGCAACAAAAGAATAGAGTGGTAATTAAATTGCCAAACATTTTACAACATTTGCAATTCACACAGAAAACGAAATCAACTCCTATTTCGTTCTACCCACTATTGTCAGAATGAGGGACGGAAAAAAGACTGTGTTGCCTCATATCCTTGATCCTTGCAACAAAAAACTTTCAATAGTTACTTTGTTACTGCACTCACACCAAACCATAGAAAAAAATTGTGATTGCCCTGCTGTGAGTAATACGAGTACGAAATTTGATAATTGGATTTTAATATCAAAAGTTAATTTTCGTATAAAAGAAGAGAAACGAAAAATGTATTGACTTTTACACAAAGTAACGGAAAGTAGGGAAGAACCAAGGGATTGTGGTTTCCAGTTTGCTTAAATAATATATTCAGATAAGGTCATAGTAAAGAATGGATATTTTTGTAAACTTATTGGATGGCTTTGTTTAGGGTGACCATCGGGAGTATCAATTTAATGGAATTAAACAAATAAATTCTAAATATAAGGGAGTATAGAACATTTGCTATGCATTTGAGACAATGTATGTAATTGCTAACTTGTAAGGTATTGCGTGACGTCAGGTAAATTTAAAAATTTCAGTGGATTGTTAATTAAAGTAAATTTGATTATAAAGTATTTTGTTTAAATGCCACCATTTTATATTGTATTATTTATTTATATTATATGTTTCTCTTTAAAACCTAATAGAAGTATGCTTTGAATTTCGATTCTTCGAGAGCCCAAAAGAATGCAATACCAAAGTAACGATACTTCAAAAGGTTTGTGTAACAGTGAACAAATTGTTTTAGTTAAAAAAAATGCTTAGCTCTTAAAACAATTTATTTTGATTTATTCTAACTAGTTACAACGACAACATAATTTGAATTATAGTTACTCTCACTTAAATGACCTCAAAAGTATGCAACGTATTTTGTAACAAATGTAAAATGTACACATTTTGCAGTTTACCCTTTTTCTGTTAGTTGGACCCTGCCCCTCTTTTAACACACTAAAAACATTTCCAAACCTTATACCCCGGCAATTAGCAAGTTTTTATTTGTTTGCAAAAACCCAGTGATTTGTATTTGAATTAGCAAACAAAAGTTCATGAGTTTTTCAACAAATACAGTACAACCAACATTTACAAGTAGCTTTTGTATTTAAAGCTTAAAAACCCATTTACTTTGGATTTGTAGCTCTCAATTTAAAGCTCGGAGGCTTGCCAAAGTTTTACGAAATCGAAAATTAAACAATATGAATACCACAACATAGAATGAGATGTTAAAATGTACATATGTATTAATGTTTGAGAGTGCTTAAGTAACTTGCAGCATGATTATTGAAAGTATGGAATAATTGATGGGATTTGGACAATAAGTTTTTCGATTTCCTGCAACTATAGAAATCCACAAAATATGGCCCATCCCTTAAGGTATGCTTTAAATTTATTAGCTAAGGAAATATTTAAAAGGCATATTTAAAGTTGCGCCTTATATTTCGAGGGATTATATTGAATAACGGTTGTCTAATAAATCACAATATTCTTTAAAATAAGCTCTAACAGTAGTAGGCATTTTTAGACTTCTCTTCCATACTTAGGTGCTTAAAAGTTATGCTAAATTTTTTGTTTAGTTGTTTTTTTATATATATATATATATAAGGTAAATTTGTACTCACTTTGATCCTGTTCCACTTTGAAGGAAGCACGAATTATATCATCAGCACTGGGATCCAAACGGAATTGGAACGGCGGACCATTGCTCTTAGAGCGATCATCATCATCTGTCGCCAAAATCTCTACTACCTTACGAGGCGGCACATGCTCGGGCAACACTGGTCGGTAATCCTTTAAGAATTTCGGTGCATTATCATTGATATCCTGAACAATAACTGTTAAAGTAGCCGTCGCCGTCTTGGGAGGAGATCCATCATCAATGGCCAATATCTTAACTTGATGTCTGGGTACTACTTCACGATCCAATGAACGTTGTATTGTAACTGAACCATTTTGATTGATAGCAAATTGACGCTGTCTATCCGAAGAACGATCAATGGAATAGGAAACCTTACTCCTACCACCCTGGTCTGGATCTGTGGCTTTGAATTTCTCCAATTCTGTGCCCACCTTAGTATCCTCAAATACAGATACCTCAACGTTGGCTCTTTCGAAATGAGGTTTATTATCGTTGATATCTCGTAATTTTACCACGACCCATGAATAGGCAACATGGTATTTGTCATTATCATTATCTTCTCCCTTATCGTTGACTTGAATGCGGAATCTAAAGCCATTCGATTGTAATTGATCTTCGTAATCCAAAGGTTGGACAATTTTCAAGGAACCAGTACCATCATTATTGCGCACCATTGTAAATTTATCGGCACCATAACCACTGTTGTCTATAACCTTGTATTGGAACTTATTCGTTTCATCTTCATCATGCACCGTTACCGTTAATATAGGCATTTCCGGTAGTGTAGTACCATCCGTTTCGTCCACCTCCGTAAACCATTCATCTTTCGTAAACTGCGGCGGCATATCATTTATATCTTTCACACGTATTGAGGCCGTCCCCGTCCCCTTTAACCCTCCACCGTCCATTGCCACAACTTGTATGGAATAGTCTGGTGTTCGCTCACGATCCAAACAACATACGGCTGTCTTAATAACACCAGTATCTGGTTCTATTTCAAATATCGGCGAACCTGTTTCTTCTTCTATTACATTTTTCTCAATGGAATATACAAGTTTTGCGTTTGATCCCTCATTCGGATCATCATAGTCTACGGCAGTCATTGTCATCACCACCATGCCAGCAGTACCATTTTCTGTGACATTACCAAAGTATACACCTTGTGGGAAAATGGGTGCATTATCATTGATATCCTTGAGGTTGACTTGAACATCAGCGTAGCCTACCAAACCTTCACCGCCTTCATCTTGGGCAAAGACAGTGAAACGCCATTGCGGTCGGCCATTAGGTTGATCTCGATCGAGGGGCTACAAAGAAAATTTAAACGAAAAATGATTAGGAAATATTTAAAATAGAAAAAATAAACATAACTTTTAAACTGATGATTTATCCCAAATATAAAATAAAAATTCTTTTTTTTAATACGAAAAGCCGACAGACCAGATCTTCGTGTACCCCTTTTTATTCATATACTCGTTTAAAAAATATCACCTATAATAACGCATGCACGCTGAAAAATATTGGCCCCAACAACATATTGCACGAAACATGTACATGTTTGGAAACATTGTTTCCGTGAATTGAAGATCTTCTGCCTTTTTGTTTCATTGTTGTCTGTCACGTTCTTCCTTTTAGCGGTTTTCAACAAATAAAATCACATTTGCGTCTCAAGAACATATATTATCGGCTACTATTCATTGTTTATCAAACATATTATATTGAATAGCAAACCGAATGTGTTTGGGCGCAAGTATAGTATATTTGCGACAAGCTACAAACACGTTATATTTGCATCCAAACAACAAAAAAGGCCAGATTTTTCAGCGTGTACACGTTCAAAAATATCGGCCCAAGCAACATGTTGCATATATATGTTTGCAAACATCGTTTTCCAGAATTTGAGATCTGCTGCTTTTATTTTCTTTATTGTTTTATTTTAAGCAATTTTCAACAAACAATACCACATTTGGGTCAGAAATATACATAGTATTAACTATTAATCATTGTGTCCCAAAAATATTATATTGAATAGCAAACACAATGTGCTTGGACACAAGTATAATATATTTACGATAAGCTACAATCACGTTATATTTGCATCCAAACAACAAAAATATACAAATTTTTCAGCGTGTATAGATCGAATTCTGAGACAACTCGAAACAAATCGGGTTAAGACAGTCGGTGGTCTTCAGTGTTCTAGCTTCGCCCTTTTGGGTGATCGGACGTAAATTTGCGACCTTTAAAGAGGACGGAAAGATATCCTCACGGTATAAAAAGTTGTACAATGAATAAAAAGAATGGGGAATGGACGAGCTAGGGCTGAAAAAGTCTAACTGAATACAACTGACATACAAGCCGGTGGATTTATATACGCCAGGCCCTGATAAAACCTGCTTAATAATATTTGTTCGAAAAATATCTCAGACATCGAAGTGAATACTTGATCCGTTAAGAGGCTATCAACCCTTTCAGCAAATACGAGTCCGTTGTAAAAATATAGTAGTCATCAACCGGGTCTGGAAATATTTGACTGCCAATGCCCAGCTTTACGAATAACTCTCTTACCCCATTTTGAGTCGCGTTGAAAAAGTTGTGCATTTATTATTGAAAATTACTTTTCTATGGCAATTAGGATCCGTTGAACTCAAATCCTCGTCAGAATTTTGCTATCTCTGAGTTGAGTCGCGTTGAAAAAGTTGTGCATTTATTATTGAAAATTACTTTTCTATGGCAATTAGGATCCGTTAACCTCAAATCCTCGTCAGAATTTTGCTATCTCTGATAGTTTCACCGATATCGGCTGTTTGAAAACCATTTGAACGACCCCAATATTTTTCCGACAGACGGCTTCTGCTACTTCAACAAAATCTTGTACCCTTTTCTTCAAAAGTAATATATTTTTGAAAAAATAATTATTTTAGTGCGTCTTATTTTCCCTTTAGAAATTTTGGGTTTTTCAACACCGCTTGACCCAACAAAATTTCCTTTAGCAGAGTATCATTGCTTTTTGCATCGCGTATATATCGTCCTAGAATAAAACTGAGTTGAAAGTTGCTGCTCGAAAACTCGAACAGTGGCTCAAAGAGGGTTAACTTCTGTTACAAACAACCAAAATCTCTCGGTTTAGCACGGCGGCATTTTTGTAAAGAAACCCTGCACGCCTGACTACTCAAGATCATTTTGATATAGCCTTGCTTCAGTATCGTATTAGTAATTGTGTTCAAAAAATTTAAACTTCGGTTTTGGGTTTCTTCGTAGACCTGACAGCAACGTTGCACGCCAGGTTAGAAAACTCAAATGAGGTAACAGGGGACACCCGGTTGGAACGAAGTTCCAACACGCCTAAGGCGCCAGTTGGAAAATACGATAATTTAAACGGGTCTTTAATCTTTTTTTAAAATGATAAACTTTTTTTAAAAATTTTTTTTTTTGTAGAATGTATTTTTTTTTTAAAGAAGTATATTTTGAGGTCCTTTTTCTAGGAATGAATATGTGTTAATGTTCACGAAAAGGTCGTTTTTTAAAGAGAGGTACTTGTTTTATAAAAAGCTAATGTTTTTTTTTAAGAAGAGGTACCATATTTAATAAGAAGTACTTTCTGTACGAAAAAGCCATAAGAGTATGAATTTTTTTACAAAGAAGTAATTTTTTTTTAAGAACAGCTACTTTTTAAAGAGGTGGTACTCTTTTTAGGAAAAGGTTGTGTTTTTAAGAAAATATACTTATTTTCAGAAAGGCTACTTATCTGAAAAAAAGAAAATGTATTATTTTATTTTTAAGAAAAGGTACTTTTAAGAAAAGGAATTTTTGTAAGAAAAGGTATTCTTTTAAGAGAAGGTATTTTTTTGAAGAAAATGTTTTATTTAAGAAATGGGAATTTTTTTACAATTGCTCGTTATTTCAAGAATAGCTAAATTTTTAAAAGCGCGTACTTATCTCAAGAAAAGTTATTGTATTTCACAAAAAATGTACTCTTTAAAAAACATTTTTTTTTGAAGAAAATACAAGTTATTGTAAGAAAATTTACTTTTTTAAGAAGAGGTACTTATTTAAAAAAAATAAGTTTTTTGAGAAAAGGTACTTTTTGTAAGAAAATTTACTTTTTTTAAGCAAAGTTACTTCTTTATTGTAAAGTATTTTTGTTAAGAAAAGGTACTTTGTTTAAGAATATGAATTGGTTTTTTTTTTGAGAAAATCTACTTTTTTAAGAAGAGGAAAATTTGCTTTTTTTAAGCAAAGTTACTTTTATATTGTAAAGTATTTTTGTTAAGAAAGGGAACTTTGTTTAAGAATATGAATTGTTATTTTTTTTTGAGAAAATGTACTTTTTTAAGTAAAAGTATTTTTTTTTTAAGAAAATATACTTTGTTTACGAATATAAATAGGTATTTTTTTGAGAAAATTTACTTTTTTTACGAAAAGGCACTTATTTAAGAAACTTTAATTTTTTTAATCTTTTTTCACTTTCTTTCTATTGGGTTCAAAACTACAATGTGTACTAAATCTTGGTTACAGGCTCCACCTAGAAAACCTACCATTAAACAAAAACTTTCCTAACATATGTGAGGCATCTAGTTAATCTAGACACAAACCAAATCAAAAGTAAACAATATAGTTGATAATAGTGGGTTGTAACATAAGAGTGTTAAAACAAAAGTTATTTATTTTTTTTTAATTTTTTCAGTTTTTCCCGCAACGACCGATAAGAAACTACGTTCCGAAAATATTTATTAGAATATGATGATAGTAATGTCAGCCATTCTTCTCAATTTGTAGACGCTCTACGAATCCGAATGGTTATAACTCGATAATGTCGCCTTCACTTAGCGAACTAACTATCGCCGAAAAAATTAAAGGTAGCCAGAGAGAGCCACATTCTCATTTACAAAAGTCTCGCGCTCTAACCGAGGATCGCATTGGCTCGACCTCGAGCCGTAGCCAAACTTGAAATTGTTGGAACTGGGATTTGAACTTACATTGGCGTACGATAGTTCCGAAGAGTTTGAGTCTTCCCAGCAGCCCCTTTGCGTTTTATGCCAGTGACAGTCTTGTTCAATTGTGTCACTATTTGCAGTTTTTCGTTTTCGATGTTTCTCTCGTCTTTCTCTCTCTCTCTTTTGTACACTTTCATTTGACACCAAATACGGATATGAAACACCAAATTAAACTTTTGAATTAATTGTAATTTTCCACGTAACCCCAGCGTCTGACGGTCACAAGTTTTGGGTCTTTATTCTTTGTGTCTAGACTACCTAGATGTCTCACATATGTTGGGAAATTTCTTGTTTAATGGTAAGTTTTCTAGGTGGAGCCTGTAACAAATATTTAGTATATATTGTAGTTTTGAACCCAATTAAAAGTAAATTTAGAAAAGCCAAAGTAAAAAAAGTTTAAAAATTAACATATTCTTAAATAAGTGCCTTTAAAAAAAAAAAATTTCTCAAAAAAATGCCTACACATATTCTTAAACAAAGTACCTTTTCTTAAAACAAGACTTTATCTTAAAAAAGTACCTTTGTTAAAAAAAGTACATTTTGTTACAAAAAGTACCATTTTATATTATAAAGGGTATTATAAATAATTACCCTTTCTTAAAATATTAAATTTCTTACAACAAATAGCATTTTCTTAAAAAATTACAATTTCTTTAAAGAGTACCTTCTTTGTGGACCAAATAACATTTCTTGAGATAAGTATACACTCTTAGAAATGTACCTAATCTTGAAAAAATGAGCAATTGTAAAAAAATTCGCATATCTTAAAAAAACCTTTCCTCAAAAAGATACCTTCTCTTGAAAAAATACCGTTTCTTACAAAAATTCCTTTTCTTAAAAGTACTTTTTCTTAAAAATAAACTAATACCGTTTGTTTTTTTGAGATAACTACTAGCCTTTCTCAAAATAAGCACACTTTCTAAAAAAATATAACACTTTCCTAAACAGAGTAAAGCTTCTTTAAAAAGTACCTGTTCTTAAAAAAAGTACATCTTTGTAAAAAAAATTCATACTCTTATGGAGTTTTCTCACAGAAAGTACATCTTCATAAAAAAAGGACATTTTCTTAAAAAAACACATTGGCTTTTATTAAAAAAAGATCCTCTCTTTAAAAAATTATCTTTTCTGGAAAATGTAATACATATTCTTACAGAAAGGGCCTAGAAATATACTTTGTTTTCTTAAAAAAACATTCCATAAAAAACAAATTTTGCTATGAAAATTTTGTCATTTTACTTAAACATACATTTAATTTATTATATTTTCCAACCGGCGCCTTAGGCGTATTGGAACTAACTAGTGCATAATATATAGAGAAAGGAACTTCGATCCAACCGGGTGTCTCCTGACACCTCATGTTTTTAGTTTGAAAGACAATGTCTTAAGGTACACTAGACATAATCTATACTAATTATTCTCGTGTTATTAGTTTCATATCCCGTAATATATTAAAGTTCTCTTTAATATACAATAAGTACAAAAGTACAAAAGTTCACTTCAGTTACTCAAAACTTAACAATCACTAGTACTCTTTAGCCAATCAGACCTGTCACTCGCATCTGTATAATTTTATGTTTTTAAAACAGACTGACTCAGTCTCGCCGGGAATCAGCTATTTAAAGACGTTCCAGCTATTTCCAGACCAATCGCATAGTTGCCATCTGTTTTTGCACATTCGCAATTCTAGTGTTGCGTAAATCGCAGAGCAGCGCATATATTCTTGTATGTTTGAAATACTGGTACATATTGGCGAGATTGCAACCAGTCAGCTTTTCAATTGGAAGTGACGGCATATTTTTAGACATAAGTAAGTAACATTACGATAATCAATTTGCAATATGTTAACATTCCAAAATTATTTGCACATAGACGTTCGTTAACCCAAACCTGCCAAAGCATCTATCGTAGCAAAATCATTTAAAATACCTTAAACTTCCCCTGATAGCTTTAATATTCCAAAATTTACTACAGGCAACAAAGCTATAAGAGGTATTTATATTTTCAATGACTTTCTGCTTAGCAGCCAAAAAGTAGGCAACGTTTTCTAACAGTCATGTTGCGATACAAAAAAAAACGAATACCCATTATTTTTCAAAACCATGCTCAATTTACTCTAATTACGTTCTATATAAATAATGCAGAAGCATGGAGATATATAATTTATCTCAAATTTATCGCAATATATATGGTTGACAACCTAAATGTATGCAACCGTTGTCCGTTTACATATTATTTTGTATTTTGTGAAATACACATAAACTGAGTGATTTATCTATCAGCGGCTGACTAATTGCTAGCACCCTTTGTTAACAAAATTAAAAACTATACATTTTCAAAGCCAACCTATTAGTTTGTCAGATTTTGGAATTCACATCAAATTAAAAATGAAATACCTGCCATAGAGTGGTGTTTCGCTTACATAAATTAACCTGTTTGGGGGATAATGCTACTTAAAGCACAAGGTTTTGTTTTGCATTTTCCCCACAAAAGGGGTAAAACATATGGGTATATCCCATTGCCAGTGTCACAGCAGATACATATGCCTGGATTGGTCCTGATCCTGCCATCTCCAACATCTGTCATAAGCACCATGACAACCACAAAATGCATTGCACTACATATTTTACGTGTTTTATTGTTGGGGGAATTTCATAAGCCATTCCGTTGCTGTCGTCTGTTGGTGTAATAAGATAAACAGGCTAGGGCGTGTCACAAAGAAGTGGAAATGAAAATGGAAACATCCTACAGTAGCAGCTACATGCATATATATGGGTATGAGTTACATATGCCACTGTGTTGCCCATACCGACATCTGGTGATGCCATTCATTTTGAATGCGTTTATGTTGCCTTTAGTTCTCCGGATGGCTTTATTATTGCCGTTGTTGGAGTTTGGGGTAAAAACTAAATTTATTATATGGTAACTACTATGGTCTGAATGCCTCTTTAGAGAGTTTTATTTAATTTTCGCATTAAAATTGTCTAATGAATCTTTGGGAGTACGAGATCCCTATAATGCATCGGATATCCCAAGCTCTGGCAGATTGGGGTATTCCATCCTTCCTTCCCAGTGGTAAACACAAATTACAACATTTTGTTGGAAGTACTTTATGTGTCTGCGTTTTCTTTTAGCGGTTACAACATGAAAGCAATTCGGGTTATTTGTGCTTTTTTTTTTGTTTGCGGATATAACTAAAACATTTATATTTGTCTCACGAAATTACCATTTAAAAGGAATGACATATTATGTACAACTGGCACTTTGTGGGAAACATTTTCCTACTGGCATCAGAAGAGCTGTATTAATAATGCTACCCATCCACCTATAGTTCAGTTGTACAACCATACTACCATAGTCCGTTTTGATACAAACTAATTGCTACACGAAAATTGGATCAGTTTTAATTTGATGTAAGGTTCTAAACTCTAAAAGGTTTTAAATGAACATGTCACATTTTCGGGGAGACAGTTGGCTTTTACCATATGACCAGGATTTTCTTAATATATAGATCGAAAATGTTGTGAAACTTTTAAATTATTGTTTGGTATTGAGTTTTAAACTATCGTGTTATAATACCGTGCATTTTGCAAAGTATGCAATGTGTTTTAATGTTTACTATATCCCTAAAGTAGGCTTTACAAAATCATTGTGATGTATCAATAAAATTGGGCAATTAGTTTAGTTGAGCGCTTAAAGTGTATACAAAACTCAGTGTTCATATTTGTTCTTATTGGAGCAAAAAAAATCGTAATATTGTTTCCAACTAAACTTGATTTATTATCACACTCAATGATTAAATAGTGTAGGAAAATTTTGATAAACAAATCGAATATGACAGTTTTGTATGACTAAATTTTATGTAAATTAATTATATTGACAATTATAATTTGTAGTTTAATTTACATGCAAATTTAAAAAAAATTTAAATATCATCGGCAATTGTACTTATTTTCAAAGCATTTCCCTCATATTGGCAGTTTGGGTTTCCAAACATTTTATAATTTTTTTTTATGAATTTGAAAGTATTACGTTGGAATATCTATCGAAGCCACAAACCTCTACATATAAAATACTTTAAAAACAGATTCGCCAGCAGTCAAACCAATTAAAAACAATGAAAACCATTCCCATGTTCCATTACAATTGGCAACCCATTCCACAACACGCATTGGCATTGCCTGGACAAATTGCACATTCAAAATTTTTTTTAGTTGCCATTGCGAACAATGTTAACTCTTTGCATGTGCATTAGATAAAGTAATGTAAATTGACATCCAATGCAAATTAAAAAAGCACATGTATGCTATATTTACAGAAATGTTCATTTACATGTATTACATGTGATAAGTGTGGGTACTGAGGTATACATGGTGAAGTGCACAAGTAGTTCTTTTATCTCGAAATAGAAGATTTGTTTTATGATCCGGTTCTTCTTTAAAATACTTTAAACATTTTTCTTTTATTTTTACAATTTAAAAAACTTATCCGAAAATGATAACAAAATAAAATGATTTAGTGGAGCAAAAAAAATACAAATATATAAAGATATATCTCTCAGCCTGTTTATCTATCTCGAACAAAAGCTTTCGTTCGTGTTCTAGACGAAAGAAAGTTGATTTGGGTTTCGCAATCTTGACGTTTCATGTCGAATGAAACCATAAAAATTTTCAAATCTTTTTAGTACAAATTCTGGTTTCTCTAATTCGAATATGCTTACAGTTGAGAACAAGCACAGAGTCAGGCGAACCAAAATTTGGACATAGAGGAACCGAATTTGAGTCGAATGCGGGTGACTGATTTTCGTTCGCTTAGCTTTTCGTTCGAGATAGATAAGCAGATTGTATTAGCTCAAAAGGGGGTTGAACTTTGGAAACTGTGTCGAAAAATTCGTTTTTTAAATAGTCCCCCTTTCCGAAGACTCTTTTTTTGGCTTGGAAACAAAACACGTTAACATCCTAAGAGTATGCTTTACTATTTATGTTAGTTGGTAATAAAGTTATTCGAATTAAGCTACGTTGTGGAAAACCAAATGCAAATAACAGGAAAGAAATAAAAATGATTCCAACTACTTCCGAGAACAGATTGGAAACGAATGAAAAGTTGTCTCTTCTTTCTAAGCCTCCTGTATGCTGAAATTGTATAAGGTGTCTTAAATAGAATACACTTTTTCATTTTAAAATAAAATGAATAGTTTTCGAGATAGTTGTGATTTTTCTATTGGATTGTAAAGAGACATGTTCCGATTTAGTAGGGAATAAAATAGCCCTCAACTGACAGGCCGGGTTTGATGACAGACCATTACACTTTCCATGAAATTTTCCATAACCTTTTCATATAGATGTGGCTTTATGTCACCGATGACGCGTTGGATCTCGGATTTCAGCTCAACAAATGTTTCTGGTTTATTCGCATAAACCCGAGTTTTCACAAAACCCCAAAGAAAAAAATCGCACGATGTTAAATCGTCACATCAGATATTCTTGAGATTATTTCTGTGGTCACAAGGCATAACAGCATATGTCTATTTTTGCAGCTTTTTAGGAGAGCTTTTTAAGGGTTCAACATTCACTTGTAATGTAGTGATTGATCGAGATTTGCTAATAAATCTTTTCGAATATCTTGGGAACTACAAATTGGATTATTCATATTTGGATTATATAGTGTGCAGTACGATATATACAGCTCGATTCTCGAAAAATTAAATTTGAGCAGATTTGTTCTGGAAATCGTTGCTGAAATAAATCGATTGTCATATGCGCGGTGTGGCAGATGGCCCTGTCTGGCTAAAACCACATGTCGTTCAAATCCATGCCGTCTAGTGGAGGCCGCAAGAACTCCGTCAATATGTTCCTGTAACGAATACCGTTCACAGTCACTGCAATTTCGGCCTCATCTTCAAAAATGTAAGGCCTTATCAGATTGCAAGAGGATTTTGTATATTCACGAAGCCATTCACATAGAATGCGCTTCATCGGAGAATATGAGGTTTTTTGAAAATTTCACATTGACTTAATTTTTCTCCATTACGAACGAATTGCTGGTGCTTTCCACGGTCTGCTGGTTTCAGCTCCTGGATAATCTTCTGCGCATAAAGGTTGAGGTCTTTCGTCAAAATTCGAAGTTGTCGAGAACGAGAATTTGAAGTTGTCGATAACGATACCGAATTGAGGTTTTCGGGGTTTCGGCGACACTCTCGTTTATAGCAGTAATGTCTTCAAGAGACCGATCGCAACGTTGACGCATGGGAGTCTTACTGTCCATCACCGAACCAGTTTCTTCAAATTTTTGGCCGCGCTTGACTACACAATTTATTTTAAAATGTGCGGCAAAAAAGAATCATTGAGTGCCAATTCGGGGTAGATGACCCATAAAATCCATGTTTTGATCGTCAAAATCGTGATTGTTTAAACTGATGTGTAAGAGCTAGCATTGTTGTAATGGAGAATGATTCTTCTTTGAGGTCCAATTTCGTAGTTCACCAAAAATGTCTGTCAAACAAATATTTTGTGTACCATTCAGAATTGACCGTCCCAAGTTTCTATAATTACACTGTTGCCACACTTGCATTGACGTGCTTCGTGCGCCAACATATTTTGTTGGATTAGGCCCGTGTTAGAGGACCCATACAGTTGATTTCTGTTTACTATCAGATTCATATGCATACATCAATAATATGTCGCCTGTTGTAATCTTATAGAAATTTTTGAAACACCGCCATTGAAGTTTTTCAACAATTCCTGCACCAAGCCTTTTTTGAGCGATTGGCAAATTATGCGGTATCCACAGCGAGCCAATTTGTTTAACTGCCAAATGTTCATATTGTATTAAATGTATGTTAGTGAAAGTTATACCCAAGGTTGCGTCTATCTTACGATATGTCACATGACTATCTTGCAATACCAGTACATGTACAGAGTCGAAGTTTTCTGGCACAACAACCGATAACTGACAACAAATAAATAAATGGATTACCATTTCATCCCAAGAAGGAATTGGGGAGAGCTTCTCACAACCGGTGAGCTATGCGCTTTCTAGTTTTTATACTTACTGATTGGGAACTACAGTTTTATCACCGGTTCCGAACGGTAGTTTGAGAAGCTTTTTCATGGCTGAATACTCGATCGAGTCGCCGTCACTATGCGAGGTGACCGCCGCCGAAAGAAATTTAAGGTGGTCAGGATAGGGATCACCACCGACGGTCAACCTGTTCGAAATGTGTCCTAAAAATTTCGTTATACCAGTTTTTCTCAGGCATACATTGATTTAAGTTCATCAATACGCTCTTGTCCTGATAATCCACATCGAATGATGTAAGAAATAAGTGATGAAGATTTCGGGTCACTTAAAAAGCAGAAATAATTCTCGCACGTCAACACGTTCTTAGCACCGTTAAGTCAAAATCTGTAATGATTTCCAGTCGTGCATACACCACAAATATAAATGATAACCTTCGTGTTTACTTAAGTTTGCTAAATAGTGAACTATACATGATTTTTATAATACATCCCAAAAACTTGACTTTAGTAGGGTAACCCTAAAAGTAAGCTTTACGTTTTGGAATTTTTTACAAAAGTTACTTATCCAACTTCACAATTTATCTAATGACATAAAACAAAATGTTAAGAAGATTTGGAAAAGAAGTTTGGAAGTTCCATGTGTTCTATCATGAAACTATCGCGGGCCAAAAATACTTCACCAGTGTCCCTACATTTTGAGGATATTATACAAGCAGACTGTAAATATGATCAGATTTAGATGTTTTAGTTCTACTAGCATCGAAATATTAAAATTGTTAAAATATGGAGTTAGATCAATTGGCATCTGAGTTGCTGACGCATGAGACTGTTTCTGACTCTAGTAATGATGAGATTCTTGGAATTGTAATGGTAAACAGTCAAAATCAAAAACTTTTAAATAACAGCAATTTGAAAATAATTGATCGAAAATCTAAAGTACCCCCATTTATTGAAGTCCAGTTCATAAATTTGCTTTTACTCATTATCACTAAAAACTCTAACGCTACACAAAAGAGAATATTTATGATTTTTTCCCCAAATAATCTTAAGCAATGAAATGGAAATTTAAGAAAATAAAAAACTCAACGTAATGCATGAATATTTATTTATCCTTCTTCCAGCTCGTGTTTGCAATGGCACCATCAGCCGGAGAAGGAAGACTTTATATCCATTATGGTAACTTTGTTTAAGTTAACAAAAGAATCAACGAATGGGTGGATGGGGTTTGAACTCCGAGAGAGAGGGAGATAGAGAAGAAAGGAAGGATGTATCAACATCATCAACGTGATCATAAAAATAAACGAAACGAAAAAGTGTCAATGCTTTTTGGTGTCAAACATGAAAATGCACTTGAGCTGATGATGTTCCAGGACCGAAATAATAACAAAAAAAAATAAAAAGAATCAAAAAGATTCCGCCCTTTTGTTTCCTTCCAAAAGTAACTTGTGATTTCCATTTCATTTTTCCTTGTGCAAGTTAGTTCATAAATTGTTCTCAATACAGTGTAGTTTTATGACAATATTTTCCATTACAAGTGAATCAAATTTAACATTTATGAACATTGTTCAGTTTATTGTCTTTTCTCTTTTGTTTTTGCCTTGAATAAGTAGTGGGTTTCTTCGTGAAACAGTATTCACGAAAATATGAATATAAAAAGGAAAGAGTATGAATAACAAATATTTGAAATTAACATTTGTATATCCGTATATAAGAGGTGTTTCAGTAAGAACATGTATTTAACTTTTGACTTTATGTACAAATGTACAAAGTTTGTATTTATAGTTCCTTATGGTATGCTTTAATATTCGCGCCTTAAGGTATACCTCGATTTTTCTAATCGAATCAAATAATTCAAATTTTCTTTTACATTTTGTGATGTGGTGAAAATTTATGTATAAAGCCAAACCAAATTTTCGAGCCGGCTATTGGATCCTCAAAATGTTCGAAAACATAAATATATTTGGCCCTGTTCCAAACATAGGTTAACAAATTATGATTTGTCGCCGAAGTTATGGCCTCGGGTGAACTCGTTATTTGGTTGTAACTCAAATGACGGGCTTCGCTTTCAACTTAACCTAACCTTAATGTTTATAACTGGAGGACTAGCTTTCAGATAGACAATATAGGCTTAGTGACATTTTTGGTCAGGTTGTGTTAAATTAAAAATTTTGTTATTTTATTTGGTCCTTGCGTTATCCTTTACATTTTGCATCTAAAAAGTATTAGTTGAGCAATCATAGTGAATTATTGACCAATATCGTACAAAAAGAAACCAGCTGAAGCTCAGATTCAAAGAGCATTCAATAATTGCTAAACTAAGCTTTAGTCTGTAGTGGGTGGAGATATACAGTGTTTGAAAATTTATAATTTTTAATTTTCACACGGTTTTATTGCGAATGATACAGAACCATCCGAATTAAAATTAACGTTTATTATTCATTATTGTTTTTCTCCGAAAAGTATGAAACATAAATTGATGTTCATTGAGAGATGCAAAAAGTTCAATGCGAAACAGATGAATCTCCTTTAGAATACTATATTTCTCAATTCTTCCCACAATAGAGTATGCATCTTGGAAAGTTTTGTTAACAAAATGCATATGGAATACATTAATGTGAATTAATTATTAATTACATATAAAGTATTGACGAGAATTGTTATCATAAGAGATTATGCAGAAAACTCCAATTCTTCAGCATTGTAAATATAGCGTATGTTAAATGTGTTCTTCCAAATTGTATGCATTGGAAATATTTATAACATCCGTCTTAAAGTATGCAGTCGATTGTGAACAAGTACTGATTATTTTAATGAATACGTATTGCAATACTTTATATTAATATTTATGTTAATATATAAAAATTAAGATATATTATTAATATTAATGCAGAAAATTAATTAATTTTAATATTAATATTTGAGTAATATAAAGTATTGCAATACGAAGTCATTAAACGAATCACCACTTGTGCACAATCGACTGCACAAGGAATAATAATATTAATGTTAATAGTATATATTAGTATTATTAATATTAATTGCCTAATCAGAGTTTGCCATAAATTTTGAAATAAATTGAGAGATGTCTTTGAGAATAATTATGTTCAATTCAACTGGTAGACTAATGGAATCACCAATGCTATTCAGTGCCCAGGCATACAAATAGGACAATGTACCAAAGTAATCATATTCAATTTAGTGCAACAATTCCTACTGAAAGAAATGTGTACCATGTTTCTTTCATATCTACATCCTACGTGATACTCTTCTTTCTATAATTTCTCTATTCGAAGTGCATATCTATGGTATACTTTTGGGCTTTAATTTGTTTTCCCGAAAACTTTTCTTAAGTATTTCCCCCAATTTGTTTACATTTTTAATTGTGTTATTTTAGATTATCAGCTATTGCTCAATTAATTATAATTCACTGAGACATCGTTATGTTTTGTGCAATTAAATAATTAATGAAATAGTTAATATTAAATCAATTATTCTAACCATTCTAAAGTTTAGGAGACACTAAACATGACAATACTTCTAAATATTAACAACCACGTAGCAAATGAAATTTGGATTGATAGATTAGAATGCGTTTTCGTATTTATATAAACACCAATCTTACGTAGATATTTAATTTAATGTTTATCCTAAAATTATACTTTAATATTTATCTCATCATTGTATAACATACAGTTGAATGAATTCATATAAATAGGATAATTTGATTCTGCATCAAATGTGTTAATCACTTAAATTCAAAGTCTAGTCGTAATTAATTTAAAAAATATTATAAATGATATATTGTGGGATTTCGTTTTAATTATTCCAGCAGACTAAATAAATCCTTTTTGACATTCAAGTAGAAAATATACTAAAATAATTATATTGTATTTTGCTGTTATCGTACTTGGATTTATACATGTATATCTTTTAAGACTGTTAACACCGGGAGCAAGTGTAAGTTTCTTGTATTAATGTAACGAATTTCATTCTGCACTTGAAAGGGTTAACATGGGCGGTTAACAATTTATTAACATTAAAGCAATACAAACATGAATATTTTCCCACCACATCCCATGAAGGCACCTGGAAGAGCTTCTCGCAATTAGTTAGCTGTGGGGTTTTTATATTGTACACTCAATGACTAGGGCCTAAAATTGTACACTGTTTGGTTTTTTATGAAGCTTTCAATGGCGAATGAGTCGATAGCATCGTCATCCCAAAGCAAGACGACCGTTATCAAAGTTTTGCTTACAATTGATGTTGAAGCTTGCTTACAATTTTACAGTAGTCTACTAACAGATGCACGCTGAAAAATCTCTATTATTATTTTTGGATGCAAATATAGCATGTTTGTAGCTTGTCACAAATATAGTATATTTGTGTCCAACACGGATTGTGGTTGCTATTCACTATTACATGTTTGAGATTCAATGATTAATGAGTTAATAATACATGTTTTGTGGCCCAAATGTAGCTTCGTTTGTTGAAACAGCTGAAAAACAAATTGCTGACAGACAATAGGGAATTAAAAATTAAGCAAAACATATACATGGTTCCTACAATGTGCTGCTAGAGCCGTTTTTTTGCAGCGTGTGGTAGCTGACGGGACTAGTGTTTACTTTTAATAAAATACAAGAAAATTCAAAGAGTCTAGGAGTTTTCAAACCACATCTTAAAAATACTGCTGACTATTTCTTAAAAAAAAAATGTCCAACTGGGTAGATGTACAAAACATGTTGTAACTAACTACTATGGCACAAAAAAAACAATTTTTCAACATGATCTCTTTTTAGCTCAATACACTTAGTCCAACGTTTTTCCAATTTTTGTTTACTTTTAATAAAATTCCAAAAAATAGGATATTTCGATGTGCATAAAATAGGCATTTGTTTAATAAATAATTTCATCTTTGGAGCCATTTCTTTTGGGTTTGGAAATAGGAAATAGTCGCTGGGGGTTAAATCCGGTGAATATGGCGGATGAGGTACCAATTCTTAGCCTAATTCATGGAATTTTGCCATTACCGTTATGGTCAATTGAGAGCAAACGCGGCATACATCTTGCAGACAACTTTCTTAAACCCAACTGATCATTTAAAATCGAAACAACTTTGCTATATGAAATGCCTATGGCATCAACCATCTGACGTGCTTTTACTCTTCGATCAGCTAACACCATATCGTGGATATTTTCGACATTTTCGGGTGTATTGACCTCAATTGGACATCCAGAACGTTCAGCGCCTTTTGTACTTCTGCGACCACAACGAAAGTCAGTTAACCACGTCTTTTACCACTGAAATCAATGGTGCAGAGTCCCCGTAGTATTTATCAAGCTTTACATTGGTTTGATTGACGGGTTTTTTCCTCAAAAAATAATGTTTAATGAGGACTCGAAATTCACTTTTTAAAATTTTTAAAAAAAATTAACAAGGTTGTATGTTTTGAACAGTTGTAAAGTGCAACGTAAATTGCGGAACTTTCTCAGAATTTGGCAGGTGGTACTTATTGGGAGCAGTATTGCAGTTGATAAAACTACGAGGGAAGTTCGAAAAGTCACGGACATATTGATCAACCCTCTACATTTGAATATTTCATGCCACATCTCAATCATACATAACGTTTCTATTAAATCTATTTGATGAGTGTTTTCTGTTTATTATCCCCAAAGGTATCCAGCAAAATAGTAATCCCTAAAATATGCAATAAAGTACTATAGAAAGGGTAACACCAGGTATGTAACCCATACAAATTCACAATCGATAATGGACATTTTTAGGTTAGACAATTTACTGATACACGTTGATCTATTATAAATATAAGGATTATTTCACTCTTTTAACCCAATATTTAAAACCAAACGCACCACATTCATACTTTGAAAAGTAATATTTAAATTTTGTATAGTATTAATTTAAAATCTGAATTGAAAAGATCATAGAAAATTTCAATATTGACATTTGAATAACAAACATCGGGCATTTAAAGTACATTTAAATGGAGAATTTTCAACAGTCAAAGTGGCCATAAGAATAGGAAATTGTTCCATTGAAATCTTAGCCTTATAGGCTAGTGATATTACAATGAATAATGGAAAAAAGAAATATGTTATAAGAGAAATTTGGAAAAAGTGAAATTTGTTTGCTGCTTAAATAGGAAACAATATTTTTAAAAATTATTTGGTTTTTCTCTCTCAACTGTAAGTCAAATGTAACGCGTTTAAGATATGCAATATTTCTCATTGAGTCAGGCCACGTGAGGCGGAACTAGTGGTCTTTAAATTTGAAAATTATATACTCAAATCGAAAGTGTATGACAAGACATAAAAGCTGTAAAAATATTTTGTTGTAATTCCTTCGTTTGTTGTTGTTGTAAAACAAAACATATCAGAAATTTTCATATATAATGCCTTTGGGGCCTTTTTTAAAATATCATAACTCAGAGACTAAAGAAGATAACTGAAAAAATTTTTTTTTCGTGGATTAGGAATATATTTAACTTTATTTTAAAAAATAAAAAAAAAAATATACACTGAAAAAAAAATGTATGTAAATCACATTTCCCTAAACTATGTCGGTTTGTGAACTGTTCTCAATCGATGTTAATTATTACTCTACCCTAGAAAGACGGCAAATTTCATAAGCTTTCAGGAAATGTATTAAAAAGCGTGTAGAATCATGTACTTTCAAAGTTATGATCATTTTTGTGACCACACCTCTTCACACTTATATGAAAATGCAAGCAAAACTCGAGCGCAAGTACAAAATGATTTTGTGTTGTGTTTTTTCTTATTTGCTTTCTTGTTTCTTTCTTTGCCAAAAAAACAACAACATTCAACAGCAACTGTTTTTACAAAATGATTTTGTGTTGTGTTTTTTCTTATTTGCCTTCTTGTTTCTTTCTTTGTCAAAAAAACAACAACAGTCAACAGTAACTGTTTTTATTTTTTTCTTGCGAGTTAATTGAAGCTTTTACGCGTGGAGAAAATTAAATTTATTGAATTCTTAAAAGAATAATTGAAACCGTGCATATATTTAAAAAAAATAAAATGGGAAAAGTGAACACTTGTTGCAATCCTTTTGGCAAAAAATCCCACAAATCAGTAAGGAAAAACCTTTATTGCATCGATTTAAACAGCAGCTCATTGTTTGAAGACTTTATTGGATTATATCTTTGCAATCCTTGTCGGGTGGATTTTTATAAAAAGAAAACAGAAGCTGATGAAAATGATTCTGTTGATGATGCTCTATCAAACGTTTCATTTGATTTAGAAGAAGTCGATTACAAAAGCAAGACATCAGACATATTTATACGAAATGTGAAAAGATCATTAAAACAAGCGAAAACCTTCCATGCTAAAGTTCAGATTTTGTCTGTTTTGCCGAACAATTTTAGTAATTATAAAATTCGAAAAATTTTCAACGTTTCAAACCACTTGGCATCACGTTCAAAAAAAGCAAAAAACAACTTTGGTTTAGCTCCGCTTCCAATGAAAAGGATTGGTAGAAAACTTCCGCAGTCAACAATAGAACTCGTCAAAAAATTTTATATGTCTGATGAAATAAGCAGAATAATGCCTGGAATGAAGG
Organism: Phaonia tiefii; assembly: GCA_963931995.1. Classification (NCBI taxonomy): domain Eukaryota; kingdom Metazoa; phylum Arthropoda; class Insecta; order Diptera; family Muscidae; genus Phaonia; species Phaonia tiefii. Next base: position 315,088,143 of record OZ008368.1, on the reverse strand, counting down.
ACTGTCTCTCAATAAAAACTTCAAATGGGCGTGAACTAATGCAAAAGCGACTTTTGCTATTTGACTTGACAGAAATATTTAAAAAATTCAAGTTGGAGTACTCTCAAATAAAGATTGGATTGTCGAAATTTAAAGCGTTGCGCCCTCGCCAGTGTGTTTCTGCCGGACAAAGCGGTACACATAATGTTTGTGTATGCAAAATACACCAAAATGTTGAGCTGAAAATCCAAGGACTGCAAAAGGCTTTTAAGAAAAAAAATTTAGTTTTCAACGAAAAGACTGAGCAATTTTTAAAAAGCTGCGTCTGTCATAGTCCATCGAATGACTGTTTCCTCCTTAAGTGTGAACAATGTCCCGGTGTTGATTTAGTCAAGCAAAACCTTTGTACTCGGTTAGAGGAAGCAAGTATTGAAGTTGTGAAATTTAGTAGTTGGTGTAGTACTGATCGGTAAGATTCGCGTTACTAAGAACGGTATTTTTGCAATAATTTTTAAATTCTTCCATTTACAATTTAGGTCAGCAATTATAGAAAAATCCGAGTCATACTCCGCGTTTGTGGTTGGTTTAATAGATGATTTAAAAACCCTCATCACGCATGATTTTCTTGCAAAATCGCAAGCAAAATTTTTTGCTCAATCTAAAAACACTGCTGCAGATGGAGAGTTTATAGTTTGCTTGGACTTCGCAGAAAATTACGCATTTGCGATTCAAAACGCAATTCAATCGTTCCATTGGGCCAACACACAAGCCACAGTACACCCATATGTGGTGGATTATCGAAGCAATGATCAAATCAGCCATCGTAGTTTTGTTATTATTTCCGAAAAGTTATCGCACGATGCACACAGTGTACATTTATTCAACAAAAAACTTGTAAATTACCTTAAAGTGAATTTTGGAGAGAGCTCAGTAAAAAAAATTATTTATTTCTCTGACGGGGCAGGGTCCCAATACAAAAATAAATATAATTTTTTTAACTTGGCCCAGCAAAAAATTGAAAGTAACGTAGAGTGTGAATGGAACTTTTTTGCATCTTCACACGGAAAAGGAGCATGTGATGGGGTAGGAGGCATGGTCAAAAGGCAAGCATTTAGAGCCAGCTTGCAACGTGCTGACAACAATTTCATAAAATCACCGCATGATCTATTTCTTTGGGCCAAAAGCTTTTTTCGTAACATCGATTTCGAATTTTGCACCCTCGATGAACACGAAAATGATGAAAAAAATAATGCAAAGCGATTTGCCAATGCCGTCACAATAAAAAATACGAGAAACTTCCACCAGTTCGTTCCTATAAATGAATACACCATTCGGTGCAAAATCTTTTCGAAAAGCGATGTATATGTGGATAGCCGTATAGAAAAGTCGATAAACATGTGATTTATAGCATTGATGTACTTTTATACTGAATTTTTTTTTATTATTTTTAGAATTTAAATCTTTAGTTTTGACTTTGAATTTTTTTTCTTTTCAAACCATTTAGAAATTTTTTGTTAAAAGAAATCAACAAATTTATGTTTTTTTGTTACGTATCAAGTTAAGTTCTCTTATAATAAAAAAGAAAGCAAATAAGAAAAAACACAACACAAAATCATTTTGTACTTGCGCTCGAGTTTTGCTTGCATTTTCATATAAGTGTGAAGAGGTGTGGTCACAAAAATGATCATAACTTTGAAAGTACATGATTCTACACGCTTTTTAATACATTTCCTGAAAGCTTATGAAATTTGCCGTCTTTCTAGGGTAGAGTAATAATTAACATCGATTGAGAACAGTTCACAAACCGACATAGTTTAGGGAAATGTGATTTACATACATTTTTTTTTCAGTGTATATTTTTTTTTTTATTTTTTAAAATAAAGTTAAATATATTCCTAATCCACGAAAAAAAATTTTTTTCAGTTATCTTCTTTAGTCTCTGAGTTATGATATTTTAAAAAAGGCCCCAAAGGCATTATATATGAAAATTTCTGATATGTTTTGTTTTACAACAACAACAAACGAAGGAATTACAACAAAATATTTTTACAGCTTTTATGTCTTGTCATACACTTTCGATTTGAGTATATAATTTTCAAATTTAAAGACCACTAGTTCCGCCTCACGTGGCCTGACTCATTATTATCATGTGGAATCTTCCAATTCAGGCTTCTTTTACAAGTGATTACATACATTTCATGTTATTACTCGAATTACAAAAGACGTAATATTTTATCATTCTGTGTACTTTTACAGTAGTTTACGGTTGAAAAACATAAATAAACGACGATTCATTTTAGTTACAGTACATTCAGTTGAATTCAACATTTCTGTAGCCTACTTTCAGGGTTCCAAATGATTGGTATTTAACTTAAAATGTACAACATGTACAAAATATGATTAATAGTAATTTCATTTATATTTTTCGCTTTCGATTTTATACGTTTGGCCGTTGTATTCTCTCATCCACCGCACGATGTTCGATATGAGTGATAATGCTCATCCTTTTTAATTTTTTGCTTAAAGCTGGGAGGGAAAAAGTGAAAATGAAACATGATACGAAATTACAAGTGGCCGGTTCGAATTATACGGCTATTATGTGAACAATTTATTTTGTATTCAATTCATGCCGACATCGCCCTCGACTCGCTCAAAACTCCACCCACTCCAAATGACGGCCTTAAAAAAAGACAAAACTTTTGCAATTTATGGTGAAATGAACAAAATTTTAATTTCTTTTCAGAAAGTTTACATCGATCCCATACTCTACTACATTCGTCCCAACAATTACAAAGTTATCTATATGAACGCATGCATGTTGTATGTGTGAACACACATAAATTGTATTGTAATAATTATTGCATACCTTAAGGCTTGTCATTGGCTTTAAACACATAGCTGTATATACATTTGTGTGTATGTTATTTGTTGTATATCATTGTCAATTTCAACAATTATTATTTATTACAGTTGCTGTAATTATCTTGACTTTTGTGTGAGACTTTACTGAACTTTTTCTCACCGTTGTATATAAAATGGCTTTTGATATCATTCACTTATTCCAGAACGAATTATAAGTAATTTTTCATAATTATACAATGCATTTTTTTTTCATTTTTGACTTCATTCGTGTTTAAAACGCTTGAGTTGAGACATCGCGTAATGAACGAATCTATTTTTGACGAGATTACGCTTGTCGTACAGGCGAAATATTATATTGCATTTAAATGCAAATGTAATTAAGACCGAAAAATGAAGAATGACTTAAAAACATGGTTACATTTTAAGTATTTCGTAAATCATGGCATGTTTAACATTTAAAATGATGAAAATTTTTGACGTATTTTAAGAACAATATTAACATGGAATAAAACAAACCCTGCGGCAGGTGAATTAATTGAAGTCCCATAATCATTGCATACTTTTAGGGGTATGAAAACATTAATTAACTTAGCATTAACTCAGGATAACAAGTACAACGGAATGGTTGTACCAAAGTTGTTGTTAAAATTGCAAAAGTCCTGAAAATTATCGCAATTGATATTCGAAACTGAAACCAACCAAACCACAGTGAAAGTAATGCCTTTTAATAATAATGAAATTAAACTAAGAAATATAATGGCAATTGTTTAAATAATGTCAGCTCTGCTTAGACAAGATCAGAAAATGAGGACACCCAACATAAAGAGTTTATATGCTAACACCCTACAGCACATAAAGTGCGTGTAGTATTTGCTGTTCGAACACTACCTGACCACATTTTGTTATACTATTTGTGAACGTTTTGCAGTTGCGATCAAATTCTTTTTTTTTCAATAGTAATGTTAAAAATTTGGAAAAGGCCTAGTAATCTATGTAAATATTCCACTTTTGTTTTACACGATCTATTCTAAGATCAACAGATAACCATTTTCTCGAGTATTTAAGCTCTCAATCCCGCTCAACAGATAACCATTTTCTGGAGTATTTAAGCTCTCAATCCCGCTATTCGAGGTCGCTATATAAACTCTGATTTGAAAAGTACACACAGGACCTTCAAAAGATGAAGATATCGATATTTTGTCTTTGACTACTGGAATTTTCTGAGCAATATTTGTGTGGATCATTTAAATACCCAAAAGTTAAATTTTGAGGTACTTTTTTTGATACTTTTCGAAATAGGAACTTGAACTTTGATGTATTTTTAATGTAACTTACCTTTAGCACAAATATTTCTCCAGTGGTTCGGTTTATATCAAATTTACTGTTGGCTGGATTATCAGGATCGATACCTTGACCTGTCAAGAAGTACACAATATTTTGGGGGCGATCCTTATCACCATCGGTGGCGGTGACCTATTGCAGTTCAAGGCAGTTTTAACAAGAAAAGGAGAAAAAGTAGAAAATATTAATTTTATTTCAAACAAAAGTCAATGAAATAATAATTTTTTTTTTAAGATAATTATTTTATATTTGTTCTAGAAGCATGCAGCATGCAAATTTTAAAAATAAAAACTCATACAAAATATATTGAAATTGTTAAAGATAATTGTACAAAATATAAGTAAAGCAAGGATATTTTTTTCAATACTAGGAAGTAAATTATACAAATTTAAAGGAAAACAAACAGGCATCCTCCCAGAGCTTGAAAATATTACAGCATAGATATTTGAAACATATTTGGCACCCCAAAATATGCAATGTTTCTTACAGAGTGTGACAACTATTAGCTAGCCATAAATTGATCCATATGTAAAAATTGTAATTTATTTCAATCAGGGAAACCCTACGGTTTTTAATATCTATATAATATTGCCCACTAATGAGAAATGACCTTTCAATAGACGATTAATTTAATAGCATTCCCACTCACAAGTCCGCAACTTTCAAATGTATTTTTTGAAATTTTGTTGCATAATTTGTACTGTATCGAATTAAATATTGATTGAATTTAATACCTTTGTTTTTGTGCAAAAACATTTCTCGTATTGTTATGTGGATAATATCATTTTCCGTGTGCATTGTGTATATTTTATTCACAATATTTTATTTATTTGAAACAACAAATTTATTGAGGTAATTAAATGTTTATTCTATGGAAATATAACTTTTCCGCGTTCTTTTCACTTTTTTTGCGTTGTATCAATTGCTCATAAACAATTATGAATTAATACTTTACTTGTTTGTCAATTTGTTGTCACATTCGAACTACTTGACCTAAAGGGATTCCTATGGCTATTTGAATGTGGCTTTTCTGTATTTTTTTACTCCTACTTTTTATTATCGTCGTTGTGTAATTAATATTATTCAATTATATTTCAATATGTAATCATTTTTTCGCTTAATATGAACCGATTACTGTAACAATTACGGTGAGTTTTGTGGCAGTTTGTATAACTAAAAATAATGCCTACAGGTATGCACCATATTTAATTTCTTTTTAACTTTTAAAGTGGCAGCTTTCGTGCTTTATAGCGACTAATACATGTCCGAAGAATTGCACAAATTCTTATTGTTTACAATTTATTCAAATTGTATTGAAAAATCTTACGGTGATTCAAAAATATTTTGTTAAAAATAAAATATACCATCGCAAAATAAACAGAACAAATTCAATTCTAAAAATAGTAAGTACGGGAACAGACCTAAGCTCTTCAAGATTGATCTTCAAACTGTCTTTGACGCGGGAGATAATAAATTTCTCAACTGTCGCCGCAAAACTTTTATTCAGTAATTATCAAAAAAAATGTATAAAATTTAATTGACGTCTATAAAGTGGTTAGCTTTTAGTGTATGTAGTCCTTAACCTTTGTTTGTAATTAAAATGTTTTATCATTTCTAATTTATTCTCCAGTTAAAGACATTAAATCGTCAACATATTTTTATGTATGGCAATCCGCAGGTGGTGCAATGGTTAGTGAGCGCGCCTCTTGTACAGGAGATCCTGGGTTCGATCCCTGCTCCAACCACCTTAAAATTTCTTTCGACGACGGTCACCTCGCTTAGTGACGGCGACACTATCGAGTACTTAGCCATAAAAGAGCTTTTTAAAATACCGTTCAGAACCGGTGTAAAACTGTAGGTCCAAATCAGTGAGTGTAAAACTAGAACGCGCACAGCTCTCTGGTTTGTGAGAAGCTCTGCCAAATTCCTTCATGGGATGGTAATGGGAAACCATTTATTTAATCCGCAGGTTACCAATACGGGCGATAACCTTCTGACATGTACACAAGTCGTCCTTAAGTCATTATGAATCAGCGCACTAGTTGGCCAATAAGTCTCCAAATGTGGTATTCTCGTGTCATATTATCTATATGAACTTATACATACGAGTATTATACATATTTGAATCTTCTAATCACTAATTAAAGAAGTGCGAAATAATAAAAAATTAGCGCAGGTATGTAGATTAAGGTGAACTGAAAATAGGGCGTTTGGAATTTCAATCAAAAAATTTTATTTTGTTTTCAAAAAACCGGGTTTTCAAAGTTTCTGTTTTCGGTTTGATCGAATATTGCGATTTTGGCGAAACCGGTTTTAGGTTAAATTGATGTGTAGAAACCGGTTAATAACCGGTTTCGGTTTTATGGCAAAATGGACAACTATGCGTTTTATAAACATCGTTTATTTTTAATTCGTCTGTTTGAATTTTGAGATCGACTATCGGGTACATTGCCATAACAATGCTTGTCAAAACCGCTGCAAAACTGCAGGTCACAATCAGAGCGTGTACACGTATGCCTTCAAGGGATGTATTCGGAAACTAAATGGTAGGCCATGTAAAGTATTGATATTTATAAGTGAACACACCATCATTCGAATAGCTTCCATGACTTGCTTTACAGTACCTCATTCTATCTACTAAATTCTGCAGTACATTTTCGATTGTTTGGGCCTCTATTTCGTGTTTTGAGGCCTCAAAGGAGTCGGGATTATTTGCGTAATACTTGTGTTTTACGGCGGTCCAGAGATAAAATTCTATCGGGTTCAAATCGCGGCCTAAAGACATCCGAGTCTCGGCTGATTATGCGGTTTTCGAGCACAGTGCATAAAATATAGATTGTGATGTTGGCTCTGTGGGTCGTAGCGCCGTTGTGTATTCAACTTTTGGGAACAAAAAATCTCTGAGCAGTGTACGGGAACACTCGCCATTGATGAAGAAAAATAGGTCTACGATGCCACCATGGCGTAAACCGCACCCTACAGCCACTCGATGATGCATTGGCTTCTCATCGACGACGGTTGGGTTTTTGAGCCCCAAATGCGACAATTTTGTTTGTCAACGTAACCCCGAGGTGAAAATAAGTTTTACCGGTAAATATAGTTTTTCCGTAAAAACGCTAAAAATTCTGAATTCTGGGAAAAAGAAGAGCGAGAGATGACCAATTCTGTGAACAGTGGCGAGTTCATGCTGACGGCAGTTCGAGCACACTTTCAGCATTTGAGCCGAGTGTGAGTTACTGATTTTCATTCGCTTGGCCTTTCGTTCGATTACATACAGCCTGTGCAGAATTTGGTGCTCGAAAATTACGATAAACAGCATTTTTATATATTTTTGTACACGTTTTTGAGTTTCGTCCAAACGCTTGTAAAAACCGGTAAAAGCCCTTGATTTCGGTTTAAACAAATACATTATAATAATATCTATGTACAACGTAAAACAGATTTATTTATCGTTTTTATTTATTATTACACGTTATTATATAATACTTGTTTTTTAATTTCAAAATTTCATATGGTAAACATTTTTAAATTTGTAATCATGTGTAATCATGTGAAACCACATCAATTGAAGATTCAAAATGGAAATACACTCAAAAACTCCACATGCAATTTGAACACATTAATTGCAATTGCACTTCTAAAGATATAAACTGACATTTTAACGACTGGATTGAAATTTAACCCTAGGATGTCTGACTACCTTGTAGGCGGTAAGTGCCTCGCAAGGCCCAGTACACATTTCTACAAATTTTGCCCCAGCTTATTTTCCAATTGCAAGCTGCTATTGTGTAGAAGTATTGTATGACACTTTAACTTCATGTAAACCTGATTAATTGTTGGAATTTATTGGAATTAGAAATGCATAATATTTTATTGTGGGATTTTTTAATTAAATACCAGGTACGTTCTACAGTCGAATCCAACGAAGTGAAATAATTATAAGCACGGTCCAAATTGGCATTTAGCATTATCCAAAGATCGGCGATAGCTGCAGATTTGCTCAATGCAGCACCGAATGAAGCGTAAGAACAGCTTGAACCGGTTGAGGACCATCGTGGGTTTGTATATGTCATGGTGGGATGGTCTCCAATGGTCTTTAGCTGGATGTGTAATTGAATTGAACATACTAGCAAAGAATACTAATCCGAAAACCAGGTACATCTCATTCTCGTTTGTTTCCGTCCAAACTCTTGTAGTTGAATCCGGATGGGCTATATTCCAATCCCGTAAGATGCCTCATGCTCTGCGTTTTGTCTCTCGAACAATTACACTGACTATCTCCGGAGTAACGACTTTCTGAATATATTTATCGGACTGTCAAAACGTGGCTGCATTAGTAAGGTAGACCCACTTCTGGCAACAACTGAAATATTGTGCCCCAAACAACGCTCGCTTTGGATGTGCAAAATTCGCCAACGGGCAATGTCGAAGGTACTCCAAACACATCTTCTTTAACAACTGTCACTGTCCACTACAGCATTCGTTTCAATGTTCAACAATGTTCAACTCTCCTCCGCATCCCACTCTACTTCATCAGATGGAATATAATCTCCATCGTCTTCTACATCTTCGATGTTCTCACTCGCAAAAAATGCGGCAAGACTATTTTCAGCGAGGTGCTGTTGGACTTCTGTCAATCCAGAAAATCGGTGACGCCAACTTAGACCTGCAGCGAGGTCTTCCCATACCTCCTCACTTATTCCAGACATTTCAAGTAGTTCAATTGAAGAAAGCTATAGATCATTAAATAGGTAAAAATTCAAACCAAAATGATCAATTCAAAAGAAACTGCACACAGTAAACTTGTTGAGCTTTTACTAAATCTCAAATAATGAAATCTCAATTCTTGATCATTTTGAAGTGCTTTTGTATAGCAGCTTACATACATTTTCCAAAAATTTAACGGACGGGCCTCATGAGGCCCAGTAGGTACAGTTACCATCTTTTAACATAAACATATCAGTTTTGCCTACGAAATCAATGAAACGTATATTTTACTATATTTATTATGATCAGAAAGCACTACCGGTAGTAGGCATAAAATATCTCCGCGCTCAGAGTCAAGGAATAAATTTGTGGGACTATTCAAAGTCAAAATGGGACTCGAAAAGCCCAGTTGAACATCCTAGGGTTAAAACACACGAAAGAAAATCCAAATCACTTCAGTTAGAACTTACAACACGCACGTGAGATTTAAAATACATTAATTCGAGTTTAACAAATTGATTTTCCATTAAATCCCATGAAGGCATTGGGGAAACTTTCTCCCAAGAAGTGAGCTGAGCGCTTTCTAGTTTTACTCTCACTGATTGGGACCTACGGTTTTAGACCGGTTCCGAGCGGTATTTTGAGAAGATTTTTAATGGCTAAATACTCGATTGTGTTGCCCTCACTAAGAGAGTTGACAGCCGTCGAAATAAATGTAAAGTGGTCAGAGCAGGGATCGAACCCTTGTTGTCATGTACAAAAGTAGCACCACAGAAATACATCAGCTACAATTTGAATCACTGAAGTTGGAATTTGGATGTCAACAATTATCAACTGTAATATCCTTTAATATCAATTGAATTTGAATATACATTATTCGAAATTTAAAACACATCAATTGAAATGGCAAAACCATAGACTAATGACGTATAGTTCTCATCTAATATTTCTTTTCACAATATTCGTAGTGCCATCGGTAAGATGGAGAGTTATTTCACGTAAATTGGCTTACACAAGGTGGAATTACAAAAAATTTTGTCTTAAATTTTTCATGTCATTTTGATGAAAAACTGTGAAATTTAAACGTATTTTGAATTTTTTTGTTATCTTTTTTTGTTAGTATATATTTGTGGTGTATTTAAACAAAAATTTTAACTCACAAATCGACATGCCATTGCTGATTTATTGTTGGACGGAAAGCAATACTTTCCAACATCCAATGACATTGTCAACCAAACATTCTCGTGTATAAAAGTGAATACGAATGAATGTTATGTTATCAAGGTAAGATCTCAGAAAATGTGTGCGATCTCGGAACTTTAAACTTATTTTCTCATAAAATTCTATGAAGGCAACGGGGAGAATTTCTCATAGTTATTTATCAACGTTTTCGTGTTGACTAACGAAATGCAACCTACTCTGTTGCACCGATCCCGAATGCAATAGTTTTAACAAACTACTCTATGCAAATCGAAAAAAAAATCAGAAGTGGTCTCAAGGCAATTTTACTACTACGAATCGAACTTCATCATTAGTTTTTAGCCCTATAATGATGGTTTTACAAGCATTTTCTCAAACACAGCTTTAACTTTGTAAGCAATAAATAATTATCTTTTCTTCATAAATCTATTTATAACTGCGAAATTGTTGATTATCTGGGGAGATAGTATAGGTATAGATTAAAGATATTCTAATTCTAAATTTTTTCAGATTTGTTGAAGCAAAATCGGACCAGGCGATCTCGACTTATCGTGACATATGTATAAACTTGTCTCATAAAAGGAGCTCTAAATCGCAGCCTCTGAGTAAGAAATTAAAAAATAAAATTCTCTATAGGCCTGAGTCAACGCAGTTCGAGTCCGTCCAGCTATTTCTGCCTTCTGGCATTGTTCACATCCGGGTCACCTCGCAGGATCTTAGTAGATTTATCAATACTTGAGCCAAAAATCCAGCTCTGAGAACCTTTAGCACTTAACCAGCAGCAGAGCAGTCAGTTTTATGCGTTTCTAAAATGTGCATCAGATTTTGAAAAATAATAAATTTGCGAAGATTTTTCTAATCTGGATTATATTGACTTTTGTCTGTTTGAATTGGTTGCAAAACGTCAAGGTTGATAAATCATTTGAAACACTAAATTGAAATATTTGTCGGGATCAATATTGCATTGTTTGAATATATTTATAATAAAATGGAGTGATTCAAAGGATCAACAAAATTTGCACTCCAAATGTGTTTCAATTTTTAAAATGGTCACAAAAGTGGCCACACGCATTACCGATTTTTGGCTATAACTCGGGTCGTAGAGGGCGTATTAAAAAAGGTTTACACTATAATGTTAGGGTCCATTGAACATTTTGAAAATAGGATTATATTAATACCCCATCTACCTCAGGAAATTTATTTACATTTAATTATACCATCCTCCTTGCAAACAGAAAATGAACAATACAAGTATTTGGGGTTAGAAACAATCAATTATATTCATAACACCTACACTCAAGTAAATCGGAAGCAGGATACACATTATATTATATTGTATTTTCAATATCAAAAAAAAAAATTAAATAGAAACCACACGCTGCGCACACATATTTAATTATAACTTGACTCATTTCACAATGTGGTCACAGTATTTCGACCTACTTCCCCAACTATTACATGTAACAATATTAATATCCAAAGGTCTACAAAAATCCGTTAGCAAAAAAATTAATACAATCACAATAACTTGGTATCTGCAAATGAAGGTTTATTAATGGATTATTTTATTTCAGAATTATGTTAATCACCTATTGATTTCATTTCAACACCATCATCGTTATTGAATGTGAAAATCAGCATGATTATATTTTTTTCACATTTAAATTAATTTTTATATATTTATATTCAGTCATATCGACGAATGTGTTCAAATCCTGTCAAGAAATTTTTTGCTTGTTTTTATCTTACACGATTAATTTGTCAATGATAATTATAGAGCCTTATATATTTGGATAAATAACAAAAAAAGTTTTCGATTGCAAGCAGACTTGGAAGAGCCTCTCACAATCAGTGAGCTGTGCGCTTTCTAGTTTTTACACTCACTGATTTGGACATACAGATTTTCACCGGTTCTAAACGGTTTTGTCATGGCTCAATACTCGATGGTTTCGCCATCACTAAGCGAGGAGACCATCGCCGAAAGAAATTTAAGGTGGTTTGAGCAGGGATCGACCCCACGTTTGCATGCACAAGAGCTGTGAACAATAAAATCTAATCCACAGATGCACAGTGGTTCAGAATCGATTTCCATCGCCCAAAATTCATTATATTTTGACCGAGTAAACATTTCTAAGTTCTGTAAAAAACCGATTGTAGGCAAAGAGTCAAGGTTTATTTGAAGATACTGAAATTCGGATAATCGGGAATATTTTTGAAAATAATTAAAATTTAACAACTGTTCTTATTTTTTGGCTTTAAAGAAAATAATTTTTTTTTTCAAATTTATCAGGGATGATGTTTTTCTATATTACTAGAGATATAGATAGCAATATGTCAAAAACGACTTTTTGCGAAAAAGAACTTTTTTATTGTTGAATGTGAATCTTTGGGGACTCAGAAACAAAATTTATTCCACGAGTTTTTTTTTAAAAATTAGTTGTATTTCAAAATATAACACAGTTTAACCATTTTCGTGGGCTTAAAAATTAAAATATTAAATTAAAAAAAAAAAAAAACTGGAATTTTTTAATTTTTTACAATAATCTGGGTTAGTAGCCTTTCATTTAAGATGAATATTACATTCGTACACTGAGAGAAAAAAAATTATTATAATAATAAGTGGTAAAGGTAGATTTACGACTTTTTCACTTAAAATGGCACAAAAACGGCTAAAGATTTTTGGCCAAAATTTTCTATTTCTCGTTTAGAGCCTTAAAATCTAAAATTCCACCAAGGCGCTTCACGTCACAAAGCTTAGTTTGGACGTTATGAGTTGAGGAAGGTAAAAAAAGCTAAAAATTTTGGATTTTTTCCATTTTTCTTGAAGTTTTTTCAATTTTTTTTCCAAACGAAACATTGTACTGCGAAGCGCCTTGGTATAATTTAAGATTTTAAGGTTCTAAACGGGAAATAGAAAATTTTGGCCAAAAATCTTTTGCCGTTTTTGTGCCATTTTAAATGAAAGGCTACTAACCCAGTTTATTGTAAAAAATTAAAAAATTCCAGTTTTTAGGATATTAATAAAATTACAGGAAAAAATTCGTAATCAGTTGAAAAATCAATGACAACAAGAACACCCTATAATTCACATATCATGTAATTGAGGGCCACCCTAATGAGCATTTCAGATAGCCGAATGTATCCCCAAATCAGTACATATAATTTGGTACATATGTCTTTAAATTGGAAAAACCACTTTTTTTTGACATATTGCTAGATATAGAATAGCCTCGAGCTTGAACAATAAAACTAAAAAGTACAAATAAAAGGGCCGAATAAATAAAAATCATCCGTGATGAATTTGAATAACGTGGAGCACAACGAAACTGCATGCAATTGTTATTGGATGTACACAATTGTATTGTCGTTTAGGCAACAACAAAAAACATGTATAATGGGGACCGATGGTTCTCTGGAGATGGAAATAAGTTTCTGCAAAAGTTTTCTTGTGAGTTTTGCTTGCGATATTTTTCGAACACTTGCATTATAGTGAATTCTCCATTCAAATGAGATTTCGTTTAAATTTAGTTTGATGAATTTTTCAATAGCATCATTCCAAGCAACCGCTGATGAAGATCTGTGACCAGATTTGAAATAGCTATACGGTTTGCCAGTAATCATTGGAACACATTTGCAAAACACCTTTTTAAAAAAACTATATATCTCTATTAATAGAGGTATAGAATGGCCTCGAACTTGAACAATATAATTAAAAAATAAAATTTTTTGTTTTTACTAAATTTTTGTTATTTCGACGTATTTGTTCATAATGAGTATTGAAATTTAAATTTTTCATATTACATTTTCTTGGCTTTAACACGACGACTAACTTTAGTTTATAGCTAATATAGTATTGTCAGGAAAAAAATTTCTACTTTGGATCAAACATTTTTTTGTGGGTCAGAAGCCTTCAAAGAATGTAATAAGTAGTTGACAAGAATGATGTATTACCCAATTTCCTGTGGTAATTTTTGGCTACAATAAATTGAACCCTCAGAAGATAGCATAAATTTAGACAAAAGTATCACAATTTGTATGCCAAAACGTGAATAAATAGTTTTTTCGCACCAATTTTAAAAAAATAAGTAGACAGATAAAAGGGGATACAATAATTTTTTCATTTTGGTATCTATTATACAAACGTGCCTTGCAACACACCAGTTACTATACACGTCGAATTACTGCACGCTGAAAAATGTGTCTTTTTTATTGTTTGGATGCAAATTTAGCTCGCCGCAAAAATAGTATACTTGTGTCCAATCATATTGTGTTTACTATTCAATATAACATGTTTGGGACACAATGATTAATAGGTTATAATAACGTGATTTTTTGTATTTTTTTACAAAACGTGATTTTTTTGTATTTTTTTACAAAATGTTTTTTGATGTCTTTGAATGAATTTTGGTTAAGTTCTAATCGAAAAAAAATTATTTGGATAATTTTTCTTCTCTCCTTATAGATTAGAGATTTCAGATTTCGTTTTAAGAGGTATTTGAATTATTGAAAATATTTTTTTGTCGAAGGTATAGAAATTCAGCTATAACTATCAATATTTCAATAAGAGGATATTTTGATATAACAGCTCATAAATGTAAAAAATGTCCTTCATTTTAGTCGAATAAAAATGTGAGTATGTGTTCAAAATCTAAATTAGGTCCTCTCAAAATTTTTATATTTCTTTCTCGCAGAACTGAGCGAGATGTATGCCAGGTCCATATATGTAAAACAATTTTCCCATAAATGAATATGTCGGCTAATAAAAAAAAGAATATTAATATGATTCTTTATGTATCCTATGTATTAATGCTGTTCCATTTGAATACGTCTGTATATTTTTATCTAATATCAAGTAATCAATGCATTCGTTGGAATTTGAAATTAGACTGGAAATAAAGCTTGAATTGGAGAGCCTTAATACTGTTTTAAAGCTTGAATTCTAACTCAATTTCTTACTTGAATTCCAACGCAGCAACCTATTTATTTCGCTTTAAATTAAACTGAAATTCAATGCTTGAATTACACTGTAGTTAAACTTTATTGTTCGACTTGAATTCAAAGGTGAATTTTCCTGGAGATTGGTATTTTCTTAAAGTGTAATTAAAGTTGAATTCAACACTTGAATTGGAAAACATTGCTGGAACTCCTGTTGAATTTAACTTCAATTCCAACAAAAACTTTTATTGGGTCAACTCACGAAAACAGTGCTTACAAACATGTACATGGTTCCTGCAATATGTTGCTGGGGTTGCGTGTGCAGGTGAATTGTACACATGATAGAATGTTTTATCACAGTTGAAGGAAGATCTCGCTAAGTCGACGACAAAGGTTTGTGCTCGCAAGAATTGTGGTATACTTGACAAAGTTTCCGGACTGCGGGCAAGGCTAAAAACTCCGAATTTTAATTAATATAGAAGAACAAAAAAATTTAAAAAATATAGTGCGGGTACTTAAACAAAGGGTATTCTTCTCACGAATTCAACTGTGACTTTATTTTTTCGTGTGACATCTGTGTGGCCAATTAACCGTACTTGGCATATTAGAGAGTTGTATGCGTAACCAACCTTAGGCGGGGCTTAAGGATTTCATTGTCAGGGCAGGGTTCCATACCAGCTTAGCAGCTTCGGCAGGTTTTTATGCTACAAAGGACTTAGGGGTATTCTTCGCTGGGTTCAACACTAGCGGCGCAGCTTCGGCAGTTGTTTATGAAACACATCTTTCTGCGTGTACGGCCTTCGGGCGGGCATAGAGATTTTCTCCTATGAAAAAGGTTGTACAACGGTTTCGCAAAAATAAAAAATAGCGCGATTTTATAAAAATTAATTTTATTTTTGTTTAAAGGCTGTAAGTTTAGTATACAGAGCGGTAGGAAAATATTGTTCTTCTCAAATCGATTTAAAAAAGAAAAATTATTTGTCTTCAGTCTATAAAATTTTTCTTTAAAGTTTCTGCAAGATGTTTCGTTAACGTTTACAAAATGAAGCAGGTTTATCATTCCCTTTAATTCGAGCCCCTACAGTAACACACCTTCGCTCATAGCTGAAATACTTGGGATACAGAAGATGACTAGCGAAGTGTTTCAATAGGGAAATGATAGTAGAAGAAAAAAAGACTTTGTTTATCAAAGTAGTAATAAAATCCAAAATAAACGAAATTAAACATTCCAGAATGAGCGTAATTAACGCGTAAATTATATTTACGCATTCACGCACTGCTACTCAGATTCACGCACGCTCACCTAACCAAATTTTGATCCTACTCACACTGACGAGTGAATAACGTGGGATTCACGGCAATCCCGTGACAAGAGGCCATCCCTAAGTTTCAGCACAATCGATACAAGGCATTTAAAATTATCAGATAGAGCTGACAGACATATCTAAAGGAGTTATCGATAAAGTATCGATTTTTCGTCCACACAGTAAGATTTATCTGACAGACTTCATTTGAAGCAAGACACCACAGTATTAACATAAACGGTTTGCGCTTGCAAATTTCTTGCAACTGCCCATAGAAAGCGAAAGAAAAGAGGAGACGCTGCTGAGAACATTTGTTATGCACAGGCATTTGTTATATGGCGCTGCGCCATCGTAAGCAGTTATGTGTTTTTTGTTAACTTTTCAGGAAAGCAAAACAACTACTTGAACATTTGTTCTACAACTTCGTCTTTGCTAGTACCATATACTTCGAATCCAAAGCATTCGATTGCATTCGATTTACTAAAATTTTATTTTATTAAGTTAAGTTTTGTTTTAAATTTTCTTAAAGTTTTGCATTTTATTAATTTAACATTAAATTCCACAAATTCGATGTAATTTGTAGTTTTCAGCTTTTCTACTCTTCGTTTATTCCCTACGACATTTTATCTTTGTTCTATGTTTTATCGATAACCTCAAAGAAATCGTTTGGTTTTCAAACTATGTGGAAGACCATCAGATTTATCTCACGACAGTTATGTATTCACATTTACAATTCTTCTTCAGATTCAACAAATCGTCAAATCAGTCTGATAACACTGTGCAAGTTTTTGAAAAAAATCAATGAGTGTTCGAACTCTCGGGCGATGTGTTAACACCTTTTTGTTACCTGTTCAATTTCTATGAACACATTGATAAATGTTAGATTGGAAAATAAAAAGAAATTTCAAGCTCTTTTAAACATTAATAAATTCTAATTCATTTAATAAGAATCGATCAACGTTTATATGATGCGCAAAATGTCAATTCTAAAAGTCAATTCTAAAAGCCATTAAAGCCAGTAAAAGTACTTACTTCCATTGTACATAAAATTTAGTTTGAAATTGTTTTGTTGTGGTTTGAAATAGTTTCTTTTTAAGCTGAAGGCTCTTTGCTATTGCACTTTCGTTTTTCTTACAGATGCTTTAACATTAGATGTAATATTGTTAAAATAAATAAAGCAATATTTAGCTCACTGAAATAATTGTTTTTGTTTTGTCATAAACAGAGCGCTGACAAAAAGTATTGAATAGTATAGATAACTTATTGCACTCGTATTACATAAAACAATACAAAAAGCATAAATGTTTCAAAAGGCATCAATGTTTCACATCAAAATTATGTTTGGACCAAGTTATGACAAAAATACATTAATGCGTTTTGAATCATTCGCCAGATATCGCCAGTGTTGTTGAGTCATACAATTCGTTCCACGAGTTCTCTGTACTCTTCACTGCTTGTTTGCTCGCTGCCGCTACATTAATACCATCATAGCTATTTTCAGACAGGGACTATTGTTGTACAACAACCACGTATGTGATGCTAACCCTGTGTGTTGTTTGCATGTGTTCACTTTGATAGATTGCCGTACCCGTTCCTATAGATGTTAATACACGCCAAAGAAATTTATAAAACAAATGCGGACTCAAGGTATTTACACTAATTCGAGTCCTACGAATCGAATTGCAGCATGTGTTTTTTGGCGTATAATGATCGTTTCAGTCAGAATTTTTTTGTTTAATTTCTTACTCAGAGGCTGCGATTTAGAGCTCAATTTTTAAGACATGTTTATACATATGTCGCCATTACTCGAGAACATTACATCCGATTTTGTTTAAACAAATTTACAATACCTTTAATATGTACCTGAACTATTTCCCAAGATAAACCATAGTTTCGCAGTTATAAAGAAATTTATGAAAAAAAAAAAATTTTTTTGCTTAAAAAATTAAAATTGTGTATGAAAATTTTATTATAAAACCATCATTGTAGGGCAAAAACTAATGATGCAGTTCGATTCATAGGAACCGAATTAGTGTAAATCAAGTAGTGTAAATTCTGGTTTATTTTCGACTTGCACAGTGTAATTATAATCTGATCTCCACTTTAGAGAAATGTTTGGTAAAACAATGTAGTCATCGTTAATTTTAATTGTATTCGTAATTCGTAATCGAAATTAGCTAAACCTATTTATTTCTTTTCATATAAACATAACCACAACTGTGGTTATGATGTACTGCAATATTTATAATTCGAGACTTTTAAACATGAACACGAGGGTACAGTGATTGCCCCGACAATAATTCACTTCTTTTGGTTACGACTACGTCCTTTAGTAACCGCGATATTATCGAGTAATTGGCCGTTAAAAAGCTTATCAATGCTTAGCCCTTTCCGATGCTCACTGATATTGAAAACATCCCTTATTTTTTTTATTATTCTAGCAAAATTTGTCATGGCATTTATGATAGGGTTATCGGAAAATATTTGGTATGAAATGGAACAAATAAAGGTAACAAATGCTCCTGTATTGGTTTAATTTTTTTCGCAATTTGACTATATAGTTGTCCATAGTAGTTATGCTAATTTTCAGTTCTTATCTTATGTGTTTACATTTTTGTTCAGCATCCTAGGGTGGTTCTAGAGTTATAATTATGTTTTCTTCTTCTCACAGATATCTTGCACCTTATTTTTAACTTTCGTGGGTAAAGGACAAAAACCCTGATTATATGTATTTGTTTCATTAATGCAATTGCTTTTACGCAATGTACACGCTGAAAAAACAGGGACCGTTTTTTAACATTATATAGGAACAATTTATACAAATTGAAAAAAACGGCTCCATCAACATATTCCCGGAACTGTGTGTATGTTTCCAATCACTGTTTTCATGAATTGAAGATCTACCGCTTTTTTGTTTCTTTGTTGTCGGTCAAGTTTTTTTAAGTAGTTTTTAACAAACAAAATCATAGTTGGGTCACACAACATATATAATAATATATTAATCATTGTGTCTCCAACATGTAATATTGAATAGCAAATACAATGTGTTTGGACACAAGTATACTATATTTACGACTAGCTCCAAATACACGTTATGGTTGCATCCAAACAGTAAAAATACAGCGTGTACAAATGATAATAATTTATGGGATTTAATGCTCTTTAATATGTCTTCGTTATTATACACAACAACGGCCACCCTTTGAGGCGTCAAATATTTCGACTGCTTTTACGATATGCCGATTATTATTTCATCCTCACAGTATGCAATCATGCTGATGTTTTCCATTAAAATAGTGTCACATATGGCCGACATTTATACTATCACATTAACCCTCTTTTCACCGTGATTTAACCCGTACTATTGATATTTAATTCAATCACTGTCTGATATTACAAATACCCTTGCCAACATATGTGTGCATATACATTTCAATCATTATTTACAAAATGTTTTATTTATATTATTTGTTGCATTTAATATTTTTAATCACTTTGTGTTTCTCTTGCATTATTAATTACATTAATTTTAAGCGAGAAAACAAATAAAATCATGACAGAAACTTTAAACACAATATCGCATTGTTGTCCTAGTAAAATTTAACCCATAAACATTATTAATAAAATAAATATTAAAAACAAAAGTTAAAAAAAAAACTAAAAAAATATATTAAGTTAATTATAAAGTTTATAAACCCCGACCTGCATTATTGTGAATGGTGCCCTCATTTCCTCGTCCAATGTGCGTTCATACAAGGTTTGTGGAAACGCCGGAGGCAAATCGTTAACATCGCGCACATTGATTATGATTGTGGTGGCGTTTTCATTCAAGCTATCGGAGGCGACCAATTTTAAGTCATACTTTTTTTTGTTTGTTATTCGTACAAAAAAAAAAACAGAAAATATCGAAAGGATATGAAACGAAATAAAAAAAGAATAAACAACTTAAATTAAGAAAATTATAAAAACGCAATATTTAATAATACTGGGCAAAATAAAAAAAGAGAACACGCACAAGTGTCCTGTTTGATGTTCTTTGTACACTTAATGTTGATTGGAATTTAATTTTAAATTTTACATGTTATATACAGATGTATGCTTGTATATACATGTACTTTTGTATCTATGCTGTGTCACATTTTCATTTTCATTTTGATTTTGATTTCAATTCCTTGTCAAATGCATCCATGTTATCAGGACATGATATTTCCCCCACATCATTGGTGTGAACACGCCACACTACACACTTTATTATTCGCTTAACAAAACATTTGTTTGACATGAAATCTAGTGACAGTTTTGGTTTTTATCATTTCAAGTCAACAGCGAGAGATTGATGAATAATATCTCGTTGATTTTATTGCCAAATTTCAGATAGAATGTTAGTGATGTACATATAAGATTTGTTATACTCGTTTTTTAGTTCTGTAGTATATTTAGAAAATTAAAAATAGAGACGAGTGGTAAGTTCGACCTAATCAATTATTTGTATACCCTACACCTACACGCTGAAAAATTTGTATTTCTGTTGTTGTTTGGATGGAAATATAACGTGTTTGTACCTTGTCGCAAATATAGTACACTTGTGCACAAACACACGGTGTTTCCTATTCAATATAACATGTTTGGGAAATATTTAAAAGCAAACACAATGTGTTTGGACACAAGTATACAAAATTTGGGACGAGCTACAAACATGCTATATTTGCATCCAAACAACAACAAAAATACAGATGTTTCAGCATGCATTTGGTTACATTAAATGCTTGACTTATTGGGTTAGGCTAGGGTCACACTAGTGTTTTTTCGACGCGGCGTTGTAAAAGCTATAAGGCAAAAAAAGCTCAACGTCGACAACGCTAGGGGGGTGCCACAATAGCGCTTTGTCAAACCGCAATACCGTTTTTTGTACAGTGGTTTCAAAGACAGTACATTGATTCTTTACGTATAGTGTGGTCGAAGGCAATGGAAGAAACATACGTTGCTGTTTTGTGTGCACTTGTGAACGAATACACGAATACACTCACCAAACACTTAGGTAGGATGTATTAAAATTCTTTAATTATTTTCGTATGGCTATAACCATTTCTGGCAAATTATTAGTAGATCTAAGTGGTTTTATAAAAAGTTAAAATACACACCTTCGAGAATCTATTCCCCCTGAAGAAATGTTGACTATAACCCTCAGGTACGTATTAAAAAGACTTTTATTTAAGTATATAAATTAAAAAACTGATACATATTTTATTTGAGAAATAGCTTTTGGTTTTTTCACCTCACTTATAATAAATTCAGCATCCATCTTAGCTCTAAGCAACTGTACAAAATTTAATATAAACAGAACCAAAACAAAACATCACAAAAAACCACTCGTCACAATAAAAACTAATGCGTAAATTACAACAACAATAATAAAAGGTGAGACAAACGGTAAATGAAAGAGAGAGAGAGAGAGTTTTTGAAAACGTGCCGTTATAGAAACACAGCCCCCTGTTTTCCTACAACGTGTCGTTGAAGTTGATAACGCATAAAAAACGCCGTCTGACCTCTCCCATTTGATTGTGTATACTTCTACGAAAGCTGTTAGAACGCCGCGTTGAAACATCGCTAGTGTGGCCTTAGTCTTAGCTAACATTTATGACAAACTAACAGCAAAAAGTTGGAAAATACTACAGTTTGATTGTCTGAGGTTAATTACCCCTCAAAGTATGCCATCTCTGCAAGTTGAAAATATACCTCATACCAACTCACAACGAATGTTTGATGATAGCATAAGAACAGACTGAAACAATCGATAAAAACGGGCATCTCACCATTAAGTCGATATCGAAATTACCACATCTCGAGAACAGACATTACTATGAGATGGTTCGGGAAATGGCTAAAATTTGCTTATTACTTATAATTTGAAGCAAAACTGAGTTCAGTGTCATTTCAAACGAGGAATGGCATAAATCGTCGAAAGAGATTTATGGTAAAGAGTTAAGTTTGTAATGTACAAGAAAACCTAAGAAACCCGTTGAACTTATCGTAATTTTAAAAGAACTTTGTTTATTATTGGGAAATAAAACAGCGCTGAGAAAACCATTAGAAATTTCCTAAAAACATAAATATAAAATTAGAGAACCTGGGGTTCTTGATAAAATTAAATTGGGTAAAATTCTTGATATAACTAGACACCTTCACAAAATTTGAAATAAGAGCGAAAGGCGTGCATTGATTTTTATGATCCATGTCTCATTTTGTTCATAGGTCATGTAGGTTTAGGATAAACTAATAAAAATAAACTAACCTAACTGTAGTACGTCTTGGATGCCCTGACTTACAATAATTGACACTGCGATTAACTTTGTGAGTAGAGCTCGGGGAATTGGCGACAAAGAGTTTCACCCCGTGAATTGGGGGGGGGGGGAGATCATGACAATTCTGCGGGAAAATGAATTTCCATCAGAGACTATATGGAATCTGTTATTTCGTGCGGGAAACAGTCGACAGGGAACATCGGTGGAACATGATCCACCATTACGAGACCAGAATATGGCCAAAATCTACAGATCATTGAAATATGTATCCTCCGAACGTTGGGAACATTCGAACATTTACGTCAATGGACAATGTGAATTGTCTCTCGAGACACACAACACACTTGGCCAGTTATCCAACACACTTGGCCAGTTAACGAAATCCAAGTTGACTGAGTGGGACAAATCAAATGTGTAATATGATATTAAGTGTAAAGGTGATCAGACCGGCACCGGATCGTGCCGGCGTCGGCACTACGATGATTAGATTGAGAATTCCATTAGAGCAGAAAAAAGAATTGGCAGGGCACTGTCCCGTTACAAAGCACACCCCTGATTTTGACTATGTCGATATCCTGGCGGGGGTACGCAATTACTCACGCTACCTTTTGAATTATTATTAATATTTAGTATTATTATTATCTCTATATCAATAGAAAAGCTAAGCGAACAAAAATCCATCACTCACATTCGACTCAAATTGGGTTTCTCTAAGACATTCGAAATACAGAAACCAAAAATTGTACAGAAAAGTTTTGAAAAATGTTATGTTTTCATTCGACTTGTAACGACAAGAAAGCTTTCATTCAAGATTGAGAAACAGGCTGGAAGACTCAAATAAAATGTTACATCTATTCAAAAATTTAAATACATCGGTTAAAATTTAAACATCACGATGAATTTAAAAATATCAAGTAAATTTCCAGATTTGTCCGTAAAAATTAAAAATCTCATTTGACATACATATAAATGATATCTGTTGACATTTTAAAATTCCAATTAAAATTAAAAATTATTCGTTAATTAAAATTGAAAGGCCTCAAATAAAATCAAAAATACCATAATTGAATGAGAAAATTATCAAATGAAAGTAAAAAGACACAAATAAATACTGATAAAATTACAGCATTTTGCTCTATCTCGAACGAAACCTTTCCTCCGTGCTCTAGGGGAAGGAAAGTTGAGTGGGGTTCCACAATCTTGTCCTTTCTAGTCGAGCGAAAGCGTAAAAATTTTCAAAACTTTTCAGTACAACTTTTAGTTTTTCTATTTCGAATCTACTGTCAGTTGGAAACAAACAAAGAATCAGGCGATCGAAAATTTCGATACAGAGAACCCCAATTTGAGTCGAATGTGAGTGACTGATTTCGTTCGCTTAGATTTTAGTTCAACATAGAGAAACAGGCTGCTAAACTGATATTTAAAGGAAATCATACAATTTTAGATTTATTTTCAAGTATTTGCAAGTCAAATTTAAATCGTTTGAAAGATTTCTGTGTATTAATTTGAGAATATTGATAGCTTAATTTTAAACTTCTATTGATGGTATTGAATTTCTTTGGTAATCTTTTAAATTTCATGTGATGACTTTTTAATTTATATTACTAAGTTATATTTTAAATGATACATTTGTTATAACGTATAAATAAAAACAAATAAATTTAACAATGTTATTTGAACTTCAAATCTATCCAGTGAATTTTAAAAAATTTTAAATTGAAAATTAAAACCTCAATTAAATTCAGAATTAAAATATTCGAGCGTTTGGTCGTTTTTTTTTATCTATTTTGTTCTCCAATATTTCGCTGCTCTTTGGGTAGCATCGTCAGGAAGATAAACACACTTCCGAACATTTTATTTTATCTTCTTGACGATGCTACCCAAAGGGCAGTGAAAAATTGGAGAATAAAATTATTTAAAAAAACGACCAAACGCTCGAACATTTCAATTCTGACTATACTTTAATACCAAAGGTCGGATAAAGCATCACATTTTTACCTTCAATTAAAATTTTAAAACAATAATTTATTAGTTAATAGCTTTATTGAAGTTAAAATTACTAAAGTCGAAAGACACTAATGAAAATTCGAAAACTATCAGTTGAAATTATATCAACGCAACTAATTTTGCAATGATTTTGTTTCCATAAAATAATGTTGCCCTTGTGTGAGGCAAAATTTAAAGAATATGAAAAAAATGTGAGAAAATGAACTAGAAATGTTTTTGACATCTGTATTCTTCCTTCTGCTTTTTTATCACGATTTATTTACCTCACTAAAC
This sequence comes from Phaonia tiefii, assembly GCA_963931995.1. Taxonomy (NCBI): domain Eukaryota; kingdom Metazoa; phylum Arthropoda; class Insecta; order Diptera; family Muscidae; genus Phaonia; species Phaonia tiefii. Next base: position 315,063,233 of record OZ008368.1, on the reverse strand, counting down.
CAAATTTTTCGACCAGTTTGTATTAAGCGTGTATTTGTTAACTTCCCGTTAAACAACTTTGCCTGGGGCGTCGCTTAAGTTCCCCCTACAAAGTGGTCGAAAAATTAGTTTAGCAGGGGAATAAACAGCTCTACTGACACCGAAGTGATACTAAGCGACTCTTCATACAAAGTGGTGGTGGTAGTACCATAACAATTAGTATTTTTTTTTTCAGCTACAATATTATTTCGACCACTACGATTGAGAAGTTGAGCGATTTTAACTGAAGCCGCTTAAAAACGCTTAGCGCCTTACACAAAAGGTATAAAACTAAGCTTAGCGAGGACAAAGAATACATACCAAATGACGGAAAGACAGCCATTTTATCAGCACATTCTCCCACGTAACTCGCTGAGAGGGCAGAAAATTCAAAACGTTTGCACTTTTGAGTGCAAAATTGTCAGAAAAGAATACAAAACCTTTAAGAAGGGTTACACTTTTTCACAAACGGACACAAAACGGCACTTTCAGGACAAAGGGCAGTAAAAATGTTAAAAAAAAATTTTCTCAGAAACGTAGTCGCCATTAGTATATTTCTCTATGGGTAATTTCGTTTCTATGAGGTAATTTTTAAAATATGGGCAACTTTTAGGAGGAGAGAAAAGAACATAGAAATGTAGCATTTTCGCACAGCTGTAGTCTTCCTCGTGCTGTTTAGCATATTTTAGTTACCTCGCTAAACCAAAATATTCGACCCGTTTATATGCAGACTTAAGCGATATTAAGCGATTATAAGAAACTCTACACACAAATTGGACAACAGAGTACCAAAACTATTGGTATATTTTTCTTATTCCCGCTAACATAATATTTCGACCACTTTGTATGAGAAGTTAAGCAATATTAGCGAATTCATTCCCCAAACAAAAAGGTAGAATACTTAGCTTAGCGAAAACAAAGACAAAGAAAAACCAAAGAAATCACAAAAAGTTTGCTATTTTATCGGGCAACATTATCCTCCATGACTCACCGACCGCGCAGAAAATTAAGAATTTTTGCTTCTGAATGGAGGAGAGAAAAGAACATAGAAATGTAGCATTTTCTCTCTTCCTCTTGCTGTTTAGCATGTTTTAGTTACCTCGCTAAACCAAAATATTCGACCAGTTTATATGCAGACTTAAACGATATTAAGGGATTATAAAAAACTCTACATAGAAACTGGAAAACAGAGTACCAAAACAATTGGTATATTTTTGTTATTCCCGCCAAAATAATAAAAATAATATTAGCGAATTCATTCACCAAACAAAAGGTAGAAAACTTAGCTTATCGGGTACAAAGACTCATATCAAATGTCATTTTATCGGGCAACATTGTCCTAAATGACTCAGCTACCGTGCAGAAATTTAAACATTTTGGAACTTTCTGAATGCAATATTCTCAGAAATAAACACAAAACCTTTAAGTAGGGTTGCACTTTTTTCACAAACGAACACAAAAAGTCACCTTCAGCACAAAGGGCAAAAATAATGCTGCACGTTTTCAGAAACGAAACGAAAAAAATGAAAGACATTAATCAATATTCAAATTCTTTCAATTCAAATATAAAATCTTTTGCTAGAATTGAAATGTCTATATAATTTCGGAATCTAATTGATCAACTTAAAAGCTAAGTAGATTTTTTAAATATAAACTGATGTCTGTTAAAATTCAAGTGACGTCTTTTCATTTTATTTTGGAGTTTTTTAAAGTTCGGTTAATATATTTTGAATTTCCATTCGAGTGTTTGAATGAAAATTTATTTTTTCTTGAATTTATATTATTTACACAGTCGTTGCTGTTTGTTGAACTTCAAGTGTTGTGTTTTGTGAACTCGATGTTAAAATTTGTATGAAAGTATGTTAAATTGAAGTTGGTATTTGTAGAATATTTTAGCATAAGTCCAAACTGTTTGCGACAACATTGCGCTAGAAGAATATCAATGCACTCCTGATTATATAACATTAAAGTACAATTCAAAAATTATACAGAATCCTGTAATATTCCCTCATTTTATTAGGACCTGGGCATAAAAATATTTGAAATTTTGGCAAACGCCATAAAGTTATATTTTGGTCAAGCCGGTTTATAAAAATCTCTCGATAGACTAAGGGATTGCAGAATTTGTTTTAAAACAAATTTAAAATTCATTAAAAATACTTTGCTTCATTTTTGTAAAGACCGGAAACGGCATAACTATAAATGCAAACAATTATTTAATATTAACGAAATATACGAGTGTTTCATCGTTTTTTATAGTTTTTCATTTTCACTGAATACGATTTCCTCATATCAACATGAAAAGTATTATAAACAAAATGGAAGAGAAAAATATAACATTTCATGACACAATACGAACAAAATGAATAAAGAGAAGATGATGGGGAATGCTGTGAATATTTCACAGAATATACGGGGTGATGGCGGCGCTAAATGAAAGTGATTGCGCGATATGTGAGTCAGAGTGTGAACAAAATGTCACCAAATATAAATATTTGAAATGTAAACAAGCGTTAAATATCATGAAGTATTTAAATGAAAAAATAAAATGAAAAAAAGCGAAAACTTAACATCACTAGGCATCGAAAGAGTACTACAGGCCGAAATAAAAATGAAAAATTTAACATATGCCATCATGACATGATTGACATATTGTCATTCCCCAGAAAAATACATAACAAATGTGGGGGCAAAAAAGTAAAATAAATATGTACATTCACTGTGAAATTATATTAAATTATAAGAAAGGAGTACCAGTTTTAAACTAACATACTGGACTTGGGGTATTACAAAACGGACTATCAATTGGTTTTAAGCCAAACATTGCAGTGAACTAAAACATTTTTAAAGCAAAACAAATTTTTTGTCAACGATTCCAAAGAAAAACGAATTTTATTCATGCAAACAATTAGACTACTGCAACGTTTTATTCAAACGTCAAGACGCACAAAATGTGTAGGGAAATTTTGAAATGAAAACTTCAATATGAAAACTTTATCTGAAAATGTTAGTAACCTGTAAGACACGTTTGGGTAAATTGCGATCGTCTTCTTCGGTGATTTGAGTGCGATAGGTAGGTCGCTCGAATACCGGCGGATTATCGTTGACATCCTTGACGTGTATGATTACGGTGGTATAGTTTTCTTTCAAGTTATCCGAGGCAGCCAAACGTAACTCGTACTGGAGATAGGCAATTTAGGTTAGTGGAAGGGAAGAGTAAACAAATATATAAAATATTTCTTAATATGCTCCCGAAGGTACACATATTTAACTAAAAACCAAGGTTGAATTTAAAAAATAATTCTGTCACATAGCGGTCTTTAGCGCTTTAGTCTCTGTCGAATATATTTCACAATAAAAACTAATCTGTATCAAAATCGTTGAAAAGGATTTGTTAGCTCCACTCGTTACTTTTTATATGAATCATTTTTCTGTGTTTAGTATATCTTATCAACTCATATGATGTCGGTTTCTGTCAAACTTTTTAAATTATTAATTATTTTATATATTAACATTAAACTTTAACTTACCCTCCTTCTGGTCTCATAATCCAAAGCACCCGCCACATAAATGGCACCAGTCATATTCTTTACAGCAAATGCACCACCAATATTACCGCTAGTGATTTCATAACGTATGCGCGAAGCTTTTAAAATAAAATGTTAAAAGGAGACGAAATAAATTAATTAAATATGCAGAAATGATAACCACCAAATCCCTAAAGTATACATTGGAACTTTTTCTCTGACACTTTGTCATTGCCCCGCAAAAGTATGCAGTAATAACAGCCAACTCCCCAAAGTATACTTAAATTTTTGTGGCTTAAGTTTTGCATGCAATAATTTTATTATTTTTTTTTTGTTGGCTATGAACTTACATTCATCATGATCTTTGGCTGTTACAGTTAATACCGTGTGCTGGATATCTTCATTTTCATCAACTTCCGCTTCATATAAACTTTTATCAAAATACGGTGGATTATCGTTCTTATCCGCAATGCCAATACGTATGAATTTCGTAACTAGGGAAAGAGTAATAGAGAAAGAAAAAAAATTAGGGAAACTATATTAATATGGCAAACCAGTAATTATCACGTACTCCATATACAATTTGTATTGTTAATCTGTGAAACGTGTAGATATGTAGATTTATTTCAAGCCAACCATTGACTGAGTAATATCATGAATTATGAAAGGAAGTAATCGTAAACTAAAAGTATTTACAGAAAGGGAAATTAAATGGCATAAATGCACAAAAGTTTGCCATTTATTTGTAGGAACGATTTTTTGCCAACCCCTAATGGTGTGTGTGCATTTACTCATGTGTGGCATATAAAAACCCAAATTAAATAGTTTTTTTTTTTGCTAGAAATTCTCAAGTATATGCGATCCATTTACAAATAGTTTGCCTATGAATTAGAAAGCCTTAAACTATGTGATAGTATTTTGAGTTTAATAACCGCTAAAAGTATGCAACTATAGAAATCCTATTGAGGTTGGTTGAGTTAAACGTCAAAACTTTTAGTTACGTCATAGTATTTTGTGTTAAGCAACCCCTTAAAGTAGGCAATTGTTGCAACACTGGTTCCAAATTTCTTTATAAAATATACAAATTTGTAGGTATAACAGCTATAAGGAAGGGACGCATATTATTGCTGGTTCTAAACAATCATTGCAAATAATTGTGTTCGTCCAAAATTACGCAATTATTTGTATGCCAATTACGTGTGTAAATAGTAAGCAATAATTTAGAAATATAATCTGACAGAATTGAATGGCATCTATGGGCACAACAATTTCTATATGATGACTTTATAGAGAAATAACGTATAGAGAAACGATTACACTCAGCAAATTTACGATAATAATACCAGATAGAGACAATGACTCAAACCAAGCAACAATAAATCAACAACGGCATTTCCATTTGTGGGTTAACATTTTTGTGTAAATACAACACAAATATATACTAACAATAAAATATAACAAAAAAGTAAATAATACGTTTAATTTTCAGTTTCATATCAAAATGACATGAAAATTTAAGTCAACAATTTTTATAATTCCACCTGGTGTTAGTCAATTTACGTTAAATACTCTCCTCGCACCGACCGCCTCACGAATAGTGTGAAAGGAAATGCCAGATGAGAACAATGGCAGCTCTATATGACATTAATCTATGGATGACAATTATCTTCGAAAAGCTAAATATTCTATACTTTGACTTGAACAAAATTCTATTATATGAATCCTAATTGACAAACTAAGATGTTGTCAGATGATGTTTACTCAGAAGATGTTTATTGGAAATAAGATTTGATTAACACAAATTTGTAAATAATATTAGCATTTTGTACATATATTTTAACATGGTCTTAAACATACATGGGTTTTTTTAATTTGCATTGGATTTTAATTTGCATTACTTTATCTAATGCAACTTCAACATAATCACCATTGTTCGCAATGACTATTACAACATTTTAAAACTGTAGTTGCTCAAGCTACGCAAATGCAGGTTGTGGAATCGAATGTGAATTGTGATGAGTGCTTTTAATTAATTTGTATTTGATTGACTGCTGGAAATTCTGTTTTTAAAATATTTTTCATGTAAAGGTTTGTGGCTTCGATAGTTGTTGCCTTATAGTACGTTCAAGTTCACAAACCAGCACTGTATAAAATATTTGGAACATAAAACTGACAGATATGAGGGAAATGCTTTGAAAATAAGAACAACTGAATTTTTGATTTTGCTTTGAAGAGGTATTTCAAATTAAACTACAAATTATAATTGTCACATAATTAGTTTTCCCCATGTATGATCTTATGTCATATCCTTTGGCCATACGATATGCTTTACTTTTTCATATTTTATATATTTGTATTGTCTAATCCTAAAGGTATGGTAAGAATAACTGGGTACACTGAAAGCAATATGTTAGTAATTATGACAACAGAGTTTGAGACAATCATATGTGTGCTGATTTATGAGATATTTTTGTTTCATATTTCCGAAGACAATTGCAGCAATGTATACAAATTTCAATTACCTTTAATTTATTTTTGTAATTTGTTATATATTTAAAACTGAATTTGTGATTTAATATAAAAAAAAAAATGTCTTCATCATCCCCAAGTTTGAATTAGCACACAAAACCATAACCCAATTTTTTCAGGTTTCTAAATGGGCTGAAGAATGTTGAGTTCATTTTATGCTGGGAAGAATTTAAAAAAATCCTAAGGGTAAAAAAATCAATTTTGACTTTTTCTTTTTTTGATGTGGACAACATCTGACCATCGAATGAGACCGATCCCATGCCCCAAAGTGTTCCCTCCCAGAGATATGCGCGTTTTATTAAAGTGAAGTCGACGATTTTACACGTATTTACACGCATTTAAATCTTTAAAATGGCTCTCCTGAACAAAACCGGTTTTTACCCTTAGGTCCCTTTCTATTTTCCGCGTCACATATACATACATATGTATTAATAACCCGTAAACGGAGCATCGCGTTACAAAATACCTTAAGCTTTAATACCTGTGGAAGTTTTCACCTAGCCCTCTCTTTAATATGGAGCCATTATCAGATAATCTGCGAACACAGAGATATGACTTAATGTAAAATATAGAAAATGCAATCAATTTATAAACTTTGCTATGAATACTAACAGAGCAATACCATACAATTTACATAGTGGATAAATGTATATAAAAATTGGCAGAATTTTTATTTTGGTGAGATGAAGATATTGTTTCTATAAACGCTTTACATGGTTTTATCAACTTCTGTTTCAAAATTCATATCACTTTATGTCGACAAAGTTTGTGATATATAACGCAACTTGTTTACTTGCACCTAAAAGTAGGTGGCGTAGCGAAATAACTCCCCATGAAATAACTCCCATGAAATAACTCCCAACGAAATATTTCCCACCAAAAATTAAATAACTTCCAATAACGAAAAAATGAAATAAGTCCCACAAAAAATTAAAAAACTCCCAATAGCAAAGTGAAATAAGTCCCAAGACTTCTCCTACAGCACTTGTTGTATGGGCCTTGTACAAACGGTAATTTTTTTTTTTGAGAGTTATTTCATTGTCAGGAAAAATGAAATAACTCCCAAAAAACGAAATAAGTCCTACTAAAGTGGGAGTTATTTCATATGAAATAACTCCCTCTTTTTTATGGAAATTTTTTGGGACTTATTTGATTTTTCTGGTGGGAGTTATTTCATGTGGGAGTTATTTCGCTACGCCAAAGTAGGTTATCATTATAAGATAAATAACTACCTCATACCAACCCATCACGAATGTTTGAAGTTTTCGTGCGCACAGTCTGGGCCAACGGAGAACAAATATTATTTCACCACCAACCATGAAGTTAAAGGAATATGAAGATATTTCCTTTATTTGTCTTCTATTTCAGTGATTTCGTCACATTTTTATTTCAGAGGTTTTATTTAATGCTGATGTCATATGGACATTTTACAATATTGATATTATTAAATGACCAAAATGTGATTCACTGTTTCAATAAAGAACGAACAACAATTTTAACGGAGACACAACAAACTCGAAATTTAGAAGTGGTTATCGCAATCAAGACACTTAGTCCTTAGTTGTGATATCACGTGTCTCGAAATTACCCTGGCGTGGTTAAAGAGCGATCAAGTAAAATTATAGTCTGTCTCGATGTTTCCAGAAAAGGCTGGAAAAGACATGTATATTAGTCCATGACTTAATACTAAGAGCCTAAGAGAATTCAGCTTAAATCCATGAATATCTGTTCTATCGAATATAAACTAAAATCCTAGTTATTGTCTCCTGGTCACACAAATTGTTTTCTTCTTTTAATTTTTGCGTAATAGCAAACAATTTTAGCAATCTGCAAACGTTTTAGCAGTATATATAATAAAAAAATCAATGAGTGTTCGAACTCGCGGATGCTGTGTTAACACCTTTTTGCTACACGGTTTTTTTGTATACACCGGGCAATGCTGAACATCAAATGACGCGCTTTGTTTGGCCATAGCAACAACAACCAAACTATCAAACACACAACATCACACATACTTTGTACGAAGTAGCTGACGTATACGTGTGTCACATAACCATATGTTTGCCATATCAACAGCAACGAAACAGCCAAACACACAACATCACACATACTTTGTACGAAGTAGCTGACGTATTAGTGTGTCATCATAACGTCGACTGCGCAAGCAAACAAACTAACTTTTCTTGAGATAAGTAGCTTGCAAATGAAATTTTGCGTGGCTATGCTTTATATCTCCGTTCAACAACAGCAACAGACACATGTAAATACATACGCTATAGACACAATTTCGTTTGCCTCACCCCTGCCACACCACTCTTTCATAGCTCTCTTGCTCGCTCATTTTTGTTTAACACGTCATTATTCTCTTTCGCAGTCGCAGAAAATCTGGTTTTAGCAGCAGCATAAAATCTGGTATTAGCAGCAGCATACAATCTGACTTTGATAGATTTAGTCCCTATACGCCGCTATAGATGTTAACACATGAAAAATGGTTTCCCATTAAAAAATCCTAAAAAATGTTTTCCCATTAAATTCCACGAATGGATTAAGGAGAGCTTCTCACAAACAGTGAGCTGTGCTCTTTCTACTTTTACGCTGGCTGATTGGAAATTGGTGTACAACAGCATCAGTTCCGTACGGTATTTTTGAGAAGCTTTTTTCATGGCTAAATACTCGACAGTATCGCCGTCCCTAAGCGAGATAACCCCCAGTCAAAAGTATTGTAAGATGGTCAAAGCAGGGGTCGAACCCACGTTCTTATGTACAAGATCCGTGCACACTTCCATTGAACCACCGACGGCAGTAAGTATGCTGCATCATAACTGCAAACAAATTGTTCTTGTGGCAGTCCATTTGCTGTAATATAACACAAACAAACCGCCGATAAGATGCCAATAGTGTTTGCTGTTAATAGCAGACATTTTTTCTTGAGTGTGTCATAATCCAGTTGTTGCAATTTAATTCAATCATTAAATCTAAATCAATACATGATTGTTATTAATTTTCAATTATTATGTAGAGCTACATAAATATTTACTTACTATCGTAAGTCACACAAACCCATACTATGTCTATCTTACAATACATTATAAACATGTTGATTATACCTCAAGGTATGCAACGATTCATAATTGATACATGTTTGTAAGAAAAACTTATTAAAGCATGACAATTTAATTCAAAATTTCTCTCATCTACGTATGATATTATTGACATATTGCTATTTCTGTTTATTATGTCAAAAGTCTTTCAATTTGATTAATATACAGATAGTTAAGGATTTTGAGTTTTGTATGTTATCATTGTTTGGAATACACAAAGTTACAAGACTTTTTGATAGAACTTCTGTGGTATAGTATACTAAGTCGACTTTTGGAGAGACGATATGTAGATTGCAATTGATGGAAATAGTTGACAATATAAGCATATTTATAGTTTTGAGAGCTGTCTTGTACAAAGTGTGCCATTACAATTGATCTGATTAACATTGTATATTATATTTCAAACAAGCTACATAATAAGCCATAATATACACACACAGTGTGGTGAAAAATTCATCTTGGTCAAAAATGGAATTAAACCGTGAAAAATTTCGCGCGATAATTTTTTAGAATTATCGGTGTGGATTATCGAGACAAGAGTGTCTCAACAACTTGTTTCGACTTTTGGTGATCAAAACCCACTGTAAATCGCTGGTACCAAGAGTTCAGTCTCGTACGCCGTTCGCTCCAGGATGAATTTCGTGAAGGTCGTCCAAAATCGGTTGTTCTGCCACAAAACATCGATGCAGTGCGTGAACTGATAATGCAAGATCGTCAGCTGACATATCGTGAGATAGAGGCATCATTGCTCATTAATTCCATTTCAATACATTAAATTTTGGATGAACATTTGGCTGTAAAAAATATTTGTTCGTGTTGGATCCCACATAATTTCACAATGAATCGAAAAATGACTCATGTCCATTGGTGTGAGGAAATGAGTAAAAAGTGAGAGGTTACGAATCATAGATGTATACGTATTAGCCGGAAACGAAACAGCAATGGACCGTGTGGGTCTTTCAAGACGAGCTAAGTGTAACAAAATTTGTTCGTGGAAGAAGCACAGCGAAGCAAATGATCGCCTGTTTCTTCGGTCGAATTTGTAATCTAGCCACTATTCCCCTTGAGTAAGGTAGAACGGTCACGTCTGAGTGGTACACGACCATTTGTTTGCCGGAAGTCTTCAGAGAAGTTCGTAAAACTAACCGCCAAAAACGAATCACTCTCCATCATGACAATTCGAGCTCTCACAGATCTCGTCAAACAGGTGAAGTTTTGACCAGTCAAAACATCGAATTGATGACACATTCTCCGTACAGTCCAGTTGAATTTGAACTTGTTTATTCATTTTCTTGTGAACGAAAACGGCTATTGGGGTTTGTCAAACGGATGGACAATTCCTTAGTGCGCTGTATGTTTGTCCTACGCTTCCTAGCGGAAACACCGTGAGCAATCTCACCGCAGTAAACACGGGTTTGCATCATCAAAACTTTCAGTCCAGTCAAGAAGCAGTTGAAACGTTGAAAACCCATGTTTTGAAGGTGTCTCTAGAGGAATGGAAAAACTGCTATTTCAAATGGTTTGAACGAATGCAAAAGGGAATTGATCATCAAGGGGAATATTTTGAAAAACAATAAGACATGTTCATTTAAAAATGTTTGACATTATTTGCTATTCCCGAAATATAAATAGCAACACTCGTACATGTACAGTTTTTGTGTAGTTTTTCAGGCCTAAAAAATAAATATAATCCCTTTTGAAATTATTTAATTTTTAAGAAGATACTTACAAACTTGCTACTTGTGAGTGCCTCTTGCACATGAGATCATGGCTTCGATTCCTGTCCTGATCACCTTAAAATTTCTTTCCGCGGCGGTCACCTCGTATAGTGACGGCGACACTATCGAGCATTTAGCCAAATATCTTTCGGAATCGGCGTGAAAACTGTTGGTCCCAATCAGTGAGTATAAAACTAAAAAGCGTACAGCTCACTGATCCCCAATTACGTCATGGGATGTAATCGTAAACCATTTATTGGAACGAAGTTGCGGAATGGGGGCTAAATGAAAAAATGTTAAACAACTTTTCTTTTAACTACTTTATTTAAACCCATTATTATGAACTATATTGGGTACTTTTGGTTTGATTTGGTTTAACGGGAAGTTTTCTAGGTGGAGCCTGTATATTACATATTATAGTTTTCAACCCAATAAAAAGTAAATTTAGGAAAGCCAAAGTGCAAGATTGGCAATTCTATGAAATACAACCCTGAGCATTGAATTAAATTTGGCAGCACACTTACTCTTACACGCTTACTTTTGGTTTGGTTTGTGTCTAGACTAACATATGGGGAGAAATTTTTTGTTTAATGGGAATTTTTGTAGGTGGAGCATGTTTATTATATATTGTAGTTTTAAACCGAATAAAAAGAAAATTTAGAAAAGCCAAAGTGAAAGAACTTTAAAAAATAAAATTTTCTTAAATAAGTGCGTTTTCTTAAAAAAAATAAATTTTCTTAAAAAATGCATATTCATATTCATAAACAGAGTATCTTTTCTTAAAAAAAATACCTATTCATATTCCTAAACAGAGTACCTTTTCTTAAAAAAAATACCTTATCTTAAAGAAGTTCCTTTGCCTAAAAAAGTAAATTTTCTTACAAAAAGTACCTGTTCTTAAAAAAAGTATTTTTTTTTTAAATAAGTACCTTTTCTTAAAAAAGTACATTATCTTACAACAAATTGAATTTTCTTAAAAAACTACCGTTTCTTCAAAGAGTACGTTTTATGTAAAACAAACTAACTTTTCTTGAGATAAGTAGCTACTCTTACAATTGCACCTGTTCTTGAAAAAGGGACCAATTCAAAAAAATCCCATTTCCTAAAAAAAAACATTTTCTTCAAAAACATACCTTCTGTTAAAAATATACCTTTTCTTACAAACATTCCTTTTCTTCAAAGTACCTTTTCTTAAAAATAAAATAATACCTTTTCTTTTACTTTCTTAAGATAAATAGCCTTTCTGAAAATAAGAAAATTTTCTTAAAAAAATATCCTTTTCCGAAAAAGAGTACCACTTCTTTAAATACTAACTGTTCTCAAAAAAAGTATTTCGTCGTAAAAAAAAGTCATATTCTTAAGCTTTTCTTACAGAAAGTACTTCTTGTTAAAAATTTTACCTTTTCTAAAAAAAACCTTAGCTTTTAATAAAAGAGTACCTCTCATTAAAGAAATGACCTTTTCGGGAAAATATAATACATATTCTTAAAAAAAGGACCTAAAAATATTCTTTTTTTAAAACAATACATTCATTAATAAAAATTTCTTAAAAAAAGTTTATCATTTTACAAAAAGTATCTTTGTAGGTGTGTTGGAACTAACTAGTACATAATATCTATATAGCGAAAGGAACTTCGTTCCAAACGGGTGTCCCCTGACACCTCATGTAATTTATTTTTATTTTTATTTGTATTTGGGCCACCCTGTATATACAACTGGAAAACCACACTGCAATAGCAAGTGGTATTTATTTATTACTTATTTGTATTTGCATTTGCAGATATAGTAAAAATTAAGCAACAAAATAATATTGCCATGTAAATAATTTTCCCCGTATCTATGTTCTTCGTGAAACTTTTTGTTAAACTTTGTATTATTATATTGATTTAAATTGCTATATTTTCTTTAAATCAATATTGTGCTCAAGAAAGTCCAAGTACCTATATCTATAATACCTATCTCGAAGTAGATGAAACTTAACGTTTAAATTAATGCCAGTATCTTCCATACGACAATTCTGTGGCCTTCGGGAATCAATTATTTTGAGATAAGATCTACTAATTCAACTCTATTTATATGAGCCAACATTAAACCAAATGTCTCAACCTGACCTCAATTCAACCTCAATACAAAAATTTACCTTTCTTAGTTCCTGGAAAATTCTCATTTCGTCACAGTTAATTATTCCTGAGCGCAATATATTTGTCCAAAAGAACTCTGCACCGAAAGTCTTCGTACCGTGTGCCAACCCATTTCCGTTTATTTATTTTTAGACCTAATAACACAATTTGTAGAAAGTTTATCTTTAGCTTCAACAATTTGTGTCCTATATTTCATTTATTCTGTAGCCTTAATTGCAGATACTAAATTGCAGACACTTCAAAAACAGACTAAGATAAATAAATCCTTAACCAAATATGTTGCTGTCAAATACATTTACTCTACGACAAAACAACTTTCCAACTAATTTACACATTTTCCAAATGAAATTTGAGCTGGCACTTGCTGTTCATCTTCTAGCTTCCATCACAAAATAACGACTCTAAAAATATATGCAGGATTGTCCTTACTTAAGACGGATACAAACTAGAATGCTTTTTGTCCTTGGGGTGTGTATTATGGTTGTTTTTCATTTTTTTCTCTCTCTCTGTAAAAGTAACCATTCACAAGGAAAACTGTTAACAAAAAGTTTATTTAACACAATTTTATGTCAGCTTTGTTATGATGACAATTTGTTTATTTCGAGAAGAGAAAAGTTTATGGTCTTCTAACTCATCTCCTGTGTTATTCTTTTCCGCATTTTGTTAAATGTTTTTAGTTATTGTGTCGATATTACTTTTGTTTATTGGAATTAACACAACTTTTCTTAGATACACAATTTGGCAATAGCAGTTGTTATTATTAGAATCGTTGTTGCCTTACTAATAACTTCAGACAAAGCCGTTTCCATTATAAATATTTGTGCAGAAATATCTTCTTATTAATTGCGAATTGTGAAGATATAATAAAATTCTTTAACTATTGCTATACGATATGTATGCCTAAAAGTAAGCAACAATATATAATTGGTTTTCAAATATTAAAAGTATGCAATTTAAGATGACACTCAATTATTTTAAGCAATAAGTTTAGGAATATGTGTACATTATAGAAGACTTGTTCTTTAGTTTATACATGTATGGATTGGAAGCAAATCTTTGCATCTCCAGTTGAGTTATTATCCTAAAGCCTTCATATGAATATACCCGAAAGCCATCATATATAGCACTTAAAAAATACATATCCATGATGATAAGGTGGATTCTTAGCATTGCAGTTGTAATGTGTATTTTAAAATACTATTTGTATAGAGTGTTAAAAAATAAGTTAAACTGTTCTATCTCCAATGGATATACCCGGTTTTGTTTCAAAGCAATCTATATACATATGTGTATGCATAAGAAATGTTAGATATTTTGCATACACAATTAACTCTTATCTTTTATGCCTTAAGATATGCAACACATTAAACAAATATTTCCGAATATATTTAAATAAAGTTGCATCGACAGTGACGAGCAAAATTTTTGCAAATTTCCTATAATGGAAGTTCAAAACTTTAAGTTTTAGCAGCGTGCTTTGGGTAAAAAAAATAGAAAAAAGTCAAATCGCCGAGATACAGAGCTTTCGGAAAAAAAATTCACATAACCTCAATTTGCTCACCCAGATGGCAGGTAACTTATGTTTTTTTTCTGTTATTGATTCTGAAAGGCCTCTTAAAGACCTTTCCAACAAGCCCAAAAACAAAAAAATCCGACCACTGGCTCAGAAGTTAGCAACTTTACCCTACTACCCTCCGACCACCAATCCGAAAATTTTGAACCCGCTGCCATTTCGCACCCTTGCATTTTCGGACATGGTCCTAGTGGACTTTTCTTCATTAAATGAGCCAATAAATACGTTGGAGAAATTTGTCCGGAACTTCCTGAATCACCCTGTATACGGTGTTTGTTTCAATTGCTCATTATTGCCCAAGTGCTGGTCAAAAATTGAAGCATCTAAAGTAGTTGAAATCATGGAGTTATTAAAAAATGGTAATTCTCTTCGGGACGATTCATATCTCGATTCAGAAAATAAACCGGAAAGAAAAATTTAAACTTCAACTGCTCCTGGTCGCTTCAGAAAGAGTGACGACAATACCTACCGTCATTTGGCAAAATTAGTGATAAGTGGCAATGCAATTACCCCAGACCCGGCATTAGAAACGTTAAATATTGAAGTCTGCAGAGAAGAACAATAATCCATTTTTATCACAAAATAATATATAGCTTCTTAACGAATTCGCCCAAGTCTACGAAATCTACACCGAGGCTGACTGGAAGAAGGTAATGTTTTCAACACGTTTTGAATAATAAAGATACAACAAAGTCTTGTGTTTAAGGTTATATGGTTTGATGAGATTCAAATCAATCGATTTGAGTCCGATGACCGTGCTGGTACTGTTTTCAACACGTTTTGAATAATAAAGATACAACAAAGTCTTGTGTTTAAGGTTATATGGTTAGATGAGATTCAAATCAATCGATTTGAGTCCGATGACCGTGCTGGTACTGGACTAAATTTCCAAATACTACTACCCCGAATGCAGTAACAAATATCATGAATCGTGGTGGTGGACCCATAAATTCTGCAAAATTTAAATTCAAACTTTTAAATTCTGCAAAATTTGTTCACCAGATGCTATAGAATAAACAGTCAACAGAATAAACAGTCAACAATTGACAACTATGATATGGTCAGCGCAGTCACCGGACTAAATCCCGGTCGAAAACTCTTGGTATTACATAAAATCTCAGCTCGCCCTGTACCCGGGTACTCAAAAAGGCGTTAACGAGCTGTATGCTAGAGTAAAAGAAACTTGGTATGGGATTCCAGCGGAAATGCGGTAAAGTTTTGCTACAGCATACATTGCCGTATGCAATCTCTTAAAAAGGCCAAAGGATACTGGACAAAATATTGAACAAGAAAACAAATAAATTAACATAAATTCCGATTGAAAAATTGTAAGATTTATATAACTTAACAATATTAACTGTTCACTTTGTATATATCACCAGAGAACAATAAATTGATTTAGTTTTTTTTTTTTTTTGGTAAAACATTTAAAATTTACCAAATTATTTCGAAACTGTGTCGACCATGTTACAAACTTTCTCGTCACTGTACAGGTGTACAATTATGCTGGATTTCACAAATTTAGCAAGGATTTAAGAATGTGATTTTTGGGCCTTAATGTAGGCCACAGTTTCGTGATTATTTAACGCCTAAATGTAGATTATAACTGCGTACTATGTTAGTATTTGTCTCTATTAGTAATTATTAGAAATTACTATCTATTATACTATTATTTAAAAAGTTTGGAATTGGTGCACAATTCTATGAGTTTGTTTGTCTCTGGGATTGGTGATGGTACCTTTTTAATTGCACTATTGCACCACCGAATAAAATCAAAATACCAAGGATATTTTACCCATATCTGAATCAACAACTTAAAACACCTTTTTAGTTAATGTATGAGAAATTCATACTACAGGCTGCCAAGGTCAGGAACATTTTTCTAATTGGAAAATGAATGGTTTTTGTTGAAAATAATAGACAATTCAGTTAAGCACAGTCACTGACTGGCATGACTAGTTTCGAACTCCGTGAAAAGCTCATCATCAGATGCCTAACTACTGTACCTGAATGGGTACCATCGGTAGATAATAAATCGTATTTACACAAGGTGTTTCAAAAGAAGTCATCCGACGTTGTTTGGCTCACATTTTTTTCTAAATGAAAAACTTCGATTCTATTTTTCGATTATGTTTAGAATTTTATTGGTTAAGTTGAGAAGATGATATCGGTTAAATGGGCGCTGTCACAATTGATTACCATACGGGCTCGTTTTATGGCATTTTTATTCATAATGATTTGAAAATCATAATGAGCGATGAGACTCACTTCCACCTCAGCGGGTACGTGAACAAGCAAAACTATCGCTTCTGGGGCACCGAAAATCCACGAATGATGCAGGAGGAGCCATTACACCCGGTCGAAATGACTGCATGGTGCGCTGTTCACGCTGGAGGAATCATCGGCCCATTTTTTTCGAGAACGCCGCTGGTCAAACGACAACAGCGCTATACGGCCATTTTAACCGAGTTTTTTCTGCTGCAATTCGACGAATTGGGACTGGAGGACATGTGGTTCCAACAGGACGGAGCAGCGGCACAAACTGCGCAATCCACAACCGATATTCTGAAGGCGGCGTTCCCGGGTTGCCTCATCTCTGGTTTGGGGGTTTTGTACTAGCCCCCAAGATCGCCTGATTTAACCGTTACAGACTTTTTGTGGTTTTTTTTGTAGTCCCGTGGTTACGTGAACAACCCCGAGATCCTGGAAGCCTTCAAGGTCAACATTCGGCACGAGTGCGAGAATCTGTCGCCCGAAGTTCTCGCCGAAGTGATGAAAAATGCAATGAAACGAGCCCGTAGGGTAATCAATTGTGACGGCGCCCATTTAACCGATATCATCTTCTCAACTTAAATAATAAAATTCTAAAGATTCAGATAAACGTAATCAAAAAACACAATCGAAATTTTTCATTTACAAAAAAAATTTAGAGCCAAACAACATCGGATGACTTCTTTTGAAACACCTTGTACAAACACAATCATGCAATTCACATACATATTTGTAAATAGCACCCCTACTATGATAAGCCATTTTTTAAACGCTGTCCACTTTTCAACATAACATGAAACTATTTTCATGATGTTGTTAAGCGATCCCTATAGTTTTTGTTTAAACAATTTAAAGATATTTAAAATATATCGTATTTGCTTTCGCTTACAGCAAAACAAAAATTAATTACCTTGCGTGTAATTAATACGATATTATCATGATCCGCATCAACATTTCGCAAAGTATAATAATACGGAAGTCATTAAAAGCAATATTCATCTTCACTCGTTCACTGTACTGATAATAACAAACATCCTGTGGATTTGCATTTTTTTGTCATATATAGTTAAGCTATAATCTTGATAGGAGTTTTTGTACAGATTCGTTTGCAATAAGAGCTTTAGTTGGATGTACTGTTTAAAGGATACAGGAGGATATACTGTACATATGTATATATACGTACATGTAGATATCTACTTGTGAATTTAATTGTTATAGTTGTTTTAATTAAAATTAAGAACGGAGATGTTGTTGCTTTTTGCCCGCCTGATTAATTGTTATACTCGTTAACAACATTTAACAGATAAAATTAAAAAAAGGAAATAGTCCTGGGGAAAATAAACAAACCACAGAAAGATTTGTTGTGTGTCACTGGCAGATTGATCGAAGAAGTTTATGTAGTAACAAATTTAAAATATAAATTAGCCGAAAACTGGTTGTGGGAAAACACCGAAAACAAAGCTTTAGAACTAAAGTCAAAATGTAGGCAATTGTTTTGGCCAAGTAATTAATCAAAAGTTTTTCAGTTCTTAATAACTAAATAACACGATGATCGACCAGGTAAAGATGCAACATTTGCCTTTCCCCCCAAAAGTGTTTTTGTGTTCATTGGAAAACAGAAAATTCCAAACAAACATTTGTTGAGCGGGATATTTTTGTGTAGAAGAATACAGCTATGAGAAAAAAGGCAAGATTTCGATGTTCTTTCCTAAGCACAAAACTTGTGCATTTCCAGAGATGATAGCAAAATGTATTAAATCATTACACAGTCACTATACGATAAACGACAATAGGTATTACAAATATTTTCGACTAAATGTATGAACAAATCAACATGAATTACTATAAATTATTATGACGTTTTATGATTTCGTAATTTCGTGACCATGACCATTCGCCCATCACTGGGGCAAAGGTTTGCACTTTCGGCTCTTGCATATTCAGTTCTTCAAAATCTGTCTGAATCGACCATTTTTCTTTGTGATGCCATTACCATCGTGCAATTAACCATGAAAAATCTTCTGAAAATCTGTTCGAAATGGTTGGGACAATGTTAACTTCTTATCGTTTTGCAAAAATTAAAATGCGTTGAGGTCACTGACTGTGAGACGCACTCTCCTAACCCTTTACAGGATGTAATGAGAAAATAATTTTCAACTTGTCGATATTCGTAATCTGTTTAAAACAAAGACTTACAGGGGACTATATGTTGGCAACAGTCTTACAAGAAGTGCTTATCTTGAAAGCCTTAAAGTAGGCAACACCTTCAAGCATAATGAGAAATAAAAATGTTATCTTACTAACGTCAAATTTCACTAAACAAAGTTAAAGCTAACTGACAGTTACAAATTCCATACAATCTGACAGCTAAAATTGTTGTTAGCTCTATATGAAGGATAACTGAACATGTTTAAATCGGCCGTAACACATATGTTTTTAGTTAAACTTTAATTACAATAAATATATTTATGTTGCGAAATATTTTGGTGTGAAGAACCAGTTGGAGGGCAGTTTAAAAAACCTGTTGTACACAAGGTTGTACCTTCATTTATAGTTTGTTCCAAAACCAACAAAATACTCAACCCCAAACAAATAGATATATCAACCGGCATAATGGTATCATGTCAGACTGTAAAACGAACAGGTTGTTTTACACTACAAGATGTTCCAGAACTGGTGTGTGCAATCGAATATTTTCGGGGTATTTAGCAGTATTGTGATTTTGTAATTGCAATTAAATTTTGGTTTGTTTTTTTATAAAATCCATATGTAAAAGAAATATCGTTACTCGCAATTACAATTCAAAAATGTTGTATTTTCATTTGTTCAGACAATGCTAATACATGGTTGTGGAATCTGATGTCAATTATTTTTTTGAGTGCTTGCTATTCAATTTTAATGTATTTTAAAGAATTGTATACTAAGGGACTGTAACAGCGATTTTATTTAGACCAGAAACCTCGGCAAGTTAATGGAATAGTTTTGTAGTTCACATAGTGTTCGATTTTTAGATGACGTGTATATGTATCACTGAAATGTATTTATAAAACAATTCCAATCAGTCATCGCTTATTCTTTCAGTACACCCTATTCATTACGAGTACTCCAACCACCAAGTCAATAAGCTGTGTCGTAGAGATCTGATTGGTCTGATTTTATATGTAATTACTGGTTTGTGACTTTGATTGGAGTTGCCGCGTGTTCCTTATCAAATCCATAAACCTGTAAATCTAGAATATTAGCAAACCAAAATGTCCAAATAGTAGATGAATTTGTACAGGTAATTAAAATGTAACTACAAATTATGATTGTCTTCTAATTGAATTGCCCAAGTATGATGTTAACCATACCTGGTGCATATTAACTATATGACAGCCATAACTGGTAGTTACATTTTAATTATTTAGTTTAATTGTAATTTAATTTGAATTACCTCTACAAAACCAAATTCCAAAAAAAATGTAAATACCATTGTCCATTGTACTCAGTTTCAAAGCATTTCCATCAATATTTGCAGTTCTGGGTTTCAAATATTTTATACAGTACAGGTCTATGAATTTGAAAGTACTACGAGGCAACACCTATCGAAGACACAAACCTCTACATATAAAATAAAGGGTTTTTCAATAAGAGCGCTACAAAAGTTTTTTTAAATAAAACAAAACCGGTTTTAGATACCAATGAAATTCTTAATTCCTGTGAATGTACGTTCGATGCCATTATGTATGGAACTTGATTTCTTTTGCACGACCACCACGGGCACGCTTGCAGAAGTCCAGACGCTGAACCCAATTTTCGACGGTTTTCATGCATAAATCGGCCGATACTGCTGCAATTTCACGTTCGATATTCGAACGAAGTTCATCAATCGTCGCTGGCTTGTTGGCATAAACCACTGACTTGACGTATCCCCACAGGAAATAATCTAACGGCGTCAAATCGCACGACCGAGCCGGCCAATCGACTAGGCCATTTCGTGAGATAACAAGTTCACCAAACTTGGTTTCCAATAAATTGATTGTGGTATTCGCGGTGTGGCTTGTGGAACCACATGTCCTCCAAGTCCATATTATCCAATTGGGGCCAAAAATATTCGGTTATCATTGAACGGCAGCGATTAGCATTCACAGTAATGTACCGGTCTTGATCATCACGGAAGAAGTACGGCCCAATGACGCCGCCGGCCCATAAACCGCACCAAACCGTAATTTTTTCGGGATGCAATGATGACTCATGGATTACGTGGGGATTGCTGTCTGACCAATAACGCATATTTTGCTTATTGACGAAGCCATTCAGCCAGAAATGAGCCTCATGGCTGAAGATGATTTTCCGATGAAAATCCGAATCATTTTCAAGTTATTGCTCAGGCCAATTCACGAACATACGACGCTTATGGTGGTCAACAGGCTTCAGTTCTTGCGTCAATTTGATCATGTTAGGATGTAGGCCAAGATCTTTTCGCTAAATTCGCCACAACGACTTCCCAGAGATGCCCAACGCTTGAGAACGACGTGTGAGAGACACATTTGGGCTTTCTTGAACTCAAGCCTCAGCGGCAGCAATATTCTCGACACTACGGGCACTTCTTTGTCTCACTGGCACGGGAAAATTTGGTACTGTGCCTGTGGATTCAAATTTTTCCACTAGACGCTCAATTGTTGATCTGGTAGGACGATTATGACAACCATAAATCGGACGTAGCGCTCTTAAAGTTGAGGCCACTGACTCCAAGTTTCGGTAGTAAATTTTAATAATTTCGACTCGTTGTTGGCTCGTATATCTTTCCATGATGAACTGGCAAACCTTACTGAAGAGAAATGTCAAAAGAACGGGACAAAATATGGCGTCGTTTGCTGTCCCTATCGATTTACTTTTGTAGCGTCTCTGTTAAAAAACCCGTTACTTTAGAAACAGAATTTTCAGCTGTCAAATAAATTCAAAATAGTTAAAAACATTCCCATATTTCATTACAATTGGCATGCGATTCCGCAACCCACTTTTGAATTGCCTGAGCAAATGCAAGATCAAAATTTTTAAATTGTCTTGCGAACAATGGTAATTCGGTTTCATTTGCATTACATAAAGTAATCCAAATCAAAAATCCAGTGCAAATTAAAAAACCCCATGTATGGTATTAACCAAATAAAATTTTGAATTGATCCATGTTTTCATGCGTTTGCAGATACCACCGCAATGTTGACGATAAACAAAGATGATAGAAATATCATAGATGGTGTACTCGATTATTCACCAATGCCACTAGATGGCAAAGGCTGTTTTCGTTTGAACGTAAAGTAAAACATATAAGTAGATAATGGAAAGGCATATCGCTTTTGATATGTTTTGTCAATACAAAAGACAACAGAAGCTGAGATAAATACTTTTTTCAATAGTTTTTATTACCAATAAAATTTGCCAATTTCTACCATTGCTACGCTATCTACAAAATTTCCCCTGACTTTCAAATCGACCATATCAATTTCACCATCTAGAGATTTTCTATCATCTTTGCGATAAATGTGATATTTTTGTTTTAGCCTTTGACATTTTGAGTTTGTTTGACTGCTGGCCGTTCTGTTATGTACAGGTTTCTGAGTTCGATTGGAGTTGTCTCGTAGTACCTTCAAATCCATAGAATATTTAAAACCGAAATTGACAAATATTAAACATACGTTATTAATATTTACCTTTCATATAATTAATTTGCCCCATGTGTACCAGAAACTGTACTAAGAATGTTACAGAAATGTAAATATATTGCTACGAGTATCAAAAAGCTTTTACTTACTTTACTCTCAATGCCGAAATAGTATAAAGTAAATAACTGGGCAATTAATGTTGCGCCTGTAGGTATGCTGTAGCACAGCATACTAGCTCGCCTAACACTATCTGCTGTGGAGATTATGTCCGGTTGACATCTCCACTATTCAAGAAAAAGATGGTGGTACAACGATAATGAGAACCAGGTTCTGGAATCGGGAAGAACATTCGAGAGATTCTAGCAGCGAAAAATAAAACTCGTATAAATAGATGTGTGATTAAACCCAGTGTGTGATTAAACCCAAAAGTGAACGGTTGCATATAACGTCGGTAATATTGATGTCAACGTAACGTAATACTAAAAAAGGGTTGAAATATTGACTTATTGTAAAGTGGTAACTTCAAAACTGTACAAGTAAAACAAAAGGAACTATAACTGCTGAATATGGCGTAATTTCAAAACGAAATAAAATATTTATTAACGGGAAATAAAACAGCGCTAAAATGTACGATTAGGAAATTCGTAACAATAACATAAGTTCAACTTGATACTTGGAAAACATTATTTGTTAGCATAGAAGTCATCAATAGTTTGTCATTACGTTCATTGAAGGGATAGGGTAGAGCTTCTAACAGTCAGTGAGCGAAACTCTACTTTGCAGAATCACTTATCATGACCGCCAGTCTTAGTCCAAATCTCGATAGTAGTGCCGCCACTGAGAGCAGACACAATGGAAGAAATAATTGAAAATTCATTGTAACACCGACGCTCAAATTTATAGGGTACAATACTTGAATTGGAATATGGGTTTAGTTTTGTTTATAACCGCAATTTATAAATACAGCTCTATATAAAGGATTGTTAGAAATGTCCTTAGTTACTATAAAACCGCCAAAAAGTTAGTGGCAAATACAGTATAATCTCGAAAAAAAAACACTTTAGTACTTTTTACACTTCTGTGATTCGTGCACTAACTTAAGATTATTTCTGCAGTTTTAAGACCTCTTCAACCTTCAACTTTCCACTTGCCACTTCACTGGGTGCCACTTCACTGGCGGCAACCATTATCCGCTCTTTCTCTCGCTGCGGAAAGTAAAAGACAACAATTTAAGTATCAACTTTAATGTCACATGTAACAACGAATTATAGTGGAATCAGAAAAAAATTGCCTTTGATGTTGCATTTCTTTGTTAACACTTTCTTTAGTGCTCGTACTTCAACACATCTATACGGAAAACTACACGGGCAACAATCTCGATAAAACCCCAGTCCGAGCAAATGAAAATGCATTACATTGTGTTTAAGTTGTTATGACATGTTTAAAGTTTTGCAAAAGTGTTTGTAGACATCATGGGCACAAATGAAAAAATAAAACACAAAAAAGAGACAAGAGACAAGATTAAAAAATTTATTTTCCAGTTTGCCCATGATGCTATAAAATTAAATTGTTCATGAGTGCTGCTAGTAACATTCAGCAACACCACCATCAACGCTAAAGCTTTGGACCAGAATCAGCAACAGCTAAAAGAAGCAATTGTCACAACAACTACCAAAACAATAAACAAACTACAATTCCAGGACAACATTGTTGAGTAGTGATGAAGACATGGAGAGAGAGTGAGATAGAGGGGGAGAAGGGAGAGTGCTCCTCTAGGGACTAGCTCCCAAAGCGAAATGTACACACTTTATGGTTAGAAGTTTGCGGATATGGCCAGCGCAAAAATTAGCCATAGCCAAGTAATATGAAGTTGGAAACAACACTTATACATATATGGAAATTGCAAACACAACGATTGTTAATGGCCTCCGGGAAAAACAAGAAAATTTATATTCAGTTGCCTTGAGAGGGAGTTAAAAATCCTCTCAGGATTAGTTAATGGAAAAAGTTGTAAATAGAGGCTGTAACATGTTTAAGGTTGAAACACATTTTAATGACGGACGGATGTTTTGTGTCATATTATTATGTTAATCCACTTCACTTAGTGCTAACAATTTAATGCAATTTAAACAATAAATCAAAAAATTCATTGTTGCGTTTAATGATTCACGGAAGTTTACATTTGAAATTGTTCATCCGAGAGACGATATTTTGGGGGATTACAAATAATGAACCTTAAGTTTTACAAAGAACAAATTTAATAATGCTATACATGACGGTGATGGTTTTATCACTATTGGACTTTAATCGTTGTAATATCCTAGTGGATATGAGAATATCACAGTCTTTCAGACACCAAGGAGTGTCAGAGAAACTGAGTTTGCCAATGAAACAGAAAATGGGAAACATCGAGAAATTATGACAAAGGACCTTTGGACAAGATAGGTCTACGCATTTTATATTCGTTCGCCATATTTGACCCACCCTGACGACTGCTACAATGTGGAACCAACTACAATTACGAACTTTGAAAAACAATTCCTATATAAAATTTGGATCCAGAAACTGCTTGACCACTGTTCGAACGTGCAGCCCATAGAGTAATGATGTGTAGATTGTTCTCATCTGGCATTTCCTTTCACACTATTCTTGGAGCGGTCGGTGCGATAGAGAGTTATTTGACGTAAATTGGCTTACACCAGGTTGAATTACAAAAATTGTTAACTTAAATTTTTCATGTAATTTTTAATGAAAAACTATGAAATTTAAACGGATTTTGGAGTTTTTTGATATATTTTATTGTTAGTATATATTTTTGGTGCATTGACATAAAGGAAAATTAACGCACAAAGCGAAATGCTGTTGCTGATATATTATTGGATGATTTGAGCCGTTGCCTCTATCTGGTATTATTAAACCAATACTTTCCAACATCTAACCACCCATCAGCAACACACCAAATGCCATCAATTTACTGAGAGAGTTGGCGTCTCTACATGTCATTACATTATGGAGAAACCATATACAATTTCGAAGATTAATTCATATCGTAGCAAAGAGAATATCTCAACAAGTATATGACACTAATTGGAAGATGCTAGAAATGACGGTGCCAGTAATATATTTCCTGCACCATGTGTATGTTTGCTATTTTTTGTTTCTTTGCTGTCTGTCTGGTTTTTTTTTCAGCATTTTTCAATAAGCAAAGCCACATTTGCGTCACAAATACATATACTATAACCTATTAATCATTGTTTCCCAAAAATGTTACATTGAACAGCAAACACAATGTGTTTGGACACAAATGTACTATATTTACGACAAGATACAAATACGTTTTATTTGCACTTTAATAAACAAGAGATTTTTTAATGAAATTATTAAATGAAATAGAGAATGAAATACTAAAGGAAATTTGGTGCTACCTGCAAATATTTACGTGATAACTAATTATAGTACGCCTAAAAGTATACAATGGCTGCAAGAATTATAGAACCCTATAATTAAAAATATCACAATAAGTAATTGTTTGCCACTAGAAGACTGAGCGTGACTGTCTTCAGTAACAAATTTATAGCCGGTAATAAACCACAAAAAGTTGTGGAAACGTATTAGTGGACTTCTGTTTTTTACTAGGATTTAAGTTAAACCCCTAAAGGTAGGCAATGTTTCTAAGATTTTAATTAGACACCCACTTATTTTACGTATTATTAGTAATCGATTCCTGTAACTAAAACGAATGCCTGCGGTCGCTTGCAGAGCGTTGGCCGAGGTGCTAATGCATGAAAAAACGCATGTCAGAGGTGCAAAACCATCAAAAAACGCATGTCAGTGGTGCAAGCGCATGGAAATTTACTTTTTTGAAGCAAAGGTACTTCTTTAAGATAATGTATTTTTTTTAAGAAAAGGTACTGTGTTTCAGAATATGAATAGGTGTTTTTTTGAGGAAGTTTCCTTTTTTAGAAAAAGCACTTATTTAAGAAAATTTGATATTTTAAACTTCTCTCACTTTGGCTTTTATTGGGTTCAAAACTACAATATATATATTAAATATTGGTTACAGGCTCCACCTGCAAAACGTCCCATTAAACAAGAAATTGTGAGATATCTAGTTAGTCTAGACACAAACCAAAGCAAAAGTAAACAATGTAGGTGATAATAGTGGGTTATTAAATATTGTTATTTATAATATTTATAAATTTTATTATTTTTTGTTCATTTAGCCCGTTCGATAAGCAACATTGTTCCAATTACTTTGAACAAAGATATTACTTTCCTGCCAGCCCAACACAACAATATTTCTGACCTTGTATGCTTGTACAGGGTGGAGCGCGTTAATGTGCTTATTTGGGAATGAAAAACAATAATTATGAACCTTAGAAAAATTTATTTTATATTTTAATTATATTGAACAGTAAGAGAATTTTTAAGTTACATGATTTTAAATAGTGTATCTGACAAATATCGACATTCGCTGTCCACACACTGCTGCATACGTTTTCTGAAGTTTTCATGAACTGTAACAAGCAATTCGACTGGTCCGAATGCAGAGGTCTCTGGTGAAGTTCTCTGGGGGTTGTTTCACTTCCAATTTACCCAATTTTACCCAATTTACAATTTATTGGCGTCCAGGAACACTTTCGCGTGGGGGAACAGCGAATCGTAAACGAAAAGCACGCTGCACTGCAATGATAGAGTGCGCATTTGAAAAATACGCTTCAACATAAAATGACCTCCCCTCACGTTTCCAATGTATGATGACAACTGAAAGGCCGACAAATACTAATCTCCCGTCAGCCACTATAAGCCACGCACACTCTCCACTCTCTTCGACCAACAGTGCCGCCACAGCCTGCAGTACAAAAAAGCAAATTTCCGCGGTCTACCCTGTAGTACTGGTACGGATCTGTTGGGGGTTTCAGGATTTACCCTGTGAATTTTCCACCAAAGACTGGTAGGCGGCAAACCAAAATGGGAAAACTGCGCATTTTCAGTAGACAAAATATTGAGTTTTTATTTTACGTAGGAAGCTAAATACTCAAACTCCTCGACAGTTTAAATATAACTGGAACTAAGATCTAATATATGATTTTCCAAGACCTCGAGCTTGGAAAATCATTTATTAGATCATTATAAGAAAGGTCAAAAAAAATATTATTAATACCTTGTACTGGAATTAACTTATCTCCTATTTAATATTCCGAGGTGATTTTGTAAATAAACAATGAGAGGGATGAGTTTTATATTATTTATATATTTATTTAGAGAATTTATAAACATAATAAATTATGACGATAGATTTATAACATATTGGGTGCCAATAGCTAAGGCTTTTGGTCAAGATTTATATTTAATATGCATGCAATTTAACGTAGAATATATATATTTCTTAATCCCTACTTTGCACCTGAGTTGTCAAGTATGAACAATGGGTAATGCCTTTGTAGGTAAAAAGAAGCTTTGTATTTCTTATCTGCTCACTCAGAGTAATCAAGTTCCAAGGAGTGGGGCTACAATAAGCTTAAGTGGAACTTAGTTAAACTGTCACAATTCTGTGTCACTTAACACATACAAGCAGAGCTATTGATAACACTCTAAACTGCAGCAGAAGAAATGTTTATGTCTGTTGCTGTATTTGTAGTGCCATATATTATTTTGAAATTTTTTATTTTTATTTTTGCATTCCATTCCTTTGTCTCACATAGTATTTCGTAGAAAGTGTACAATTATCTTTCCGTTTCCTATTTACTTTTGAACTCTGCTGCTTCTTTCGTTTCCGTGTGCGAGAAGAAAGATAATAGCGATCAAAATAGAAAAGTTTATCGCAAAGTTTAACACTTGGCTGAACTTCAAGAGTACAATAAAGTTGTTTCTTTCGTTCTCTCAAGCTTGAATGGTATACAAGACGCTCGTGCTTGTAATTTGTTCTATTTTGATATCCTGTTACTTTTTGCTGTTTGAAGTATAAGCATTTAGAGCACAAAAATTGTTTACGGTTCCTTGTTGTTGTTTAGTAATTTGAATCTGCGACAGATTCAAATTTTATTTGCTGGATTTAATTTTTAATGGAGACGTCTTTTTGCCCCTTTATTTGTTCTCCGGTCATATCAGATTTCTGCTCTTCAGATTGCAATTTTTAAAACAGGAGCAGCATAAAGTTGTAATAAAATATAAAACAATTGGAAGAAATTTAACTAAAGTGAGACAACAAGTTTTAAAGAGATCGAGATCGCTGTTAATGGAAATGGCAAAAAGCTAAAATTTTTATTTAAAGGATTCTAACGGATTCTCAACAATAACTTAAAATTTAAGATACGTAATGGCAACCCTACATTAACAGTGTAGATTACTAAACATCTACCGAAATGCCAATTTAATTAAAATCTTTACCATATTGATGTTTGACCACAAAATTCAATTAATCTCATAGTTAATATAATTCCAATAATTTCCTTAACTCATTTACACAGAATGATTGTGAAAGGAAGTGCAACAAAATGTTGTCTATCCTAAGCTCATGTTGGGTCTAATCAACACTATCATAAATAGTCAATTATATTTATAAAGATTTAATAAATGAAACAGTCTGTCTCTTATCGTCCTAAATCATAAATTTTAATTAAATTATGTTAGATTTAAAAAAATGGAAGACAAATTTATTTGCTCAGAGATAAAACCTTAATTTCCTTTTAATAACACACAACAAACACACTAAGGAAAACCTGTAAATGAAATGATACTTTTAACAAATGCCTGGATTAACATACGCATACATTGAAATTAAAGGACATTTACATATGAACACGTATGTATGTGTGGTAATAATTTCGAAAATTTATTTGATTATTTGCATGTTATCTTTTGAATAGCTAAAGTTATCAAGGAAATATACACATATAAATGGATATACTTATACATATATATAACTATACAGTACGATGCAAAGATATTAGAATTACAGCAACTTGATAGTTGGATTGTTTTCAACAGCGTTTAAAAAAATGGTTTCCTATTAGATCTCATGAAGGAATGACTGAGCGGTGCGCTTTCCAGTTTTTGAACTCACTGATTGGGACCTACAGTTTATATCCGTTCCGAACGGTACTTTGAGATGTTTCTTCATGGGTAAGTCATCGATAGTATCTCTATCACTAAGCGAGGTGACGTTTGTAGAAAGAAATGTAGGGTGATCAGAGCAGGGATCAAACTCACGATTGCATGTACATAAGCCGTGCATACTAACCATTGCACTAGTGATGGCCACAACAGCGTTTACTTAGACGGAAATAGGACAACCCTGCATTTAATCTCAAGGCCGGCGTTACTGTTTTCGTTAACGACAGGCTCGGCAAAAATACAATTTTCCTCCACCTAGAATCCATAATGGTTATGAATGTTTATGCTCTGATCCAAACGATTGGAGGCTCTGTTCGTTAAAACCATCAACTTTTTCTTGTTCTCATTTACTGGGGAACCTCTGTATGCTGATTCTTTCTCCATGTTCGGAAATAATAAATGCCTTGTCGCACGTTCCGCCCAAACATATCTATATTAGCATCTTAATGAACAGCATGATGGATTTGCTGCTGCTGGTCTGTCTTGTCCTTATTACCTGGTGAACCTTTTCATGCTGATTCTTTCTCTATGTTCAGAAATAATGCAGCAACTTCTCGCACGTTCCGCTCAGTGATATCTACATCAGCTTCATAACGAACAGCACGTGGGTTTTGCTACTGATGGTATCGTATCAACTGCAGCTATTGTCTATATGCTCCCCATTAAGATGTTAAAGAGATCGCATGATAGAGTGTCGTCTTGTCCGAGGCCTCGTCTGGTGCCAAATGGTTCGCTAAGATGTTTACTTTCACCTTTTTAGACATGATAGTTCTCCATTCTATCCGTAATGTAGCGGTGATGTGGAGGAAGACTCCGAATACGATTTCTTCGGTTGTCCGCGATTTCTTAGGGGTCGTGCGGAAGTACAAATTTTTGTAGGATATACTATCTATTAGGAGAATGTAATTGCAGTTATGATATCTGTATTGGATAATTGGGAAGGCATGTTTAATTAAGTGAAAATGGTTGGTGTGCAACTTCGTACGCGTAGTAATGAGGAGATTGACCAAGAATAATGTAGTACGTGTCTTTCTATACCCTTTCCACACTGTGAGGAACTACTTTTGCGGTGGTTCCACAGGTATTATTTTTCTTTATTTTAATTCTCGCACATTATGATTGAGAGGACCTAAGATGCAATTGATAAAACCCTTATGCAACGATAGTTGGGATTAATTCTCTGGCCACTTTTTATGGATGTTTAATACCACCAGGAAAAATTAACCGGTTTTTTTAAAAGACATCGAAATTTGCAGCAACTAATGACTCTATATGTTTAATGTCGTGTAGTGGTCGAAACTTAGTTACACCGTATACGTAGTGAACGCGAAGGGCAGACCATCTTATCTCAGAATCATAAAAATAGTGTAGACCAGGGATGGAAAAGTTGGTACACTTGTACTTTTTACAATTTTATCCACCAAAGTACCGTGGCATTCCCACTATAAATTTGATACGCTAAATCATAGACTTGTCATTCGTCAGTATGATCATCAGCTTTCGTTGTGTTTTATTTTAGGTTTAGCGGCCTTCTCGATACCAACTAAGTATATAATCCAAGTTTTTTGCACCACTATCATGTTAACAAAATTTTTTGGTAACATTTTTTCAACCTTGTCAATCAGATAAAAAGTTTCCGAGCAAGCTCATGTTCATAAATGTCAATTCTGCGGTGTACTGTTCTTTTGCAAGAAAATATATAACCTAAACCCTTCTAGTTGTAATCTGTAATGCAAGGCTTTCCAATAAGGACTGGTTATGTTACAACTGAATAAAATAGGTTGCGTGTCAATCATAGAATTGGTGGCTCTATTTGAAAGCGCAAATAATGACATGATGTCCCTAAAATTATATCGTTCAAATAGCAGCAACGGCATGGATGGGTGGCGCGCATGGTAGTAGTAAAATTTTCCATGACTCTGTCAGCCTGATAGGCTAAATTTGAACGATTATGTTGACTTTGAGGACACCTACATTTGCGGCTTGTTGGCATAGACCTGTGACTTAAAAACACCCTACAAGAATAACTCTATCGGGCCAAATCGCATGATTTGATGGTCAGTTCACGTCGACTCTGCATGAGTTAGATATGACTCAAATCCTTCGCCCAAAATGTCTACTGTAGCATTAGTTGTGGGCCGTCCTTTAAGAAGCACATATCGTTTCCATCTATATCATATAATTTTGGCCAAAAGAAATTGGTTACCATCGATGTGTAGCGCTCTCCATTGACGGAAATAGCCATGACATCATCGTTTTCGAAGAAGTACGCTCCGAAAGTCAGCACCAAATAGCGACTTTCTGTGGGTGCAAATTCATTGCTACTTGGTGGATCTCGTGTGGATTGGAAAATTTACTGAACGTGCACATCGTTCCCACAAACAGACTGATTTTGATAATAAAGTATAACAAATTAAGAAATATGTGAAAAATAGCTTTCCATTACATCCCACGAAAGGCTTGGGGCGATTTTCGCACAATCATTGAGCTGTGCTCTTTCTAGTTATTACACTCACTGATTTGGACATACAGATTCTGACGGGTTCCGAATGGTATTTCGAGATGGGTTTTCTTAGCTAAATACTCGATCGTGTCGCCGTTACAATGCCAGGTGACCGCTGTAGAAGGAAGTCTACGGTAGTCAGAGCAGGCATCGAACCTATACTCTCATGTACAAACGCCGCGCACACTACCATTGCAAAACCAAAGGCCACAAAATTTATTTCATTTTTTACAAGAGACGAACAAATTTCTTAATATAAAGAATTTGTATTTTTTTTTTATAAAAATAAAATTAAATTTACAAAATTCTTCGAATTTTACTACTCTGAGGACAAAAAAGTACCCTAACGAATTTTAGTTAGTACTGAAATGGCAATGGCCTTTTCCATCCCTGCGACAGATAACCTATTGTTGGCCTAAACGTATGTGTAATATTATTTATTTTATGAAGGCGTGTAAGTAATTTTATAATGAAAGCTAATATTTTATTTAAGTATATAAACACATTTAAACGCCGGCCAACATTGATTTAAATTTTTTATCGACAATATCTACCCTATGGTCGGTAATTTAGGTGCTAAATGTACGTCCATAATCGTAGAATTAATTTTGTTTGATGCGATGTAAATATCTTCAATTGGATAAAAAGCGAGAAAAGCAAAGAAACAACCTTCAATTAAAATAAAAATAAATGGTTTCCCATTACATCCCATGAAGGAATTTGGGAGAGCTTCTCACAACCAGTGAGCTGTGCGCTTTATAGTTTTATACTCACTGATTGGGACCTACAGTTTTACACCGGTTCCGAACGGTATTTTGAGAAGCTTTTTCATGGCTAAGTACTCGATAGTGTCGCCATCACTAAGCGAGGTGACCGTCGTCGAAAGGAATTTTAAGGTGGTCGGAGCAGGGATCGAACCCAGGATCTCCAGTACAAGAGGCGCGCAGCCATTGCACTACCGACGGCCACACACCTTCAATTAGTTACGCAATAAAACAGGCCATCCCTGTGACAGATAGCCTATTGTTGGCCTAAACGTATGCGTAATATTATTTGTTTTGTGAGGGCGGATAAGTAATATTATAATGAAAATTAATATATTATATAAGTATATTAAGACATTAACGGCCGGACAACATTGATTTAATTTTTTAATGGAAATATGTACCATATGGTCAAAATGTACGTCCAAAGTCGTAGAATTAATTTTTGTGTCTTGCGATGCAACTATTTTCAATTAGAGAAAACGAAGAGACAATCAAAGAAACAAACTGCAATAAGTGGCATAATAAAACCCGCAACCACAGGTTTACGACATTAATACCCTAAATTATAAGGCATGTACACCGAACTGGATTAACCCAGAAGATTAAAAAAAAAAAAATGGTTTCCAATTACATCCCATGAAGGGACAGGGGAGAACTTCTCACAATCACTGAGCTGTGGGCTTTCCAGTTTTCACTCACTGATTCGGACCTACAGTTTTACACCGATTCCGAACGGTATTTTGAGAAGCTTCTTCATGGCTATATACTCGATAGTGTCGCCACCACTATGCGAGGTGACCGCCGCCGAAAGAAATTTTAAGGTGGTCAGAGCAGGGTTCAGAAGATTACTCATAGAATTTTAGTCTGTAGAAAGTGAGGTTTAATTTTTAACCTCATTTTAAACCGGTGTGCATTATGACGTAACACTGTAAGTTACCCAGTCGCTAGTGCTTTTGAGTAATACAATTCGTTCCATGAGTTCTCTATACTATTCAGTACTCTTTG
This sequence comes from Phaonia tiefii, assembly GCA_963931995.1. Lineage (NCBI taxonomy): Eukaryota > Metazoa > Arthropoda > Insecta > Diptera > Muscidae > Phaonia > Phaonia tiefii. Next base: position 315,029,322 of record OZ008368.1, on the reverse strand, counting down.
GCATCGACGACCTGCTTGTTTGTTCGCTGCCGCTACATCAATACCATCATACTTATTTTCAGGCAGAGACTATTGTTGTACAACAACCACGTATGTGATGCTAACGCTGTGTGTTGTTTGCATGTGTTCACTTTGATAGATTGCCCTACCCGTGCCTATAGATGTTAACCCATCAAAAAGAGAACGGTGATACAAATTTTATTGAGTGAAGCATTGTAGGAGAGAAGCCATTGTCAAACCCACCTAGACAATCTATAATTTGCTGTATTCATTAACGGCGGCAGCAGTTGCCAGTCCTCAGTCAATGAATATTATTGTAAATCGTGAATGTCCAAAATCGATGAAACTTTCAAGAATTTATTCAATCAAATCCCATTGAATGTTAGAAATGATCCATCACGGAATATCCAGATGGCTCCACGAGATATTATAAAAATAAATTTTTTTCTGATCCAATTGGCTAATTGTTAGTATGCACTAGAATTATACGGAAGAATTCAGATTTCTCACTATATTTCACACCTTCTAGCAAAAGTCACCTACTTCATGGAAGGTGTGAACGGGGGTTGCTATTTATATTTCGGGTCTTGGCAGTGATAGTGTTGGGAGCTTTAAATTAAAAATTTTTTAGCATGAATATTCACAGAACGTTTCCACTTACGAGCACTAATTATTGTATTTACAGTGTGGTGAAAAATTCATCTCGGTCAAAAAATGGAATTAACCCGTGAAAATTTTCGCGCGCTAAATTTTATAATTTTCGCCGTGGATTATCGAGACAAGAGTGTCTTTAATCAACTTGTTTCGACTTTTGGTAATGGAGCACAATCAAAAACCACTGTAAATCGCTAGAGCCAAGAGCTCAGTTCACTCCAGTATGAATTTCGTGAGGGTCGTCCAACTTCGGTCGTTTTGCCGGAAACCATTGATGCTGTGAGTGAGCGAATATAGCAAGACTGACATGTGACATACCGTGACATTAAGGCTTCTTAGGGCATTAGTATCACTAGCATCAATAAGATATTGCAAATTCATTTGGCTGTGAAAAAGATTTGTTCTCGTTGGAACCCACATAATTTGACCCATGCTCAAAAAAGGGCTTATGTCGATTGCAGCAAAGAAATGTTGAAAAAATACAACCGTGGTAGCTTAAATACAGTGGATAACATCGTTGCAGGTAACGAATCATAGATCTATACAAAAAAGTAATAGACCGTACGGGTCTTTAAAGGCGAGCTAAATCCAAAAAAAGCTGTTCGTGGAAGAAGCATATCGAAACAAATGATCGCGTTTTTTATGGGTTAACGGGTCATGCAGCAACAGTACTTTCAGTGGAACGTATGACAGTCAATACGTAGTGGTATATACATAAGTACCACCATCTGTTTGCTAACAGTGTTGGAAGAAGTAAGGAAAAACAGCAAGAGAAGACGGATCATTTTGCACCACGACAATGCCAGCTCTCACACATCAGGTGAAATTCTGGGCCGTTTGAGCACTCTACATGACGAATTGATGGCACCCACTGACTACTGGAATATCAACGTTCTTTGACGCCCGAAACTGCTGCTAAAGCGTTCAAATATCATGGTTTGGAGGTGTCTCAATCGGAGTGGATAAAGCGCTCCGAAAATTGGTTTGAGCGCATCCAAAACATATTGAAAATATTAGAATATTTTGAAAAACGATAAAACCATTTCCAATGATAATTGATTGTTTTCTTTTATTGCTGGACCCGAAATATAAATAGCAAACCTCGTACCACGTTTAAGTAGCTTTGGCGCAATTACTGTTCACGATCATAGCAAGTGAGGTCACGGGTTCGCACAGAATTTTATTATTATACCTAGCAAAAATAACATGGTGATTAGACGGCGGAAAATAAGAGTTTTTTTTAACGTATTATACTTTGTTTATCAAACATTCTACAATTTCAATAATGAAAAATAACAATTTTGGTTTCAAGTTTTAAAACTTTTCTAAAGCTATGCCAACAGTTGTTCCATCTACTGTTCCTAAAACTACAAATATAACAATTACATAACCGCAAAAACCAAGCAGCAACCGACATAAAGATAAACACACACTGATACACATTAACATGACCCGGTAAAGTTGTTAAAAATACCAACACATCGAAGCCCCCATCACATGTGAACGCATTTTGGGGATGTCTCTATTATATGATAGTCTCTGTAAGGGCATATGAATGGCTATGTGATGGTATACAAGTATGAGTAGGTGTACGAGTGTGTTAGTGTATTGTATAAAAGGGATTTAAAATCGTTCTGAGTGCAAGTATCTTGTAGTTAACACATACAAATACAACATGTCCGTCCCAATATAGACTATTAGAGAGTACGTAACGAAAGACACTGGTTGACATTAAGTGTGTTGAAATTTTTGTATCCCTTTAGATGCTTATGATAATTGTTAATGTTAAATACATGTACGTTTTATTACAATGCTCACACACACACGCACTCGAGAAGCAATACACGTGCATGTACCTTAGATGTCATTGTATAATTATTCGTATGTTAACAGTTTGTCTCTGTATGTGGGATCTGTGTTCATTGTTGGTGCTTGTGACACAGAAAAATCTCTTGTTTGCCATTATTATTTGTCAAAATAAATTAATTATAAATATGCATAAATAATTAATTGTAAATGGAGCTTAGCAACTCGGCATTATATTACATATTATAGACTTTTCACATTATTTGTATTTATGCCTGTAAAATGGAACAGGTGGTCCTGGTCTAGCTCCTTGTCATCTATTTAATATGACATCTTACAATATCATGCTTAACATAATCCTTAAAATATTCTTGGCTCTACAAAGCACAAGTTTGCATATGGAAGCATATAAAGTGATATTATGAGGGCTTTTCAAAACATTTGAAAAATTGTGAATAAGATTTAGTTTTTGTAATCTTCCACTTCGATAAATTTCAATAATATTCATTGTTTTCTTTTAGGAGAAGGAGCTTAAATATTTTCGAAACATATAATGTAAAGTAAATGGTTGTTTGTTTCCCTAAAGCAGGTGAGATAAAGGGTTTTACAACAGACACGCTACAAAAGTAAATCGATAGGGACAGCAAACGATGCCATATTTTTCCCGCTCTTTTGACATTTCTCTTCAATTAAGTTTGCCATTTCATCATGGGAAGATATACGAGCCAACAATGAGTCGAAATTATTAAAATTTACTACCGAAATTTGGAGTCAGTGGCCTCAACTTTAAGAGGCCTCAACAATCAGCGACGAGGCTCATTCCTGGCTGACTGGCTTCGTCAAAAAGCAAAATATGCGTTATTGGTCAGACAGCAATCCACACGTAATCCATGAGTCATCATGGCATCCCAAAAAAATTACGGTTTGGTGCACATTACTGTGAATGCGATTTGCTACCGTTCAATGATAACCGAATATTTTTGGCCCCAATTGGATAATACGGGCTTGGAGGACATGCGGTTTCAACAGGACGGCGCCACAAGCCACACAGCGAATGCCACAATCAATTTATTGGAAATCAAGTTTGGTGATCGTGTTATCTCACGAAATGGCCCAGTCGATTGGCCGCCTCGGTCGTGCGACTTGACGCCGTTAGATTATTTCCTGTGGGGCTACGTCAAGCCTATGGTCTATGCCAACAAGCCAGCGACGATTGATGAACTTCGTACGAATATCGAACGCGAAATTGCAGCAGTATCGGCCGATTTATGCTTGGGTTCAGCGTCTGGACTTCTGCAAGCGTGCTCGTGGTGGCCATGCAAAAGAAATGGCATCGAACGTACTTTCACAGGAATAAAGAATTTCATTGGAATCTAAACCCGATTTTGTTTTATTTAAATAAATTTTTGCAGCGCTCTTATTGAAAAACCCGTTACATACATTTATCGGAATTTCTAAGGAATTTTTTAGATCACAAAATATAATTTTTTACAACAAAGAAAATTATTGTAATAGTCAGCTACAAAACAATATTTATGTGGTTATATGAAATCTTTTAGAATATTCAGCTCCGAACATATTGAATAAAGGTTATATCTAATTTTAATTGAAGTTTAATATCATATACTGGTGGTGACTGGTGGATACTGGTGTTCTAAGAAATATTCCATTTTAAAGCGCTTATTGTATAAAAGTGGAGTAAATTATAAAAAAATAAATCCTTCAAAAGTATTTATGGAAACATATGATAACATTCAAATTATTTTGCGGATTATTCATAAATTTATAGAAAAATCTTATAATGAAAAATCGAACACATATTCTTCTACGAAAATTATTAGGATTTTCGAAAAGAATACACTTTGTTTCCCTTTCTATAAATGTGTTTAATTTTTATTAGAGGTTTTATTAGTTCCTCAAAAAACACTATAGGAGCCAAGCAAGAATTCGAGTCCTATCAGGCTAAATTTTTACAATCGTCCCAGTTAGAAATTTCCTATAGACATCATCAGTGACAAAGAAGTGACATGTCAGAGTCACTGCTGATTTTCGATCCACTCCCATTGTAAAAACCTCATGACACCCCCTGACATTTTCATAAATTTGGTCAAGTCAGCAGGAATTTTTAATGTGTTAACATCTATAGGTGCGGGTACACAAAGTAAACACATCCAAACGCAGTTGGTCCGACTGCGATCACAGATAGTTTGGCGCTTAAACTCCTCTGAAACGGCTGGACCGATTTGTATGAAAATTTGTGTGCACATCGGGTAGGTCTCACAATCGGCCAACATCTATTTCTCATATCCGTAAATGGTATGGGTGACCACCTTTATATAGAACACAGATTTGTCCGACTGCGAAACACAGATTGTCAGACTGCGAAAAAAACACACACTGATGTAGCGGCAGCGAATAGTTGTGTTGTGTGGATGCGGAGCACTCCCAGAGCAAAGTGAATAATGACGTGGTTGGACGTATAGAAAAATGACATATCAAGAGAGCAACGCAAATTGTGTGAACTTGTGTAGCATATGTATGAACATAACAATGAATGTATGTACATGTGTATGTTGCTTTGCACTCTCTCTGTGTGTTACTAAGTATTAATATTATTTAAATGAAATGTCATCATAGGACTGAACGCCAATATAATATTTACTAATGTGTTCATAGAAATCGAACAGGTATCGTGTAACAAAAAGGTGTTAACACATCGCCCGTGAGTTCGAACACTCATTAGATTTTTTTTACGTGTTTGCCAATAATGGTGATCACCTTATCACATGTACACAACACGTCCTTGACTAACCATTCGTCAGTGGATCAGTTTCTAAAGATTTATTTAAACATGATGATCCTGGTCACCTTATGTGTATATATGTACTTATATAGTTATTTGAATCAATATGTCTGTATCTGATCTGTTGTACGACATTATATACAATCTCCAAGATAAGATGACAAAAGTGAGAATATATACTATATCATGCTCAGAAAAATTTCACAGCCTTTTTACAATCTAAATTCAGAAAATGTATGTCAAATATTTCATAATAATATAAATTTATCAGTTTGAAGTTTTTCAAAAATTTGAAAATTCACACAAATAATTCGCAGTTGATAAATGATGAAGGCTTCCTCTATCGATATTCAGCATTGTTCTTTGTAAGAGTCAGTCATGACATACTGCTGACAAATCAATAGGACGGTCTTACATAGATTGTCAGGCCCTTCACCGTTTATGTCAAAACAGTGGCATGCCAAGAATACGTCTTGTATAAATTGTCATCACCTACTGACATGGTCCTAAGGAAATACTACTGATAATGTCTGCAAGACAGAATTTCCAACTGGGGTAGGTCTACACAAGTTATTGTAATTTACAAAATACATATTTATGTATTAGTCATAAGCCTTTAAAAGAATAGCAGTAAAACTTTTGTCATTTAGTAAATCATTGGTTTTCTATCTTAAGACTAAGACGCTCCAGGTTTTAAACCTACATACAGATAACGAACGGATTTGTTTAATTAATTAAATAATCGATAGTGCCAACACCTCTCACCCCTGATGAAAGTAAAGCAATCAGTGAAGGGTTTGAGCTCTGTTCTTATGCATGGCTGCCACAGCTCCAGCCGTGGTGATTAGGACCTGAATAATACAGAGTATAGTCAGTCTCCTAGCCCCTGAGAACTGTGGCAGAATAAACCCAAATTTCAATGAACTACACGAACAATACAAAAAGTATGTCTATACTCTCTCCATATACCAGCATTTGCTGATGTTAATCCGCCTTAATACTAACTAAAGCACGACGAGTTATACCAGTGTTGTGGAATAGGTGTCGGACTCGTGGTGTCAGAGACGGCGTCCTAGACATATGGATGACCCTGACTTCAATTCAAGACCTTAATTCAAATCAGAAATTTCCAACCGAAATTAGTTTTTCAAACAGGCTATTCGTTTGCTGTGAGTTAAATGAAATTGTTTTCCCGCGATGGACATAACTTCACACGAACTGCTGAAATCGGATTGCAGTCGTGCATTTTCAAAATGCTGGCATCGGAGTCCGAATGGAGTCGTGCATGTATAAACTAATGGAGTCAGAATAGTCCAATTTTAGCCAGACTCTACAGCCCTGAGGAATACAGCATATCTAAATCAAAAAGTGTCTAACATATACATGTAATAAAAATGACATGAGATGTCAGGGGACACACGCTTGGAACGAAGTTCCTTTCGCCGTATATTATGTACTAGTTAGTTCCAACACACCTAAGGCTCCCGTTGAAAGTACAATAATTTAAATCGATCATTAACAAAAGATACTCTTTGCAAAATGATAAACTTTTTTTAAGAAAAATTTTATTTTTTTTTATAGAATGTATGTAAAAAAAAACTGCATATTTTTAGGTCCATTTTGTAGGAATATGTATTACGTTTGCACGAGAGGGTCCTTTTTTAAAGATAGGTACTTCTTTGATTAAAGCTAGTGTTTTTTTTTTTTTTTTTTTTTTATCAAACCAACACTCAGGGGATGCCCCCCTATAAATGCAGTGCATTGTGTTGGCGAAGGAAAATTGAGGTAGTAGAGGGTGGAAAGAGGGAGTAGTGTCTGTTGATATTTGCCTTGAATGTTTGTATGTCACAATTGGTGGGAAATACACTAGCCGGAAGTTTATTCCACATACGGACTGTACGGCTGAAGAACGAATTTTCTCTATAGTGTGTAGTGCGGTCAATCGGCCACTCGATAAAAAACGGATGAGAGTTCCTGGAAAGCCTCGTACTTCGGCTAAATATCCTCACGTCCGGCATAAGTTGACGGATGTCCGAGGAACACATACCGTGGAAATATCGATAGAACAGTGACACGCAACCCACATTTCGACGATGCTCAAGGGAGGCAATAGAGTTGGATACCCTACTGTTCCCTATTAACACCGTCGCTCTCCTCTGGACACGGTCGAGAAGCTCCAAAGAAGTCCTAGGAGCACCTGCCCATATATGGGAGTTATACTCCATCTTTGGCCTGATGTAGGTGGTGTAGATATTGAGAAGATCAGATGGAGTGAAGTATTTCTTGCACCGCTTCAAAAAGCCTAGACACTTGAATGCATCTTTCGACACTTCAAATACATGTTTTGCCCAACGGACATCACATTGTATTTTCATGCCCAGAACATCAAGAGCGTCTGATTCATCAATATCCACACCGTCCATAGACAATAACGACACACCTGGATCAGCAATACGTTTATGCGACAACAAACAACACTGGGGGTCTTACTCGCATTAAAATCTACTCTATTCCTTCGACCCCATTCAACAATGGACACCAGATCGCGGTCGAGTGTTTCATTCATTGTCCGGCGTTTGACTTCAATCTCTTGAAGACTTGGCCTACGATCGAATGAATAAGAATGGCAGAGATTACTGTCATCGGCAAAAGAGTAGATTGGATTCACAGTCTGACCCAGGAGATCGTCAATGAAAATAAGAAAAAGAGAAGGAGAAAGAACAGAGCCCTGTGGTACACCTGCAGTCAATTTATGCTCGTCGGATGAAACCCCATCTACAACAACTCGTATAGTGCGATCTCTGTTTTTAGAAAAGTTAAAATTTTTATGAAGTGGTACATTTTTTAGGAAATGGTTATTTTTTGCGAAAATATACTTCTCTTCAGAAACGGTACTTATCTCCAGAAAAGAAAAGGTATTATTTTATTTTTTAGATATTTTGTACGAAAAGTTTTTTTTTGAAGTAAAGGAATTTTTTTTTGAAGAAAAATTGAAGATATCTAGTTAGTCTAGACACAAACCAAATCAAAAATAAACAATATAGTTTATACTAGGGGTATGTAGCATAATAGTGTGCAAATCAAAGTTGTTTAAGGAACGTGCGATAAGGACCTTCGTTCCAATAACAGCCAATGACAAAGGATACAATTTATTTTACAGTGAGGTTACATAATTTTAAGTTTTATCATTTGATATTTTAGTAACTGTAACGTAGTATTTATTTACTTTTGATGGAATTTTTTATCTTTTGTTTTGAATTCGCATTATATATTTAGGAAACAAGGTCAACAATCCGTATCTAATATTCCCAGAGTTAAGGTTCAAACAAGGTGTACAAATATTAACGATATTTTCATAATTTGTTAAAATAATTTTCTGTTTTTGCCTTAAGTAACGAATATTAAGGTGACCACATTTTACTTGGCCTACTTATAAGTTTGTTAATATTTCAAACCTATATAATTCATGTTATTTCCCAGGAACCATAAGCATCATAACTGATCTCAAAGCATAAACCTGTTTACATACGATAAATTAAAAAAAGACATGTCAACCACAGTTTTCCTTTGCTACAGTTTAGTTATTTAATACCAGGGACATATTTGTGCTATCGAGAACAAAACAGAAATCGGTGAAAGCGAATAAATGTTAAGGTTAAGACAAAAAAATAACTCGATTTTTATACTATCGCTTTCAGATGTGCTTACAATCATTTGATGACAAACAAATTCGCAAACAGCAAATGTACCCTAGATTATTTCCATCACAGGCAACCCCAAAAAATTAACATTTACACATTTCCTTATTCTGCAATAGTCAGCAAAATAAAGGCTTAAAAATGAACTTGTGTGAAGCCGTTGTATTTTCTTTCTACAAAGGATAGACAAAACTCGAGCAAAATGTGGGAAAAGATTCTAGAAAATATTCATGCCTTAAACTGTGCAAGCATTTTAATAAAAGTTGGAGGGTGAGACGAGAATGAAAATGAAACTACAAGAATAAGACAAATAATCCGATATGCATAAGACACTAAAGACGTTTACAAAACAAAACAAAAACAAGTGTGATACAAAAAATTCCCAATGTTTTCCTTGTAGGCGTATAAGTGTTATTTAATTTTGTGTTTGCATGCGTATAAGTATTATTTAATTTCGAGCCAACTCAAATAACACTCATACGCAATAATGGTTTCAGGTGAATGTTTACTTGTTTTTTCTTTACTTTCTCATCGGGCAGAACTGGCTGTATTTGCATAATTCTATTTGTTTTTTCCTCGTACTTTTTGTCTGTTCGTTTGTTTTTCCCAAATCCCATTGAGGTTTGGTAATTGTGGTTACGTTTTTTTTGCTTTTTAACTTCACAAGAGAGGCAATCCAATTTCCAGTTTTGTTTTTATCGTCAAGAGTTTAATTGTGTTTTGCAAGCGTGTCATATCAAGGATAAAGCCACAGTATATTTTACGAATTCTTTAACGTCTCTATAAAGAACAAGAATTCTGAACTGCTGAAGAATTCACAAATATAACAAGCTCTACTTAGTTTGTTGTACACTGATCAGAATCAAATCAAATTCAAATATCTTTAAAAAATTGCATTTAAAATTAAGTTTACTTTATCTCTGTCGACTAGTTATTTTCGCAGTTACTTTCCACTCAACCAATTGCATTTCCGTAATTATTGTTTACCCGTAATTGTAACACCCAGATGGACAAAAACTCAACATAATGCCCAACGTTATTATGCGCAATGTGATATTGTCAATAGAAAACGCAAACATCAAAAACCAATGGACTCAATTCTAAAGCGCAATCGAGTATTCAACTACTTTTCCATCAGCAACAACTATGGTCGGCGACCCAATTCATCCATGCCAAGCAATCAAACACCTCATCTTCTATTGGCGTGTGACAATAACCAACATGCACAAAATACAAGAACAGAAAAGTGGCTAAAGTCCTTGGCAGTATTCGCAGTTGTAGTAGTGGTGTGGGCAATGACTGAATATAAATAGTTTCAAAGGATGCATAGAGTAATGCAAAACTAGAATGTCATAAATAGAGCACGGAACGTTAATAAACAATTCGTTCTATGAGAGGTTGAGGAGATGCAGATTTTATTAGCCCTTTCCCCTCGCCCGGTTGAATGCGGTATAAAGTTCACAAAGTTAAGTTAATAACGTGCTGTGGCATAAATTTTGGATGGGATGTGACTTTATTGGTTTGCTGGTACTTTTCCATGGATACTAGTCAGCTATTCTCTTTTCATGTTGCTTGCCGTGACGTTATTACATTGTCCGTTTCTAGTTTGCTTATATGCAAATTGTATTTTGTTAAAGTGCATTTCAAGTATAAGGGAAGTAACCAATTAACAGTTATTGTTGTAATATTATTGAAGTTTATAAAATGTGGCACAAGAATGGTTAAAACTAAAATGCACGTTGTATTAACCCTGCTGTTAGATTAGGACCATTTGGTCCAAATTTTTTCTGTTTTCCCTTGTAACTTTGGAACGGTGATATATACTGACTAAATTTTTCTGCTAATGGGGTCTTTTAATAAAACAATGTTATGTGCGAAAATTAAATTTTCTAACTTTATTCAGGACTGAGAAAAATACAAAATGACGAATCTTAGGTTAGAGGACCATTTGGTCAATAGTACATTTTTTCATTACCAAGCGAATGTAAATTCATGTCAAATATTTAGAAGATGTTTTTGATATGTCAAATACTTGCTTTAGAAATTATTGAACCAAAATAGTTACAAAGGATAAGATAAAATTATTATTTTGGATGAAAATTCCAGTATGGACCAAATGGTCCCTCAACCTAAGATTCGTAAATTTTTTCATTACCAAGCGAATGTAAATTCATGTCAAATATTTAGAAGATGTTTTTGATATGTTAGCGGATGTTTTTGATGTGTCAAGTACTTGCTTTAGAAATTTTTGAACCAAAATAGTTACAAAGAATAAGATAAAATTATTATTTTGGATGAAAATTGCAGTATGGACCAAATGGTCCCTCAATCTAAGATTCGTAAGTTTTTTCTAATCTAACAGCAGGGTTAAACGTGTGATATTATTCAAGATCCAATTTAACAAGAGGAACATTTGATCAACAATGTAAACATTAGTAGCATAGTTATATTAAATATTTTGAACAAGTTCCTTGCTCTCTTCTATAAAGGCGTATAATTAATATTAATTAAAATTTAACAAGGACGTATACGTAATATGGATTTGGAGTAATTATTTTTAGTGTATAAAGTATATAGCTTTATACGAAAAATATCGACTATTTTTATGAAGTGAGAAAACTATTATATATTATATTAATAATGATGGCTAAGAAGCCATGACAAAAGGTCGATTGTGCAGCAGAAATGTTTCCAAACTGTAAATCGAAAAGGACCGTTATTTTTTAATGTTTCAGTTAGCCGAGCTGATACCCAAACTAATTGATACTTTTCTGTCTTTCCGGATGAATGCATATTACAAATTGAGAAACTAAAGACATTAAATAACTTTTTCAAATTACGTATAAGTACAGAGTGGCGCGCGAAACGCGCTCCAAAACAAACCGTAATAACTTTTGGCCCGAGTGAGTAATCTGCTTACTTTTATTTTATTTTGCAGGGTTCAACTTAGATTTAATACAATTACTGATTGGGATACCGAAATGAGGGTTTGGATATTGCAGCGCTACTATAATTTGCTGTCCTTCATTTCCGTTCAAAAGGAATTTAGGTTGGTGTATGACGGCACTCGCCAGAGTAGGTGTACCATTAAGAGGTGGGTAAATATGTTTGCTGAATCTGGAAGCATCGCACGAACAGCGTACCAACGAGATCCCTATGTTAGGGTTCAAGACACAATCGCGACTGTAACATAGTCCATTCAGGCAAATCCATGCGCTTCGACTCGAAACTTATCGGCGTATATTAGAGTTAGCAGACGTGCATTTCGACGTATAATTCATGGTGACGTAAAATTGCTTCCCTGCAAAGTTTATACTGCATGTACCTTAACCCCTCGGGATTTGCAGTCGCCTGGAATTTTGCCAAAAAAAAACTATTGAAAAGGACGAAGAAGATAACAACTTGATAAATTACTTGTTTATGTCTTATAAGGCCCAGCAATATAAACAAGAAAAATTGTTGTAGAGGGTTGCTATTTATATTTCGGTTCTAGCAACAAAAGAACAATCATTTGTCATTGGAAATGGTTTTCTTGGAAAGAAGTTCCTTATCGCACGTTGCGGGATGTGGGCTAAATGAAAAAAAAATTAAACAATTTTTTTTTAACAACTGGGTACTTTTGCTTTGGTTTGCGTCTACACTAACATATATTGCCAATTTTTTGTTTAATGGGAAGTTTTCTATTTTCTAACCAATACATATTTGGTACACATTGTAGTTTTCAACCAAAGGAAAAGTAAATGTGGAAAATCCAAAATGAAAGAAGTTTAAAAAAAGAAAATTTTCTTAAACAAGTGCCTTTTCTTAAAAAATTAAATTTTCTCAAAAAGTACAAAGTACATTTTCTTAAAAAAATACATTATCTCAAAGAAGTACCTATGCTTAAAAAATTAAATTTTCTTCCAAAAAGTACCTTTTCTTACAAAAAGTACCTTTTCTTAAAAAAGTATTTATTTTAAATAAGTACCTTTTCTTAAAATAGTACATTTGCTTATAACAAATTCCATTTTCTTAAAAAACTACATTTTCTTTAAAGGGTACGTTTTTTGCGAAACAAAACAAATTTTCTTGAAATAAGTACTGTAAGCACATACTCTTAAAAATGTACATAATATTGAAAAAAGACGTAATTCTAAAAAAAAAATGTCATTTCTTAAAAAAACCTTTTGCTCAAAAAATACCTTGTCTTTAAAAAATACCCTTTCTTACAAAAGTTGCTTTCCTTAAAAATAAAATAATACCTTTTCTTTTCTTTGCTTGAGATAAGTAGCCTCTCTGAAAATAACTACAGTTTCTTAAAAAAATAACCTTTTCCTAAAAAGAGTGCCACTTCTTTAAAAAGTACCTGTTCTTAAAAAACTACTTTTTGCAAAAAAAACACATACCCTTCTGGTTTTTTCGTACAGAAAGTACTTCTTCTTAAAAATATTACTCTTTCTTAAACAATATATTTGCATTCAATAAAAGAAATACCTCTCTTTAAAAATGTATTTTTTCTGGAAAATTTCTTACAAAAATGACCTAAAATTATACTTTTGTTGACAAAAATACATTCAATAAAAAAAAATTTTTCGGTGAAAAAGTTAATCATTTTACAAAAGCTATACTGTCTTAAAGATCAATTTAAATTATCGTGGCGCGTTAGGCGTGTTGGAAGTAAGTAGTACATAATATAAAGCGAAAGGAACTTCGGGTGTCCCCTGACACCTCTTATCTTTTTGGTTTATGGGGTCATGTCAAACAAGAGGAGTACAAAATTGAACCAATGAATTTGACTGCATTGAAGTAGACCAATAATTGAGGCGATCCCGACTTCAATCCTTCAGGCATAATGAATAATTGTCTGCTCAGGTGTCGCATATCCGTGGATGAGAATGGATGTGATTTACCGTCTATCGGTTTCAAATCCAATTAGTTATATAAAATATAAATAAATGAAATACATTGCTTAAAAAACAGGTAACTAAATAGTTATTGTAGCACAATTGATGCGCCACCCTGTATTATTAATAGAAGTAACGACTAAACGTAAACAACGGGACGTATGTATGAAAAATTCATATTTCCAAAACTTTATTAGTGTTTGCCCTATCAAATTTGGGTTCAAATAAAACATCTTCTATGCAATCTAAAAGTTTGATTTTACATTCCTTTACTTTATTTCCATGTTATTGCCGAGAAAAACTCCCATTATCCTCATTCTCAGCATTGAGTGGCCGAAAAGAATATTCGCTATTAAATTTGACGCAAGATTAATTTATGCTAATTTGTTGAAAACTCTTGAAAATTAAGTCAACCTAACTTAACATAAATTTGACACCACCACTTCATTACACCTAAAACTGGAACATAGCCCATACATCCATGCATCTATCTCCCTTCACCCGTCCAAACGACAAACAATTTTGCAACTATTTTGTATGAGCAAACATACTCTGTGAGAATCATCTGGCTGGAAAACCACCACACCAACTAATTGCACAAATTTTTTTTTTGGTCTTACTACCAGTTTTAGTTGGAGAACTATCTCGTGGAATTCGCTTGTATTTCACGTCCATATAGTATCAAGTTGTCAATCCGAAGTTGAGAGTAAAGTTGGAGTTTTAACTTCAAACTAACCGACGGGGAGAGAGAGAGATAGGATACTGCACTGCAAAAACGGAAAGTGTAATGAAACTATTAACGTACATTTTATCCAAAACTCATCACATTGTCATCGATGGAGCGCTGAGTAGTTAAGTTTTACCCCCATACGACTGGCTATCATTTGAGTATTTAATACCATGTACAATTACCAGCCACCATGCTCCTCGCGTAATTAGTCCCTGGTATAAACTTAAATACCAAGTTTCATTAAAATTTGTTTAAACTTTTTGCTTGCAATAATTTCTCATTTGTTTGTTTATTTATTTAGAAAACATTGGAGTGTTTTGAGTGATATCTTTTAAACTTGTCACAGCTTTGCTTTGTTCAATTCTTCTTAAAATGAGAAAAGTTTTTGTGGTCAACATATATTTTGAACATTTCCTTTGCCTTATCCTGGTGGGATATAATGCGTATTACTTCTTAGCTCAGGTATTTAAATATGCAGCGTCAGAAATTTGATAAGACAAAACTTTTTTTCTTAAAGTATAGAGGGTAAACAATAGTAGGTTTTTCAATTATTTTTCTTTAGCTCTGAGACAAAGGGAGAAACAATTTCAAATTCGTTGCGACTTAAGCAAATGCAAGGAGATTAAAAAAAGCACTATACGACTGAATTCATTTTTTAGATTATATGAGTTCTGTAGAGTTTAACGTGCATATCGCTGTCAAAATTAATCTGTAGTTTAGAGGAAAAAACCCTAAGAGAGGCTTAAATAAAAACAAATTTACATGCAATTTTTTTTAGATTATTTTGAGTTTACAATACAATTCATCCGGATAAGTACATTAAGGCGTATGAGTGATGCTGATTTCAAATACGGCACAATGCAAGCGGACGTATAATTGATATTATTTTAATCATAACGTGGCCGGAATCGATCAGCGTACAATTTCATGAATGTTAATTCACAATTTAAGGGAAGTGTTCGATTTTAACTAAGGGATATTACTGGCAAATTGCCGATCTCCTTGGAAGATCCTGCAAATAATGTACCATTAAAAGCTAACGAACAAGAAACGTAGGCAATTAAATTGTATCAAGAAAAGTTCACCATGGTGTATACGTGCGAAGGTATTGTAATAATTTTAAAGTTGATTATATCCGGCTGTGGCCGTCGGTGGGGGAATGGTAGTGTGCGCGGCTCTTGTGCATTAGGACGTGGGTTCGATCCCTGCTCTGATTACCTTAAATTGTTGCCGACGGCGGCAGCCTCTCATAGTGATATCAAGTATTTAGCCATAAAAAATCTTCTCAAAACTGTAGGTCCGAATGAGTGAGTGTAAATCCAGAACGTGCACAGCTCACTGGTTTGTGAGAAGCTCTTCCTAACCCCCTCATGGGATGAAACGGGAAAGCAAAGGTATACCGTATACATGTAGTCTAATGCTCAAAAAATTAATGGATTTTAAAGGGGAAAAAAATTCTGTGTTAAATTTTATAAACGACATGTAAATCGTATGTGGATGTGTGTACAGTGTGCCGGCACAAAAGACCAACTGAGACTCTAGTTTAATGTTTCAAGAATTATTATAGGGCAACCATAACAACTGTATCTTTACAACCAACTGCTAAATTTTATCCGGCGTGGCTTAGCGTAAACGTCTATAAGAATAAACTCATAGAACATTCTAACAAATATAACTTTCTACAAGGTGCGGCATATTTTGTGTCGGTATGAAAATATCGAATAATTTACAAATAACTAATTTCCATATAGGTATTATTTTTATATAATTTAGTCCTTTACAATTCATTTGAAGTATTCAAAATTTCAGATATTCTAACGAAAATAACTACCAATATTTGATGTAAAACAAGGACGGAAATCTCATCACAGATGTGCCTAGTATTTTGGGTATGTGGAAGTCTTCGCGCTACTGGCACCTGAGATATCCAATAACTATGAAATAATCCCACACAATGTGGGCGACGACGCCGATTGCCCACTCCTATCCAAGACGAAGTCAGAACAGCTTTTGCCCGGTTTAAGAACAACAAACCCGCAGGTACCAATGGATTACCGGCAGAGCTCTTCAAGACTGGCTGAAGTGAGCTGACAAGGTGTTGGCATTAGGTTTTTAGCAGAATGTGGTTAGATGAATGCTTGTCCGGCGATTGGAGTCTCAGTGCACTATGTCCCATATTTAAAAAAGGTGATCCGAGTATCTGTGCCAAATACCGTGGAATAAGCCTTTAATCCATAGCATAAAAGGTTCAATCAAGTATAGTATGTGAAAGAGTAAAACCAATTATTGCTGACCTGATAAGACCATACCAGTGTGGCTTTAGGCATGGAAAATCAGCAACTGGCCAGATTTTGACGCTATGCAAAATCCTATCACCCATTTGTCGATTATAAGGCGGCCTCCGATAGCCCGATGCGGGAGAAACTCTACGAAGCAATCTCTGAGCTTGGTATTCCTGAAAAACTCATACGTCTTTGCAGGATGACTTTGATGAACACCAACAACCGAGCCCTTTGAAACTAAGCGAGCCCTCAAGCAAGGCGACACTCTCTGGTGCGATCTATTTATAATCTTAATGGAGATCACTGTGAGAAATGCTGCAGTCGATATGAATAAAACAATCAGCAGCAAAAGTCACATGCTGCCCGCATATGCTGATGATATAGATATCACTGGGCGCAATATAAGAAAAGTTACTGCAGTGTTTTCGCGAACTGAGAAGGGACCAACAGAAGTGGGTCTGACATTAAATGAGGACAAGACAAAATTAATGGTTTCAACGAGCAGGGCCTCAACGCGATGAGACCAAAGCGTGCACGTTTATAAACGATATAACTACGAGGTGGTGGACGAATTTATATACCTCGGATCTGCCGTCAACAAACACAACAACGTCAGCCTTGAGATCAAGCGGAGAATTTTGTTGTGAATTGATGTTATTTTGGGCTAAGCAAGCACTTTAGAGATATAGCCCTCTCTCGAGTAACAAACGTTCAACTATACCAGACTCTCATACAACATGTCTTGCTTTATGACGCAAAATCCTGGGTCTTATCGCAAGCAGACGAAACATCTGTAGGAGTCTACGAGAGTAAAATAATCCGAAATATGTATGGCCCTATAGTGCACAACGGCGAGTATCTGCGACGCATGAACCATGAGCTGTATGAGCTTTATCCCGACAGTGAAATAGTTAAGCTGATCAAAATAATGCGATTGGGATGGTTAGGCTACGTTAGTGGAATTGATGGACACGAGCCGGCACGAAGGGGTTACGAACCCGGGGTTACGAACTCGAAGGAAGACGAAAAATAGGAAGACCAAGACTCCGCTGGGGTATCAGTTTAACGAATCCCTGCGAACACTTTGTATTGCCAACTGGATAGATAAGGCATAAGATCGAACTGGTTCACGAAATATGTTATCTTGGTTTTGACCCCGGGGGTCAGGGGTTGTTTGACGCAGGATACGTAAGTAGGTAATATTTTTACTTACAATTCGTTTGCGCTAATTTTTGAAACAGTATCAACCAAAAGGCCGCATCTATTGGCCACAGCAAAAATGTGTCCTTTTTTATAACTTTTTACAGCATCTTAGGAGTTATAGCAACGATTCCGCGTTGGATGGTGTAAAGCGTTTCATAGTAAAAATTATAATGAATTGACGTTCAAAAACTTGTGTTCGTAAGTCAATCGGACGACAGGTGTCAAAGTTGGGTGCTATACCGATATAAAAGGTGGCCCACCCGTAA
This sequence comes from Phaonia tiefii, assembly GCA_963931995.1. NCBI lineage: Eukaryota > Metazoa > Arthropoda > Insecta > Diptera > Muscidae > Phaonia > Phaonia tiefii. The sequence goes on along the minus strand of OZ008368.1, from coordinate 315,010,997 downwards.
CATTCTGAATATGTTTTTTGTTTAAACAAACTGGAGTCTATATTAGAGCAAGACAAATATTTCCGTAACATATGTGTTTTAGATCGACAATTACATATTTTTCGTAGCTGAAATTAGAACTTGATTTAAAAATAAAAAACTTTGCGTAACCTCCTCCCATAATGAAGATTTGTATTCAATAATATTACACAATCCCAACTGAATGCTCTAGCACAATTAGCCTTATATGAGGTTTATGGCAAATTGGGTAAGCAGATTCTCGTTTACAAATGCAGTAATTACTCAGATAAATTTCTAACAGCTGTTGTGAAGTAAGAACAATATCTTTTAAACGAAAAATTAAATACGTTTACCTTTTTGCGATAAACAAATCTTAAAATATCACCTAAGTAAACTTAGTAAAGTTATGAGGGTAGTTGATTCATTTTAAATCTCGGTACTGAATTCGGTTTCCAGTGTTTTCCTGTACTACTAATATGCACGAAATAGTCCTTCATAAACCAATCTCAAATGTTTACAGAATTTTTTTAATTTTGTATAAGTAATATTATTTTTGCGGATAAGTAATATTAATTGAAATTAATATGATTTCAAAAGAATTCCCATTTTAACATCTTGTTATTTTAATATATCTATTAAAATACGAATTTAAGAAGTAAATAATTCACTCCAATGTTAACAGGAAATTAGATTTTTATAGTTTTACAGTTTGCGTATAAGTAATTTTAATTGAAGCAGAAATTAATAAATTTTTATTGCAAAAGGAAACTGTTCACTGCAAACTAGCGAATGTATTTTTGATTTGGGGGAAACTTCATAAACGAATAGGGCATAGGTATTTCTTTTTTAAAAGCGAATGATTTTTAAAAAAAAAGGTACTGTTTTCAAGAAGAAGTAGTTTCTGTAAGAAAAAGCCATAAGTGTCTGAATTTTGTTTTACACAGAAGTACTTTGTTTTAAGAACAGCAGGTACTTTTTAAAGAACTGGTACACTTTTTAGGAAAAGGTAATTTTTAAAAAAAAAATACTTATTTTAAGAAAGGCTACTTATCTCAAGAAAAGAAAAGACAAGTTATTATTTTATTTTCTATGAAAAGGTACTTTAAAGAAGAGGAATTTTTGTTCGAAAATATATTTTTTTAAGACAAAGTATTTTTTTCAAGAAAATATTTTTTTAAGAAATGGGATTTTTTTTGAATTGGTCCTTTTTTCTTCAATAGGTACATTTTTAAAGGTAGGTAATTATCTGAAGAAAATATATTTTGTTTCACAAAAAAGGTAATCTTTAAAGACAGGCTAATTTTTAAAGAAATGACAATTTGTTGAAAAAAATTTATTTTTTTATTTATTTATTGTAAGAAAATTTACTTTTTTAAACAAAGGTGCTGTTTAAAATAAGGTATGTTTTTTAACAAACGGTACTTTGTTTAAGAATATGAATAAATATTTTTTTTTTTGTAAAATATTTAAGGAAATATTATTTTCTTTAACATTCTTGTACTTTGGCTTTTCTAAATTTACTTTTTATTGGGTGCAAATCTACAATATAAATATTGGTTAAAGGCTCCACCTAGAAAACTTCCCATTAAACAAGAAATTTCCCAACAGATGTTAGCCTAGACACAAACCAAAGCAAAAGTACCCAATATACTTGATAACATAGATAAAGCAAACAAATATATGAAGCACAAATGCTGGGAAAATTTGAATGTAATGGGTAATTTTCTAGATGTCGTTGAAAGCAATAAATGGGATTTTTTTGTTCCCAAAAAAAAGTCAAAAAATATGACAATAAAAATCTAAAATTTGATATCAAAAGATGAAATAATTTTCAACACAAATATCAAGAATACAACAAGTTACTTAAAGCAGAATATCTGATGGGCATTGAATTGCAAAGCCATGTCACCACCGTCTGTGTGCTAATAAATTGGTTCTTCCTCCGGTTCAGCTACCAATTCTTGTTGAGAGTCCTCAGAAGCCCTAACGGGTTTGGTATCTGCGACGACAGAAGTTGCTACAGTTTTTGGCCGGGAAAGTTTTTGGATTAAAGAGGCGTTTCAGGATGTTCATCTTTGGGCGGGCTTACGGGCTTTCTCCTATTGATATCCCAACACCGGCCTCATGGCTTTGAAATAGTTTTTTCATTAAGAAACAAATGCTATTTTGTAAAATCACATACATTTTGTCACATTTTCCATTGTTTAAATTAATTTCATAAAAATTGCTTACAATTTTGAATAAACGTCAATGAGAACTGTGGGAAACTTCAGTGAAAGTGACAGTAGTGCAGGACAGCACCTAGTGAACAAAATTGACAATGGTCGCGCTATATCTATTATTTCCTTTATCTATAGTTGATACTACTGGGTTGTAGCATAACAGTGTTAAAAAAATAGTTTATTTTTTTTTATTTAACCCCCATTCCGCAACGTGCGATAAGGAACTTCGTTTCCAAAATAAAAAGGTTTTTTAATTTTTCATTGCGGATAAGTAATATTAATTGGAATGGAAATACTTTCGACAGCTTCCGTATATTAACAATTTCTGTTTTGAAGAAGATATTTAAGAGATAAGTCACTCCAATATTGAACAGAAATTGCTTGTTTACAGACTTGCAGTTTGCCGATAAGGAATGTTAACTGGTATAAAAATGCTTTCCAATGCTTCCGTATATTACCGTTTTCTGTTTTAACAAGATATATCACTAAAATGTTAAAAAGAAATTTCTTTTTAATATTTTTGTAGATTGCGGATGAGTAATATTAATTGAAATGCAAATGCTTTCGAATGTTTCCGTATATTAATATTTTCAGTTTTTAGGAAATGTATTATATTTCCGATGTAAAGGATAATTTCCTCCAATGTAAACAATAAATAAGTTTTTAATATTTTCCCAGCTTGTGTAGAAGTAAAATTAATTAAAATGCAAATATCTACTGTGATGTTAAAAATTCACGTCTCTCAGATGTTAAAAATATGTTCAACATAAGGCCTTCACTCACTGTTGCCACAGTTTGTTCTCTTTTCGAAGAGATTTGTGTCAATATTCTTATCACTGTTAGTTAACATACAGAGCAATGCACTCATGATGACTAAAGCATTTAAGAGAATGGCCCACACAAAATATTTATTTTATTTCTCTTAACTTGGGGGAGCAACACAATCAATATTCTAGAAAAAGTAGAAAATTCCTGTCAAAACGTGACCAATTCATTATTATGATGCTTAATCTTTCACTATCACTCGACACAGACACCATAAGGACCACTTTTTGTTTTGCCTATTCATCCCTTAGTGACAACTGTGCCAGATGTTGAGCCAAAAAACAAGTAGTTAGCAGTAACTATCATTGGTTTTCATTGCGAATAATAATGTATACACGGTTCCTCGAATGTAATTATATTGCCTCATAAAAAGATTTCGTAGAACTTCGTAATTTTTTTTTGCTCATGAAGTCTAAATACATTATGTGGGTATCGACGACAAGCGACTACTGTATATATTCATTTCATGTTGGTATTCGTTATTGTTTTTGTGAACATACTCGATTTGAATTATTGAACATTAATCAAAATCAGTAAAGCTTTTCGTGGGAATATCTATAAATACGTTAATGACAGGTTTGGCGAGTAGGGATAGCCAGCACAGAATCTGCAGAAAAAAATTTAATTCCTCAGGGAGGCGATTTATGATAAACAAGTAGTTGTATGTTATACTGCAAAACAAAATAGTAAAAATATCTATATTTTGTAGAAACAGACTGTAGGCTAATATGCGTATGAGTAATATTAAAATGTACATATCGGTAATATTAATTAATATTTAACATGTGTAGTTACAATAGTTGGCGTCACAACATAGAAATCAGACTTGTATGTTAAAAAAGTTGATAACATAAACCTAGAATAATGTAGCTATCCATCTTAAATATAGCATCTAGCTGAACTTGTGGATAAATAATTAGTCTTTCTTTAAATTAATAATGATTATACCACAGGGCATACAAAGGAAATTCCTTTATTAGCTACAGGAGAATGAACTCACAACTAAACACCTCTTCCCAAGGCACTGTCATCCTGTGATTAACTTCCAATTTTACCTAGTCTTTTCATACACATTATGTTGTATATATAATTATGTTAATGACCTTATGGGGAATTCAAAGAGCATATGAAATGAACATAACCAAAAAGAAGTTAATAAACTTCAAACCGCATAAAAATCCAAAATGTACCAAATACTTACTCGTTAAAGTTTCACTAACAAACAGTCCATACAAACACTATAAATCTTGTAGAGAAATCTACTTCATTATTTGTTGGTTTCCCAGTCACTTGGTATTTCAGTATATCACTTCTCGGGGTATCCTGATATTCGATGCAGGGCTGTCAGTGTGTGAGTTCCTTAACTTCCATAAAATGAAATTTGTTCTAAATAAATTCTCATTTATTATTATGTTTCGGTAGTGTTTATTCACTAACAAAGTGTGTATTTTGTTTACGGTATTACATTTATACATTTGTTTTTCCGTTGTTTTACTTTTTTTGCCTTGAACCAAGACCAAAAAGCGTTATTCGATTTTGCTTTTCCCGGTACTTGTAATCAATCAATTTTATGCTTAATTTATCATTTACTACATGACAATTTATCTTTAACATGTTACGGGCTGTTTTTAGTTCATTTCTTTTTTTTTAACATTTAATGTGCGTAATTTTGTTGTTGTTTATTTGCGGTATAACTGGTCCTAAACAAGCAATAGCCTATTTTAGGGGGGTAGAACTGACAGACTGCAACGCTGGAGATAATAAAACACCAGCCAGAACAGTAAAACATCTTCAGATTTTTTTTTGACATTATGACTTTTGTAATGGTCCAGTGTATGAGGATGGAAATAAATAATGTGACAAATGATATATGGCATTTATAAGGGTAGATATAACAAATATCGGATTATCGTTGACTGGAAGCAAGGAAATTTTTGTCACACCTTATAAAATGCAGCATAGGTTTCTTATGATATATATTATAGATAGATAGCCGTCGTAGAATTTTGTTAGAATTTTAAATGGCGTCACAATTTACAAATTCAAGGGTGTCATTTTTAAATTAGTACATAGCAATGTGTGCGCAATAAAAAGCTGGCATTAATGCAGATATCATTTGCAACGATCTTCTTTAGACCTGCTTCATATTACACTAGACAATATTAGGAAAATTATTGAACTAGGATAGAGAGCTCAGGGTAGCTCATAAATTATTTTCAAAATATAATCTCAATAAAAACTTTGCTAATTTTAATGACCTTCCTGAAACTTATTTTGTAAGTGACTTCTGGAAGTTAGGCAACACAGTGCAACACGAAAAAATTTAACCATATGCGGACACCACTACGTGATCAAAGACCAAAAAAAAAAAGACCCGTGTTTCCCAGTTTTGCCAAAATTAATGCACTTTTTTTTATGGGCCTCAAAAAATTTGGGGCCTAGGTGTCATTTTTGCAAAAAAGTAATCATTTTGTCAGGCTCATATCTTGCAAACCGTTCGGAATTTTGATTTACTCTCTGTAATTTTGAAAAAAGTGATCATTTTGTCTGGCTCACATCTTGCAAATCGTTCGGAATTTTGATTTACTCTCTGGCGGAAAGAAGTAGCACTTGTTATATATTTATATATTTTTTTTTAATTTGGTTCAAATCTTCGCTCCAAAATCAATTTGTTATTTTCTCTATAATTTACGAACTGCATTGTTTCTGTTTCCACCGAAATAATGCTGTTGGAAATAGCTGTTAAACTGGTATTGCTTTGGTGAGCTACAAAACGCATTTGCAAGTTTCAGCATCCTCAGGCTCAAAACTAACGAGTGTGTATTCCGCAAAATTTTTCTTAAGCGATATCATCCAATTATTATATTGATAATAGCGTCCACTTAAATCATTACAGATATTGGATATATGAGAGCCGGGGTTATATGAGATATATGAGTTTAAATGAATTTGCTAAATACTCTTTCGGCACAGAAAGGCACTTTTATAACTGCGCTATATCAGCCCTAATTAGTAACAAGAGTGGTGCCAGTGAATTCAGAGGTTACATATAGCAAACGCCTTGAACGAATTCAAGGATTTTAGCTTTTAATAAAGGGGTTACCTTTCAAGAGTTTTATACACAAATCTATCCCGAATTCAACGAACTTTAATACATAAATTTCGCTCGACAAGTATCTATTTTAAAAATGAAAAGAGGTAGTCAACGTTTGGATACAGGTGAAATCAAAATGATCCGACTATGCTTGAATCGACGTATATTCTGCACAAGTTACGGATGCAATATTTGACTTAGTCTCAGAAAAGGGGGCTCACATTCGACAACTAGTTTTTGATAAAATATTTGTTAAAGATAAACAACTCGTGTCACCAGTTTCTCGTCAGTTTTTCTGTATTTTTATGTCACCTGGTGTTTCACTTTATCAAGTGCTGGTTCTAAAAAAAGGTTTAACATTATATCCCGAGAAGGGATTGGGAAATACTTCTCGCAACCAGTGGCTGTGCGTAGAATATTCAAAAAACCGCCCTTTTGGTTGTTTCTAAAAGTGACGTTTTCGCAAAACCGGTACAACTGGTTTTTTGAAGTTAAACCCCGGTTTAAACGAGTGTCGGTTTATATAACCTAAATAAAGAAACAACGTATGTAGTTAAATTTTAAAATGTGTTTTGGACTCCCATCTAACTTCACTTTTGTATTGCCAACACTTAACTAATTTTAGCTTTCTACAGAGAAATGTTGAATTATTTCAACATAACATTATTTTGCAAGTTTTTTTTGAATATTTGCAATTTGCAAAGAAACATCTTAATTTGTCAGAATTTAAAATTCTTTGCATGTTTTCTTTCGAAAATTTTCCATATATTTGTATTTTGAAAAAGAAATTTCTTAATTTGTTTGGACCGGATTTCGGTTTCGGTTTTTGAATACTCTAGCTATGCGCTTTTTAGTTTAATACTCACTGATTGGAACTGACAGCTTTACACCGGTTGCGAACAGTGGTTTGAGAATCTTTTCCATGGCTAAGTATTCGATAGTGTCGCCATCACTAAGCGAGCTGACCTACGACGAAAGAAACTTGAGGTGAACAGAGCAGGGATCGGACCAAAGTTGTTATGTACAATAGCCATGTACACTATCCATTGCACCACAGAGGGCTTAGGCTTGTTTCTGCTTAGATTTGTATCATAGTTAATCGCGGAAGTAGCTTGTATCGGAATTTTAAACGAGCAACACTGATGAAGTGAGTTTAAGTTAGGGCCTTGGCTGTATTCAAGTGAGCTTGTCACAGTTGTCGAGTTTTTGTTTTCACGTTTATGAAATCGTCTCCGTTTGTCTTCCGCCTTACAAAATAATGAGAAAAAAGAGCTGATGAAAAGTTCAGAGTTTCAAAAAATTCTGTTTCCCTCCTTTCTCTTTAATTTTTCTTCATTTTTATTTTACTTCTAAACAAGCTACAAATTTTTTTTTCACTATGTGTAAGAGCTTCTTAAACTTAATCGGAATCAGTAACGAAGTGGAGAATAATTTTTGGAAACCTTAGCCCTCTTTTCGTAAGCCTGTGACCTGATCAGAATCAACCAAATATGATTTCGCCAATATAATTGAACTAGATAATTCGCAATCAAATCTAAACCTAAGTAGTGAGTTAGAGCATAACTATTCTCATAAAAGGAAAGCCGAACCCGAAGAAGCATGGACCAGAAAGAAATTGAAAAGGCAAAAATCAATACGACCCGAAGCTATGTTTGAGTCGAAAATCACAAAACCAATTGAAAGAGTTCGGTCAAAAAATTGTATCACCACGAAACCAAATAAAAAAAAAATTACAGCAGACAGTTGTCCGAGGCCTTCGGCCACGGACTGTCCCTGCAGGCTGTGTCACAGACACGGCCATTAAGTTTAACGTAGAATACGCCATCCGATAAGACAGAAAACATATATAACAATAAATTCATTTGCTTATATTATTTATCATTTATTGTTATATATGTTTTCTGTCTTATCGGATGGCGTATTCTACGTTAAACTTAATGGCCGTGTCTCTGACACAGCCTGCAGGGACAGTCCGTGGCCGAAGGCCTCGGACAACTGTGTGCTGTAATTTTTATATTTACCAACGGCATTTGATTCAAGTCCGTTTAAAAAAAAAAATATTATGTTCAATTTTTTTAAACTTAATTTAATTTATGTATTTTAATTAATATTTTTATTGAAATAAGTTCTGCGAATGTTGAGAGGGCCGCCCTAATATTAAAAAATGTTTACCTTATCGAGTCTTCGCATTAGCATTCGAGCGTTGTGTGAAAGCTTTACGCTTTACAATTCAAAATTAATGTTACAACAGCTTTATTGAAGCTTTCGCAAAAAACCTTTATTACGTTAGCTTACTGTTTGTTTCACTTTTTACTAGATACATGTTGCCAAGCAACATTAGCTTGCTGTTCGTTTCACTTTTTACTAGATACATGTTCCTAAGCAATGTTGAGCAACCAAAAACACTCAACCAAACACCACACATATGTTTGAGTGTATGTGTTTAAACAATTTTTATTTGAGAAATTAAAATACTAGAAATATATCAACCAATATGAAATGTATATCAAACGAAAGATAAAATCTTCATTTACCTACAAAAAAAATTTAAAAAAAATTCATCTAGCCGTTTCCTCAAATTCAATGAAATAAAGATTACAACAATAAAAACCTGACATGACTCCTCATACCGTAAGGTAAGACGTATTCTACGTCAAAAATCAAAATAATTTATAAAGAATTGCCAAAAACTACAGTAGATGCAAAACCAGATCCTTCAGACGCACAAGATAAACTTTATCTGTTTAAATTTGATAACCTATTTAACGATATAAACAGTTTAAAAGATTTTCATGTTTTTGCACCAGATTGGTTTTTGTGACTATTTGTGGGGTATTGTGTAGTCGGGTGTGACCGAATATACAAATGGTTCTTTCAACTTTTGCCTATATATAAACGAGGAATTTCGGATAATTAGTTTAACTTCCTTTTGCGTTCTAAGGCCGCGAACTTATTGATCTAGAAAATACGTGGGGCAAGGGTATTTTAATTGTGGTTCTAAACATTTACATAATGCGTACAAAATTACTGGATTTTGCTGTATCTCGTTTTATAGAAGATTTATTTTAATTTAATTTTTTTTTAATTTTCATTTAAATTTATCCATTTTTTTAAAGTCATTTAAAAAAAATTAAAAATCCGCTGAGGAGGATCTGAAGGTTGATCTAATGTACGTTTTCCACGAATAAACTTCTGTTTAGACTCTATATCTCTATTAATAGGCATTGAGGTTTAGTAAAAAATATAAAATTATCAGCTCTCCAAAACAAACCACTAAATGAAATTCGCCATAGTGAAAAACTTCCAATATATGGAAATGTTACAAAAATATTGCGTTAATGTAATCACAAACTTAAAATAAAATTGCAGCTTTCAAGGTGACTTTACATTGTCAAATTAAACCAATTTTACTATTTATATTAATTATACGCCAGCACTTGCAAAACGTGTATAGAGGGTATGAGTAACATCGAATTAAATCATAACGCGTATACGCCGTAGGATACCTGTCTCATAAAATATGTAGTATTTGGGTTACTTTTGTTATTTAGCAAAAGAGTTATGTAAGTTTAAATGTATATTAACAATTTCTAAGCTATATCCATTTAAAACACGATATCAATATTCCGTCCTATTTTCTCTTGTATATACGTAAAGATAACGTGCAAAAATGCATAACTATTAATCCCTTTTAACAATCTGAAAACCTATTAAATTTCATTTGTTTTTTTTTTAAATTTTTATAAAATCAGATTATATTAAAACTGAAGTAGTAGTGGATACGTGGATACAGGCATGAACATGCCTGCGAACGTATACTTCTTCATATGTGAAAGTCTAAGGTTTCCCAGCAACGTTCAACAAAAATCTATATAACACATCAGAAAACGTGACACACGCTTATGCCACACACAAGTATTCGAAATGACTGTTACAAGTTTGCTTTCCAAACTACTACTGCGTACACTACCCTTCCTTCTATACTACTCGAGCACGTTTTTTTAAATCCTCGCTTTTTTTCTGTAAACGCTTTTAGATAAAATGCAACTAGGAAATATGTATATGTATAAATTCATAGAGATAGTGTAGTGCGGGTGCGTTAGCATTGCAAAACTTACAAGTAAACATGAAGTAGGTTTTAATAAAAAAAATCCTGCAACGTAAAATATGAAACAACATCATGTAATCCTGAAAAATACTTGAATTCGCACTGACGTACCCACACTCTTTTGATAGTTAAACGCGGGTTTGGTTGTATTTTTTTTGCTTGTTCACTTCATTCAGTTATGATGTGAACAAAATGGCTTTTTCCTAGTCTTGACTTTACTGAAAAACAAACACCTGACTAAAACCCCAAATACTCGTATCCACAGAAAAACGTCACTAGATTTCAAAGTCAATGATAGTATTTTTGGTATTTTTTTCTAAACCATCCCCGGATACCTCTCGAAAAACTTGAGGGTGTATTATGTTCACGTTTCCGATGGTTATCATTGACATGTAGCATAACCGCAGAATTCCATATCTGCCATATGTATCTGAGATGTATCTCTGAAGTTTTGTAAATATTAAATGAATTTTTCTATATTTTATGTGCATTTCATAATGAAATGTAACTGGAAGTGAACTGCATTCCGGGAAATATTGAAACATTTACACTAGAATCTGTTGGAATTTGGAAATTCAATACGAACAGCGAATAGTATTGATGCCAATATATATTTTGATATTTTGAAGCTTTGGTGTTTTGTGGCGAAATTTCATACGACTGAGTTCCTCAATTAAAATGCTAAGCAAGCCAATGTAGGTGTTCTTCAATAGAATTTATGATTTTATTAAGTGTTTTAATAGTCCTATAGTGGATTTCTGACTCTTCATTACCGAAATGTCCAGTTTAATTCGCATTTAAAGCCATTATGATTTTTGTGGCCGTCGGTGGTGCAATGGTTAGTGGGCGCGGCTCTTGTACATGAGATTCTGGGTTCGAACCCGGCTCTGACCACCTTCAAAAAAAAAAAAATCCTTTCGGCGGCGGTCACCTCGCATAGTGACGGCGACACTATCGATTATCTAGCCATGAAAAAGCTTCTCAAATTACCGTTCGGAATCGGTGTAAAACTGTAGGTCCCAATCAGTGAGTGAAAACTGGAAAGCGCACAGCTCAGTGATTGTGAGAAGTTCTCCCCAGTCCCTTTATGGGATGTAATGGGAAACCATTTATTTTTTTTTTTATGATTGTTTGGAATTGTAATCCGTTACTTTGCTGACATTATGCGAATAACAAATCAATGCTTAGGACAAATGTACAAAACTCACCACTGCAAATACACTGCAGGCAACTTCAAGAGTGTTCAATTTGACATCAGTTAAACCCTGTCAGTTACGATATTTATTTTACCATCAGTACGTATAAGTGTTACTAATAGAAGTAAGAATATACTTTTACAGATAATGTGCAGGTTTACAGAAACATAACTTTTAGAAAATTAGATTCATATATCAGAATAGTTTATGAACCAAAAGTTGTTGCGTTGTACATGAGTTATTCCCATCAATATCGAGAACATGGAGGAAAAATTCTTTATGTTCTTGTGTTGGAATATGGATCTTTCAGTGTGTGTTGATACTTAGGGATCTTCGATCGATACTAATTCACATATGTAAATTGCATACTTGAGTTTGTATATATGCGATTCATGATCTACCGATTGTATAAATTCCAAACCAAAACAGAACGCATCAGTGCGTGTAAGTAGGAACGCAATGTGTAAGTAGCGACAACAATCGCTCTACACACAATCAATACATATCACTGGTTAGTGACTTGTGTAAATACACACCGCAGAGGCTTAACGGGTTAGATGATGCTTCACAAACATCGAAACGATCGTCCAGCGAATGTGAGTTCGAATCCCACCCGCGGCATTTACATTTTTTTCACTAACCGGAGAAAACATGATCTCTTACAGCCTTAACGGAAATTACAACTTCAAGCACAGTAGTTAGGCATCTGATGATGAACGGAGTTCGAAACTGGTCATGCCAGTGAGTCTGCTTAACTGAATTATCTATTATTCCAACAAAAATAAACCATTTTTGAATTTGAAACATGTTCCTGACCTTGTAAGCTTATAGTATGAACTTCCCATATATTAATTAAAACTAACAAAATCGGTCATAAAATTTAAAACTCAAAAAGTTTAAGGGTGCGTTTGTATTCAAACTCCAAGTTTGTTACGTCACCGTTGGAACCCCTAGTATTATCAGATTGTAATGGAATTATAGTCTATTCTAATGTAATTAAATCATCAGCCATGCGGCAGTAGACGAGTTTCTTGCGCTTGAGAAAGTATGCGCTATATATATCCCTCACTAACCAGGTCATTTCCTTTGAGGCCAAGAAACCACTGTAAGTAGTAAAATAATTTTACAATTTTCAGTTGACTAGTTGTATTTAGTAGCAAGGATATTCAGCTAAAAGATAATGGTTTCCCATTACAGCTCATAAAGGGACTAGATACAGCTTCACACGACAATGTAACTGTGTGCTTTCTAGTTTTGCACTCACTGATTGATACTTACTTAATTGAAGATTTTTCATGAATTTCCACGATATTTGGAGAAGCTTCTTCTTGGCTAACTACTCGATGGTGTTGACGTCCCTAAGTAAGGTGGCCGTCATCTAGAGAAATGTAAGGTGTCATATTATCATACCCAAAGGCCATGTAAACGCCCCTAGCACTACCAGAGGGTATCAGTAGAACCCTGCACAAATGCATTTTCTTTACTAAGACACAAATGATTTACTCCAGTGGGGAATGCTTGCAAGATATTCGAGACCAAAACAACAGTTTGACATTAACACGAAGAGAGACAAAACGTGCATTGTTTATGTTTTGTTTTTTCAAACCAAACTAAGAACACTTTTTGCTCGCGGTAAGCTCTCTTAAGCTCACTTCTCTCATAATCAAAACAATAATAACTACCTGCTCTGGCAATGAATGCAGGAAATCATTTGAATGATTTGAAGTCTGCCTTTTCTTATTTTGCTAGAATAGAGTGACAAACAGTGCTGTCGATTTTGTACGTGGTGGAGAAGCAAAATTAAAATGCAATGAAATTAAACTAACTTCATTTAATTTTTCTTAATTACTGAATTATATTACCTTCATAATAACTTATTTAATTACTGCATTTTATTTAGTTTACTTAATTACTTTACCTTAATAATTACTCATTCATTTTGTTACTACATAGGTACTATTAGTTTTCCTTACATATAAAATAAAAACCAAATTGAAGTTCATAAAAAAGTTCACTTTGTTGGTTTAATACAAAACGCTCTCGTAATTGTAAATTTTGTTTTGAATCATTTACTGTCGTGCATAACATATTCAAGTGTATTTGTTTTACAAAACATTGTTTTGATCAGAACTCACACATTTTCGCTTTTAAGCTCTCTTACCTGTGGTTTGTTTCTTTTATACCAAAACAACACCGTTGTCGTTGACATGTCTTGTTCGCAGAATCAAAACAATCACATGTCCTGGATATAACAATTGGGCTTGAAACCGTTTCAAGCGCACTTGTGCGTACAGGACTCTAGTATCTAGGTTAGACGGTATAGTTGAAAATACAAGCGTAAACTCTCATTTAAGTTACTTTTACATTTTAACGTCTGGCTTGTGATTAGTGTATTGAAAACCGAAACCGGTTATCCAGTTAACCGAATACTTCGGTTTTGTAAAAATTGATATCTCCGAAGAACCGGTTTCACTGGTTATTTAAGATCGATTAACTGAGGTTTTCGGTCTTTAATCAACTTTTACAAAACTGATATTACAACACAGAATAACAAACCTAAAGCCTGTTCAATGTCTTAGTATGGTTATGGTTATTTCGCCGCTCGTTTCCCGAAATAAATTGTCCCATTGAAATATAAATAAATAAACAGTATTCGCAATTCAATAAAATTAAAAAAATTGACAGGGAAATTTACTTAACAAAGATGTTGCCTATTTCGATAAGTCATATTAAGCAACAGATAGAAAAGAGATCCTTTTCCTCACTTTTGCATAACAGGGGTCGTATCAGTTGATCAAAAGATGTGACGTTTCGATTGAGCATTCGTTTTTCGACCATCGGAAATGTTCGTAAAACCAACTGGACCAAGTACTAACAAATGAGCAGTTAGATGGAGATAATATAAATTCCGAAAGCGGAGAAATCATCAGATATTAGCCCAAGAGTCTTTAGGCGAATCAGTTTCCCACAATTTTTGCTGAACGTATTGGAGAGGATGATTGACTCACATCCGCGAACGATCATATATACTTTTTAGTCGTCTGCATACCAGAACTCTTACAATAAGGCCAAATCTACGGAATCAGCTCTGCAGGATTTAGTGAGTTCCATAGATAAATCTATTTACCTGAAGGAATACACTATTGTCGCATTTGTCGATACTGAAGGTGCCTTTATCAAGGTATTTTCGGGGTCGATAAAATCATCTCTGTCGGCACTTTGTATTGAGAACGGAATCATTAATTTGATTCGTGCCTGTGTCACACGACTTTAACTTGAATTGTTAATAAAGGAAAACCACAAGCGGTAGTCTAATGTCCAATTCTCTGGCATTTAGGTCTGATTATGTTTCCGTTAATTCAGCCATTTTCTCAATGTGGTAGAGACTTTTGCCTAAAGGACTGATTTCTGCACAGAAAGCTTAGTTTCAAGTCAAACACTATGGATAGTATCAGAGGAGCCGCAGTGGATATATAATTCTGTGAAAGGCAGTCGGAGGAAGATGTGGCGTATCATTAAATTAGTTTACTGGATCTATATATATCCGTCTGATAATGATTCATAGCATTGTCGTTTGGTGGCCGTTACTGGTCACAAAATGACAATGGTGGGTAACAAGAGTTCCCTTCGCACAACCCCTACCGAGGGTCTGGGGGTTATCCACCACATGGTGTCCCATAACATCCCTTGAAGGAATTAGGGAAGGTTTCTCACAATCAGTCAGATATGCGATTTCTAGTCACTGATAAACTGATGCACATACAACCCGTAAATTTGCTGAAAACGAGAATGACTGTATCATCGACGCCTAAGACATTCTTCGTGACGAATCACCAGCCCATATGGGAATGGGACGATTTATTTATAGATTATGACACCCACTTCTACTTTTGAGGTTCTCGAAGCTGTTTAGGGTTTTACAATGATGGCTTCAAACTAGATGCTAAAGTTGGATTGGAGTCTACACTGCCGAGGTGGGTTAAGACCTTGCACAAAGGCTACCAGACCACTGCAGTGTATTTAAGACCGAATTCCTGGCAATCAGAGGAGGTGCGGTTTGGCTGCGTCGAAACGCCAGCACTGACTGCGGTATCAACACTACTCCGACAATCTGTATTAATGACTTCAAGAACCGCCGCGCTTTTCTAAATGAGATAACAATGCCGTTACATATTCACCTTACATTAGTAGTGGGGCATAGAAACTTTTTGGGGAACCATAGGGAGGTTGAGCTGGTGAGATTTGGGATTACCTAACTTCTTTCGCTGGATATGGAGTACGAAAGTTAATGTTTAAAACTGAAGCTCTCAGATATACAAGTGATACATGGCCAGGTGGCACCAAATGCAGGAACACCAGGCAAGTATGACCACGCTATGACCTGAATCGTATTTTTAACTTGATATCCATTCGTCGGCAGGATATTTGCTGTGATCACTGGGCATGGTTTATTAGGCAGACTTGCGTCTAGACTTGCAATCTCAGCACATTATGAACATGAACACATGAAGTTGTGGGGAAGAAGAATGCATATTGTATTGCCTGGCCATTTTTATGAGTACGCGACAATAAGCGTGTTTTTTTTTTTAATTATAGTTTAGTTTGTACGGGACAGCTAAGCGATATTAAGGGGCATTTCAATTTCCCACTTTGATTCCGACTTGAGCAATGACAATGTTGCCACATGTTAAATTTCAAGAAATGGCAACAAAAATTTATCTTAGATAAATTTTGTTATCAATTTTTGCGAATCAAAATGTTATCAAGGAGAGACTCAAAAGCAGAATTTTGCAAAATGGCTTACACATGGTCAGTTCATTTAAATTATTTTATTTAATTTAAAACTCCGTATACGTTTATATCTCCAAATTTGAAGTATAGAGTTTTATTTCCGTTTGAAAATAAAATTGGAATTAAATTGTTCACAACATCGAGTGGAAAATGTTATACGTATTGGTCATGGTATAATTATCTATCAGGTATAGTCGTTGAAACATGAGATTAAATTTTTTTTATATCATTTTTCGTTTCACTTGTTAAAATCATATGTATTTTGTTTTCATACTTTTTGGTATTCTTGTATTGTTGGTATATATTTGTGTAGAGTTTGACAACTGAAACAAATGAACGAAATTAAAATGTCTGTTGTTGCTGCTTACAACTACGACAACACTTGCTGCTACCATGTATTTGTTGGCACTTGGTACAAACGTGTTGCCGTATCGCATTTTTTTTTTCACCCATTACAGCAAATGTTGCCACATTACGTAGTATTAAGTGTGGATCGTTTTATGTGGAAAGCAGTAAGTGGCGATAGCTTAATGGAATAAAAAAAACAGCATTAATGTCTAGGATCTTATTTCATGTTGAATAAAACTGATATTAATGGAGTTACGCACAATAGTCTTAGGAACGTTTTGCATAGTAATACTTGGTTCGCCAGGGGCTAATGAACATTACGTATTCAACCACATCCCTAACCAAAAAAGACTCGCGTTTTGGTTACAATGTTATAAAGAAAACAACTATTTAGCGAAAAGTCATATTATTAAAAAATAAGGAAAAGCGTTTAGTATGGTAAAATATGTAAACAAAATTATAAGCTAAGCGAAAATGGCTCGTGTCGCTAAGTCTCGCTAAGTGGTTCACACAAAAGAAGCTATTATATAAGCAAGCGGTGTAACCAAACTACACTTAAGGTTAGTTTATAGGTTTAACGGTTGGGCGCCAAATATTCCTTCCCCTGGTATCACAATCTTCCTAATTGGACTAAGTGTGCCCAAAGCCATTTCTGCCTAACCAGGGTAAAATAAGAATAAGAATGCCACCTATAAAACTAGCCCTATGTTTACTTTCAGCAAGAGTGTATTTTGAATTCCAGCTTACGTTAAAGTACACAGAGAACTCATTTAGAAGCAAACCACAATAAAAGCCTCCACGAAATATTTACATTTTATAGATTTCTCAAATACCAAAAAGGTTGAATAAAAAATAAACGAATGTTATAAAACGTATAGTTTTCCATTTCAATGTAAAATCCGTAACCGGTTATTAACCAGTTTTTACCCCCGGTTTAATCGAAACCAGCTTTCAGCTATAATTGGAATATTCGAAGAACCCGAAAACCGACATTATTGAAAACCCGGTTTTTTGAATACACTACTGGTGATGTTACTTATAGAGGGTTGAATTTTATGTTTCGGGATATGGCAACCCTAGTATTGCAATCTGGAAACTGACAGCTTTATCGTAAAGTTGTACATTTTTGAGGTTATCCGGACTCAGAACATTTTGACATACGAGCGCTATTTGTGTTGTTTACAGTAACTTACAAGATTCATCTTGGCCCAAAAATGGAATTAGATCGTGAACATTTTCGTGCGATTATTTTTTACAACTGTCGACGTGGATTAACTCAGCGACAGGACCAGTGTTTATCGATGGTATGGTGAATTCAATCGTGGTCGTAGTTCACTCCAAGACGAATATCGTGAAGGTCGTCGAAAAATTAGCGGTTGTTCCGAAAACCATTGATGATGTGCGCGAACTGATTTTGCTAGATCGTCATGTGACCTCGATCGTCATGTGACCTCGATCGTCATGTGACCTCGAAAGAAATATTCCAAAACTACGATCGCGGTGCTTCGAAACACGTCTATGGCATCGTGACAGGTGATGAATCCTGGCTTTACGCGTATGAGCCCGAAAGTAAACAGGTTGTTTCAAGATGAGCCAAATCCAACAAAAGTTCTTCTCGCCCGAAGCACTTCCAAGCAAATGGTCGCCTGTTTTTTCGGAAAACCCGGACATGTCGCAACCGTACCACTAGAACAACGCGGAACAGTGAATTCTGAGTGGTACACAACCATTTGTTTGCCAGTTGTCTTCCAAGAAATCAGGAAAACCAACCGCCGAAGACGGATCACTCTTCACCACGACAATGCGAGCGAACTCTCACACATCGGCTGAAACAACTGAATTTTTCAGCACCCAAAACATCGATTTGATGGGTCATTCGCCATAGCCCTGACTTGGCACCGAATGACTTCTTTTTATTCCCGTACGTTAAAAACAAACTGAGAGGTCAACGTTTATCGACACCTGAAAAGCGGTTTCAGAGTGCCAAAAGTGTTTCGACAATTGGTTCAAAGGTGTATAAATCTTCATGTGAAATATTTTGAAAAACAATAAAGTGATTTTCTATGATTAATATTTGGTTTTGTTCTCTAATCCCGAGACATAAAATTCAACCCTCTACGTATATACTAAATAAATAATACTCATACGCTGTGGATATACCAAAACATCGCATTAACTGTTTAATATAATTAATTTCAAACTTCATGAACTATAAGAGGCTGGCAAAAATTCTTACATTTATGGTTGATTGTCCTCAAACATTTTGCATTGGCGTTTGTATATATGCACCTATAATCTTTGGCAGCTACTTCCCTTTTTTAAACTTCCATTCCCAGTTGTTCATTAAAGTTTACTTACTTGCCAAAATAATTTTCGTGTTAATATAAAAAAAACACGTGTTTTACCTGCAACGATAAAAATTAAATTTTATTAGTTTTGATATTTGTGCCGTACGTACATCTGTTACACAAAGGACTTGTTATATAAAAGTAATAAGAGTTATTAAATTTTAATTTTTCTTTTCTTTTTTTTTTGCTTTTATAGACAAAACGTACTATATCCTTTTTTCCTATAGACATTTGGTGTTGTTAATTTTTATGTTCACTTTTGCACATTTTGTTGCGTTTTGTTTTCATGCAACATATGTCTACTATTAGATTTTATCTGCGTTCATTTATATTTCTTTTAATTTGCCACACAGATTCTTAGATGCGAATGAAGTAACAAAAAAAAAACAGGGCATTAAAAATTAATGTCCTTATGTTAGAAAGGATTTTAATTAAACTTACGTTAACAAAAACAAGATAATAGAAACAATTTACTCCAAAAAAGAAAGACATCAAATATAACAAATATTGCCTGATTTCGAATGTCTTCCTGGTGACGGCATAAGAAAGTGAGGTGATTCGTATACAATCGTCTCCAGAGCGCAATGTATAGAGCGTATGAGAAATACTTAATGTATTTACCATAAATTAACGCCCATTTTTATATAAATGTCTTAGCGATACTTCCGCAAAAGGAATATTAAGTTCCGTATGAATAACATTAAATTCCAATTTAAGTTTAATTTCTAATTAGCTACTCAGTTGGTGAGTGTAAAACAATAAAACGCACAGCTCACTGATGGCGAGAGTCTCTCCCCTATCTCATCATGGGGGTGTAATGGGAAACTATTTATTTAAAATTGACTACAATATTATTCTACTTTTTTGTTTTCTATTGGACCTTTTTGAATAGTTATATCTCAATTTTTAAAGTCCTCGAGCCTAATTATTTAAAGACTAAGATATACAATTGATTACTATCAATAATTATTTGGGGTGTTCTAAATATTGCGCAGCTTAATGGTATCCAAGCGGAACATCCTATAAATGACAAATAGGCGATATAACAATTTGATCTTTACAATATATGTATTTCGTTGTTCGACCTTTCGCCGAACAGATTATTATTTATATACGAATAAAGCAAATCGGAAATCAAGCTCGAAAAGTATACATTATTTATTTGATCTTCTTTTGGCATATTTAATATCAAATCACTTGAACTTTATAAAGTAGAATCCAAAAAAAAAAAATCAGTCGCAGCAGCAAAAGCAAACTACTGAGATAAAAACTAGCCAGCAAAACGTTACAAGTGCTTAATTTTTGCAGTGGTGTCCTTTCCTTACATCCTATTTATGCACCACTTAGCTGCTAACCTTACAAACGAAAGAGTTTTAACTTGTTTTTCGAAATCGGAGTTTTAAAATTTTTTCCTCACGCATCAGTCTAGAAGTAATACCTACTTCCCACCCCTTTAGGTACTAAAACTCTCAAGATACCGCAAAAAATTAATTTCGAACAGCTACAACTAGTTACGTTGAGAAAGACATTGAAAATATGTTTGTGTGCTAGAGCTACCTTCCACCAAAGAAATTTCCCTCTCTAGCGTTTTGTATATCTACAGCAACAGCGACAAGCGAGAAGACTTATTGAGATAAAGTTCTTCTCGTCTAAGTTTAACATAACTTAAGGCGGAGTTTAAAGTTAAGGAGGAGTAAGCCTATAAATATCCCAGGAAGAAATTGAAAAGTAAAAGCAGCGAGTATTTTTTTGAAGTACTATTTTCCTTGTTTCATTTTCATGACAAACGGAATAACAAAATGCAACATAAAGTCGAATGTGTTTGTTGAGATTTATAGGCTAGCATTTATGCAGGTACAAAACTAAGAACTAATGCACTTTGTCTTAATAACAATTCAAATCTAATGGGTTTTGTTACAGTCGACATTGTACAGAACTATATTAAGTTTGTTATTTTCAATGGGGTTTCCTGAACGTTTTGTTAAGCGCTACTCCAGCCAAACGCCTTTAGAAATGTTGCTTGGTTATTTGTAATTAAATATTACCAATACGTTACGTAGTACATACAACTGCATATTTCATGTTACTCATACGCAGCTGGCAAGGGAATTAAATATTACTTATACGCTTTCAATGTATACTCTTTTTAAACAATAGCCTTGCTTTAGCATAATTAAAACTGCAATAAATATTTTTGTTTAAAGTTATTAGCAATAATCTCCTACTGTACAATTAGTTCGTCAATTTGTGAATGAAAAATAAGAGTAATTTAAATTTTTTCACTTGAAAAATATTATAAAAACTCTAATAGCAATTTATTTGATAAAACTCAGTTTTATATCATGTTGTCTGATGTTAACCAAATAAATAGGTGGTAAATTGCATATAATCCCCTTGCAAATCACAAAACACTAAAGATAAAAGTTTACATATATGCAATTATTATTAAATGTAGTGTATATTTTTTTTTACCATAATAATTCATAATTGGATACCTGTTTACTGGTAGGAATACTATATACTATATTGGACTTCAAAAAAGTAAAAACGGGTAGTATATCAACACTAAATTACACACACACTGCAGACCCAAACATACTATTGTGGAGAAATTTGTTGGACTAAGCTGTACACTTTGGCGCTATATGTAGCTTCCCATTTTTTTATTTTATTGCAAAATTGTAAAGGCTTCTTGGTCTTGCGTTTACCCAGGAAACTGTTTCGCGTTATCCATGGTGGTTTGGAATTAGCACTACTAGCTAAATTTAGGGTGTGTGGGGACGGAAGGCGTAAACTTGTTTCCATCCACATCACTTTATAATTATTAGTTCTGTATATATGTGCAGCTACTCTGTTTTATAAATAAAACACCATTTTGTTAAATGCGCCTCTTAATGCCTTTTAGGCACCTCTTGTAGACACACCACGATCAGCTGACAGTGACAATGGGCAACGCTGAGCCACACAAGCTACTGAGCGGCAGTGTATATACACATATGGCTGGACCATATAAAATGCACACACTGCTCAAAGGAGTCAGTCGTTGGATACCTGGCGATCCTAACACATCGTAGCTAATTTTAGTCATAGTTGCTTGTTGAATAGAGAACTGGTGGTTTTAGTCCTGTAGTTATCTTGTTGCTATACCCTGCCTATGGATATCTGGACTAGTACCTAGACAGCCATAAGTCTTGTATACTCGATCGGAGACGCCCTACCGGTTGGAATCCGATTTGGTACCCTGCCTTACATTGCCTTGTAATTTTAGCCCTCGTTACACTTAGTCCTGTTTGTATACTCGTTCGGGGACCCCTTTCCTGTGGGAATCCGAACTAGTGCCCCAAACAACGATAATGCCTGTATAATCGATATTATCTATAAGGGCCTTGCCTGTGGAAATCTGATTTGGTATCCTGTCGATACTTCCCTTGCAGTTTTAGTCGTTATTATCCCCACATTTAGTCCTGGGTGTTCCGCACGATTACGCCATCCTGTAATAATCCACGGACTCCGAAATCTCTTTTTCGTAGATGGCTGCATTAGGCCGACCTATATTTCCGATTTTGGCAAAACCGGGTTTCGGTTAAACCGACGTGTACAAACCGGTTAAAATCCGGTTTCGGTTTTTATGGCAATACGGTAAACTATGCCATTTATAAACATCGTTTATTGTAAAATTCAGTCTTTTTTAAATTTCAGATCGACTACCGAGTACATAGTCAAGAAAAAGCTTGTCAAAATACCGCTCGGAACCAGTGTAAAACTTCAGGACCAATCAGATTGTGTAAGCCTATGCCTCCTTGATATGTGATGGGAAACTAAAGTGTGAGCCATGTAAAATTCTAAATTTAATTTCGCTTTAAGGAAAGACTAACACAGTACCTCACTGCCTCAACCCAATTTTTCAGTACATTGTCGATTGATTGCGCCTCTATTTCGTGTTCTAAGACCTCAGTGGACTCGGCATTGTATGCGACACATTTGGTTATCACGGCGCTCCAGAGATAATAGTCTAGTGTGTTCAAATCGCAACTGCGAGGCGGCCAATGGACTTCTGAGTTTCGGCAGATTATGCAGTTTTCGAACAAAGTGCGCAAAAGATCCATAGTAACGTTGGCTGTTGCGGCACGTAGTTCCGTCCTATTGAAACCATACTTCGCCCATGTCATCCTCTTCAACTTTTTGGTATAAAACCCCGGTTCCTTGCACATTTTGGAAGAAAATGGGCATATGATGCCGCCATGGAAAAATCTGCTCTAAACAGTCATTCGTTGTGGATGCGTCGGCTTCTCGTTTACGACCTGATTTTCCGAGCCCCCAATCCGACAAGTTCATTAGCTAACGTAGCCCCCCGAGGTGAGAATCAGCTCCATCCGACAAATGATTTTTCGGTTAAAAATGCCGACGTTCAGCCAAGCGATCTTCAGCGAAGTGAAAACGCATCGGATGGCCACGCAGCTTCGGTTCTTGGACTATTTGGATTTAAGTCTTTATACCGAGGTCCTTATGCAAAATTCTGCGCAAAGAAGTGCGAGAAATGTTAAATTGCGAGATGAGAAGTGCGAGAAATGTTCAATTGCGAGTTGATGTTGTTGACTGTTCCAGCACAAATTCAGCTACAGCGGCCATATTATCCACTGGACGAGCACGTAGACGAGTTCTTTTGTTCAATAACGACCGACATTGAAAAACTTGATTCATAAATTGATGCACAAACGGCGTTGTTGGAACTCTATTTCTATCGAATTTATTTCGTAGATTTCTTAGAGTGTGAGTTCAATACTAAAATGTTTGGATAAAAGTTTTTAATATTTCCCGACCCATTTCGTAGATTTCTGATTTTTACCTAAAAATCTGCCACTTAATAAATGTTGACTTGGGCATCTGCTTCATCATAACGGGGGGTTTATATTCCAAATTTTACATGGCACACCCTTTTGTTTCTTTATTTATTTTATTCAACCTATCTGTTCTAATATTATTAGGTAAAATTGTCATTGAGTAAATATTCATTTGGAAGTTTTGTACTTCTTTTTGGATTGCGATGCTATTTATTGATTTCTGCTAACATACTACCTGTGTTGTCATCAGTTCCGGAACTTACATCTAAATCGGAGTTGGCAGATATGACTTCTATTGCCTTGGACAATTTAGTTGAGAAAACTATCGGCGAAATAAATCGTTGTCATATTCAGTTGTGTCTGTCTGATGGTGTCAGTAACCAAAATGGGCTTTGAAATAAGATTTAGATTTGTAATTCTGCGTTGTTGTATCAGTTGTATAAAAACCGAAAAACACGGTAAATTCACTTGAAATAACCGGTGAAACCGGTTCTTCAAAAATATCACTTTTTATAAAAACCGAAGTATGGTTAACCTGCCGGAATTCGGTTAACCGGTTTCGATTTTGAATATATTATATGCAACGGACCGTAGAAAATGGTTTTATTTCATAGTGGAGTAGGGATGGGATCGTCTATTTTTAAAATAATGTAGTAGGAGACGGAACGGAGTCATGGATTTTCAAATTGCTGGAGTCGGAGTCGCGGCGGAATCGTGGATCTTTAAAATGCAGGAGTCGGAGTTGTAGTCGGAGTCGCTCAATTTTGGTCAGACTCCACAGCCTTGATCTATTCTTGGGCAACGTATATGAGTTCTAAATTCATTGGGTGATTGAATATTTCTTTACGATTTACCTGCCCAAATAAGTATCACCCGTTATAGAGACGATTTTGAATTTTTCGAAAAGATTTTAAAAATGTTTATAAATTTATGCATTTCTTAAATTTTTTCCAATTTTTGTTCAGCAATATGTTTTTGTGAGAATTCCGAGTGGGGAAATTCACATGTAAGCCCCTATATAATATTTTAGTGTTGTGCTGAAAACTTTATACATGGAGTCAATAAAATTGTTGGAGTCATAATTCTCCAAACGATTTTGGTTTTGGTTGAAAATGCATAGACACTAGTATTTCAGAATAATTTTTAGTATCTAAAGTAGGAGAATTTGCATGCGGTATTAACTGAAACAAACAATTCTATTTTGTATTCAAGAAAAATTAATATCACTTATACGTTTTGGGTTCCCGATGACTTGTGCCATGAACGTTGTTTACTGCGACTTGTGGTGGTTTCGTTTCTAAAAAATAATGTTGCCCTTGTATGAGACGACATTTATTAAATGGTGCCAGCGCCCTTTTAAAGTTGTGCCTGTTTTAGGGTTTAGCAATTTTTCTCAGAAACAAAATCGCAATTAATTTCTGTCGCTTGTGCTATTACTTACACCAGGGCTGTGAAGTCTGCCCAAAATGGCTCCACTCCGACTCCAACATTTTGAAATATTAATACGACTCCGCTCCGTCTCTAGCATTGTGAAAACACACTACTGCAAGCCGACTCCTATTTTAAATATAACCATATTCTAAGGCATCATTTTCATTAACAACGAAATAATTTGAACTGTATATAACATGTCATTGTTGGCAGCACAACGCACAAATATTTGTGTTGTTTTAGAAGAAATATTTTATTAATTTAAAATCAGGTGGCTCTCTATTGAAACTAAAGTAAACGAATTCATTCTTTAAAATAAAGTGCTATATATTCCTGAATTAACAAAAAACGCTTGAAGTTTGATTTATATTTTTATTATAGTAAATGTTTTATATTTGCAAATATAATTGAGCTGAGTATTATAACATTTTTAAGCACACAGTAATTTAAAAATGCATTTGCTTTCTTGCGAGATATGACCTCCATAGGCATAGTATTATTCGCACGATAAACCCGGAAACCAACGACTCGAACTAGACCTAAGGCTAACTGATTTTATATAATACAGTGTAACAATGTATAATAACCGAAAAAATCGGTCAACAAATTGTTCTTTTCGAAAATTTTTACTCTAGACTGAAATACAAAACTTGGAGTCCAAATTTTTAAGACTCCAAATCCGACTCTAGGCAAATATCCCCGTCTTCGACAACGCAGAACTGACTTACACAACAATTTGTAATCTGATTTTTCGTTAAATTCAAACGAAAGATATTACTAATACGCATTCAACCCAATAAAATAGCGTAATATAAATATCAATTATACGTCACCGCGTCAACACCCAGAAAATATACCAGAATATTCGAATTAGATCTAAGGCTAACTGATTTTACATAATACAGTGTAATAGTGTATAATAACCGAAAAAATCGGTCAACAAATTATTCTTTTCGAAATTTTTTACTCTAGTCTGAAATAAAAAACTTGGAGTCCAAATTTGTAAGACTCCAACTCCGACTCTAGGCAAATATACCGGTCACCGACTCTAACTCTGACAACGCGGAACTGACTTACACAACTAGTTATAGTCAGATTTTTCCTTAAATTCAAACGAAAGATATTACTAATACGCACTCAACCCAATCAAATAGTGTAATATTAATATCAATTATACGTCACCGTGTCAAAACCCAGAAAATATAGCTGAATAATTAACTTTTAAAGGAGAAAGTATTGGAATTTCGTAGAAATATTAGGTTTACACAAAAACTTTTCAATGCCAAAATTAAATTACATAAAATATTAAATATTCAATGAAATATTATTAAATATTTCTTTTACTATGTCGGCGACCCTCTCTCGCGTTAGTTGTATTGAACGTAACTCACGTATGTATATAAATTTGTTGATCACATAAACTGATTCCAAATTTATAGTACGTATTTGGAAGTTGTTTGGAAGAAGTTAAATATTTCATTACATTTAAATTTTTCTAAGGGCTTTACATATTTCAAAACATAAACTTCAAATATTAAACATTGCATGGTGTAGGGTAAACATACATAAGCTCTGATATCCACGTAATGAGAGACTTAATGAATCGTGACTGATTGAAAACTTAAAAAAAAAGCTCAAAACTATATGCAAACATAAGTGGCAACCAAAAAATATGCATCATATTTTCGTTACACATATAACGTTTCAAAGTATACAATATTTTTCGTTTTTGTTTTATTTAATTCGTATTCCAAAAACGATGGCAGTTTAAAAGTTTGTTTAACAAATAAATTACATGTACTTTTACAATAATGTTTACAAATTCTATTAAACGGAAATACAAGATAAATAAACAAAAAATGAAATAAATGCGATTTATTTAATTTTAATTTCAACAAATCCCAAATGTTTGTTGTATTTTTTTTGTACAGAATTTTTGTTGTTGACACAAGGAAAACAAAACTGTATCTGTGATAATAGTGTTAAAGGCTTACTGTCGAGTGGCGGGTTCGCACAGTTTAATGCTGTTGCAACAAAAGTGCTGCATAACACAAGGGGCACTTAAGTCTAATTGCATTTGGAAGTGCAACAGCATGTTCTAGGTACTTACTCAACTATTTTTGTTTTTAAATCTTTTTTTTGTAAATAATTTGTTAAACTCTTAATAATAAATGTGCATAGTAAAGCTTTTTTTACAAACAAAATTCTGACACCAAATAAATCGCTGCTGCAAAATGCATAAACATTGTTAGTTATCCCGAAACACGCATTTAGCATATTTAATTTTGTGCATGCTAAAAGGATGTTTTAATTAAATAACAGCAGATTTGCCGGGGATTTACCAGAAAATTTAGGTTTAATTAAAAACTAATCAATCAGCAAACTAGGAGCTTGTTTTAAATCTCAATATTATTGCCACTAAGAGGCTGTAAATATACTCACTGAACTTGTATACCTTTCATTCTTTATTAACGTAAAACATATTTTTAGGCTTTTTCCACTCCACTTAACATGAAATTCACATTGTAAAGCATACTTCACGGAGCTTGTTATGAACCACAAACATTTCATTTTATTTTCAAATGCCAATGAAGCATAATCCGAAAATTTTCCCAAACCCTGTTAAGTAAACTTTGGGGCAGAAAAAACTGTGAATCGAAAAAAGAAATATGAAACGACCATAGTTCACATTAAGGATTACAAAATAAAAAATCATGCCAAAAAAGGCAGTGAAGCAAAGAAACTCAAAAATCACTTGGGCACAAAAAATCACGAGAAATGAATTACAAAATCAAATAGCAATACTGATTGCAACTAGTCCATTTTTTTCTACTTCTCTTTCATTGTTGAATGATTGAGGGACTAGGAAATGTTGCGACTTTTTTCTGTTTAAAGGATATTCAATTACAAAGGTGAGTAAGTTAGAAGATATATATGTAGTTATGTTACTGTGCTGAAAGCACTTGCAGCCAAGAATTTGTAAGGTATTATTTTCTTCTTCTTTGGCTGCTATCTTTTAAACATAAGTGCTTGCAATTGTATGCTTTTAAGTCCTCAGAAGTAGAGTAGAGTCCTCATATGCACCTAATGCTATTGGCAAAATATCAAAAATGCTCCAACATAAAAACAACTATTGAGCAAATCGTGTGGGAAAGAGAGTCTGGTCGAAAAAATGGGTTTTATTTAATTTTCTACAAATTAAGTGAAGAGGAAATGTTGATAAATTTCTAGTTGCAGGAAAATTAACACGTTCGGCATTTAAATTTACCAACTGCCATTTTAATTAGAATTCTGGTTTCAAAATGCTTGTGTATTTGACAAAATAATACGAGTTTTCAAAGATAAAATCGCTTCGAAATGTGGAATTTTGTAGGCAGTTCAATTCTTAAGTATATTTGATGTGACACCTGTATTTGCATAAGCTAAATTTACTAAAAATAAGATCAATAAATTAACATCAAAACCAACCAAATTTACCCTCAGGCGATAGCATTTATACACTCGCCATACACGGAAAGCGGCTCCTAATCTATGACACTACCGCCCGACCGCCTTGCGGTTTTCCATTCGCCTTCCACAGCTGCGAACTCTAAAGTTTAATTCCGTTTAATCCATAATCCAAAAATGAAACTCCTGAAACTTTTTAACTAAGGAAAGAAATTTGCGAGTTTTCTTCAAGTCGTTACGAAAAATAGTGTCGACAAAAATACAGTCGCTTCATACAACATCGACATAAAGTCTACCTACATAATAGATCGATGGAGATAGAGATCGTCAACAGCCCAGAACTTCCGACTTCCAATCCTCGACACAAGACGAACGTGGCCAAAAGTTTTTGAACTCGCTCTTGGAAATGCTTAGACAATCACAAATGACTCGATGAAATATTTGTTAGATATATTATGCCCTTTCATTAAAATCTACAATATTTCCGGGAGAGTTTAATGCCAAAGTGGGCAACGACAACAACAACATACAGGAAGTGATGGGAAAATATGGTCATGGTAATATGAGAACTTGCACTAGCTACAGGCTCACAGATTTCTGTACTCTCGCCATCAGCTGTTTTTCGGCGGAACGAAGTTCCCCCACAGAAATATTCACAGGAATGCTGGGAATAACCGGATGATAAAACATTCAATCAAATTGACTTGTCAGCAAGATGTTGGGGTATCTTGCTGGATGTTGAAACTAAACATGGTGCTGATATTGATAGCGACCACCAACTCTAACTGGGCACCTTCAGTCTCCCTCCGTCCAGCGGCTGTCACCGGTATTAGTGGTAAAATCCTAAAATAGAATACAGACTGTCTACATCACCCATCCATATCAATGACACATGATCAAAGTCAACGCTCCAATTTGGCACAGCATAGTCAAAATACGTGGTTAGGCATTGTTCGAACGTTGAAGGATACAGCCAAGGAGGTGACTAGCGAGAAAAGATGTGTGAATAAATCTTGGATGATCATGAACGTCTGCACAATATTCATATACGATCGACGACACCAACTTTAAAGAGACAGTTAAAATCACACTATCGGCAATCAGCACATAGAGTGGGTCACATGGCCCGTTCAGACAACGACAATCACTTCCGTATTCTGTACTCTTTAATAAAGAAGCTGAGCGAAAACAACATCAAGAGTACTGCATCGTTAGAAGCCAATGATTACTTGATTGTTGTACTTGGAGCTTGACACAGCTGATAACAAGGAAGGTCGAAAGGTTTGTCAATCGCTGTCTGAGAAAAATCGTCAGCATCCACTGGCCCCATATAATTTTTAATGAAGTAATCTGGCAACGTACATGCAACATTCCTATGCAATTGCATACACTTAGAATAAAATTGACTTGGATCTGTCATATTTAAGTACTTAGTCGCCCAACAACAGATATTGCCATAGCGGCATTTGAATGGAATCCGAAGGGGTGTCGATGGCCAGGAAGACCCCCCAAATACATGGAAGCGGTACAGGGAGAAGAAATGCAAATAAACTCTTCTATAATGGAACCAAATTAAGTCACTTGCCATAGACAGAAGACGATAGAGAGATTTTGTTGACGCCCTATTTTCGTCGTGAATCTTTTATTTAAACATTGTATTGTAATATTGTTTGTTTATGCAGGATTTTTCATTTATTATTATTTTCCCGACTCGAATGTATAATAACAAAGTGACAATATAATAAATCACATGAGGTGTCAGGCGACATCCGGTTGGGGCGAAGATTGTCATATTGACTTGTATTTTGTACTAGTTAGTTCCAATACGTCTAAGCTGCCTGTTGAAAAATTTAAATTTAAATGGAGCTTTAAGAAAATATACTTTTTGTAAAATGATAAACTTTTTTAAGAAAAGTTTTTTTTATAGAATGTATTTTTTAAGTATATTTTTAAAACCTTTTTTAAGAATGTGTATTATATTTTCCCGAAAAGGTCCTTTTTTAAAGCGATGTACTTCCTTTATCAAATTCTAATATTTTTTTAAGAAAAGGTACTATTTTTAAAAAGAAGTTCTTTCTGTATGAAAAAGCCATAATAGTATGTATTTTTTTCACAAAGAAGTACTTTTTTTACGAACAGGTACTTTTTAAAGAAGTAGTCCTCTTTTTAGGAAAAGGTTTTTTTACGAAACTGTACTTATTTTCACAAAGACTACTTATATCAAGAAAAGAAAAGGTATTATTTTATTTTTAAGAAAAGGTACTTTTAAGAAAAGTTATTTTTGTAAGAAAACAAATTTTTTTTAAGAGAGCGTATTTTTTTTGAAGAAAATATTTTTTTAAAAAGCTGGGTATTTTTTTAGAATTGGTTGTTTCTCCAAAATAGGTAGAATTCTAAGAGTTGGTGCTTTTCTCAAGAAAAGTTATTTTGTTTCAAAAAAAAATTCAATTTGTTGTAAGAAAATTTACCTTTCTAAGTAAAGGCACTTATTTAAAAAAATTTTCTTTTTTGAGAAAATTTTCTTTTTGTTAGAAAATTTACTTTTTTAAGAAAGGGTATAAACAATACATAATTGATAGTAGTGGTTTGTAGATAAAGAACTTCGTTCCGAAAATAAATTGTTCTATTTTAAATATTTAGTGTTATTTAAACTAAAGACACGTATTTGTATTCAGTGTTTTATTTAAAACCAAAAAATTCAAATATGTTACACATTGTGTCCCGCCTTTTGGTCACAACCAGCTGGTCACTATAGGTATACGTCATAGTAATCTTTTATTAATGAATCGAATAATCGATAATTCTTTTATTATTCGATTGTATGCATAAATAAAACTCAAAGGAAACCCTCAGAATTTAATATTGGTTGGTTGGTTTGTTGAAAAGGCGGCAAGACAGCACGCTGTCCAGCACATTTAGGCTTAAGAAGCCCTTTGTGATACCTGCAGTTTCCTCCATAGCACCTATTGACTAGTTGTCCAGCCAATTTGCCCTTTCAATAAAATTATCTATAATGACGACAGGATTATCCTGTAGGGCTACGGTGCTAACTAGATGTGATCCGAATATCCTACTTCTCAGTCCTTCCAGAGCAGGGCAATCCAAGAGAAGGTGTTTCGTCGTTTCCTCGTCCACTTCCATGCATCATCTAGAGAGAGTGGAGTTTCTATGTCCCAATCTTAGGGCGAGTTTTCCTACAAGAGAATGTGCTGTAAGTGTTCCTATCATTGTGGAAAATCTGCCTCTCGAGAAGTTAAGTAGTTGCCTATTCCTCTTCCTGTCCACCTGTGGCCAGAGGACCCTGGCTTGTTTGCAAGTTGAAGTAAGTCTCCACTTGTCCTTGAACATACTATCGGCCCACTGCCTGCTCTACAAACGGCAGGTAGAGATTGGCATACCTTCTTTTGCCGGCAGAACGTGTCCGTAGTGCCCTGTCTAGCTAACGCTGATGTCAAAATACTCTACCATCACGCTAAGTAATGAGTGGCATTCTTTCAACGTCAGGGACGTAGCAAACATGGTTTCCAGGTATTTTATGGCAGCCTGGCTGTCTGTGTAGATACATATTCTCCGGAGGGTTGTGACACTACTTTTCAGTAGTTCAGCAACCTCCAATATGGCGGTAATTTCCGCTTGAAATACACTACAGTGATCAGGCAGCTTGAAGGAGATATTTATATTTAGGTCCGGTGAATGGACCCCATAGCCTACTTGCTCGTCCAACTTTGATCCATCCGTGAACAATCTGATACTACTGGTATCCTCCTCCAGTGACTTTTCCCAGGTATTCCTGTTCGGAATAGAAGTCCTTAGATTTGTCGCTGGTAGAAGGTAGGGGATACAGTAGTCCGTTTCTACGGGAATAGAGTTGATCCGGTGTAGTAATTCAGCGTGTCCGTAATGCGCCGATATCAAAATGCCACAATCTCACCAGGGATGTAGCGGCTGCCGATTCGGCCATGAAATCAGGAGTACAGATGTTCAGGATAGCACTAAGTGCAGTACCTGACGTCGTGACCATTGTGCCACTAACGCTAATCACTGCTGATCTTTGAATTTTCATCAAGGAATTCAGAATATATTTATTTTGGGGGGACCTCCACCAAACTATGATGCCATAGAGAAGTATTGGTCTGACTATTGCTGTTTAAATCCACATGGTGATCTTAGGAGAAAGTCCCCAGCGCTTTCCTATCGCCCCTTTACAGCAGTAAAGAGCAACAGACGCCTTTTTCACCCTCTCCTCTACATTCGGTCTCCAAGACAGTTCTCTGTCGAGAATTATCCCCACATACTTGACCTTTTCCGCCAACTGTAATTGCACTCCATAATCTGACGGCAGTTCAACTGAGGGTATTTTATATTTCCGAGAGAACAAGATAAGTTCGGTTTTAAGTGGGTTAAGTGATAGTCCGTTGTTAGCAGTCCAATTCGAAATCAGACTAAGTAGGCTGGTTGTACGAATGCTAAGTAAATTGAGGTTTGTACCCGCACAGATGATAGCAATATCATCGGCATAGGCAAAGGCCTGGCATTCGGCCCTGTCCAATTCAAGAAGCAGTTCATTGACAGAAGTTAACGATAATAGTGGAGACATAACTCCCCCTGCGGTATCCCCCTGGTAACGTTCCTAGCACTTGTAACACCACCCCATTCAGCTTTGACGGATCTATCTACCAGCAGCTTCCCAATTAGGCGTGTCACTAAGCTATCGACTCGAAAATAAAATATAAATCCTTGCATTTATTGAGAGCTACATTTACGGACTATATTAATATCAATTATACGTCCTGAAGTTGGCTTCAACTACACTTAGCTTTTTCTATGTTTCAAGTGGTTTTGCAAACTAAATTTAAATCTTGTTTTCTTCAAATTGCGTGTTGCGTTAACTAACATAAAACACTAAACTGAACACGTCATTAACGCCACTTGTACTCAACATAACGAGTTTTACATTAGTATGAATTATATGTACTGTAGTTTAGATCAAAAACTTTAGTTTAGTTCATAGTTGGAGGAGTTTTTAAAGCAAAATTGTAAAAGTGGGTTTTTCCGATTTGTGTGTCGTACTAATTTAAATGAAAATAAAAATATTAGCATTTAATAAATATGTATTCTACACCAAAATGTCTACATTAATGCCAGCTCTAGATGTTAGGGGTAACGGCAGTTTACATCAAACCTTCGAAACAAACATTAAAAAATGTATGTTTCGAAAATATTTACAGTTGTGAGTATCTTCCGTGTAGTATTAATTGTAACAAAACATAATGGATTGCATTAAATAAAGTCACTTACACGCAGCAGACTACAGTAATATCAATTATGCGTGTTGACATTTGAACGAGGAATGTTAGTTTTTGACGTAGCATACGTCCTACCTTACGGTATGAGGAGTCATGTCAGGTTTTTATTGTTGTAATCTTTATTTCATTGAATTTGAGGAAACGGCTAGATGAATTTTTTTTAAATTTTTTTTGTAGGTAAATGCAGATTTTATCTTTCGTTTGATATACATTTCATATTGGTTGATATATTTCTAGTATTTTAATTTCTCAAATGAAAATTGTTTAAACACATACACTCAAACATATGTGTGGTGTTTGGTTGAGTGTTTTTGGTTGCTCAACATTGCTTAGGAATATGTATCTAGTAAAAAGTGAAACGAACAGCAAGCTAATGTTGCTTGGCAACATGTATCTAGTAAAAAGTGAAACAAACAGTAAGCTAACGAAATAAAGCTTTTTTGCGAAAGCTTCAATAAAGCTGTTGTAACATTAATTTTGAATTGTAAAGCGTAAAGCTTTCACACAACGCTCGAATGCTAATGCGAAGACTCGATAAGGTAAACCTTTTTTTATATTAGGGCGACCCTCTCAACATTCGCAGAACTTATTTCAATAAAAATATTAATTAAAATACATAAATTAAATTAAGTTTAAAAAAATTGAACATAATATTTTTTTTTTAAACGGACATGAATCAAATGCCGTTGGTAAATATAAAAATTACAGCAGACAGTTGTCCGAGGCCTTCGGCCACGGACTGTCCCTGCAGGCTGTGTCAGAGACACGGCCATTAAGTTTAACATAGAATAAATGATAAATAATCTAAGCAAATGAATTTATTGTTATATATGTTTTCTGTCTTATCGGATGGCGTATTCTACGTTAAACTTAATGGCCGTATCTCTAACACAGCCTGCAGCGACAGTCCGTGGCCGAAGGCCTCGGACAACTGTCTGCTGTAAT
The DNA here is from genome assembly GCA_963931995.1 of Phaonia tiefii. NCBI lineage: Eukaryota > Metazoa > Arthropoda > Insecta > Diptera > Muscidae > Phaonia > Phaonia tiefii. Next base: position 314,976,095 of record OZ008368.1, on the reverse strand, counting down.
TTTTTTTCGATACTTCAAAGGGGTTTTTTTTTTAAATAAATTTAAATCTTTTTTCTTCGAATTGTGCATAACGTTAATTGACATAAAAGGCGAAAGCTTCAAATATTTATTATCAGTTATAAGCAAAATCCGATATTAATATCAATTATACGTACTCTAGTTTTAGTTAATTTTAAATTAACAGATCGGTTTTTTTTGTTAGTGAAACAAATATTAGCAAGCGTTTATCGCCTGCCAAGTTGCAAAGCAAACGACTATTTTGGGATGTGGCTTTATAATCGAAAATATGGTTTCAATTTAACAAAATAGAAAAAGAATTATAAGCTTTGTGGAAATTTTTATACCGCTACATCTTCCCTAAGTACTTCGTACAAAACCAGCGAAAATTTAAGCGAGAATTTAAGCAGAAACATTTTTGAGTAGAAAAATAATTTGGTTGAAAAAGGTATATACATTATGGTGAATTCAACAAGTTACCTCCTGATATATTAAAAATGTTACCTAGTGACAAATTCAATGATACATCAAACAATTCCCGGTGAAATATTCTACATTTTACTAATTATGACAAGGAGTGTCGTGATTTACACAAGCGGGTCTTATAGGCCAACTGTCAAAAACCCCAATTCAATAGAGAAGAGAGTAATGGTTAAGGTCGATTAAATGCATGTCGATATCATATTTGATTGGATCTTCAACACTAGGGATCTTTTCTAAATTACACCGATTCCAACTTTCAATTAAAATGATATTTTCTCCTGAATTGCATGTCCAGCTAACTGCAACAAAACACAAAATATTACTATTTAATAAAAATTCTGTGTAAAAAAAACGTTTCCCATTACATCCATTACGGAGTTCGGAAGAATTCCTTACAACCAGTGGGCTGTGCGCTTTCCAGTTTTTACACACACTGATTGAGACCTACAGTTTTACGACGGAGGCTTTTTCATGGCAAAGTACTCGATAGCGTCGCCAACACTAAGCAAGGAATCCGTCGTCGATAGAAATATAATATCGTCAGAGCAGGAATTGAAGCCACGTTCTCATGGACAAGAGCCGTGCAGACTAACCATTGCAACACCAACGGCCATACGCGTCAGTAATGTTCATGTAAATATCAATTCTTCATATTCGGATACCGCTAGTTTATATTAGCCATGCTTGCAAGTATATATTATAAAGATCTTATAAAAATAGTTTTCAAAATATAGGTGTTCTTTCGCTGCTTCTAAATCTCTTTCGTCTAATCTCATAGAAAATAATTAGTAATTTAAATTACCTTAAATTTATACCACATTAGAAAAATCACTCATACGCACTAGCACGGTTACACTGACATGAATTCGTAATAATTAATATTAGTTATACGCCACCTGTCCAAACGTCTCGCTTTTGACGGTTTTGCAAAAATAGTGTTTCTTTGGCTTCTTCTAAATCACTTTCATCTATATCTCGTAGAAAATAACCAGTAATTTAAATTAAAAAAAAAATAAATGGGTTCCCATTAAATCCCATGCAGGAATTGGCGAGAGCTTCTCACAACCAGTGAGCTGTGCGCGTTTCAGTTTTACACTCACTGATTGGGACCTACAGTTTTACACCGGTTCCGAACGGTATTTTGCGAAGCTTCTTCATGACTAAATACTCGATACTGTCGTGGGCTCATTTCCTCCTAACCAACTGAAGGTCAGCGCTATCTCTGACTAGGCTACTAATCCACACAGTCCACTCATGTACCCTTAAGGTAAGCCACCAGGACTTCTTCATAGTACCTGACGGTACCTTAAATGAACAAATCACATCATACCGACGGTACTTCAAATTTATTAGAAAAATCACTCATACGCACTAGGACGGCTACTCTGAACTGAATGAATAAAAATTAACATCAGTTATACGCAACCTGACCAAATGTCTCGCTTTTGACGAGATTACACCGCTTTTCTTGGGGGATTAGCCCGCGATGTAGTGCTCATTCCGACTTGAAACGAAGAAGGCGTTGTACATTTAGTCTTGTTTTATCTAAATGCATGCACTGTAAATTAATTTCTGGTTAAAAATTAAAATATACCTACCATTGTGTTCCGCATTTTAGTCACAACGAGGTGGGCAGGTTAGTTATACGCTCCAGTGTTGAAAGCAGTACATAAGTTACTTGTAACAGTAACAATTATCTCGTCATTTTTGCTTTCTTGTACCTTTTTAATTCTCAAATAAAATGCACACGGCAATACATTTTTTTATTACAAATAATTTGAAATTTATCTCGTGTATATTTTTTAAATGTTCACAACTTTTACAACACCTGCCAACGACTGTCTTGTACTCTAATTGACTTCGGTGTCATAAATGGAGAACAAGTTTTACATTGAACCCATAAAATTAATCAAAAGTTGTATTATATTTTCCCAAAGGTTGTTACTAAATTCAAATTGTAATTTCATAAAATTTAATTCTTAAACTTAATTGGTAAATTGGTATTTAAAAACGTCTAGACTTTATATGGTGTTAATGCTACATCCCATATAAATGTACTGGCTACTAGACTTTTAAACAATTGGCGAAATAAAAGCATGTTTCAGGGGTGGATGGGAAAACTTTAGCTTTACAGTTCTAGAGTTTCGTGGTACGAAACATTTTTTAATGTTTCCTTCTTTGAGGTTGATTGTTTGTACTTTGGAAATGAGGACAATTACCCCCTCACCCTTCTGCACTAGTTGCTGATAACAATATCATTCCATATTGCTCTGTAATACATCAACTGTCATTTATGTCCTCAAAAACGAAAACAATATAAATCCTTGTAAAATAATTTATAAAATAAATTTAGGTGTGCCTTATAATGGAAATCAAAGAAGGCATTCCGCGTTTTAATGCCTTTGTAGTTAAATTATTTGTAGCTTAGAAATATTTGGTACACAAATTATAATGTACATATAATTCAAACTCAAAACAGAACACAACCTCTAAGCAACAATTTTCGTGCCACCTGATTTTGTCATTGCATATTTTAGATACATTATTATGAATCTTGTTCTTCTGTGAGGTTTTGAAATTATTACTATAAATTTTCATATTAATTTATACTTTTAAATGTTTCAAACTTTAAACTTGACATCGTTTATATTAAAGACCAGTTATTGTTCTTTCCAAGTTCTAAAATTCGTTATTGACATCATTTTCGCAAAGATGAGTATTAATCTAATAATCTCTAACAAATACACATTAAATTATCTCGTACCCTCTGGTGTCCTTACATTTAAATTCACAGAAATCGAACATACATATTTTGTAACAATCCCTAAAACAGTTTAACTTTATGTAAATAAATGTGAAATTTATTTCATCCGCTACCCCTAAAACTATACTTGAAAAAAAATATATATACAATAGCAAATAAGTTCCTCTAGAATGATTCCGAAAACTGTACCCTAAGTCTCATAGAGTTATTCCTTAGAAGAACAAACTTTAAATACAATTTAAAACAATATTCATAGTTCAAAAGTGCACTACTTCAAAGCATCTAAATATATGCAACATCCCCAGGAATGGTTGATCTTTCGAATCCATTTGAATTTTTGAAATATTTGCATCTGCCCTTTACTTATTAAAAGTTTTTCTAGTGTAAATTATAGTCATGACTCTTTATAAATTATTATATCTGATATCTTATTATTATAATCTCCTTAAAATAAGCAACAAATCACACACGCTCTGCTGATTAACTTCGTAGTAACTTTTTAAACCTAATTCAAAATGCTGCATTTTAGGAGTTAACAATGCAAGTGTGGAGCTGTATACCATACGACCACTGCAATATATTCCAATAAATCATTCTTAGACCTTTAATACATCTTCGCTTGCGTTTTATGAAATTGCAATATCTTGTGGTTTTAATGTATTATTATATTTTTAGGATATCTATGTTGTACCCTACGTCATGTTTGGTAATCAGTATTTTAATATAAATCATCATGAAATTGAGTAAATTTATCGCAAAACTCTCCATAAAATATGCCACGATTTGAAACACTTTTCTTAATGATGTGAAAGTATTCTTTCGTTATTTAATGGTAACATAGTATGGGCAGGTATACGATAGTATATCAGACATCCGTATACACTTTTTGTATACAATTTAACCCTGCTGTTAGATTAGGACCATTTGGTCCAAATTTTTTCTGTTTTCCCTTGTAACTTTGGAACGGTGATATATACTGACTAAATTTTTCTGCTAATGGGGTCTTTTAATAAAACAATGTTATGTGCGAAAATTAAATTTTCTAAATTTATTCAGGACTGAGAAAAATACAAAATGACGAATCTTAGATTAGAGGACCATTTGGTCAATAGTACATTTTTTCATTACCAAGCGAATGTAAATTCATGTCAAATATTTAGAAGATGTTTTTGATATGTCAAATACTTGCTTTAGAAATTATTGAACCAAAATAGTTACAAAGGATAAGATAAAATTATTATTTTGGATGAAAATTCCAGTATGGACCAAATGGTCCCTCAATCTAAGATTCGTAAGTTTTTTCATTACCAAGCGAATGTAAATTCATGTCAAATATTTAGAAGATGTTTTTGATATGTTAGGGGATGTTTTTGATATGTCAAATACTTGCTTTAGAAATTTTTGAACCAAAATAGTTACAAAGAATAAGATAAAATTATTATTTTGGATGAAAATTGCAGTATGGACCAAATGGTCCCTCAATCTAAGATTCGTAAGTTTTTTCTAATCTAACAGCAGGGTTAAAAAGAGCAGAGTATTAATTAAACCATATTTACAATACTAAATAAACCACCTTATATTGTATGCAATGGTTTTGGGAAATTTCAGCTATACTTACATTTCAGTCAAGAATATAAAACTAGTATATTTACCTATTTCATTATTTTGCTTAAATTTGGTTAGTGTTTTGCATTATTGTTGGTTTTGGTTTTTTGTTAACAAATTTTAAGTTGTTTTTTAAATTAAATTTGACGGTAAATGTAAAGCATACTTTTGGGCAGCTCGGACAGCTTTTGCTAAAGAATTATCTAAATAGTTTAAATTAGACAATGAGTATGGTCAGCAGTTTGAGTTTGAGATTGAGTTTTAAAAGTTAAAAAAAACTAACACCTGATACCATAATTAATTTTAATATTAATGGAAAATTGGCCGCATCTCATAAAAACATTTCATGGAGTACCTAAACTGCAGAACTGTATGGACAGTATGTTGGGCTAATTAGGGTTAAAAAAATAAAAAAATAAATGGTTTCCCATTACATCCCATAAAGGGACAGGGGGAAGGCTTCTCCAATCACTGAGCTGTGCCGTTTCCAGCTTTCACTCACTGATTGGGACCAACAGTTTTACACCGATTCCGAACGGTATTTTGAGAACCTTTTTCGTGGCTGTATACTGGATAGTGTCGCCGTCACTATGCGACGTGACCGCCGTCGAAAGTAATTTTGAAGGTGGTTAGAGCAGGGTTCGAACCCAGGATCTTTTGTGCAAGATGGGTGCACACTAAACATTGCACCACCGACGGCACTAAGTACTAAGTAAGGTTACGAAAGACAAATCAAATTGTTGTTGTCTTGCATTATGTTCCATTTCTGGGCATCCACTAAGGCCAGAAGGTCGGGCTTATGACGGCCACATATAATCTATGGCGGAGATTTACTTTGACTACAAATTACTTTATTTTAAAAACCAGAAATTTTTATTAAAATAGCATTAACAATGGTTTGAATTGGGGCTTCAGCAGTTTAAAAAAAAAAAGGGAAATCGAAACCCTAACTTAAGGAGAACAAGTCGAATTGATTGAATAAATTTAAAAAATATTGTGATATTTGGAAGGAGCAAAATAAAGTCTAAAAGGAAGGTCCATAATTGGTTTGAGCATCAGCCTGAATGTAACGTGGGAAACTACGTTGAAGTTAATTGCAGTGAACTTCAAATTTTGAAAATACCAATAAAGTTTAGAAGAAAATGGATATATGACCCAGAATTTTAGAATGTGAAACTATAGTGAGGGAACCGTAAATTTTGAAATAAGCAATTCATTATATAAAGGAAGCGAGTATTGGCTTGAATTATAAAGGGTGTCTCAGTAAGAATGCAGTTTTTAATTTTAAAATAAAAACACTTAAATTTTGCAATGGTCTGTGTGCGCGGCTCTTGTACATGAGATCCTGGGTTCGAATCCTGCTCTGACCACCTTCAAATTTCTTTCGGCGGCGGTCACCTCGCATAGTGACGGCGACACTATCGAGTATATAGCCATGAAAAAGCTTCTCAATATACCGTTCGGAATCGGTGTAAACTGTTGGTCCCAATCAGTGAGTGAAAAGTGGAAAGCGCACAGCTCAGTGATAGTGAGAAGTTCTCCCCGGTCCCTTCGTGGGATGTAATGGGAAATCAATTATTTATATATTTTTTAATTTTTTCAGATAGTTGCGATTTTTTTATTGGACTGTAAATAAAACAGGTTAATTAAGTGTGAAATAAAATGGTTGTCAAATGGCCCCCACGGCTTTTGTGGTAGGCCATTACTCTTTTCATGAAATTTTCCATGACTTTGTCACAGAGATGTGGCTGTATCTCACCGATGACGCGTTGGATCGCGGTTTTGAGCTCAGGAGTTCTTTCTGGTTTATTCCCATAAAACTGAGATTTCGCAAAATACCAAAGAACGAAATCGAACCGCGTTAAATCGCATGATCTCAGTGGACAGTTGATATCAGAATTTCTTGAGATAATTTGTTTTGGAAATCGTTGCTACAATAAATCGATTGTTTCATGCGTGCTGTGGCAGGTGGCACTGTCTTGCTGAAACCACATGTCGTCCAGATCCATGCCGTTTACCTGAAGCCACAAGAAGTCTGTTATCATGCTCCTGTAACGAATGGCGCTCACAATCGCTGTAATCTTCAAAAAAGTAGGGCAGAATCAAATCGTCTGACCAAAACCCGCACCAGACTTTGTGTCTCATAGACTGCATGAGGATTTTCTGAGCCCCACATTCGACAAATTTGTGCATTCACGAAGCAATTCAGATGGAAATGCGCTTCATCGGAGAAGATGACTATTTTTTGAAAAATTGGCTTTTTTTTTGTTCGCGAAGACTAACACTCAGGGGATGTAAAGCATACTTTTGGGCAATCCTTTATATATGCAGTGCTTGCATTGGACTTAGAAAACGGGGATAGGAGTAGAGGAAAAGAGGGAAAAGTACTTGTTAATGTTTGACTTATACTAGTTGATATTGCCAGAAGTGGGGAATACACTTGCCGGAAGCTTATTCCACATACGGACTGTTCGGCTAAAGAACGAATTGTTTCTGTAATGCGCAGTTCGATCCAACGGCCAGGAAACAGAAAAGAGATGAGTTTCACTTTAAACCATTGACTTTACTTTACTTTGCCCCATTACCCATTAAACGAATTCCCGGGGCTTTCTGTGGTCTGCTGTTTTCAGCTCCTGAGAAACCTACATTTGTACGCATGAAGGTGGAGGTATTTTGTCAAAATTCATTGCGTAGTGCTTCGTGTAGTTTTAAGTTGAAATTGAAGAACCATGCCAAATTTATATTTTAGGGTTTTCGACGACACTCTCGTTTACAGCAGCAAAGTTTTCAAGAGACCGAGCGGTACGTGGACACACAGGAGTCTTACTGTCCATAGCCGACCCAGTTTCTACAAATTTTTGACCACTCTTAGAATGGTTGCCACATTAGATGCACTTTCACGACTGAAAATTCTTCGAAGTTTGCGAGAGCTTTCCAAATTTTTGCAATAAGTTTTCACATTTATAACGTTTTGTTCTTCCGTAAAGCGCTTCATTTGTAATAATCGGAATAAACATATGTGGCAGCTGCCAAATTTGAGTATGGCAATTTGTCCAAAAAAAATGACACTGAATTTAAAAAGTTTAAACTTACTGAGACACCCTTTACATGGAGCATTTGGACAAACAATTATAAATTGGCTAAGAGAAGATAAATATGAATATCAATATGGATACAAGCTATTGATTATTTACGTGCATTTTGATTTCCAGTGGGCTCCTGATAAAAATTTAAAATTTTTGTTCGCTTATGCTTTATTTCACAACAAATTCTTTCAAGTAATTCATTGTTACATGTTTGATTTTAACGGAGTTTTCAATCTGTGACTTAAATTTTCTTCAGTTGCTAACATTACTCCAATTTATTCGTTGTTTATAAACGTAACTCTCTCACTCACTTTTAGTACCAATGGACCAGTTTTATTAATCTAATGAACCCCAAGACAACCAAAACCCAAATCGAATGAACCCCAAGACAACAAAACCCAAATGCTAATCCTAATCCAAAATCTATAAGATGTCATTTAACCGTTTCTATAGCACTAGAATCTCTTGTCGCCGTCTGTGTTGCAATGGTTAGTGCACGCGGTTGTTGTACATGAAAACGTGGGTTTGATCCGTGCTCTGACCACCTTACATTTCTTTCGAGAACGAGCACCTAGCTTAGTGACAGCGACACTATCAAGTATTTAGCCATAAGAAAGCTCATCAAAATATCTTTCGGGACCGGTGTAAAACTGTAGGCAGCTATCAGTGAGTGTAAGAGCTAGAAAGCGCACAGCTCACTGGTTGCGTGATGCTCTCCCCACTCTCTTCAGGGGCTGTAATGGGAACCCATTAATTTAATTTTAAAGTGTCTTGTCATGGGGGCAGTTGAGGTATTAACTTCTGTTATTAATAAATACTGAAGTATGTGCTATGAAATTCGAAATTATCTTGTATATTGACGAAATAAGAGGGCAAATTAGAGAACCATAAACCGAAGCCAACATGTCATTTAGTTTCCTTCTACCTATCTCTTCTCTCATTTTACTACTTCTATCCAATTGTGCAGCTGGCTGTCTAAAAACCGTAACGTATACCCTCCGTAAGGCCGATAATGAAGTCAGACAGCAAGTTCGTTACATCCTGCAAATTGTATCTACGTAGTCCCGGAAGTATCGGATTATTTCATCATAACAAGTCCGATTTGCGTACAAATGTGCTTCGCGGTTTCAAGTAGTACCGCTGTGGTAAGTGTTTATTCGTATCAATGTCATGGATAATTCTCATCCTTGCTCGTATAGGCCCTTTCAATTCGTTGTGAAGTGACTTGAGAAACTTTTTAAATTCGTGATTTTTTTATTTTTAATTGTAAAAAATGTTTTTCTATAGAAATTTAGATGTCGATTACGTAAAAAATAAGGAAAAAAATTTAGGTAGTAGTTTAAGGTATTTATTTTGAAAAAATTTTGAAAAATTGTGTGTGCTTAGTAACGAGCTTTTACAAATGCACACACACAGATTTACGGCTAACATTAAGTGGAACTTGAATGTAGACAATAGGCAATAATATGCATTTAAGGGCTAAAGCACCAATGAATGGTCCAAGTACGGGTTTATTAAGCTCAATTAATAATAGGGTTCGCATTTTGTGGGTAATGTGCTACAGTAGGTAACGTATTGTATATTTAGTGAGCGTTTACCCATTACTCATGGGGAATGGGAAAAATAATGGGCAGAGTTACCCCCCATGATGAGTAGGTACCCATGTCACATGGGGGATCGGTAATCGTCATGGACAGTCACCCATGCTACATGGCGGATTGGCAGTCACCATGAGTAGGGGATGGGTAATCCTCGTAGGCAGTTACCCATGGCACATATGGCTCAGTAATCAGCATGGATTAGTACCCTTGGGAATTTGATCGAGTTTGGAGACAATATTTACAATATCTACCATCACTTTTAAAAGTTCAGCGAAAAAATCGATTTGCGTTTTTTTTTGCCTGTACTAAATGTCAGCCTTTTTAAACGTCACTTTGGTTTTAATTTAAATTCTGAACCAAAAACAAGGCAGATACTAAGCGATTCCCTGAAAAATACAACGAGACTCCGATTAAGATTTACTAGTCCTCCCCCTACCCTCCTTGCACACCGTTGTTATTGAAATGCATACGAAACTCACTTGGGATTATCTATTATCACTCCCAAAATTTATATATAGTATACCGTTTCACCCACTTTAATACTATTGTAAATGTGTTGATTTTATATTCACAGAATCTACAAAATCCTGATCTTCGACTTTATTTTTGAAAGACATTCCCCTATTTACTTGGTGTTAAAAATTGCAACTTTACTGCTATAAAATTCCTTTAAACCGAAATCACTCTGACAATTTTTCCTGTTTTTCGAAATTTTTGCAACGCAAAATTGTGGTAGCGAACCTCCCCTTGAAATATGCAACATTTTATTTGCATAAGAAGCATATTCACTTTCATAATGAAACACTATGATATTCATTGTCTACTTAACTGGTGGCAAACTTGAATGAAATTATTTACCAGAGATTTTCCTATTTACTGCTTATTTCTACTTATATAAACTAAGCTATAAGTATAGTATAATAGATATATACTTGGTTGTTTTATTATTTACATAGAATTTTTCTATTACCATCTCTATTTATTTACTATCAACTAACTAACTACAAGTGAAAAGCTACAATAGCATAAGTTTCCCTGGATACTATGAAATATAATTTTCTTCACCCAAAACAATAAAGTAACTGTAATATCATAAAATCCCAACTAAGCTGTATTTCAATATTTCATATCTCGTGGAAGAAGTCGTTGCAAAAGTGTAGCCCATGTCGAATATCATTTCTTTCTATTTCCTTAAAGATTTCAGCTTCAGTGATTTCGATAATACCTTTTGCATTTAAGAAACTCTTAAGAAACTTTTAGCAAAGGCAAAAGCTACCGGCTATGTTTACTGTTTAGCATAAACACAATGGAAATTTAAGGGACATAATATGGTAACCCCACTTGAGTTTAAATAAGTCTGTTCTCACGCGATTGAAATTTATTAGAATACAACTTTCACCAAGAATTATCTAAACTAAAAATATTAAAGAAATATTATTATTTTCTTTAGAAAGTGTAAACAAATGGCAAGGAATAGCACAATCTATGTCTAGCTTAAGTTAGTTTAATTTATTTAGTTTTGTAAGGTATACAGGTTTATGAAAATATAAACATTGTACAAATAACCTGAAACTATACAGAATTGTCTTAATGAACATAAGTGATATATAAAATAATATAATAAGGAATATCTAAAAAAATGGTTAATAGATCAAATAATAAAGTATACTTTATGTTGTTGTGTTCTTTTAGACGAAAGAAAAGTTTAATTTAAAACTGTTGCATACTTTTGGCTGCATCGAATGTTGGCAATAGTTCGTTGCAAATTAATTTTTAGTAGAGCAGCTTAAAAGCAATTTGCATAGGGAGCATTCCATAAAAAAGTGGAGCTCATAGTTTTTTCAAAACAGTGATGTTTATACTTTATACAATTTGGTATAAATTAGCAAGATTATATTTTTATCTGCAGTAATTTATAAAAATTATGGGATGTGCATCACTTTATTTTAAAAACTGTGGAAAAAAATTAAAACTTATTTTATACGTTTTTACGCAATCTGAGACAAATTTTGACAAACCTAGCTAATTCCAAAACTCTATTTCACTCTTGAATATTATATGTTTTACAGAGTTAATTTGTGTGTACGTGACAAAATATAAATCTTGTTGGAACCAATTGTTTGCAAGATCAAATTCTTCCAATTTCGGTCATAAAAAGTTGGTTATCGTCGATCTATACCGCTCTCCATTGAGAGTAACGGTGTTGCCAGCTTCATTTCGAAGAATTGCGGTCTTCAGCAACACTTCCCTGAACGGCAGCAATATTTTCATTACTTCGAGCTGTTCCTTGTCTTACTGGCACTTGAACATTATGTAAATAAACTGTGCCCTCGTAACTTGCAACAATTCGACGAATAGCGACCACAGGTTGACGATTATTACGACCATAAAATGGCAAAATCGCACGAAAAGTTACAATTGTAGATCGATTTTTTGATAAAAAAAATTTAATATTTTGCAAAGGTTGCTCGTGCGACTATCTCTCCATGATGATATTGTAAATATTACTGAATACAATGAAAAAAATACAGATCATGACATACTACAAATGGCCGAAACGTCACTTAGAAATCATATCACTCAAATTGGAACACTCTTTATAAACACTAAAAATTTCTAAATTTGTCTGTACGTAACCGAGGATTGCTCCACAGAACAATTCTGCAGCTGGAAAATTTAACAAAGTTTTAAAGCGCCATAAAAAATTGGCAATTTTTTGTAGGTGATGTGTTAACAACTTTTCAGAAATTTCCAAAAAATTGTCTTCTGTAAAAATGCCTATTCAAATAAAACAAAAATTCTTCTCATAAAAAGCCTCCGTTAGGATCCCTCGATCGCAGTAGATCCTGCAAAATTTGAAAGAGCACAGCAAAATTCAAAAGCGCATTGATTAAGAGAAGTCCTTTTCGCTATCTTCTCATGGAATCCATTTAGAAAATGCATCTCTACAATTTTCGTAGGGTTTCCCGTGTATTTTGCGGATCTTTAATTGACATTTATCCGCGAATTTCAGCCGAGAAAACCTTGAAATTATCCAAAATAGTAAAGTGTGATTATTTACTGAATTGCTGGTAATCATCGAGGTCTTTCTGCATTATCCTTTAAATATTTCTTTTTGTATTAGTTTTAGATTAGTTACCAAAAACTATTTCACTTCAAAGAATGGTAGTAACTTTATTAGTGTTATAAAGCGACTTATGCGCATTTCCCAATTTTTTTATATGACTTATTTTCCGCATCAAGTTCTGACTCGTAACAAGATAAGTTATAAACTTCTGCGCTCTAGCTTCATGAAATATCGGTCTAATTAAACAAAATCTAAATCTGGCCGTTATTGCGACACAGTGGTCATCCTAGTTACTCTCAATACATTATTTCTAAGAGATTTTCAGTTTTTGATAAGATATGTTTAAAAAAAATTAAGCTACACTAATTCAAATTGAAGTCTATTTTCGTTGGATTTATTTCCACCATATATTTTGAGTCACACAAAAGAAATAAATATTTTCCCATTACATCCCATAAAGGGACTAAGGAGTGGTTTTTGAAATCAGTGAGCGGCGAGTTCTAGCTCTGCACTCACTGATTGCGACCAACAATTTTACACCCCTTTCTCAAGGCTAATTAATCTATAGTGTCGTCCTCCATAACCCAGCAGACCGTCGTCGAATTAAGTGTAAAGTGCTCAAAGCACGGACTAATCCCACGCAAACGTCACACTCACTACCCACATTGCAGCAACTACAGCCAAATTGCATTACACTTTTATTGAGTTGGCAATAAAGTAACTTCGGCTTTCTCATATGGATGAGGCTTTTGTTAGTTTTGAAATGCTTTTGATCCACTAATTAAATTCCATGTTCTGCCATCGCCTGAGTCTTAATTTGCCGTATACGCCAAATTGCAGTTTTGACAAAAACGAGTTTCGTTCAACGGCAAAAATTTATATCAATCGGACTTATACGGCAAAAGCAATACCCTATATTTCCGAAACCAATGAAGACAGAAGAAAGAGGATCAGCGTACCTTAAAATTTAAGTGTTTCGCGTTCGAAATCCGTTTCTAACTCAAAAACGTCAAAATGGCGTAAACGGCAAGTCAAGATCAAGACGAAGATACAGTTACATAACTGACACTTCGAGTTTAAATTTGCTATATCTAACATTATTTTCAGTGGTCAGTTTTCATTTGCATCCGCATGAATGGTCAGAATGATAATTTTCGCCATATTTGGCTCTTAAATTTACGAAAGGCCAAAAAAGCAGCGGAAGCGCAACTACATATTTGTGACGCGTCCAGTTTGGATGACTTAACAGAACGCACATGCCAAAACTGGTTCAAAAAATTTCGTTGGGGAACATTTTTGTTCGAGAAATTGCAGACATGCTTAAGGAGTCGCACACACTGAAAAAAATTACATGAGGTGTCAGGAGACACCCGGTTGGAACGAAGTTCCTTTCACTATATATTATGTACTAGTTAGTTCCAACACAATTTTTGTAGGAAAAGGTATTTTTTTTCTTAAGAGAAGGTATTTGTTTTGAGGAAATGTTTTTTTTACGAAAGAAGATGTACAATTTTAAGAGTAGGTACTTATCTCAAGAAAAGTAATTTTGTTTTACAAAAAGGGTACTCTTAAAGAAGATGTAATTTTCAAGAAAAGGCAATTTGTGTTAAGCAAATGTACTTTTTTTAAGAAAGGTACTTATTTAAAAAAATTACTGTTTTTAAGAAAATATACTTTTTGTAAGAGAATTTACTTTTTTAAGCAAAATTTACTTTTTTAAGATAAGGTATTTTTTTAAGAAAAGGTACTCTGTTTAAGAATATGAATATGTATTTTTTTGAGAAAATTTACCTTTTTTACGAAAACACACTTATTTAAGAAAACTTTATTTTTTTAAACTTCTTTCACCTTGGGTTTTCTAAATTTACTTTTTATTCGGTTCAAAACTACAATATGTAATAAGCAGGCTCCAACTAGAAAATTTCCCATTAAAGAAGAAATATGTATATTAGTCTAGACACAAACCAAACCAAAAGTACTAGTGTAAGAGTAAGTGTGTTGCCAAATGTAATTCCATGCTCAGGGTTTTATTTCATGGATTTGCCAGTCTTGCAATTTGTCTTTTCTAAATTTACTTTTTATTGGGTTGAAAACAACAATATGTAATAAAACTTCCGTTTAAACCAAACCAAACCAAAAGTACCCAATATAGTTGTTGCTACAATGAAACTCTCGTATATCCGACACTTAAGTAGTCCCTGGAACGAAAAGTTTCATACATGATTTCTTTGACAATTTTTGATTTCGTTGCTACAACTGAAGTTTCGTTCCTCCAACAATTTTATTTAATTTCAATTTTGTAGAAAACTGGGCTAAACATTAAAAGAAAGTAAAAGTAAAAACTACTGATATTGGGTTTATCTGAAGCAACTTCAGTGCTGAAATGAAACAAATTTAATGCAGCAATGAAATAAATTCATTGCAAGAATGATACTTTTTCACTACAACAATGAAACAAATTCATTGCAGCAACGAAACAAATTCATTGCAGCAAGGAAACAAATTCATTGCAGTAACGAAATAAATTCAATGGAATAATATATGAAATTCATTGACGCAACAACCATATTTTAATTGCAGTGACAAACAAACTGCAGATGATGGACACATTTTCGTAGCAGGAATGAAACTGTACGTTAGCTCACTTTCGATGGTAGAAGTTGTTGGAGTGATGAACATTTTCGTCCCGGTGACGACGCTTTCCCTTCAGTGCACGACCATTGAAAAAATTTGAAACGGCGAGAACTCGTCAAAAACCTTGATATTGTGGTTCCGCACGAGCTTAGAGAAATCCAATTAACAAAGCGGATAAGCACTGCAATTTATTGCTCAACTGCAACAAAATGGTCCATGGTCACTGGAGATGAAAAGTTGATGTTTTACAATAATCTCAACCGAAAGATATCCTATTGCAGGCATGATGAACACGCCCACATTTCACGAAAATCTAAACAGCACCGAAAAAGTGTATGTCATCCATTTGATGGGATTTGAAGGAAGTATTTTCTTTTAAATTTTTTATTTTGAATTCTGACGTCCATTGTTAGCAATTGACGAACCTTGATGGGCCACTGAAAGAAAATCGACCTAAATTGGCAAATTCCAAACACGTTTTCCATCACGGTAACACTAGGTCTCCCACATCTTTGCGGACTCGTCATAAAATATTGGCGCTTGGACGGGAAATTATGCCACATCCTCGTTATTGTCCTGGTCAGGCACCTTAGGATCTTCATTTATTCCTGAGTCTGCAAAACTTTTTGAATTTGAAATCCTTCGAAACATTCATTCTGTGAATCTGGGATAAACAAGATTGTTGGACGATGACAGAAGGTCATTGAAGAAAATGACTAGGGAGAACTTCTCACAACCAGTGAGACAACTACTACTTAAAATTAAATATTCAGCATCCCCTAAAAGTATGCAACCTAATTTTATTTTGCTGCGATCAACAATAAATTTTGGGTAAATATATTTATAAATAATTATCCGACATTATAAAGTAAATCATGTTCTGCATTATTTGTTATGCCAAATATGAATTAGCATTTATTAGGTTTTGGAAAATTCTTTCAGTTTCCTATTATCATGGATTTTGTTTGTAGAACACGTGGCTTATTTCTTTTCTAAAGGAATAATAATATACGTAACCAAAGACATGATATGTCAAATATTACTAATAAGAGAAACCACAAAGCCTCACATGCGTTCTTCATAAAATCCAGACGACATAATTTGAAATAGACTTAACATATGCAGACTTTTAGGAAAAAACGCAAAGAACTTTTAAAGGGATTAACAAAAATGTTGTGAATATCTAAAATCTTCACTGGTTACACATACCAATATATTTTATTTTGAACCTTACCACAAGAAAATAAATTAAATTAAGACAAATAGCAGCATTTTAAAGATTTGTTAACAAACAGTTGAGATTTATAAAACCAAATCTAGCGCAGTAATAGAAAAAGCGACAGAAAACACAATTCTATTTGCTAACTTTCAGTATGCAGTTTTTTCTTCTGTTATTCCCGAAATGTGAAATTCACAACAACTTCCAGGAACTTTCGGAAGGCACACAAAAGTTTGACGTTAATAAATATGTCCGTCCAAATTTTTTTCGCTCAAAATTTTTTGGGGTTCTTCACAGATAGATTTTTTTAACACATTTCGGTGTCTCTCTGCTGCTTATTGTTACTAGCTAAAGCAAACAAACAAGTTTACGTAAAATATTTTCACAAAGAAATGAAAATAAACGCTTAAACTCTATAGACAGTAAAACTTACCAACTCGAACAAAAAGTTACAATGTTTTTCACCTAAAGATATGCTACATAAAACATACTTCCTCTTTTTTTCACTATACAGGTAACATGAAGCGACGGACAAAAGCAATAACAAAGCAGACTCGTAGTCATAGAATTCTAGACCGGAAACCGGAAAAGCTCTATACATTTCAACGTCACTTGATTTTGGCGTCAGGTTTATAGATTCGGCTAGCTCGAATCAACAACACAACGGTATACAGTTTTTTCTCTAACAACTCAAACAGCATTGCACGTATGTGAGTTTAAAAGCTTAAGTTGGAATTTTCTATAAACATTTCGTTGTATATCGAACAATTGAGTAATAGGACAAAAATATGATAATACGGAGGGAGAGTTGGATAACTATATGACAAAACTTCTATTGCTGTAGTACTTTTCGTTTTAAAAAAAACGGATTTAATTTCTTTAAGTTTATATAATAATGGTAGTTATGAAGAAGCAAATAGTCTTTGTTAGGTTCGTTAAAAAAATTTGTCGGAAATTGTTATAGAATCCTGTCTACGAATTCTATAAAATTAAACGTCTCTTTTGTGTTATACTAACATAGTAGGGGTTTACTCTAAACATTGAGTATACTTTTGGCAATGATATTGTGAAATAACTACTTGTGGAATTGTAAAAATGTCTAAAAGAAACTCAGTTAGGCCAGAGTCTAGTCATATTATGAATATCCTAAAGCTATGCAACACATTGTGATGTCTATAACGGGAACGTGGAGCAGTTGCCACAGTATATAAGTATATGTAGATATTTTTACATTTGTTTGTAACAGCCTTAAATTAGGCAAAACATTTTGTAATACGTACTGTCTACAGCTATAATATGTTATTTATTAAGTGTTGTAGGCTTATGGTTGCTGAATATTCTTAATTTGCCGTTGTATTTCACCTAAGGTTATGCTATATGTAAAAGACATTATTTCGTGATACGTTTACAACGATTTTATGGCGGGTGACTTGTAGTCTCTTGATTTTGTAGAAATAAATTTATATTTTAAACGAATTCACATAAGATAAATGGTTTTGTAAATGTAAGCTATTAATCAGGGAAGAACAATTGTTGAACACATTGCAATACCCTTAAAGTATGCATTAAGCTAAAGGTGCTCAAAACATCATCTATTAGTGAGTCATTAAATGAAATTCAATGCAAGAGCTAAACATATTATTAACAATAAAATCGAAGTTTTTTGCGTGAATTGGTCCAAACAAATATAGAACAAACGTCTTTTCCAAATGTCTTTTTTCATAAACTCGATGTTCCCATAAACTAAATGTACTTTGGTGTAAGAACTAAGAATACCACAAATAATGGAATGTAAGGTATTTATTCCTGAGTTATATAGAAAGATAGACTATAAAGAATATGTAGAAATATATAGAATAGAAAAATGTTCGTAAATTTTAAACAAAAATGTATCAGAATTTGAAATATCGATAATTTTTGAAATAGGGGGATATAATGCAACAATATTGGCCAGTGGATCAAATTTGTCCTACTTAGTTGTATCTGCCCATCAAAATATTTGTTTGCACCGAACCACGGGAACATCTTATACTGTTAAACAGATTGTTCTCCTCCAGATTCTACCATGGGTAATATTTCTTCAAGTTTGTGCCAAACCCAACAGATTACTACACATAAAAGTAGAACATATAGAAATTGACACAATGGTAGCATATCCGACTTCAAAAGACGAGATAATGAGGATCCAGGTTCGAATACCAGAATACTTGAAACTATTTTTTGTTGTGTTTCGCTTCTATTATTTTTATACGCGAAAAGTGAATATAAAAATTATTAAAAATCCTACAATAATTTTTGCATCTATTGAAAAGGGTTCCATACATATAATTGTAAAGTGAGAAAGAAATTAAGTTTATTCCCCTGAAGGGATTCTATACAGTATTACATTATATATACATTAATATGTTCTCGATTACCAGATTTGTAACCCAGGCACATTGATTTTCAGTGCTGCGTCTATGCCTTGAGCTAATGAAAAGATTGCCTGCATATTTCTTGCGACTAACAGTAATCAGCTGTCTGCAAGTTTCTCTTGTCGATTTATTTTCTATTCCGAGGAACATGTGATGAAATGGAAGGTCATTACAAACTAAATTGTTGTGAAACATATCATGATGGCAACAGGTCCCAAAAAATTGTGCTGGGTTAGACCTCTTCATTGGTGTAGGAAAATCTCAGCCTTGTTTCTATGCTCCTAAAAGTATGCAAAAAACATAAAACACTTGATAGGCCTGCGGTTTGTTAGTAATCTAAACAAATACCAAAAGAGGGTGGCACATGGTTTGTAGCTTCAGTAGTTTGTAAA
This sequence comes from Phaonia tiefii, assembly GCA_963931995.1. Classification (NCBI taxonomy): domain Eukaryota; kingdom Metazoa; phylum Arthropoda; class Insecta; order Diptera; family Muscidae; genus Phaonia; species Phaonia tiefii. Next base: position 314,956,833 of record OZ008368.1, on the reverse strand, counting down.
TCTATCTTGATTTATTATTGTAAACAAATTTAGTGCCTGTCATAACTACTACACCTATTAAGATTTCCCTTTGTTTGTCGAATGCCACGCAAAAATATATAGTGGCTTATGGAACAACCAAAACAGGTGCAGTCAACAGTTTTATATGCCCCCCCCCCCTTTAATATTATTCAATGTAATTACTACTTTTGTGCGTACTTTTTTACTTAAAAAAAATACTGCATATGTTAAGGAGCTTATAAATACAAGTCACAAAATCTTATACAAATGTGCTTGCAATAGTTATTAAAATAATTATGATACAAAAAATAACTTAGTTTCTTTTGCATTTCAGAGGGGAGAAATATGGTGAAAACATTGCTCCCTTTAAGTGAATTAAAGTGCGCGGAAAATTTGGTTTGTTTTGTGTTTTTGTTATTACATTTTCACCTCGTTTCCCCACACCACCCGCATGAAATTTTTTAGTTGTCTTTCCTTAGCATTGGTACTCATATGTTTTTCAGTTTGCAAATACACATAGGAAAATTTATTTTGCGTCTTACGAATGTCATCTTAAATCATAAATTTTATAAATTTCTTTTAGTTTTTGCACAGGAGGAAAATCAAATGAGATGCAAACTCATTGCGCTCCTTGTTAGTTTCCTAAAGTTTCTTCGTCTGTTATTTTTTTCTATTGTATGAAAAGGAAACAACAAGAAGATTTGCATACTCTTGGGAGCTGACAAAAACAAGTAACAAACAAATGTTGTCTAGTTTTAGGTAAGTTAAGACAAGTTCGATAAAATTTGTAGCATACTTTCTACAAATTAAAGATGCTGTGAAAATTATTGCATACATTAAGGAAATGACACTATGCTAACTGCAAGGAAATGCTTAACAAATGAATCTGTTGCCCTTAGGGCTGGTAAGTAAATAAATGTATTTTTTTGACTTTAAAACGAACAAATATTATTGATTTATATCTTCTTAGAATGACGTTTACATGAATATTTCCATCATTTATTTAGTTAGCAACAAAACTGAGACTAAATTAATACAGTCGATATACATTTGTTATCCTCGCTTAGTGAAGGCGACACTATCGAGTACTTAGCCATGAAAATGCTTTCAAAATATCATTCGGAACCGGTGTAAAACTGTAGAAGGTCCCAATCAGTGAGTGTAAAACTAGAAAGCGCACATCTCACTGTTTATGAGACGCTCTCTTTAATTCCTTCATGGGATGAAATGGGACACCATTTGTTTTTTACATTTGTTATTTATTCGGACTCGAATTTATAATTGTCACTTTTTTATACAGGCTCAAAACCATTCTATATCTTCATAAATAGAGACATTCACGCTCATGAAAAATTATGAAACGCTTATGTCTCTAACAAAATCAGTTGTTGCAAAATGCATCCTACTGATATCTCGAAAAATAAATACTTTAAGTTCTGAATACTTTAAACTGAAATGTAAAAATTGTGTTGTTTTATAGGCAACAAACAAAATCTTGTCTAATGAGAAGAAAATATAAAAAAGTAAATACTTTAAATTTAGGAAGTTTATCCTAAAAATTTAAAGCATATTGTAAGGCGTTACATATAATTTTAAACTGGTTTTCCTGAATTTCAAATAATGTGGTTACAATATTATTTAAAATATTGTATTTTGGGGAACTGACAAACTAAATGCTCTGATTGTTGTTATATAACAAATAACTAAACCTATTTGTAATTAAAATTATGATTTTTGTGGAAGTAGTAGAGACGCGGGTTTTGCGGTTTTACTTAGCTTATATATGTACATAAATATATTAGCGCCACAAGTACCAATAATAGTGTATTTAAAAAACAACATATTGATGAACACAACTGCAGTAAGATTTTATAATCATAGTCACACAAAAAAAAATTTGGAAATATAATCTGTGTGTTGCACTCAAATAAAACTAATGATTTTAGGTGTACTTCTCTTTAAAGTATGCTTTACATTTCCTGTATGCATTTCCGCTGCATTGCATTATATATATTCTTGCAAGTTATTTATACAAGCTACGCACTTGAGACAATCTTCTCTTAACTGCAGGAAAAGTGGTGTAGCAGAGTTTGCCAACAAACCACATTCAGTATACAACAGGATGCCTGAAGAGTTAATTTAGTCCTTAGTAGCTGACAAATTATAAAGTATTAAAAAGTTTTTCGTCCTGGTATTATAAGAATGTTTATAATGATTTACTGATAACAAACTTGCAAACAGAACAAAGGCATACAAATACCTTTGCAAAAGGTGTTGAAAGAAAAATCAGAGCTTTCTCATCCTTTGTGCCTTTTGGAACATATTCCTGAAAAAGGAGATAATTACGAGCCTGTAAAAAGCACAAGCAACGTATGAGATAATTGCTTGACTCAAAATAAGATTAACAAGTTTTTTGGAAGACTAAGCCACTTGCTGCTCGTCGGAGTATATGTGATATAATATTAATCAGTTTGTACACTCAATATAGCACTTTCGAAGTTTGCAGTATCGGCATAAATAGAGCAACCCAGTAAACCCTAAGGTTGCAAAGAGTCAATTGTAGAACAACTTGTACTATAAAACAACCTGTTCTTCTGTTGATTCTCCAAACGATTATATTTGTTTGAGTTTATCCTTTTTTGTTTGAATATTTACATTTTGCACGATGGTAAGAGAGAGGAGATTATAAGAGGGGGAGAATATGGATGTTCCGGGATCGAATCGTAGTGGATTTGAAAGAACTTATTTTATTCTTACTCTTCTTTTGTTACTCTTGTTATTATAATTATAACGGGGTTTTCAACAGAGACGCTACAAAAGTAAATCGATAGGGACAGCAAACGACGCCATATTTTTTCCCGCTCTTTTGACATTTCTCTTCAGTAAGTTTTGCCATTTCATCAGGTATACGCCCCAACAACGAGTCGAAATTATTAAAATTTACTACCGAAATTTGGAGTCAGTGGCCTCAACTTTAAGAGCGCTACGTCCAATTTATGGTTGCCATAATCGTCCTACCAAATCAACAATTGAGCGTCTAGTGGAAAAATTTGAATCCACAGGCACAGTACAAAATGTTCCCGTGCCAGTGAGACAAAGAAGTGCCCGTAGTGTCGACAATATTGCTGCCGTTGAGGCTTCAGTTCAAGAAAGCCCAAATGTGTCTCTCACACGTCGTTCTCAAGCGTTGGGCATCACTGTGACGTCGTTGTGGCGAGTTTTGCGAAAAGATCTTGGCCTACAGCCTTACAAGATCAAATTGACGCAAGAACTGAAGCCGCTTGACCACCATAAGTGTCGTATGTTCGCGAATTGGGCTGAGCAACAACTTGAAAATTATTCGGATTTTCATCGGAAAATCATCTTCAGCGATGAGGCTCATTTCTGCCTGAATGGCTTCGTCAATAAGCAAAATATGCGTTATTGGTCAGACAGCAATCCACACGTAATCCATGAGTCATCATCGCATCCCGAAAAAATTACGGTTTGGTGCGGTTTATGGGCCGGCGGCGTCATTTGGCCGTACTTCTTCCGTGATGATCAAGACCGTTCAATGATAACCGAATATTCTTGGCCCCAATTGGATAATATGGACTTGGAGGACATGTGGTTCCAACATGACGGCGCAACAAGGCACACAGCGAATGCCACCATCAATTTATTGGAAACCAAGTTTGGTGAACGTGTTATCTCACCAAATGGCCCAGTCGATTCGCCGCCTCGATCGTGCGATTTGACGCCGTTAGATTATTTCCTGTGGGGCTACGTCAAGTCTATGGTCTATGCCAACAAGCCAGCGACGATTGATGAACTTCGTACGAATATCGAAAGTGAAATTGCAGCAGTATCGGCCGATTTATGCTTGAAAACCGTCGAAAATTGGGTTCAGCGTCTGGACTTCTGCAAGCGTGGCCGTGGTGGCCATGCAAAATAAATCGAGTTCCATACATAATGGCGTACTTTCGTACTTTCACAGGCAAGAAGAATTTTATTGGTATCAAAACCGGTTTTGTTTTATTTAAAAAAACCTTTGTAGCGCTCTTATTGAAAAACCCGTTATATAACTGATCCTATTTTTACTCCATTAAAAAATTTGAACAAATATTTTCAAACGCTAAGAATTTGTTTCTTAAGCTACATCGACATTTAGATGAGAGGAATGAAATTCATTCGGTCGAAAGAATTCCAGATAAACATTCTTATTTTCTGGATTATCGTTTAATATAGGAAAAATGTAACGTATAGAAGGGCCATATAAGACCCGTAGTATCTTTGACCGAAATGAAAATTTAATGTAAATGTATGAAATGTATTCGCCTGAAAGTATTCTACATAATAAATATTTTCTGATCACAAACTATATCCGAGCACGACTTGAAATTATACCTTCACCCATAGGAAGGGGGTATACATATATCATTTAATAAGCGAAAAATGTAACGCATAGAAGGGACCATATTACAATTGAGCGATGTCCATCTGTCTGTCTGGCTGGCTGATCAACACGTTAATTGTCGTAAATCTTTACCGTTCACACTTAAATATGGTGAGTGGATATTATTTGCCCAAACTTATTTAGGGATTGAAAACAGACATTGTGACCACCCCCCTTTTGGTAGCTCCCGTACAAATCGACAAATTTATCACAAAATCATGTTGCTTCTAATGCTTTTTTCTGGTATATGTGATTAGCTTCATCTCAGATATTGGTGGTTAGTTTCTAAATATCTACTGAATTGGAGAAAATTTTGTAAATCGCCACGTCCGTTCTGGTACATCCCACACAAAATCTGGGGTCCATTCAGTTTGCCGATACGATAAGGCGGGTTAAACACTTCCGATCTTAATGAAATTAGGTATTAGGCTTAATTTTTCTAAAAGCCAGTCGATAACTAAAACAAAGGTAATTTTGCCACGCCCATTATGGCGCTTTCCATAAAAAAAAAGTGGGGCTGGCTGATTGGACGGCAATATAACTCCCATAGCAATCAACCGACCTTAATAAAATTTGGTATTAAGCACTATTTAGTAAAATGGTACTCTGCTTTTAAAAATGGGCGCTTTTACCCCACCCAATCAGATATCACCCACACAAAAAATGGGCTGGTGCCCAATCGATAGATGAGGTATCTCCAGTAAAATTTGGTTCTGGTAAAGGTTGCGCCCGTCCGGTTGGTTGAGAAGATATTTCAAGTAAATCAAAACGAATCTTAAAATGAAATTTGGTACTGGGCAATATTTTTGGTGGTTAAATGGTTAGTGTCCGCGCCTATGAGATCATGAGATCCTGGGTTCGATCTGTGCTTTAACCACCTTAAATTTCTTTCGGCGACGGTTACCTCGCATAGTGACGGCGACATTATCGAGTATTTAGCCATGATACCGCTCGGAATCGGTATAAAAACTGTAGGTCCCAATCAGTGAGTATAAAACCAGAAAGCGCATAGCTCACTGGTTGTGAGAAGCTCTCCCCAATTGCTTCGTGGAATATAATGGGAAGCCATGTATTTATATTTTACTATTTTGTCAAAAGCTACTCTTTAATTTAAAAGAGACAACATTGGCAGATCCATTTATGTACCTCCCATACAAGATATGGACGATTGTCTGGTTGATTAATGACATAGCTCAAACACCGATCTTGATGAGAGTTGGCACTAGCGACTATTTTGTCAAAAGCTACTCTTTAATATAGTACTTTGCCACGCCCATTTTGGTACCTCCCATACAAATATTGGGCGATAAATCCACAAAAATACAACAGGTCCTAATTACCTTGGGATACTACAAGGTGCGCAAAAGTAATGTCATAATGAGAATGAGCTTTAATTTTTGCAAATGGCATCAACTGTCTTTGACATCTATATGAAGACAGATAGAGAAATATTTAACAAAAAGCAATAAAACTAAACGTACCTAAAGAACGTGTAATTTTTGTTACTGTATGCTTATTTTAATGGAACTGAGAGTGAGGGTATGTTTAAGTCGGTTCACCCGACTTATATTTCTCTCCTGGTTTTTTAAGAGATTTATTGTCTGGCGGACCTAGTTGTTTCAGGCTGTGACAAATTTTGCTGGGTATAGCTACGTAATGTCTAGTGTAGCACCTAGTCTCTAGAGTACCTACAAATATTATATATATGCTGACATTTTTACGTAGATATATCTAAAGCATACTTTGAGGCCGAGTATCGAGGATTACAAGAACTATTTTACAGCCTATAAAATGTTCTGATTTCAAAATAAATTTTTGGTACATAAAAGAAATACGGTAAAACATTTAAGCAGACAGCTGGTAGCTACAAATTGAATCGTGTAACAACATTATACATAAAAAACAATGATGCACTATATGCATCAGTTTTCATAGCATACTTTAAGGATACTACTTTAGAATCAGTTTAAAACAGAGGCCGGCGCTAATAGCTCCCGGCAGCCACTCACACATACAGCTTTTCACACGCACACAACACGAATGGCAAGAAAACTATCAAGTAACAGCATAATATATATAAATAAACACACATGTTTCATTCAGTAGCATGGTAGCTATCTACCAAGTAGGTATTTTGCGCATATACATACTACATAAAATTTTAATTTGCAATGTGGACAGTTGAATGGGAACATTTATTTTTATTTTCCATCAATATAATGAATGAAGCGAAAATACAAATGTATGTACAATGTAAATGTATGTAGGAAACACTTTTTTATTAAATGTTGCTTATGTTTTGGCCACCACTGTATATAGCACCAAATTTATCCCAGCGCGCTAAAAATACGCTCACAAATCCACACACACATTTTTACTGCCTCTCTTGTGCCGACCTATGGTTTAAAGTATTATGAATAAATACAGTCTTTAAAAGGTTATTTAGCAAAATGTGCAGATTTAATTAAAATTAACAAAAATTAAAATTTTGAAGCGCAAATTAAGTATGTTTTATTGGTTGCAAGGATGTGCTACATTATATAATTCAATTATATTCAAACTTTAAGCAGTTAATCTAAAAGTTATAAAATCATTTAGCAGTTTTAATTAAATCACAAAACGTGCATTCACTACAAACTTCTACTAGTGTATGTCACAATTCTGTCATAAGAGCCTAGTATTTGTGTGTGTGTCTTGTCAGTATTTAATTGCTACAGTTAATGCATCTCGCAAGTACATAATTTATGATATCTAGCTGTTCCGCTACTACATAGTAAATCCCTGAGTTCATGTCTACCTACAGACATATATATTTTTCCATTCGGGAGTAACCCAAAATTTTAGACACTAGAAACTTATACCCTTTCTTTCTTGGAAAATTCATTTACAAAATTATTTATTGCATGCATTTTAAAGTCATTTTCTTTTATAATGCAGTTATATTCATCAATATTAAGGACAATATTGCCGTTTAATAAAGCGTATACAAATTAAATGCCTGGAAGGTATGCAATACAATTTGTATTTAAATTTTATTCTAAAGCTAAGATCACATTTTATCCTACGTTGGACAAATTAATTACACAACAACTAATAGTTGTAGATTAGTTTGAAATACCCAACAAACACAAATGGAAAAAGTTTTAAATACAATTGACATTGTTACTAGTTTTAAAAGATTTATTTTTTATTACGTATGTGGCAATTTTGGTTATGAAGAAAATTATAACGAAAATGAAATCACAATCCTGCATATAAACAATATTTTATAAATAGAATTGACAGCAATTAATAAAATTGAAAAATATTACATTTCAAAACAATACATCAAAAGCACCCGATAACCATACATTCTTTGATCAAGAAAATGTGACAACTACACATATTTATTTTTTGGTTCAGCACCCTAATTTTACCTATAACGAACTTTTCACTCTAACTACTTTAATAAAATTCTGTCCATAATTTACATTTATTGTTAATACAGATATATGTATACACTCTAAAAAATCTCTATTTTGTTGTTGTTTGGATGCAAACATAAAGTGTGTTTGGAGCTTGTCGCAAATATAACATATTTGTGTCCAAACACATTGTGTTTGCTACTCAATATTACATGTCCGAGACACAATGATTAATATGTTATAATATATGTGTTTTCGACTCAAGTATGCCTGTGTTTCTGAAGCAAATACAGTTGCGTTTGTTGCACTTTTTATGCTCTCTCGAGAAGAAGAGGATAAAAGAGGAACAACGAGAGAGTCTATTCTCTCAGTTAGTGATTCGCAAATATTCCTGAATATGAGTGCAAATTCCAGACGAAGTCAGTGTTGGACGAACAAGTAGGCTATGGGATCCATTCACCGGACCTAAGTGTAAATTTCTCCTTCAGTCTGCCTGATCACTGTACACACAGACAGCCAGGCTGCCATAAAATCCCTGGAAGCCATGTTTGCTACGTCCCTGACGGTGAAAGAATGCCACTCATATTTTGACATCAGGTTCATCTATGTACCGGGACACAGCGACATTCCTGGCAATTGCGTAGCGGAAGCGTTAGCTGGACAGGGTACTACGGCACAGGTTCTTCCGGTAAAAGAAGGTTTCATATGTCAATCTCTACCTGCCGTTTGCAGATCCGGCAGTGGGCCGATAATATGTTCAAGGACAAGTGGAGACTTACTTCAACTTGCAACCAAGCCAGGGTCCTCTGGCCACAGGTGAACAGGAAGAGGAATAGGCAACTACTTAACTTGCCAAGAGGCAGGTTATCCACAATGATAGGAACACTTACAGGACATTGTCTTGTAGGAAAACACGCCCTAAGATTGGGACATAGAAACTCCACTCTCTGTAGATGCTGCATGGAAGAGGACGAGGAAACGAGGAAACACCTTCTCTTGGAGTGCCATGCTCTGGCAGCACTGAAAAGTAGGATCTTCGAAACATATTTATTTAGCACCGTAGCAATACAGGATATTCCTGTAGGTCGTATAGACAAATTCATTGAAAGGGCAAATTGCCTAGACGACTAGGCAATAGTTGCTATAGAGGAAACTGCAGGTATCACAATGGGCTTCTTTAGCCTAAGTGTGCCAGAGTGCTGTCAACCATTTCAACCAACCAGCCAATCTCTTATATAATTGTAGCGTGTAGCAGGAAGAAACTTTTGGCCAAAAGTTCATAGGCCAGACCTGAAGTATAAATGCGTGTTTCACTTTTGACGAGACAGTGTCTTATTGGCAGATACGGGGCGAGACTAAAGGTGAGGGTAAATTACTTCTGTCAAATCTAAAACGATTATGAAGAGGAAGAATCCACTATAAAACATCTCTACACGTGTGTCTAGCACTTTCCTTCAGGAGGATATATACTATGGGATTCCAGCTATTCTCAGACCTGGGAGATTTATTTGAGATAGGCGTACTCGGGATCTTAATCTTCTTCGTGCTAACTAAATGGTTCTACAATAACATATGGTATCTTTATACCAGCGTTTAACTAACGTCTACGTATATTGCTACCTATCTCAAGTGGAAAATTACAAATAAACTCTTTACCTAAATATGGATTTGGGTTTCAGTGTGTTTTCGTGCCCAGAACTTTAAAAAATGTAATTCTTCGAATACCTGAACGGTCCGTTGAAATCTATGGCAGGGGGAATTAACACTTGATGCGGTTCGTTTAATCCCACATATAACCGAGTGTATATTATGGTTCATTGATTCATTCATCATCTGTTTCTGTCCATGAACCTTCTAAAAGACTAGGCCAACGATCACATGGGTATGAGTGGCATATTATCTATTCCGATGCCATTAGATACTATAAATCCATATTTAAAAAATTTTGATATTTCAATGTTATTAGCACTCAAACAACTTTATCCTGTCGTATATAAACCCCTCTTGTTTGCTAACACCAACATCATGGACTATTTCTGGATCTCGGATAAATTTCCAAATTTCCTTTCCAATTTTCCCCATGTTTTCATTTGCGAAAGTGTAGAACGGGTTGTTTCTCATCTGCAAAAGAATAGATAGGAAGCAGAGAAGACATAGGACAGAGGGAAGGATATTGCAAGAGTCCTGCATTGATCTATTAATTATCTGATGCGACTGCATCTATGACAACACCTCTAGAATGGTCCATGAGAAATGTAGCAATAAATCAAGAGAAGCTACTACTAAAACATTCAACAAAAAACACTCAACAATTTTAAATTTAACTTTGTATCAACATCCATATATCAATTAAAAACACACAATAAACTATTTAAAATTTTGGCATTTATCCCTTTGTGTCTAACTTTGTCTTCACATTAATCGTATCCGATTGAAAAAAAGTTTTTCCTATTAAAATTTTTGCAATCGTTTCAATATATCTCAAACAAAACACACGACAATGAACCTCAATTTGACCAGAATACTAAAAGATAAACAAAAACTTAAAAGTAAACAAAATTCAAACTTTCCACATTTCTTGTTCACTTTGACCTAAAAGTATACAATACTTTCGAAAACTCCTACATAGACCATAGCTATCGTATAACATACATTTCCGTTGCTCAAATATTTGTAATTGCTTCCATATCACTTTCTCTCAAATTGAAAGGGAGGAGAAACAATTAAGTCATTACCATTTGCTGCATTGCTCTCCATATACAGCTGGGAAAATTGTTTCCAATAAGGTAAACTACTGATAGACGTATGTATCAGCTTAACTCGCAACCAGCTGACCTTATTGTTTCCCTTTGCTGGTCTGATGCCAAAACAATATGTTTGTTTTTTGTTCATTATTACCAACTTAAATAGCCCTTGTCAGAATTTGTAACATGGGTGTTGGAGAGGGATGTGCCATGTTCGGCACTTTACAACTTTTCAGACTTTTCCCACTTTTTAATACAGACCATGATTTCCTTTGTCCATCTCTTTCAATTTTCCTAGCCAGCAAATAAAAATCCGCTTTAAGGCTCGTTTTTGCCCACTTCACAAACAAATGATGGACAGGTGTTTACTGAAATGTGTTCTTATCTACTTGTTCGTTCACATTAAGCTAGGAATAGAAAATCTAACTTAAACAGAAATTCTTAGCATACCTTAAGGGGGTGGATATATAATGGAAATACTTTTTGATATGAGCACAAACAAATATTTGTTCATAATATAAAAAAATATATGATAAGACAAATAGCATTTGTTACGAACTATAAGGTTATTGGATAGCATCAAATGTCAAATAAGGCAAGCACAATGGAAAGGAAGAAAAAAAGGGGAAAGTCAAGGGTCTTTGGCAACATATGATGATTGACAAATCAATGTAGCCAGTACAATGGCCAAAAGTGGAAACAAATAGACAAAGATCATAGGAAAACTCTTGGTAGACTGCAGAAGGATTGTCAATAACTACAAGAATCAGGAAATCTTTGTTAATTTTGTAAATAAATTGAAATGCATCTGCAGTTATGTAGAGGCATAAAATTGCATATTGGTCACCTGCGGAAATAGTTGCAATATCAATAAAATTGATAAACCTTAACAAAATTTATGTTTTCAGTTTTACAAATTGAGATTCATTTTAAGAAACAATAACAAAAAGATAAAATAAAATGTAAAATATAAATTTTTGTATGTGACTACAGGCATTGCATATGACCCGATAATTTTAGGGATTTTGCGGCCGATTGGGAACATGTTACTAACAAAACACGTATGTAGTCACGTGATAGTTAGAAAAATTAGAAAAACTACAGTTTCAAAACTGTCAGTCACGCAAGCGCCTCTTTTTGAACGGTAAGCAAATTGAATTGTCAATTTCAAGTCAGTACAATTTATACTTTGTTGGCAATTGTAGTATTTTTTTAGTTTATTTCTTACTGTGTGTCTGACTATAAGACGGACTTCCTTAATTACTTATTGTTTGTTCACTTATACATATGCAGCATTTACTTTTGAAATAGTTGACATTTAGTCAGGCAAAAGGATCCTTTAAAATTTCAACATCGAACAACATTTTCTTGGTCGTCAATACTAGATGGCCGTCGGTGGTGCAATGGTAGTGTGCGCGGCTCTTGTACATGAGAACGTGGATTCGATCCCTACTCTGACCACCTTAAAACTTCTTTCGACGGCCGTCACCTCGCTTAGTGACGGCGACACTATTGAGTATTAAGCCATGAAAAAGCTTCTCAAAATACCGTTCGGAACCGGTGTAAATCTGTAGGTCCCCATCATCTCACTGGTTGTGAGAAGCTCTCCCTAATCCCTACATGGAATGTAACGGGAAACCATTTATTTTTCTTTTCAATACTAGATATTTTCATTAAATTCCTACCAGATATACCAGTCAAGAGCAAAAGTTTTTCAATTTAAGTGCATGAGATTTAACAAGTGATTTGTCACTATCCCGAGAGTAATGTAATATAATAAATCAAAAGGATTATTGGGTTTGCAAGTTAACAGAAATGAAATATTTTTATGTATGTGTTGCAGACAAATGTTAGCCGGCCAGTGTTTGTTTGCGTGTGTGTCTGTTATTCCAACGGCGGATATGGATATGAGCCGACATCAACTTAACCACCGAACAAATTCAATAAAAATGGCAAATTGTCAGTCTGTTCATCTTCGATATTTGTTACAATAAATTGATGCTCTTCTTCAAAGTAATGACTACCCATCAGTGAGAAGAAAAAATGTTAAGGAAATTTATTGTAAATCTTTTACTTGTGTCTGTATACATATATACTAAATTAAATTGGAATTTATAAAGGCAGCCAAGATAACAAACAGTTTGTTTATGTGTAATTTCCCATCCTTTTCCTCGTCAACAGAGAAGCGAAACTGTGTGGCCATAAGTGGCAGTAGCATGGCAAAAAGGTCAACTGTCAGGCAGTAACAACTTCATTAACATCGCCATTTGTTTAAAGGTTATTTACGTATACAAACATAAGTTCTCACAATCTTACATACACATACGGAAGGGTGACATTCGATAGCACATATAAAAGAAACGTGTAAAGTACGACATGCTACGGAAGGCGGTTTAAAAAGTGGGGGAATATTTGAAAACGATTGGTTTATGCAGTTATATTTTCTGAAGGTTCTCAGACTTTTTTTGGACTCAAAATGTTGGCCTGCATACCTAAAAACTTTTACGAAAATATCACAATTACAAATGTAGCGAATGATCCAAAACACCGGACACTGAAAAAACTGTAGTCTTTTGATGTTTCGATGCAAATATAAACTGTATTTGGAGCTTGTTGCAAATAGAAAATACTTGTGTCCAAACGCATTGTGTTTACTATTTAATATTAGATGTTTCAGGCACAATGCTTAATATGTTGTAACACAAGTGTTTGCGACCCAAATATATTTGTGTTTGTGATATGAATACAGCCGCGTTTGTTGCACTGTTTATGCTCTCTCGAGAGCAAGAGAATAAATGACGAGCAGCGAGTGTGTACATCTTGTAAGTGTGTATCTGTATTTTTGCATTATTCTCTCAGGGAGTCATTCATAAATATTCCTGAATGTGCATGCAAATTGCAGATGGAGTCAGTGTTTCTAATTTTGCCTGATATATTGCGCTTTAATTTCATATATACAGTCGTCAATGGGCCATCGGACAGAGGATACTAAAAGCGCTTGATCAGTGAAAAATGAATAAACAAACGCTCGAACGGTTAAATGGTTTGTGATGTTGCTTTGGTTTATGTGTACGTGTTTCGAATATATTTATGTGTGCTACCACAGTACGAAACGATTTTGAGGAAAGAAACTGGAACGGGAAACAACGTCAATGCCTTTTCTGACCGAGCCTCTACTGGAAAAATCGGAATGGCGGACCATTTGTGAAATATAATAAAAAAACACAAGTAATTAATACACGCTTGTCTTGCATGAAATAGAGTTGTATATAAGTATATTGCTTGTGTACCAACGCATAGTAAATACCAAGGCATAGTTGAAACCTTCTGAGAACGAAACCGTGAGACACAACAAAGAAAGGAGAAGCAAATGAGCAGCAGATTCTCAATTCATCAAAAAAGTAATGCATTGAGCAAGTAAATGTAAAAAGGGTAATTTTAAATATTTTAATTTTTTATATTAATTATTTATTTTAGTTATAATAAATAAAGAAAGAAAGAACAATTCGTTTCTAAATATTATTATGTTTGGGAGAAAATACAAATATGTTACCACGTAAGTATATGGAGGTTTGGGGGAAACACACGAAAAATGCTTCCACGTAAGTATATGGATGTTAATTTGGACACTCTTAAGTGGAATAAAATCTTCTTCCTAGTGCGGTACTTCAGCACAAAAATTAGCAAGATGTCCAACCAAAGATCGGCTGCTGGTTAAAGTCCTATATTCGTATCCCATCAAATAAATTTTTTTAACTTTTGGTTGTTGTTTTTCGGCCATCTCCACTGTTTTATTTAAATTTGCGGCCATTTAACAAAAAAATAACACCTTCATTTAGTTGCCAAAATTTGGTGAATTAAATTGTATTCGCCTAAAGGTATGCCATACAATATACGTAATAAATTACGTGTTTATTTTTTCCCCAAATTAAAGTCTACAATAAAAATTATATAATAGCAGAATCTTAAGGAAAACAATATGAAATAACAAACTACTTTGACCTATGTCGTCAGTCGATGAACATTTGAAAAATATTTTCCTTATATACATTCTACATTCAGCAATTTAATCCATTGATTAATATTTCTCTATAGCTAATTCAATATTTTATATAACGAACTAAACTTTTCCAATCTACTTCGATTCCATTTAAGAAATTTATATTGTCTGTGTTTTCTAGAATTGGCTTCCCAATGCATGATAATCTTGAATCTCTAAAAAGCGAACATCGGTCTAGAAAATGCTTCAAAGTTTATATTTCTTGCATATTGCACAGTGCACACAAACGTGGGCTATTATTGCCGAATCTCGTACCATTCAACTTACTTTTCTTTAGAAATGTTTAATAATTATTTGTATTTCCTTAACAATTTTTCCCCGACCCGGGATTTGAACTCAAGCGCCTTGATTGCCAGCCACGCGTTGTCGCAGGAGTTTTATGTAGTCAAATTTCCCAATCTATTCAATGTTCCACAACAATGAATGTTAAACTACTTAGGGAATATAAGCACATACAGATGTTATACCTAAAAGTATGCAATGCCTTTGTTCAACTCTGTAGTATAGTGTATTACTCTAGATTTTGTAATTACTGTAATTGTACTTTCGTCTAATATAAAAAAACCAATTCCTCATTTTATTCATCCTTAAAAATAAACAAATGGTTTATCATGGTATCCCATGAAGGAATTGGGGAAAGCCTTCTCACAACCAGCGAGCTGTTGTCTTTCTAGTTTTATAATCACTGATTGGGACCTACAGTTTTACTTGATAGTGTCGACATTACTATACGAGGTGGATTGAACACAGGATCTCATGTACAAGATTCGTGCATACTAACCATTGCACCACCGACGGCCACTTATTCATCCTTACACATTAGCAAAACACGTATAATTGCTTCAACCATGCTTTTCAGACTACTCCACAATATTAGCATAATGTGTTTGACGCCTATAATTTTTTCTTTGTTTACTCTTTGCTAACCACCTTCGTGCTAGATTTAACCCAGATTAGGGGGAAAAGCTAAAGAAACTGTAAAAAATGTTGCATACTTTGTGGTTTGTTTTCATTATATTTTCAAAAGCATACTTTTTGGCGGTTCTGTGTCATTATAATTTTTCCCCTTCTTTTACCTTTAACTCACATGCCCCTTGCTATACATAAATTTTTTCATTTTTTTTGGGTTAACAAAATATGACAGCTGGTTGGTTGCGGTGGTGATGCTCACTACTATATCTCTATAAATAACCTTGATGATGTTTACCTCACCTTTTTTTTACAACGTATATATTGTCCTCCTTACCTCATTCACTCAATCACTTGCAGTGCTGTTGAGTTGAGGATGGTGATGTATAATCAACTTAAGTTGTTTAATGTTATCACTTGCATCGTTCATTCACTCAGTCTCCTACGGTAAGTGCACCATCTTCTATGGTAGATGTTGGTGCAACGACGGCTGCTCGTTTTAAGGCAACAACGTCTGCTTTTGAGGCAAATAACATGGTTCACATTGCATTTTTTAATGCTGTTGCATGTTTCGTTATTCGTAATTGTCAACATTTGTTTTGGTTGCTTTGTACCTCCACTGCCAACATTCTATTTCTGTTCCAGTGAGGATGAAGATAGTGATAATAATGATGATGATGAGATTTGTTGCTGATTCTCAGTTCAACTTTCAACTTGAATGAATTGCACAAGTTCAGTACTATGAGTAACTAAATCCGTTCTAACAAAGTATAAGTATCTTGTGTTTTTAATGAGCTTCATAACCTTCACCTTAATCGTTGGTAGGAAGGGCTTGAGTTTTCCTAGAAGTTACTGCCGGCGCGTTATTCCAACCCCCTTTAGCTGAGGAAATGCTCACTAAAATTTGAGCCATTGATGGTGGAAGTCATTGAAAATGCCATAGGGGATTAGTAATGAGATGGTAGAGCAAATGATAGATTTATTTTTGACAGGTGCACGAGTGTTCATATAAATTCCAAACTGTAAGAGTCTTTAAGGATTTAAATTTTGAAATTAAAGAAAAGCGATGGAATCAGTTTTTAAGAAAACACATTTAGATTTTACGTATGATCCTTTAAAGCATCAGAAAATGTGTAGTGGAATGAATACAAAATCGAGAGGTAAAAACTCATGGGAGGATCTGATGTAGTTTTACATCAAAATTGTATATGTGTAAAAACTGGAAATAGTCTTCAGAGACCCAACAAATTATCTTGACGATTTAAAAAAGTCGTAAGCAATTTAAACCATGTCCCTGTGTGTGTGTAAAGGTAGTACAAACAACGTACCAACATAATTGTTCTGCACCTTAAAGTATGCCACATAATAGAAATTCTGTTAAAGTTTTTGAACACCACAATTTAAAATGAGTTTGTTTTTCTATTGTGTTTGTATAAAATTCTCAAGTATATTCCATAGATTTAGGAGTTGTTTTTAAACAACTTTTATAGTCATATTGTTGCGCTATCCACGAATTAGGAAATATAATTGTGAAAAATTAGACAACAATGCTTAAGTTTTTAGAAGATTACAAACAAGTTTTATAGTCGGCCATTAAAGGATCTGTTTCTTCCTAGCTTCTAATGTAGAAAAAGGGTTCTAGCTGACAAACATCGGACACTTAAAGTTAATTTAAGTGGAGAAGTGTATTCAATTGTAAAATTTAGCTCAGTAATTTTTAGTATTAAGTTCAAATTTAAATAATGTTAACAACAATTTAAAAATTTACGTATTTAAATCAGTTTCAGTATAACCGAATTCTTTTACCAAATAAGAATAACAGTTCAAAGTGTTTTACTTTAAAGGTCGGTGCCCACTTCTTTTCCGTTGCATACTTTCCGGATTAAAACAAAAAATATTACATGACTGTAGTAGTAATATGAGCATAATAATAGACTAGAAGAAAACATACAGAAATGTTCTTTCAACGAGGAATACTTTTCTCGATTCAATTTAAAATGATTTTCTCAAGTCCTGCAATCGGTCGAATGAATCTCTCTAGCTGCGTCCAAAATAATATCTCTGGGCTTTGAAAATAATAGTATTTTCACAACTTTTGCAAACCTGTCAAATATAACGATATACAGCGAAGATACGTCCTATTTTATAATCCAACTTTCGAGACCTAGAAGAGCTCTCACGTTAAAAATAAAATAGACACATATGTCGACAACAAATTTTCACCAGAAACACCTTAGTTCCAAAGTTGTTAACATGAAATGACGTCACTATGCATCGAACAATATTTTAAATACAGTTGTCAAAATGGGCAAGTTGCTTGGCAAGTTACTTGGCAACTATTTTCAAAAACAGATCGGTGGATTAATGTTTCCCAGCATACGGAGTTATCAAAAAGCTTCTGGAAAAGCAAATTTAATGTTCCAATACATGACATGTTGTGACAAGTGAACTTGCACATAATATCATTATCCAAAAATTATCCAAGAAAAATTTTCTGGACAATTATCCAAAAAGTGGCAACACTGGTCACATATCTACCTCACACGAAATTGAAGGAAAAATGTTGTAAGAATAGCATACTTTTGGGTGAGTTCATATACTTTATAAAGCTATAAATATTTAATAAAATTAATTCTTTAAGTTGAGATTAATAAGTGATAATAAGTAAATTTCAGGCTCTTCAAAACTTTTTATACGGGCTTTCTATTAAATACCGCCGTTTTTGTAAATAAATTATCATGTTGAATAGACATGAATACAACGTAAGAGTATTTGTTTAAACCTAAACAACTATATGTATTTTCTCTTTGGTACAAATAAAGAACTAACAACTTTTTACAAATTCTCTTTGTGTTGTAAAAGCGAACGACAGGAATCTTTCAAAGTTCTCAAAATGTTTGATATTAAAGTAAATACATCTTTCTCTTAATGTAGAAAACTTTGTATACATTATTTTAGAGATAGATTTGTATAAGGGCTCAAAATTAT
This sequence comes from Phaonia tiefii, assembly GCA_963931995.1. NCBI lineage: Eukaryota > Metazoa > Arthropoda > Insecta > Diptera > Muscidae > Phaonia > Phaonia tiefii. The sequence continues at coordinate 314,938,293 of OZ008368.1, read as the reverse complement.
GGAAAAATTCTTAAATAGTAAATTTTCAAAGTTGGCTGGGGTATCCCATATGTTGCCGATTTAAAAGCTTTGATCTTAAAGCTGTAACATCCCACAATGGTCATGATTGCTTTTTAACATGTAAGCAAAAGCTGTCAACAACAGGAATTTTCCAATGTAATGTTTTGTAATGTTTATACAAATACATATTCCCATTTATAAATAAAGCTACATAAAGATACATTTGTATCAGAATTTTATAGGAGCATCCTCATGTGAAGGCTGTTTAAAATTGGCTCTCCAATACCTTGGTGCTTCCAAAGCTTCGTTATTAAAGCTTTACTGTATTTTAAAATCCACAATAACGGTGTTTGATTTGAACACATTAGCGAAAGCTTTCAAAATAAGTTAAAATTGTACGAGAGTAAACCGTTTCAGGTTACAATCATAACATACTTGCATTCTGTATTTAGATTACAGTTAACAGATAACTGTACGAAGATATGCAACAAAGTACATTAATAACAGTCATTAGTTGTGTTATACATAAGATATATAACACTTTATATTTACTGAAATATAAAGCTTTTATTATGTTATACACACTGTATCGAACAGTTTAATAAATTCTATTATTTGTGGAATGTATACAATACTGTATGACAGTTGATGTTAATTGAATCTGTTATGAAATGCTTTCTCAGACAGAGTAACGTAAAAAAATGTAAAACACAAAACTTTTGTATTACAATTTTTGTTGACGGCCCTGTTGACTTCATGAAAATAAAACCATGGCCACCGGTTTAATATGCGTCGCTCTTGCATATGTGAACGCCTAGATGACGCCATTATCGAATCTAAAAAAAAAAAATCGTTTCCCATTACATCCTATGAAGGGATTGGGGAGAGCTTCTCACAACCAGTGAGCTGTGCGCTTTCTAATTTTTCACTCACTGATCGAATCTAAAAGCTTCCCAAAATATTGTTCTCAACCAGTGTAAAACTGTAGGTCCCTATCAATGAGTGTAAAAACTAGCAAGCCCTAAGCTCACTGGCTGTAAGACACTCTCCTCAATCGCATCATGGAGTGTAATGAAAAACCACTTTTGTTTTAAATAAAACGAGGCAATTTTATCTTTCCCCTTGACATTTCGTAGGTTTGCTTCATACTTCTTTGGTAGTGACTGATTTAATTCATAAATTCCTTGTGAAAGTTTTATACTTTGTATTATAAAAATAAAAATATTACTGTAATTATACACGTGTTTGGAATACGTTTATTACTAGCAGAACGAAATTTAAACAAATTGTCAAAATCCAAACAATTATACAACTTTTATAAAAATTAATTATTCCCTAACTGTTACACACAAAACACAAAAGAAAACCTCCAGGTCATTTCAGAAATTAAACAGTAGGCCTACAATTCCATTTTATAACAGTTACAAAACGTTGGTGGCTCACTGAATAACTTGTGTGTAATTCGTACAGTTTTATCCCACGACCATATTTTATCATATCAGATATAAAAGTTATCGGTTTATTCAAACATTTTTCTGTACATGTTATTATATTTATATACGCATTATAGTATTATTGAGATTATTAACTAAATGTATTAGAGAACCCGAATTTTGGGTCAGTGTACAAAGCATAGTTTAGTATATACTATTTGTTTATTTTTAGTCATAACTATAGCATAATGTATTGTAAATAAACGTTAAATATAAAAAAAATTACAGTTATAAAACGTATAACAAATTAATAAATTCTACATAAAAATTCTATGCTGGTAAGTAAAAATTTTGATTTCTGTATTTTTATTCTGTTGTTCGACCTTTTCCTTATCAATAAATAATCAATATTCTTCGAGCTTGAGGTCAGATTTGCTGTTGTTATATTTATTTTCCTCGATATTTCGCTACTCCTTTGTGTAGCATCATCAGGAGATTTAAACAATAAATTACAAACAATAAATTACAAACTACTAATTATAATTGCCAAATAATTAGTTTGCCCCATATGTCGTACAGTTTGACTATTTATTTCTTTACCAAATTAAGTGTTATCATGTATATCATGGTTTCTTGTTCTATACTATAATATTTAGGTAGCTACGAAAAGCTTCTTTATAGTCTCTTAAGTCCTGAAGTTTGTAATAAACAATAAATCTCCTTTAAACAATAAATCTCCTGATGATGCTACACAAAGGAGTAGCGAAATATAGAGGAAAATAAATATAACAACAGCAAATCTGACCTCAAGCTCGAAGAATATTGATTATTTATTTTGATTTCTAATAGACTGTCATACGGAATTGAAGTCTGTGTTTAATACAAATATAAAAATATGTTGCCCAGAAAAGGAATTATTTTAAAAAGGTTCAATGGTTTAAATTGAAAAGCTTTTATAATTTGCAATCTTAACAACTGTTATAATTTGTGTAGTGTATACCATATAGCTTTAGCGGGCTACTTTATGCAAGATTAACTTGCCGCTTACAAGTACTCATCTGGGTGCCATAAAGAGACATAAGTGTCATATTTATGTCATACACTAAGGGCGAGTTTCCCACTCGTCATTTAAAAGCTCACAGACATTTTTCATATTAAATGACATTTAAATGACAAGCATCGGGCATTTAAACTACATTTAAGTGCAGAATTTTCAACTGTGAAACTGGCCCTAAGGCTCGTACGTCTGCGATATTTTTAAATATGATAGATTGTCTATAGAAATATTTACTGCATACTTTAGGGCAATTATAGTTTATTTTAATTTTCATTGGATTTTAATTTGAAATACTTTATCTAATGCAAATGTAAAAGAATTAACGTGCAATATGGGACTACATCTACTTATTTGAATTTGATTGACTGCTGGCAAATCCGGTTTTAAAGCCGTGTATGTGAGGGTTTGTGGTTTCGATAGGTATTGCCTCGTAGTAACTACTTTAAAAAGCATGAACCTGTACTATATAAAATATTTGAAAACTAAAATTGTCAATATGTCGGAATTGCTTTGAAAATACGTACGGTTGTCAATGGTATAACATCTTTTATGAATTGACGTCTGTAGAAGTAATTCAGATTAAACTACTAATTATAATTGGCAAATAATTAGTTTGCCCCATATGTCGTACAGTTTGACTATTTATTTCTTTACCAAATTAAGTGTTATCATGTATATCATGGTATCTTGTTCTATACTATAATATTTAGGCAGCTACGAAAAGCTTCTTTATAGTCTCTTAAGTCCTGAAGTTTGTAATACATACTTCTGTGATATAAAATTGTGACAAACTATTTTACTGTACTGGTTAAAAGTACTATACACAACTTGTACTTTTGAATTTGTTGAAATAATATTAAAAACAGATAAATGTTGCACTAAATGAAATTTTAACAAAGTGTCAGAAATCAACAACTTTTAATAAAACTATTCTATAACTATTATATGGTATTCATGACAAACAAAAAAGACTATAACAAGAAGAAAACTTTTGTTAGAACTTCCAGGTCTTTTCTAAAATCAAACAATAGGGCAACAATTATATTTTATAAAAGTTACAAAACGTATAAAAAATAAAAGAGTTCTACACAAGAGTTCTATGCTGGTAAATACAATTTAGAGTTTATAATAAACTGTCATACGCAATTTGATTGTGTGTTTAATACAAATATAAAAATATATTGCCCAGAAAAGGAAAGAAAAAAGTGCACTGGTATAAATTGAAAAGTTTCATACCTTTCAATTTAAAAAAATTGTTATAATTTGTGGAGTTTATAACAAATAGCTTTAACGGGCTACTCTATGTAAGATTAACTTGCCCCTTGCAAGTAAAAATCTGTGCCATAAAAGGGCCATAAGTGTAATATTTATATAAAAATTGACAATTATATACATTAAGGCTCGTGCATCTGCTTTAGTTTTAAAGATGCCAGATTCTCTATGGAAACGAATGAAAATGTCTAGTCCATATTATGACTTTGCAGGACCTACATTTCTGCATACTTTAGGACAATTATTGTTTTTTTAATTTGCATTGGATTTTAATTTACCTTACGTTATCTAATGCAAATGAAAAAGAATAATATGAAATATGGGCCTCTTTTATATATTTTGAATTTGTTCGACTCCTGTCAATTCTGTATTTAAAGTATTTTATATGAATAGGTTTGTGGCTTCGATAGGTATTGCCTCGTAGTACTTTAAAATTCATGTACATGTACTGTATAAGATAACCAAAATTGTCAATATGTAGGAAATGCTTTGAAAATAAGTGCAATTATTGCCCATGGTATTTTATATATTCTTCGAATTTCCGCTTTTAGAGGTAATTCAGATTAACCTACTAATTTTAATTTCAAAATAATTAATTTGCCCCATGTATTTTATGGTTGGACTATAGTTTTCTTTACCATTTAAGTGTTACCATGTATATCATGGTTTCTTGTTCTTTACTATAATATGTCGGTACAGTATAAAAGCTACAAAAAGCTTCTTTATAGTCTCCTAAGCCCTGAACTTTTTAATATTTCTTTGATATAAAATAATAACAAACTATGATACTGTACCGGTTGAAAGTACTATACACATCACGTGTTTTTTAATTTTTTGTAATAATATTTCAACCGATAAATGTTGTACTAAACGGCACTATAATCTGTTAAATGTACTGTATTCCCTTACTCAACTAAGGAACGACTCTGCTAAAGGTTCTCTCCTATAAATAAGGTTTTTAAAAATCTTTGGAGAATTCTATGATTCTATAGATGTTAAGTACTAAATGTTAAATTAATAGAAAACGTTATGAATATAAGTTAGAAGTGAATGATGTTATCAAAAAGCAGAAACGCCGGTCACTGTTACAAAAACGATATTGGGTGGAAAATCGCAGCTGCTTAATACGTCGGGGTACAAGTAGTTGTATGATAAACCTTAGGTATGCATCTATACCCAATTGTCGCTATCTCTGGTTATGATAAATTAAAGCTAACCAATATTTACTTCTGTAAGTTTGTGTGGAATTTCAAGTTAACAATTTCAAATTCTATGGAAACTAAAAGCCATAACTGTTGCTTAGCTCCAACTATAGGACACCCAAAGATGCGAATATATATATATATATATATAAATAATATAAATTATATTAAATTAAAATAATAATTTAAAGTGGATACAAAAGGTAAAATTTTGCGGGTTTTCCTATTGAGTTTGAAAAATCTTTGACTAAAGTTTTAAGTTTAAAGTTGAAGTTTTTATATCAGCCAAGCAATTTCCTATTAACACAAGTTAAGAATAAATTTTAAAAATTTTTTTCAAGTTTAACCCAAATGATATATTGAAAATTCAAAATATCGAGAACCCTCAAAATTCCACACATGGGTGTTTTTCATTTGATTGGATTTTAATTTCCATTACTGTATCTAATGCAAATGCAAAAGAATTTCCATTGTGCACAATTGCAATGCAGGTTGCGGAATCCAATGCGAATGTGTAAGAAAAATGGAAATGCTTTTAAGTATTTTGAATTTGTTTGACTGCTGGCAATTCTGTTTCTAAAGTATTTTATATGTAGAGGTTTGTGATTTCGATAGGTATTACCTCGTAGCACTTTCAAATTCATAAACCTGTACTGTATAGAATATTGGAAAACCAAAATTGCCATATATGAAGGAAATGCTGCGAAAATAAGTAGAATTGCCAACGGAATTGAAAATTTTTTTGAATTTGCATTTGGACAGGAAATTCAAATTAAACAACAAATTATAATTGTCATATAATTAATTTGCCCCATGTACGCAAAATTCACATAAACGTTGTAGATTTCCAGAAATTGTATTTTTTCTTCTGAATTGGTCATATACCAATTCGTTCGGAATGTAAGCAACAGTTTACATCGAATCTAGATGTTTCTTCTAACAGGTGATACCAGCACTACGGCCAATATATCAAGGCGACAGTAAAATATATTTTGCTTTCGTGTCCAGGTTAACACAAATGTACGTCAAGAATAAAAGTAAGCCAGAAATTACAAAAACCAAATACATTTGAATTTGATTGTTCATGTAATGAACAGAAGAAAAGGCAAATAATTTAAGTCGTTCTTATAACACAACCTCTATTAGTTGCATATTTGATTCAAATGTCATAAATGTCACAACCCAGGTTTGCATTTTGAATATTAAAAATGTTAATGTATTTAAACATATTTGCTATTAAAAGTTTCTACGGAAAAAATTACGTTTTGGAATGCATGGTTTAATACAAATGGTTTAAATTTTCATTGATGTTTTTAAGTTTGAAAATGAAATTAGAAGTACAGCATCCAACGGCTATCAACGTATATAATCAAATTTTCGGTTTAGTTAGATAAAAAGTTGGTGTTGCTTAAAAGTCGCGAACGTAATTGCAATGATTAAAAGTTAGTAATATAATATTTTATTAAGTAGCGCCCAGAAATTATTTCTATACCGCATTTACCTCCCAAGTGTTGTGAGTCGTTTGTCCTTTCCCCGTAACGCAGATTTGGGAATCCGTGGACGAATACTGGTCAAAGAATGAACACATAATTTTTAAAGTTGTCGACTCTGGCGTATAGTGTGAATTGAATGACGTTTCTGTTATTTGGAAACGGAAATAAAATTCACGTATTTCAAATATTGATATTATATACTTGCTTGCGCCTAAATAAAATAATTCCATAAACTATAAGTTTCACTTTTCAACACGCCTTGTGATATACATCAATATTATTTATTTATCTGTTACGGAGTAACAAATATAATTTAAAAGCTATTAAAATACATTGCAAAAATGATTTGCTTCTAAATACAAAACGCTGTATTAAAAAATATTTTTAATTAAAGTTATGAAAACGCTGTCATAAAATATCCAGATATAGATGGTCTCAAATCTTTGTCATTGGTAAAACAAATATGCACTGATGACATACTACATTATATTTAAATAGAATATTATGTTTTTGTGACAAAATATATCGAATTCCTGCATTTGTTTTTATAAACATAATACTAAAACTAATAAATAGAATAAACAAACAAATAATTTAGATATTTACTATCTAAAATATATCAACACTGCCAACAACAGCATACACATATCACAATCCATCCCCTAAAATTATGCAATAGAAAAAACGGAGGGAAAAAACGAAATAAACCTATAATAAAATCATAAGGGAATGTTGTAGTTGATGGTGTAAATCATTACAGTTGATGGTGGATATAGTATTTTTTATTTTGTAGTATGGTGGTATATGTGCTAGAGCGACTCACGAAAAAAAGTGATAAAATTAACTCTGGACAAATTAACTCTTTTTATAAAATCTCGATTGATTAGGAAAATATTGCGGCCATTGGGAAAGAGTGTAGTGAGCTAAACGGGTACTAAAATACATGTCAAATTTAGTGTGAGAAATTTTTGGTTAAAACTTTTGACTACGACGAGTGCCCCACTTTGCAAGTACCTAATGCTTTAGCCTGTGAATTATAAAATTTTAAGCGCTTTTCATTTCAAGAAATGCTTCTCGTGTTGTAGTCATTTTTATATTTTTTTGGAATTTGTTCTTTAAAGCTTCTCTAGCTGCATTTTAGTTGCCAAAGAACTGTCGGAAATACCTTTTCGGTAGCTCTTTAGAGCTTTGTTTAATTTAAAATTTTTACTAAATGACGCTGCACTTAATGGGTATATAACCAATTAATGATTTATTACTCAATTTCCCTTCACTACAGACAATTTAAAATTATTAAAAATTGTAAACTGAAAACCTCCCAAAAGTATGCTACTGATTTATTAATTGCACAATAGTTTTAGTTTATTCTTTCAAAACTACAGAAAATATGAACTTTTTTGGCAAAACGACGTTTTAAAAAAAGTAGCTATGTCACTAAATAAAAACTGTACCATTTAAAACACTTTAGCATTTTGCCAAAACATGTCCCTGGGTTTTTAAAATTTTATGAAAAAAATTTAAAAAAAACACGTTTTTAATGGGCTCACTAAGACATTCCCTAAATCCGTTCTATTTTCGGAAACCCCATGCCCCATATTTAGGTCAATTTTCATGCGGAGATGTGTTTCACGTATTTTTGGCTCCACACAAAGTGAGTCGATTTAATGTATATACGTATATGTATTGTATGGAGCCACAAAAAAATTTATCAATGTCTGTTAAAGAAATATGTTTGTATGCTTGCATTTGTAGATGAGTAAGTATAGAGTCGTACATAAATTCATATTAAATAATAAAATCACGCCTTATTGTTATTCGATCAATCATATGTATGCATTGCAGTTGATGTTTATAGAGCAGAACGGATACACTGAGAAAAATAGGTAAAGTTGTGGAGGAAAGTTGTAGGAAAGGAGTGTAGGTAAGATAGATTTAAACAGTGTCAGTATATGCTTTTTCGATAGTAAATTACTGTTTAACTTTGGTTTTCGACTTAAATTTCTTACGTGAATTCACTGTAAACGTTTTTATTTGCTTAGTAATATCTAGCTGTATTATATCTTGTAATTTTCACTGCGCTCAATTCACAACAAAATGTGTTTTTTTATTTATCTGCAAAAACATTATTGTTTCAACTGTGTTGTTGCAACAAAAAAATACAATTATATAAGTATTCTTTCTTTATCCTAATAATAGCCAAAATTAAGAAGTTAGTAGTTACCCCTAAAAGCATGAAATTTTTCCAGCTCGGAAGAAATTAGCATAATGGACTGTTAGTATGCTATGTAACTGTTAAAATCGTCCAAGCTACTAGTCCAGTTTTTGTTAAGTGTATTAGATAATAATTCGAGCAGGGGGGAAACATACACACATACGAACATTTTTCTTTAGTCTGGAATATAAATGACATTAACAACAATAGTAATGAAATTTACACAAAAAAAGAGGGAAAAGCTTCACAACTCCTCCACATATGAATGTGATTTCTCTTATATTCATTTCATTTGATTGTTACTTTTTTTCTTGCAAAAGTTTTTGTTCATTGTCATAAATTACAAGCATGACAAAAGGTATAGAAAACTTTTTACACGCCCATCACTTCCATTTTCAACCTGGTCGATGGAGGAGGACCTTAAGAGACTAAGACAAATTATTGAGGTATCAGATGTTTCTCAGGAAAAAATTTCTTACGTTAGTAAGAATGAAAGAAATTGTGTGTTTTGGAGTTATAATATACTCGCAGGGAGTTACCTTAGTAATAGGAAATACATGTTGCATTGTAATAATATTAGCTTAAAGCAGAGATTTTTCTGTGGTGCAAAATTATGTGTTATATTATGAAGGCAACACAATGTATTTATTTTAGTTGACATTTCGACAAAACAGAAACAATTCTCACTAGTGTATTCGTATTATTATTGTGTATTACTATTTTATTGAATGGTTAGTGTGCGCGGTTCTGGTACTTGAGAACGTGGTTCAATCCACTCCGACACCATCATACATTCCCTTCGACGATGGTCACTTCGTTTAGTGATGGCGACACAACCGAGTACTTAGCCATGAAAAACCTTCCCAAACCAGCGTTCGGAACCGGTGTAAAACAATAGGTCCCAATGGGTCACGGCGAAAACTAGCAACAGCACAGCTCTCTGATTGTGAGTAGCTCTCCCCAATCCCTTCATGGGATATAATGGGAAACCATTATTTTTATTTATTTTTATTGTGCCAAGGATAAGAATCATACATGGGGCAAATTAATTCTATGACAATTATAATTTGTATTTTAAATTGAATGCAAATTCAAAAACATTTCAATACCATTGGCAATTGTACTTATTTTCAAAGCATTTCCTTCATATCTGGCACTATTGGATTTCAAATATTTTATACAGTACTGGTTTATGAATTTGAAAGTTATGAGGCATAACCTATTAAAGCCACAAACCCCTACATAAAAAAGTCTTTAAAAACAGAATTGCCAGCAGTCAAACAAAAAAAAAACAATTAAAATCATTCCCATATTTCATTACAATTAGCATCCGATTTCACAACCTGCACTTGCATTCCCTGAGCAAATGCAAATTCAAAACTTTTAACTGCCATTGCGATCAATGGTAATTCTGTTGCATTTGCTTTAGGTAAAGGAATGCAAATTAAAATCCAATGTAAATTAAAAAAACCCATGTACGATAAGAATATTGAAGAGTAATCTCAGATGAACGTAGACAGGTTTTTAAGCATTCTAGACTAAACTGAATTGTAATATCTGATAATTTTGGTTGTCAAGTATTATATATGTACAGTTTCATTGATTTGAATGTACCACGCGGCAACAGCAATCGAAGCCACAACCCTTTATATATAAAATACTACACAAACAGAATTGCCAGTAGTAAAACAAATTAGAAATATCAAAAGCATTCCAACAAGTAAAATTAATCATATGACAATTTCAGTTTGTAGTATAAACTTTGTAGTTTGTAGTATAATGCAAATTCATAAATATTTAAATAACATTGGCAATTATGTTTATTTACAAAGCATTTGCTTCAAATCTGGCAGTTTTGGTTTTTCAAATATTTCATACAGTAGAGGTTTATGAATTTGAAAGTACTGCGAGGCAATAACTATCGAAGCCACAAACCTCTAAAATATAACATACTTTAAAAACAGCATTGGCAGTATTCAAAGCAATTAAAAGCATTGCCAATTGGACACAACCTGCATTTGCATTGCCTGAGCAAATTGCAAATTCAAAATTTATTTATTGCCATTGCGAACAATGGTAACTCATGTGCATCTACAGTAGATAAAGAAAAGCAAATTAAAATCCAATATAAATTAAAACAAATCCAGAGCAAATATAAGAGGAACATTTTTATCTTGATATTGGGAACAATAGTAATTCTTTTGCAATTGCGTATTAAATTATTAAAATCCAATGTAAATTAATTAACCCATGCACTGATCACAATAGACTAATGTATAAGTGAATCGTTCGTGGAATGTCCCCAATACCTAACCTAACCTAAAGTTAAATTATGATTGAAATTATGCAAAATTTTTTGATATTCTCATATTTTGAACGAGTAGACGTGTTTTCATTAAACATTCCACCATAATTAACTTACAAGGAATCACAGCTTTCTAATTCACTAATTTCTTACTACTATTACTTCACAATACTTACAAAAACTGTCTTAGAACTTTTAGTGGAATACGAGTACATCAAATTAGCATTCACAACATACCTGGAATGAAATAAAAGAAAAGAAAATATCACATTAGTATTGATATAGCAAACACACATACGCATACATATACTTATACAAGAAATTAAGGGGAAAAGATATAGTGTAATATGAAATATGAAACCTAATTGAAGACCATTCATTTAGAACAGAATTAATCTATTACTTGCAAAAAGTTGTATAGTTCTGACCTCTTAAAGCATAATGAAATCTTCTTTTCTCTTCTTAATATTATGTTACAAAGACAAAATTGTAAAGAAAAACTGCTGAATAAATGGAAAACAATGAAGAATAAGATGAATTCTTCAAAAATACTCTTCAGCAGTATAGGGTTGATAAGGAAGGCAAGACAATATCCATTCAGATCTGTTTCAATTTTATTACAAATTTAGCAAGAGACTTTCAATGTTCGAGTGTGATTGAGAGAAGGTGTTGTATTTTCTGTTGAAAGAGTTAGTATATGCACACTTACATGTGTGTGACTGATTGTAATTGTGTCACGTAAAGTGTTCTCTAGGTATATATGTATTTTGCTTACATATATCTAACACAAAAAGAGTCCTTTTTTGACAAAAGTATGGAAAACTTTTACATTTTCTTTACACACATAAAATAATGGGATGTAATGTAAATTGCCTTTTAAAATGAATGTCAATTTGGAAAAACTACATACATACACATATACATATATCATTTTGACATGTACAATTCTTGTCAAAATTTTCCTTTACCTTTTAGGACAGACACATTGTGCACTGCATGATATGGGTGAAAACAGTATTTTTAGAATTTACATTCTTAGAAGAAAATAGAAGTAGGACACATTTTTATGTCAATACTTTGCAAGTGTAAGTGTCATTAGGAAACTGTTGCAAGTACATATTTAAATGAAGAAGACAACACTTTGTGATCCTGTTTCAAGAAGGTTTTGAAGGAAGGTGAACAGTTGATTAGTTTCACTTAAACACAATGGGGAAACAAAAATATTTCATTGTTTGTATATGCTCGTTTGTAATGTTAATCAAATTGTTGGCTTATTATGCAAGACGTTGTAGAAGTTCATCGTTGTTTATATGTATCTAACTCAAATGCAAATATGATTGAAGTACACGCGTTTTTTTATTATTATAAAGTCTTATTATTCAGATTCTATTACTTTTACGTACAATCGCCAAAAAGTATGCAGCACTATAATGACCATTTCGAATTTAAAACTAGGCAATACTTTTTTATGCAAGCATGCATTAAACGAAATTAGAAAAGAATGGTAAATAAGATTTTAAAAAGTCACTTCAAATGATTAATAGACCTGGATGAATGGTACACGTTAGTTCTGCAAGATGCCTACAAAAGATCTGGAAGAACTAACTGTGGCGTTTTAGAATTTGCCAAAATATAATTCGAAATAATAATAATGAATTCCAAACACAACTTTAAATTTTTGCCAGAAATAGTCTGCAAATTTATACAATAGTGGTAAAAATTTAATATTACATTAATTTTGCCTAGAAGTCAACACGTCGTAGCCTTAAAATATAAAACATTTCTTGTATAAACATTTCTATTATTAAAGACTCAAGACTTTAAAACGTCTAATGAAATAAATAGATGGCCAAAATTTAAAAGATATACTTTTCTAATTATGCTCATCATGATACGACGTTTTAGCTCAAACCTGATCACGCAATAATTATTTTGCCAATATACGCTAGGAAAACTAATATGCATAACAAAAATATGACTTTCCCAGAATCCGTTCTTCAATACCCATCTTTTGACAACCCCCTCCAAATTGTTTTTCCGTACACCCTACTGTACATACAAAATACTCTAAAAATTGATTTGCCAGCAGTTTCCTATGTATTTTTTGTTTTGTTGTTACATTTGTTTGTTACATTTTCTACAACTTAATTTTTGTTATTCGGTTTTTGTTGCCAAAGGAAAATACTTTTACCGCATCTATTCAGATATGTGCTTAATTATACATTTATTCTAAATGCGGCTTCACTTAATGGGCCTATGACCAATTATGCAGTTGTACTCAATTTCCTTTCTCTATTGGTAATTTCAAACTATTTCAAATTTTAAACTTGAAAGCGCCCAGAAGTATGCTACAGATTTTTAAAGCACAATAATAGATAGTTTGTTTTTTAAAAATTGCAGAAAGTGGTAAGTTATTTTAATGGAATTTTGGAATAAGTTGTTTTTTCGCCTATATACACTCGGAATCGAAACTTCAAATGCCGGTTGGGGACTATCAGTACCACAAATAATTTGACTATCCGATAATCAGCTATGCATCCATAGTCATGCGTTTCTATTATCTGCGACAAATGGAACTACCAACATTTTGAAATGTAATTGTGATAATTTTAATGCATTTTGTAGTGTATAAAGAAATTCAAATTAAAAGATTCCAACACAGCAACAAACCACCCCGACTTAAAATAGTGTATTTTCCAAAATAATCATTTAAAATTACCGGGAAGGATTTCCCACACTCAGTAAGCTGCCCGCTATCACTTATTGAGTGCCATAGATAGGGACCTACAATTGTACATGTATTCGTAACGAGGTTTGCTTCTGAAAAGATTTTTAATTTTAGTTTCTAGATCTTGTTGCCATCCCGAAGTCAGATGACGGTAGCCGACAGATATGATGTATGGAAATTCAGGGTTTGAAATGCGCGACCGGTCGAAAGAATCAAAAAATATCAACTAATAACAACAAATATAAACTTCTCTCAATTAAATCGAACAGTTGTTCATAGAGCTCAAAATCTCCTAAAAGTAGGCAACATTTGGGAAAAAGTTACTAACCCTGTAGTACAAAATTGATATAACAAACAAAATGTATAACTGATACTATGACTAAATACTATTATTCTTCTCCCACTCCATAATCCTGAAACTAATATTGATTTTTTAAACTTGTGTTTTTGAGATTGTTAGTTAGTAAATACGATTTGTGTATGAAATAAAAGACAAATATTTTGTGTTTTTTCATATATGAGAAATATTCTCAGATTTATTTATAATAAATAAATTTACCTTAGAGAAAGATTTGCATGTAATGCTGTTGCTGAAAGAACCTGCACTAGAGTGACAATTGAAAAGTAAAAAACCAAAGATCTCGAACTGAAAAAGGGATGAAAGATTGCTTAAGCTATTTCTTCGTTAAAAAGGCCCTTATTAAGATGTTAAGCAGTGCAGTAAAAAGAAAACTTCGATTAGAAACTTAAACCTCAAATGGGTAAGAATTTTATTAGAGGTACAAACATTTATTTTTGAGTTTTAGCTCAAACACAGATCATATCCAAATTTTGAAAAACATTGATTGAAGTTTGAAAATTGGCAGAAATTCAGCTGTGGTATTGGATGGGCTGACAAAATAGTAGATACCAATTCTATTTGTAACCTACATAGTTTGTAAGTATCAATCCAGAGAAATATAAATGAACCCTTTGCAAGTCTAAGCCTAAAACCATCAAGGTTAACCTTAAAGAAATTCAAAATCCTAATGACACTTTTTGCAATCCTTCAGTACAAATTTTACGTAAACTCTTTTTCAGAAGGTTATAAAAAATTCTAAATCTATTCTTAACCATTTCACGAACATCATTTTAGTAAATCCCATTAAACTCTTATGTTTGCCCCAAATTATGCTACAAAAATATTTACTTAATATATTGCTTTATTTAAGCCAAAATCACTCAACTGGTTACTTGCATTGGTTTATATGTTTGTTTAGTATAACTTTGTAGTAAACAAAACCTAAAATTAACCTTTCACCTTGAATGTGATGGGGTAATTGTTGGCACCTCAAAGTATGCTTTAAGTTTTGTTAGTACCTACGGCATAAGTAAAATTTATGTAGAACACATTAGGATTTCAACGAATATCCTTTTCCTGGCTACTTCCGGGCTGTGGAAAGTTTTCTATTATATGATGGTGTATGCATTTCTGGTATTAAAGGTAAATGTGTTACTATTTTGTAACCTTTGTTACCTTTTACGGACATTTGGAGAAGAAAACACAACAACATTAACAACAGAAACAACAATAAAAGTGTTAGCGGCAACAATCCGGGAAAAAACATTTACAACAATAGAATTGCTGTTGTGGCATAACTGTTGACCACATATGTGTGTACATACCACAAGGGATCTACAAACAAAGTCAAACCTCTCTTTCCTTTTCACCATAGAGATTTGTAGATTCCTAAAGATGGACTCCTGGTTTTGTATATAGTTGGAGTTTACCGACGTTACCCCTTTCAATTGTAAACATTTGACCAACAAACTGTTTGTATTGGATGGAGCTGTGGTAGGACAAAACCGAGCATGGACATTGGAATGGTAGATTTTTTTCCTCGGTGTTGTATCCTGTTGTTCCGTTTATTTAAGTCTTTTGTGAACCCTTAGATGCCGTAAAACCTGTAAACTAGAGTAAATAAGCACCCAACTATTTTCTGAATAAATGTATCGTATATTGTATATTGTTGTCTGAATGACAGAAATTGTGGTAGCTGGAATCTGTTGTGGTATATGTGGAATTTTTCCGGTGAAATTAAATTCTTTTATGGATTCTTAGCAACTTGACAAATTGCACCTACATATTTTGAAATAATATTAAATGTTGTGTTCAATTGAATTGGTTATTTCTTTGTGTGCCATTGCAAGCACTAATGGATGCAGTGCGAAGCACAAAAGTATGCAATGAAATTTGTAGAAACCCCTTTAAAGGGATTTTTAACATATTTTACTAGTCATTTAAAAAAGGAATCAGTATGCCAAGTTGTTACTTTCGAAAACATAATAAAGAGTATAATAGTAAAAACTATTTCTAGTTTAAGCAATTATTTAAAATTTTATCATTTGAAAATGTTTAAATCATGTTCATCAGTGTCCTGCTTCAGTGATTCCAATTGACTTTGTTTCGCATTTATTTCCCTTTGCATATACATATATACGACAATTTTCCTTTGTGTTTCGTAAAAAATTCACTTATGCGAGTATATTGATGAAAACATGCAGATATGTGCTTCTCAATAAGAAACTATATTTATTTTTAATTTGCCTTTATTTTGCTGAAGAGATTTATAAATTTCAAGAGATCGAATAAATGTCTACAAATATTATTTTTAAATTTATATTCAAATAATCTGATTTGATACTCTTATCGTAAACAATTATTTATTCATTTATTTTTATAGAATATTTACTCCAAGTTGATTTAAAATTTTGCAAAAGTTTCTAATTACTAAAATGTAATATACAATGTTTCATTCTATGTTGCCTACTTTAGAGATTATGTGAGAGAATAATATGTGAAGTATAGATTTGGGCGTTATAATCCTTAATAATAAAACAAAAACATAATAGCTCTCGGAATTATGTGCAACATATTCAAGCGGATTTTATGCATATTGGAAAATGTGTAGTAGGCTTACGGGAAAAATCGTTAAACTCAGAATAGAAATTATTTGAAGTTTTAATACATTGAAATGTATCTAAAAAATTTCTAGGGAGTTTGTTCTTAATTACTAAAGGGGCAAATCACGTTATTAATTAATTAACAATTTTAGTGTCATATTTTGTAGTTTTCAAGTTTATTTTGACGATATTTTAGACGGGTAAAGCAGAGCCTAATGAATACTTAAGAAGACAAATTCTTAAGAAGAACTATCCACATGGAGCCCAAACAGAAATGGTTTACCATTAAAGTTATGTATATATAGTTATATATATTCCCATTACATCCCATAGAGGGCTACAGGAAAGGGTCTCACAATCACTGATCTGTGCGCTTTACAGTTTTTACTCACTGATTGTGACCTACAGATTTACACCGGTTACGAACCGATTTTTGAGAAGCTATTTTGGGGGCGAGTAACAGAGTAATCATAGTGTCGCCGTCACGTAGTGAGGTGGCCTTTGTCGAAAGAAGTATAAGGTGGTCCGGCGAGGGATATAGTATATATTGTTCTCTTGCACAACAGCCGCGCACACTACCGTTGCACCACTGACGGCCACAAAGTTATGCTGAACCTAAAAGCAGTGCAATTAAGACGGCGGAAACTTGAAATTTTTTAGGGGAAACCCCCGAATATTCGTTGCAGAAGAGCGACTCTTCGTCAGTGACTTAAAAATTGATCGGTATTTTCGCCTTCATAATTTGTCTACTGTATTTCAGGCAGAGGTAAAGGCGACCACGGAATATGTAAGAGGGTTGGACGATAAAGAAAAACATACGAAGGTTAAAGTATATATAGATAGTCAGACAATGTCATATCATCGCAGGGTGTTACATCCAAGTGCATCGGAAAGATACCCCTGGTTAAGATATGAACTCCAGCACATAGCGGCATCTTGAAAAATTAAAGGGCAGAGGAACTGTTGCGGTGTTGTAATCGGTGAGTTGTAATCGGTGAACTTAAAATGTGAAATGCGGGAAAACTGTCCATGGCATAAAAACCAAACTGCAACAAGGGGCAAGAACTATACAGGTAAGATTATCGAATGCATCAGATGGGAGCAGAACGTCAACGATCTCGTGAGGCGTCCAGAATGACAATAGAGCCAAATGGCTAATAAGACTCGGCCACCTCGAGCTCAGCTGACTCATGGGTATCCGAACCGGTCATTCCACTCTGTGGTTACATCTGCATAAAAGTGTGGGGGTCGATGCAAACAAATGTAGGGCGAGCAAAGAGGACATCGACGTGATGGAGCTCTACCTCCAAAATTGTTCCATTTTTGAACAGAAAGAAATTTGGTATATAACTTGGAAAATTTTAGGATTTTCTCCGTAACGCGGAAGGAGCAACAAAGTCCTTCCACTGGCTAAGGTGTATACTAATAAAAGTGTGGCATGTATATGATTCGCATTAACTCACTCCCGAGCCAAAAACTGGATGGCAGCTGAGATAAGTATTCTAACTGCCCTGGATTTGCGAGCCGTTACCACGAACCTTGGATATGAATCGAGCCGCAAATGTCCAGCTGTGAGCACTCACAAATAGTATCGAGGAAATCTTTTGCTAATCAGTGGATAAGTTTACAAAAGAAATCTTATCAAATGAATTGATTTATAAAATTTATATACATAATTATTTCCTGTAACAAATTATTATTGACGTCATAAATCACGTATTACTGCATTGTGCGTATTACTATGGTATAACTTAATCTGCCTTTTCAATAATATTTTAATTTTGCCTTTGATATTAAAACTATTGCATACTTATAGGGTATCCTATAATATGCACATTTGAACACAAACTAAAGCATACTCTTATGCTTTTGTATTATAGGGTAATAAACTCCTTGTTGGGTTATGTGCATTTATGAGAATTGACTTGAAAATACTCGGTAGTCAAGACAACATTATCAGTTTTAATTGTTTCTCAGAAAACAACGTTAAAGATCTAAGTCTGCCTCGTTTCACCCAAAATACTTTAAGTTTCCAAAAATAGAATAGAATTTTAATATAAATGTAATAATTCATTGTGTAAATTTAATGCCCTCTTAACTCTCCACCAGCCAACTCAGTATTCGTGTATGAAAATACAATAAAACTGCTTTGAATCACGAATGAATTACGGGAAATCAAGTCAACGAAGGAGGCGGCTCCCAACCCAAATATTTATAGAGAGTGCATAAAAAAATAAGTTTCTATTGGAACGAAGTTCCTTATCTAGACTAACATATATTGGGAAATTTCTTGTTTAATGGGAAGTTTTCTAGGTGGAGCCTGTAACCAATATTTAGTATATTTAGCAGTTTTGATCCCAATAAAAAGAAAAATTAGAAGAGCCAAAGTTAATGACGTTTAAAACAAGAACATTTCCTCAAATAAGTGCTTTTTCTTAAAAAAAGTAAATTTTCCCAAAAAAAATACCTACTCATATTCTTAAACAAAGTACCTTTTCTTACAATATACCTTGTCTTAAAGACGTACCTTCGCTTAAAAAGGTACATTGTCATATAAAAAGTAATATTTCTTAAAAAAAGTATTTTTTTAAATTAAGTACCTTTTCTTAGAAAAGCACATTTTGTTACAACAAATTAAATGTCTTTTCTTAAAAAACTACCTTTTCTTTAAAGAGTACTTTTTGTGTGAAACAAAATAACTTTTTTTGGGACAAGTACCTACTCTTAAAAATTTACGTATTCTTGAAAAAGGACCAATTCTAACAAATTTCCCATTTCTTCAAAAAAAAACCTTTTCTTCAAAAAAATAATATCTTTTCTTTTCTGGAGAAAACAAGTATATTTTCTTAAAAAAATAACCTTTTCCTAAAAAGAGTACCACTTCTTTAAAAAGTACCTGTTCTTATAAAAAGTACTTCTTTGTAAAAATTGCATGCTTTTATGGCTTTTTCTTACAAAAAGTACTTCTTCTTAAAAATAGTACCTTTCCTTAAAAAAAAAATTAGCTTTTAATAAAAGTAGTACCTTTCTTTAAAAAATTACTTTTTCGGAAAAATATAAATTTTTTTAAAAAATACATTCCATAAAAAAACGTCCTTAAAAAAAGTTTATCATTTTACAAAAAGTATCTTTTCTTAAAGATCCATTAAAATTATCGTATTTTTGAACGGGCGCCTTAGGCGTGTTGGAACTAGTACATAATATATAGCGAAAGGAACTTCGTTCGAACCCGGTGTCCCCTGACACCTCATGTAATTTTTTTTAAATAAATTTGATTTTCAGGCGTGCATTGAAAACCCCTTGTAGCCAATAATCGTAGGGATGCATATTTGAATAATTATATACGCTTTTTGGAAAATATTTAACAATGATGTGATCCCATTATTTTTGCCTTGGTTATATACAGAATACTTTATGGTTATCTATCTAATTCACATGCCAACATAAAGTAAAGCATATCCTGTCGATTATGCAGAGTAAGGAAATGAATTTTTTAACGAAAATCTTATGTATTATGAAGTAGTGCGACCAAATAGCAAGACATGTTAGCTGAAGTATTAGCAGCAATAAGAACAATAAGTTATACATTAATATACTGTTTCTTGCAGCCTTATGTCACATTGGAATCAAACACTTTGCAAGGATCTGCTTAACAAATTGTGCAAATTCTGTATTCTTTTTGTAACAAGTGATAAACTTAAAAGGCAAACTGCACATGTAGATGCACATATACTTGGTATATGCATGATAAGCTCTTGCCAAAGAGTATGCCATCAACATTAACTGATGCGATCTCGTTTTTTAACGAATATAAGAAAATGCGTCGTTGATCCTGTTCATATATTACCATATTACTGTGCTTTTAAATCCGGGCCAAAAAATTTAAAATATATATATGTATGCAAGGATATAAGGGAAAAAATAGTCAGTATAAGCTATGTACCTTTTTATGTTTTGTGGTTACTTCTGCACTATGGAGCATATGTATTGATGTCCCTGAAATACAGAGGATAATCTACTGTTGTGGCAGTTTTAAAGAAGTAGGAAAGGAAGAGTGCAGATTTTCATTTTCGTATGCAAAGATTTAATGCATTTTCCATCTTTTGTCAAAAAGAATAAAACAGTATACAATATTTCATCGTACCCAAAATTGGTTACTCCAATGCAAAATAAATCCCCTTGAGATTGTATTTGTGCTTACTGAAGTTCTGATTTCAATATTACTATGTCGCTTCAAAAGCTACAAGGGTATGAGAAAATTTCCCACAAAAATAAATTACATATAGTTTCTAGACTCCCAAATATACCGTAAACAGTTCTGACTCAAATATTGCAATAGAATTCGGAAAATATCAATATCACAAAATTACTACAGAATAATTATTATTGATTGATTTCCTTTGAAAAGAATATTTAAGAAATATCCCGAAATCTATGAGGTACAAAGAAGAGGTATTTGTTTAATGTAAGTTTAGGTGTGACCTTGTTGGTGCCCTTAATTATGATTTAGGTTTGGGGTAAAACGAAAATCTCTTTCTTGTTTGTCGGGATTATTGAAATGCCGTGCATATAATAAATATGCCGTATTTCAACGCCAAAAAATATTATAACTATTTCTAGGCGCAAGAACTTTCTATGGGGATATCTAATAGATTTGATTTCTGTTTAATGCAAATGTAATAGATTTGTTTTCTGTCATGTGAGATTGTGGAATTCGTATTTTCCTCCTGACGCCTAAAAATATGCCAACCATTTTTTTTATCATTTCTAAATAATGAAAATATTGTTTCGAATTTACTAAATATCTCTTTTCAACGCTGTTTTATTTCCTATTGGTAAAACAGTATTTGTTTTAATTACTATAAGTACACGAGTTCTCTGTATTTATATGAAAAGTATAGTAGGGTGTAGCGTTAACCGGGTTTTCTGGAATTTCGCATTGTAGAGCTGATTACGGCAACGTCAAACGTTGAAGTTTATATTTTAAGTTTATTTTGACCATTTAGGCCAATATGGGTCTCAAACGGTGTGTCATGAAGGGCATAAATAGAAAAATATGTTTTCATTATTTTATTCAAAAATTTAATTGTTCGAGCGCTTGGTCGTATTTTGAATTAGTTTTAGTCTTCGATATTTCGCTATCCATTGGGTAACATTTTTAAGTAGTTTTATTCTTCGATATTTCGCTACCCTTTGGGTAGCATCGTCAGGAAGACAAACGGAATTATTAATTAGAAACGAAAACGAACATTTGACAAGGAACAATTTTTGTTTATCAATTGTTTTCGTTTCTAATTAATAATAGTGTTTATTTTCCTGACGATGGTACCCAAACGGTAGCAAAATATCGAAGAATAAAACTAATCAAAAATACGACCAACCGCTCGAATAATTTAAGTTTTGAATATTTTCATGATTTTTATAGAATACTTTTTTTAAGCCAGCATTTTGAAATTGTTCTTCCCAATTTTTCAATTAAATTTTTAATTTACTTTTTATCAGAAAACACTATTAGTACATAAAATAAATATAATATAATTAAAAGCAAATTCGCATAATATATTGACCAAATAATAATATGCTTGATCAAGACTTGTAAATGTTGCCCTGGTTAAAAAACCTGTCATTTAAGAGCCACATTGGCGAAAAAATAATATTTTTTTCCCAAAATTTTCGTCAAAATATTATTAATTTTTTGTCAAAACACACTAGGAATCGAAACTTTAGCAGCCGGTAGGGCACCACAAATACTCTCACAAAAAAAGTTTGACGCTTTCGGAATCAGCTTATCAATACCCATCTTTTGAAACCCCCTCGAACTATATGTATTCAGTACACCCTAATGCACAGTCGACAACTTTACAATATGTCTATACTTGACAATGTATGTTGTGCGCTTGAAATTAGGCTGGCTTCATATGCACCTCGAATCTATTATTTACATACGTTGCAACCTTCACCAAACCTCATTTCGAAGATCCCTTTTGCAGCAGCGCCATCTCTTTCTCAAGTTGTTCATAGTAAGTTGGTTGTGGTTGCCTTTAAAGTCACAACTATGACATATTTTTAGGCATATGTTCACATCAGGTTTCAAACTAGAGCATATTTTTGTAACAATCACTATTATTCCGGTTGTCGTCGTCATCATAAAACGACGTTGTCTTGTGTCGACGGTTAAAAAATTGGTATTCCCGTAATCGTTATCGATACAAATCGACAACTGTCGACACCGGTTTGGTATTCTATAAGTAGAATTGACGACATTTTTGAATAGCCACTTGAAAGAAATTTTCAAGTGAATATTGGAATTCTTACTTAAAAAGAATGGTAAGGTTTATTCCTTGAGCTATAGATGAAGAAAATTTAGGTGTAAAATGCACAAGTTTTGAAGTAGTACGAAAAACCCCATGAAGGAAGTGCAGAGCTGTTCCACAGCAGAATCCAATTTATGCGTATGACGACTTGAGAGTTTGCTGTGTATAAAAATGCAATTGGAATGCAATGAACAAAGAGATTCTTTTTAATGCTAATTTATTGAAGTTTTAGTGATAATTTAATCTTATACAAATAGTAGAATGAAAAAGAGTGTTTCGATTTTGAATGTTTTCTTTCTATTTGAATGACCTCGACTAGTGACATTATGGAATATTTTTCATTCTAATTCATTCATAGTTAGTTATTCCAGTTGGAATATTTGACAACTAAAATGGTCCAACTATCATGGTATTTTTGGTAAGAGTGGTTTGATATTCCAACAAGAATGGGCTTAGCCCACCACCGTTTCATTCTTGGCATAACACAGAATCCTTTCTGGCTTAATGGCTACAACTCGTAGAGACGGAAGAGTTGCCATTACATCTAGACAAAATAACAGTTGGCAGTGGCCTGGGAAAATCATTGTACCATATTTCTTCAAACATTACACTATTCCGAGACCTAGTCTCTGAACAGTTAGTTTCATGCTTAGGCCTGGCTACATAGATGATGTGATATCACACCTATATCTTTTAGGGCAACGTAAAGTCTAAAGTCTACATAGCTTTGCTGTCTACATTCGGGAATCAAAAGCCAACTTTACTCTCGTCATACGCCAAATACCACTCGAAATGCTCGAATGCGTCATCGTAAGTTGTAACCTCAGGATTTAACTTGTTAGCAGCATATATGAGAATCCAACATTTGAAAGAATGCTTCTTCTAAATGATAATAAAGATTACTTAGGGAAAATGATTTTTCCATTATTTTCGAAAAAAGTTCTTTTAAATGAACCACCCCTTATAAGCAGCTTTTAAAATTTGTATAAAGCGCTATCATTAAACTATAATTTTCGTCCTTGTGTCTAATGCCATTAAATGCGGATTTACTATTTTTATGCATATAAACCCGTAATAACTATGATCCGTAACTTTTTGATACAACTGTTTGTTATCCAAAGCATATTTTTAGGCATTTATTGTTCGTGATTGAAAATGGAAGCTGAAACGGCATTTACAAAATACACTTTTTAATATTTGCCAATGCTATCATAAGTATATATATATTTAAAGCAAATTAAAATTTTAGTAATATAATTTATAAACAAAAATTCAAAGCATACTATTAGGATTTATGAAATTCAAATATATATTGCATACATTTCAAAAAACACCTAAATATTTAACAGCATTTAGTATATAAATATTATTATCCTACGTTTGAAACAGTAATCCATTTAAGTGTTTTTTGTTCAAGCTTAATCTAATCAATTAAATGCCTATTATTTTATAAAACTATGTACGTTTCCAATATAAGCACGTCCGAAAGCGAAACTAACGCAATGAGAGAAAACAAAACCCAGTTTTCATCAAAAATTTATTGAATTTGCTTCCCGAAATCCAAAAAATTGTTTCAAGTTGTGTAACATATTTTGCATATTTGGCGCTTCTAATCATATATTTATATTGATTTTATTTGAGCAATATTCGCGAATTGATGCGATTGCCTTAAAGTATGCAATAATATTTTGGATACATATCTGTTTCTAAATTATTACCTGTAATTGGTTTGGCTAATAGGGCAACCTATAAATTATGGTTGTAATAGTTATTAATTGCATTACACTTAAATTAATCTAAGTCATATTCTTCTTACGGTCTGTGGGTTGTCACTTAGTTTTCAAATTTGAACATTTATCATAACTTTAAATATGAATTATGACAAAATGACAATATTCTGCAAAATATGATCACTATGCTTGTCATTGAAATAAATTACTATGGCAATTTAACATTTGTTGCTACAAATTGTAGGCGCAAAGTTTAATTCCAGTTAATGTTTTCACCCATCATAATTAAATAACGTCAGCAAATAACAAATATGAGATGAAATCTTAATTTTAAAATCTGAATTCTCCCTGCAAATATTTGGACGACTGTTGGAATATTAATTAGCTGAGCGAAGAATCCGCGATTCTTCTGGGCGATCATTAGACCATGAATCGCTTGGGCAGGATGTTTGGCGAAAAATCCGCGATTCTTCCGGGTAATCATTAAAGTCGTCGGTTTATTATGGTCGCTTGGGCAGAAGCTTTCGCGAAGAATCCGCGATTCTTCCTGATGATCATGGAAGTCATACAGGAAAAAAATTAAAATTGGTCTTGTCTGTTTATTATGATCGCTTGTGTAGAAGAATAAGCGATGAATCCCAGATAATCATAACGGGATTATTATTATGAAAACAAACAAAAATTTGAATATTCTCAATAATTTAAAGATAACCTTTTTCATCCGTTTATTTCGATCGCAAATTAGTTTTTTCGCGAATCGCATTTAATTCGATACCGGGATGCTTCTACGAATCGCTTAAGTGAATCGCGCACGAATCTGCAGCGCGATTCGCAGGCGACTTATCGCTTGCAAATCATCAAATTACGAAGAACGTAAATTACACAGTCTTATCCACTCGTTTGGCAGACACACTCACGCATACACATAAAAGTGATCACACACTTCAATGCTTCTACTTTGTCAATCCCTGCAAACATTTTCGATCGCGGAAGAATAATCTGCGAATCGTGTGGAAGATGAACTTAATCGCGGCGATCATCATCTGCGATGCATCGGCGAATGCTGAGTCGTGAGAAAGTGTCCGGTGAAATGCGAATCGCCTTGTTGATTTACAAGCGAGTCGCCTTGTTGATTTACAAGCGAATCGCCTTGTTGATTTACAAGCGAATCGCCTTGCACTTTCCCTCTTACTTCGTTTTCGGATTGTATTATTGTATATGTTACTGTTTATTATAAAATTTTTAAAATATTTATTAATCACCCTTGCCACAACACAATAGAAAAGAAACTTGCCACAACACAATATCACAACATTCACTGATCACTTCAAAAACTTAAATGATAATTTTTCAACTTTTGTTTGTTTTGATCTTCTTAATAATATCCCGTTATAATACATCGCCGCAATGAATCGCGGATGCATCGCGCATACATCGCGGATGTATCGCGGATTCTTCTGCCCAAGCGATGACAATAACAATATATTACAACTAGGGTATTCATCATCTGCCTAAGCGATGAATATGTATTGATCGCCAGGAAGAATCGCTGATTCTTCGCAAAATCATCTGCCTAAGCGATGAATTTGTATTGATCGCCAGGAAGAATCGCAGACTCTTCGCATAATCATCTGCAAAGAGATGAATTTGTAATGATCGCCAGGAAGAATCGCAGATTCTTCGCAAAATCATCTCCCCAACTGAATTGCTTTTTAATGATCGCCAGGAAGAATCGCGTGTTCTTCGCGCAGCATATTAATCTTCCAAAACTCGTCCAAAAGTTTGCAGGGATATATCTTGGATGGACAATTGACGCGTTGTAGTTTGCTGCGCTACGCAGCGGACTATTTCTCACGACTTGGGATACGCGGATGCATCGCAAATAATGATCGCCGCGATTCATTCCATCTTCCAGATGATTCGCGGATAGAAAATGTTGGCAGGGCTAATTTCAATGAACGTCTAAGATTGTAGTCGTGTTTTTTACACATTGCTGGCTGAAAAATTTTTATAATTTGTATGGGGCATAAAGCTTAGCCTGCGCGATCCGATTTATATAATATTGCTGGTCGGTTATATCTGCATTGCCGGGTGACACTTTATCATCTCAAGTATAGAGTGGACCATGTAAAATTTTACATTTATAAATGACATTTATAAATGAAAAATTATTAGTTAAAAGTTAGAGAATTACGAAATTGGTCGCTTTTCGCTTGAAGAGAGCTTGGAAATATTAAAAATGTTCTTTCAAAGATCTGAGTCTTTTTATTCGAACTGTCAGAAATCAGCGAAATTAATTCGATAGAAAGAGAGCGCCATCAATGCAGATTGTGGATCAAGTTGTGAAGCAAGTTCGTCAATCCGGATCCTTATTGGACAAAAAAACTCGTTTGCGAGATCTCTCAGTGCGTTCAGTGGAAAATATTGCCGCTCATGAGCATCCGATGCGTTTTCCCTTCACTTTATGCTGAAAAATAATATTTTCCAATAAACCTCATTTTCACTTCGGGGCCGACGTTACCAAAACAAAATTGTTATATTTGGGATTCAGAAAATCCTTATATCCATAACGATTGGCGTTTTGGTGCGGTTTTGGCATGGCGGCATCATAGGCCCATTTTTCTTCAACAGTTACCGTCTATGGCAATCGTTAACGTGCGCTGCTAAACGGGTTTTTGACCCAAAAGTTGAAAGGACGACATCAACGATATATGGTCTCAACAGCTCGTCGCTATGTATCACACATCCAACGCTACAATTAGAATTTTGGGCTCTGTGTTCGAAAACCGTATAATCAGCCGAAACTCGGAAGTCAATTAGCCGCCTCGCAGCTGCGATTTGACAAGGCTAGACTATTATTCTGGGGCGGCACCATAAAATAAAGGTGTTTCGCAGACAATCCCCAGTCCATTGACGCTTTAAAATACGAAATCGGCGCTGTCATTCACGAGATAGAGACCCAAATAAACGACAATTTACTTAAAATTGTGGTTGACGAATGAGGTACTGTATCGAAAGTCGTGGA
Organism: Phaonia tiefii; assembly: GCA_963931995.1. Lineage (NCBI taxonomy): Eukaryota > Metazoa > Arthropoda > Insecta > Diptera > Muscidae > Phaonia > Phaonia tiefii. The sequence goes on along the minus strand of OZ008368.1, from coordinate 314,910,579 downwards.
AGTCATTTGATCGATGTTGTGGTTCAAATAAATCAATATTTTGTAAGTATTTTTGGTTACACTGAATTAAGTTCCAAATTTTACATGGTCCACCCTTTACATCATAATATAACATGATCGCCATCTGTATGTAGGGATATATTTTGGTGAAAAATAAAATATACAATTACTCTATCGGGAACATTTTTGAAAATCGCATTAAACGATACCCAGCCGTTTTATTAAAATTAGTCGGAAAAACACCCAATTCATTATTAGGTATTCGATCTGATACACAAATGTATAACCAGAGTAAAAAATATTGACAATCAAATTTTATCCGTAATTTTACAAGTCGGTGTTTGGATTTCTTAATTGGATTTTAATCTGCATTAGTTTATTTAATGCCAATGCAATTCTAAAAGTCGTAATATCGATTCCAAAGTTTTACATTTGCATTTCCTGAGACAATGCAAATGTTAGGTTATGGAATCGGATGTCAGTTGTAATCACATATCGTCAGCTGAGTACTATAAAGCTCTATATGCCAATTTCACTTTTTTTTTAAGAAAAGATTAGAAACGAAGGTTTCAAATGTTGGTCTTTCGAACGCCGTCTTCAGAATTTCGTTATCTCACTCCGTTGCTAAGATACTTAGGGTCAATGATGCTCCATAATCCACTTTCACCTCTAAACTTAAATGCTGTTTTTCTCGACACTAAGTTTTTCTATGGCAGAACACCCCTCCTTCCGAGGACCAATATGCGCAGTGGAAGCACATCTCCCTTTGTTTGGAAACCGCTGCAATGACTGAACTTGGCTATCAAAAACGGCAGAAAGATAAGCCATGGTACGACGAAGAATGTCGCATTGCAACTGATGAAAAAGACGCTGCACGTATGGCAACGAAACAGACATTTACAACACGTGCTACCACTGAGCGGTATAAGGGGCTATGAAGGGAGGAAAGCCCACTATTTAGGCGAAAAAATGGCAGCGGGAGCAGAAAGAGAGTGAAAAAACCGAATTGTGCAGGATGAATGGTGAATCCAGAGGGTACGAAGATCGAATAACGGGCCCAATATTGGGCTGCCCTCGACGAGAATGGAAATCAGGTTACTGATAAGCAGTGTGTGCTCAAAATGTGGAGAGACCACTTTTCAGCACTACTCCACTCAGATTCTTCCACTGAAGATCAGAGGTAATGATAGTGGAAGATAGTGTAGATTGTACCCCCAAACAAGGTGAGATTAGAACGGCGATCTCCCGGATTAAGAATAATAAAGCCGCTGGTGCGGATGGGCTAACCGCTGAACGTTTTCAGGCAGGTGGCGAAAGACTGCTAGCCCACATGCATCAATTTATATGCGGTATTAGCTGGGGGAATCTATGCCTGACGATTGTCATGTCCTATATTCAAAAAGGGTGACCCGTGTGTCTGTTCCAACTATCGCGGTATCAGTCTTTTATCCATCGCGTAGAAGATCTTGTCGATCGTGTTATGTGAAAGACTAAAATGAATTATTGAAAACCTGATTGGACCTTATCAGTGTGGTTTTAGACCAGGCAAGTCCACGACTGACCAAATATTCAAGCTACGCCAAATCCTGGAAACGACCCACTAAAAGCAAATCGATACATACCACCTTTTTGTCGATTTCAAAGCTGCTTTCGATAGCCCTATACAGGGAAAACTAAAGCTATGTCTGAACTTGGGATTCCGGCAAAACTGATCCGCCTCTGTAGAATGACGTGAGCAACACCAAATCAGCAATTAAAGTGGCAAACCCCCTCACTGAAGCATTCTGTACCAAGCGAGGACTGAGACAAAGCGACACAGTTTCGTGCAATCTCTTCAACATCTTAATGGAGATAATAATCAGAAAAGCTGCAGTAAATATGAACTAGATCATCGACACCGAAAGCCATATGTTGTTGGCGTATGCTGACGGCTTAGACATCATTGGGCGAAATTTTCAAGAGGTTACGGCAGTATTTTCAAGAATCGAAAAAGAATCAGCGCAGGAGGGTGTTGGTGTTAATGAGAGTAAGGCCAAATTGATGGTGTCAACGACTAGAGAAACCTCTCAACTTGGTCCGCACTTGAACGGTGACAACCAATTTAATTTTGACGTGGTAGATGAATTTGTCTACCTTGGATCCGCCGTGACGTCAGCCTGGAGATAGATAGGAGAATTGTGCTTGCAAATTGATGCTATTTTATTCTCAGCACGTAGTTTAGGAACAAAGCCCTCTCTCGACGGACAAAACTCCAGCTATATCAGACTACAATTTTACCTGTCTTGACATATGGCTCCGAAACTTGGGTCATATCGCAAGCGGATGGAAAACACCTGGGAGTACTCGAGAGAAAAATTCTCAACAAAATATATGGTCCTGTTAGAGAAAACGGCAAAACTAGGCAAATTGCTTTGGCTAAGCTATGTTATCAGATTGGTTGAAGATGAACCAGCGCTGAAAGTTTTCGTTAATGTACCCGATGGAAGCAGGAAAAGAGGACGACCAAGACTCAGCTGGAAATACCAGGCAAAAGAATCCCTCCGTATTGTTGGTGTTACCAACTGGCGAGAAAAGGCGAAGGATAGAGCCACTTGGAGGAATATGTTTAAAATTGTTTGATTTGTTTAATTTGTTTGTTTAATTAATGTGTGTAAGACGTCTGACCTCATGAGGTTGTAACATCTTTATTAATATTATTAAGAGGAAATGTTGGTGAGTTTGTTTGTTTGCTATTTTGTATGTTGGGGGTAATCTTCTAAACTACTCATCCGACTTTCAAAATTCTTTCACCAGTAGAATGCTACGTTATCACTGAATCCTATATGCTATTTTTCCCTCGTACTAAAATTCAGGACGAAGTCTGCCGGATTTTCTAGTAGTCATTAAAAGTAAAAGTAATAAAAAATTTCGCTCCTGAAAGTGTCAACAAATAATTGACGAACCGTTGGGACAATCATGAAATAAAATCTTTCGGTTAATTTGCACAGATCAGATCGAGTAGTAAGCTCAAGTATTCAACATACAAATTATCACCAAGAAACTACTAGTCAAATCAACAATTGAAAGATAGTTCAATATTTTTGACTCTATGTTCATTCTGTATAGCAAATCTCATATTCCATTGGCTCCTTTACTGAAATTACATTATACTGTAATTGAAATTTAAAAAGCGGTTATTATCAACCCGTTTCATTATCATTATCATAAATTGCCTTTATAACCACAATTATATGATTAATGTCTTGGAAGAAGAGAAGAGATGCAACGTCATAAAACCGCATTTACAACAGTTGACGTCTCTACAACAAGTGCCATATTAAAAACATATTTTCACTTTACTCTCGCCCATGTTCTTTATGACGCACAGTGGAGGAATTCTTCTACAATAAAGAAAAACTTTGAAAGAAAATGTTGTTAAATAAATTTTAACATCAATATCATATTTGTCACAAAATGATGGAATTTTGATATTAATTCAAATTATTAAAAATAAAAAAATTGGGAAGCAGAACATTTTAAATTTTGAATTGATTTCAAAATATTATAACTCTCTATTTAAGTGTTTCAAATTAATGAGTTTTGCAAATGATGGAATTTTGATATTAATTCAAATTATTAAAAATAAAAAAATTGGGAAGCAGAACATTTTAAATTTTGAATTGATTTCAAAATATTATAACTCTCTATTTAAGTGTTTCAAATTAATGAGTTTTGCAAATGTTTCCCTATGATTCCTGGCAAACCGTATAGCTATTTCAGATCTAGCTACAGATCTTCATCAGCGGTTACTTTTATTTCCTTTCACTTACTCGAGTCTATGAAAATACAACCTTGCAGACTAGTATTTATTGGATATATTCGGCTTTTAGAATAAATTTTTGCAACATTTTAGCGCAACAACTCAAGGGCTCACGTTTTCTATTCATCCAACCCAAAGCCATTAAATAAATTTCTTTTAAAATATAACAAAATTCCCCATTATGCTATAGGATTTCATACCTCCAACGCATAAACAGGGAGCAGACCAATCATCATTTCATTTTTGTACCCGGAAGTTGATGACATGTAAACAATTATACAAGGAAATAAGGAAAAAATTTATGATAAAATTATGTTGGAAATAAAATAAATCAAGCATTTGACGAACATCATTGCATTTATGTACTTATGAACATATACATGTATATAAACGAAACTGAAATTTAAAATTTATCATATTTTTATGCGATTCTTTTCGAAATGAAAAAAATAACACAGCCACTCGCAACGATATCCGTCAGAAATGCGTTTTTATGAAAAAAAATGAGCCATTTTTTAAACAGCATTTCCGTTTCCGTTGCATTTCACCACATACCCACACAATCACGCACATATTCTTCATCGCTTGAACATTTATTCATATGTGAATGTTTACACGTCCTGAAGAGGAAAAAGAGGACATGTGTCTGAGTGTCTCTGACTTTGGGTAAAAGCGACTTACTTGTCTCCGGGTGTGTAAAAAATGACTTATATGAGAATGTGTCTATGTATGTGTGTGCGTAACCAGAGCTTTATATATGTGACTTCTTGTATGGCATTGTATGTGTGGTGTAAATAGTTAGTCCTGTTTCTGCTTGTAGTGGTGACTCTGCCATGTGTTGTCAGTAGTTTGTAGCTGTCATTAGTTGCCAGCAAGGAAAACGACGAACAGAAACCTCCATTCAGTTGTCATATGCATTTCGTATTTGGGAAGTGCATGAAGTCGGTGATAAAGTCAAAATTTATACGACTTAAAGTGTGAGAAAAAAAAGCAGTGACGGTATTTACTCCATTGCCCCCTTCCTTAGGGTTAAACGTTAGGAAATGTCATGTCAGCTCAAAGAGTGTTTTTCGCTTTTTGTGTGATAAATATCCATGAAGGGGACTGGTGATTTTTGGAGGTTATGGATGAAGAAATTTTCCAAAGACATAATGTGTGAATGATTGAATACCAGCAGAGACGAAACATTTTTGACACTTGCACTGAAGCTATTTATCAATATTTAACGAGCTGGTATTTTTCACAAATTTTGTGTTCATGGTCTACCATCCAAGAGCTTTTTACGGTAATTCAATTGAAAAATTCTAGAACGCTCTTAAAATTACATCGGAGGGAAAGGATATTGTAAAATATATTTCACGCCTAAAAAGCGCAAGGTAGCAAATAAACTACAACCCCAAAATAGGATTTCCCGCAATATATTTCAGTCTTTACTTAGAAAGTTCAGCAAAATCTGGTGAAATTTTTATCAAATAATAGGAAAATATTTAATGACCTTTCGAAATGTTAAGAAAGAGGCTATAAATCAAGCTAAAACAATCATAATCGAGTAAGTAATTGTTTTGAATTTGACATTGAAAATTCAACTCAATAATACAGCAACCGATACGGTTGACAGAAGATTGAATTAATGCATGCCGAATGTGTTTGAAATATGACTTCAATAAAGTCATTAAAATAAAGCTTCAGTTAGATTTGAATTTATGCGAACACTTTGGGCCATTATCACAATTGCTAGTTACAGATAACTAACAATTATCACTTGTAAACCCCATAGGAACTGACACACAAAAATTTCGTCTTTGCTGTAACTGTAGTTTAACTAGAGCCGGTGGTAATAGGAGTTAGCGTATTCCGGTTTAATTGTTACTTCAGGTTCATCAAGTCCTGCTGTTTATGTATACACGCTGAAAAATATCAGCCCAGTAATATATTGTAGGAATCATGTAAATGTTAACAAGCATTGTTTTCGGGAATTGATGATCTGCTGCATTTTGTTTTTGTTTTAATTGTCTGTCACATTCCTGTTTTCAGCAGTTTTCAACAAACAAAGCCACATTTGGGTCACAAATACACATACTATTATAATCTATTAATCAATGTGTCCCAATCATGTTATATTGAATAGCAAACACAATGTGTTTGGACACAAGTATACAGGTATTTTTACGACAAGCTACATTTGTATCCAAACAACAAAAAAGAGAAATTTTTCACCGTGTAATTATTGTAATATGCGTGATTTTTATACTCTGCTCATTTAGGAAATATATTCTAAAGAGCTCACTGTTTGCTGGAAGCTCTCACCAATCCCTCCATAAAATTTAGTTTATAAATAATTTTTTAAATATAAAGGGTTTTTCAAACAGAGACGCTACAACAGTAAATCGATAAGGACAGCAAACGACGCCATAGTTCTTCCCGCTCTTTTGACATTTCTCTTCAGTAAGGTTTGCCATTTCATCAGCGAAAGATATACGAGCCAACAACGAGTCGAAATTATTAAAATTTACTACCGAAATTTGGAGTCAGTGGCCTCCAATTTATGGTCGTCATAATCGTCCTACCAGATCAACAATTGAGCGTCTAGTGGAAAAATTTGAATCCACAGGCACAGTACAAAATGCTCCCGTACCAGTGATACAAAGAAATGCCCGTAGTGTCGAGAATGTTGCTGTTCAAGAAAGCCCAAATGTGTCTCTCACACGTCATTCTCAGGCGTTGGGCATCTCTGTGACGTCGTTGTGGCGAATTTTGCGAAATCATCTTAGCCTACATTCTTACAAGATCAAATTGACGCTAGAAATGAAGCCGCTTGACCACCATAAGCGTCGTATGTTGGTGAATTGGGCTGAGCAACAACTTGAAAATGATTCGGATTTTCATCGGAAAATCATCTTCAGCGATGAGGCTCATTTCTGGCTGAATGGCTTCGTCAATAAGCTAAATATGGGTTATTCGTCAGACAGCAATCCACACGTAATCCATGAGTCATCATTGCATCCCGAAAAAATTACGGTTTTGTGCGGTTTATGGCCCGGCGGCGTCATTGGGCCGTGCTTCTTCCGTGATGATCAAGACCGGCACATTACTGTGAATGCGAACCGCTACCGTTCAATGATAACCGAATATTTTTGACCCTAATTGGATAATATGGACTTGGAGGACATGTGGTTCCAACAGGACGGCGCCACAAGCCACACAGCGAATGCCACAATCAATTTATTGGAAACCAAGTTTGGTGAACGTGTTATCTCACGAAATGACCCAGTCGATTGTCCGCCTCGGTCGTGCGATTTGACGCCGTTAGATTATTTCCTGTGGGGCTACGTCAAGTCTATGGTCTATGCCAACAAGCCAGCGACGATTGATGAACTTCGTACGAATATCGAACGTGAAATTGCAGCAGTATCGGCCGATTTATTCTTGAAAACCGTCGAAAATTGGGTTCAGCGTCTGGACTTCTGCAAGCCTGCCCGAGGTGGCCATGCGAAAATTCCTTACATAATGGCATCGAAAGTACTTTCACAGGAATAAAGAATTTCATTGGTATCTAAAACCGGTTTTGTTTTATTTAAAAAAAACTTTTGTAGCGCTCTTATTGAAAAACCCGCTAAAACTGATATAACTTCCACAGAGAATGTCGCTCAGATGTAGCTACCGGGAATGTGGAAGATTAACTTTTTGCATATAACTACTGCGAATTACCATATTGTATTTTTAACGTCCTCAACATTATCACATTTAAAGTGTTAAGAGTTTTATCTAAGAAAAAATATCACTGAATCTATTGATTCCAATAGCAGCAGTTCGAATGCGCTGTTATAATATATACACTAGGGTGTCCCAAAAATTTTTTCCTTTTCGATTTCCATGGTTGCTCAAGCTTAATTGGAAAGCTTATAGGGTAAAGTATTTTTGAGAGTTAGAGGTCGCACAAGTCGAATCTCCCCCAAAATTCGGGTATTCCGGGCGTTTTTGAATTAAACTTAAAACTCGGTCAATAACCACGTTGTTCTTAGTTTGTAAGTCAACATTATTAAAGCAAAACGTTCAGACTTTTATTGTGTATGGATAAACCAGCAGCTTTGGCAATGATTTTCCTCACTAAGGTACCACGTATTAAATTTTTTCGTAAATTTTGGGTAAATTTTGTAAAAAGCGCTTTATATTTTTTAAAATTGCTATAAAAATTTAAAAAACTAATGATGCACTTCAAAAGACGCATAAATTTAAAAAATTTAATTTGCTGTTACTGTTCCAGAGTTATACCATTTTAAAGCTTTTACCCATTTTATGAACCTAACAATATTATAAAATGTTTGCTATTTTTGCATCGGATTTGCTTTAAATTTCTATAAAAATTTTAAACACTAATGATGCACTTTAAAAGACGGATAAATGCTAAGCAATGTTGTATAAAAAATTTTGCATTTGCAGTTACTGTTTCAAAGTTATGCCATTTTAAAACTCTTTACCCATTGTATGAAACTAATAATACTATTAACTATTTGCCAATTTTTCATCGGATTTGCTTTAAATATTGTATTCATGAAAAAATCTTCAGTAACTGCAAATTCAAAAGTTTCTTTTTACAAAATTTCTTGGAATTTACTCATCGTTTAAAGTGCATCAGTAGTGTTTTAAATTTTCATACAAATTTAAAGCAATCCCGATGCAAAACAAGCAAACAGATTACAATATTATTAGTTTCATACAAAGGGTAAAAGGCTTTAAAATGTTATAACTCTGGAACAGGAACAGCAAATTAAAATTTTTTTTCTACGAAATTGCTTGGAATTTATGCGTCTTTTAAAGTGCCTCATTAGCTTTTTAAATTTTCAAAGGAATATTAAAAGATATAAAGGGTTATTTACAAAATTTGCCCAAAATTTAGAAAAAAATTTAATACGTGGTACCTTACGGAGGAAAATCATTGCCAAAACTGGTGGTTTGTGCATATATATCAAAAGCTTGGACGTTTAGCTTCAAAAATGTTGACTTACAAACTAAGAAAATCGTGGCTATTGACCGAGTTTTAAGTAAAATTCAAAAACGTCCGGTATACCCGAATTTTGGGGGAAATTCGACTTGCATGACCTCTAAACCACTTTCACCACAAATTCTGAAAAAAACTTTACCCTATAAGCTTTCAAATAAAGCTTGAGCAAAACAAATTTATTGATGGGAGATCCTAGTATACACGCTGACAGTTTTTTCTTTTTTTGTTGTGTGGATGCAAATATAACATGGGTTTTTGGAGCTTGTAGCAAGCATAGTATACTTGTGTTCAAACACAACGTGGTTGCTATTCAATATTACATATTGGATACACAATAATTAATATGTCATGATAATATATGTGTTTGTAACCCAAGTATAGCTGCGTTTGGGTTACAAATACAGCTGTGTTTGTTGCACTATCTACTTTCTATTGGGAGCAGCAGGGAAAAGGGGGTACAAGGGAGATTATTCACAGTTAAAGTTGTGTATGTGTGGCTGTATTTTTTCTTTATCTTGTAGTCAGTGATTCATGCAAATTCCTGAATGGGTGCGCAAATTTCAGATGAAGTGAGTATTTTTTAGATCTGTTGCGTTTGAGTTTCATGTATTCTGTCGTCAATCGGACAGAGGATAGCAAATACGCTTGGTTGATTAAGTAAGCATGCTGTGGAAAAAATTTATATCACACATTATAAAATCTGTCGTTTTTGTTGTTTAGTTTTTGTGTTTTGGTTTTTGCTATTTAATATTATTTACATGTTGTAGAGACAATCATTAAAATGTTATAATATATGTGTTTGTGATCCAATTATATCCGTGTTTGTGATAGAAATACAGCTGTGGTTGCTGCACAGTTTATGCTCTCTCGAGGGCAAGAGAATACAAGTAGGACAACGAGAGATTACTCGCAGTCATTCTTGTGGTTGTGTAACTGTGGTTTTGCATTATTCTTTCCGTAAATGATTGATGAAAATTCCTAAATGCGTGTGCAAATTGTAGATGAAGTAAGTATTTCTTACATCTGTTGCGTTTTAGTTTCATGTATTGAGTCGTTAATCGGACAGAGGACAATGATTAAAATTATATAATATATGTGCTTGTGATCCAAATATAACTGCGTTTTTGATACAAAAACACAGCTGTGTTTGTTGCACTATTTATGCTCTCTCTAGAGCAACAGACAAATATTCATGAATGTGTGTGGAAATTGCAGATGAAGTGAGTGTTTGTTATTTTGGGTGAAGTATTGCTTTCTAGTTCTTGCATTCCGTTGTCAATGTTTTATCGGATAGAGGATATCAAATGCGTTTGGTCGGCGCTTAGTTCAGTAAAAAATAATAAATAAGGGCTCGGACGGTTTAATGGTTTGTTATGTTGCTTTTCGTTTTGTATATGGCTTTCGTATATATGTGTGCTACCACAGTGATAAACGATGTTGAGGAAAGAAACTGGCTTTTTGTCCGATGATCGTGATAATGATTATCATGATTTAAAATGTTGTAGCGTTTGGCGAAGTTGAAACCTTCTGAAAAAACCTGAGACAAGAAAGAAATAAGAAGCAAAAGAGCAGCAGACTTTCTTTTCATAACAAAATCAAATAATGCATTCAATGCAACAAAATTCAAAAAGAATTGTTTTAAAACTTTAACTTGTTGTATTAATTGACTATGAATGTGGATTTATATTACTAAAATTATTTATAATATATAAAACATATACGAGGGCGGATCAATAAGTACGCGACTTTCGGAACATCCCTCGTAGTTATATGAAATTCAACACTGATCCCATCAAGTATAACCTGTTAGTAGACCACTGTCAAATTTTGAGCAAGTTCCGTCATTTACTTTGCTTTTAACAGCTCTTCAAAACATACAACCCCGTGCATTTTTTTAAAAATGAAAAAAAAGGAATTTCGAGTGATTATTAAACATTTTCCGAAAAAACTGGCAATCAAATCAAGGAAAAGCTTGATAAATGCTATGGGGACTCTGCGCCATCGATTTTAATGGTAAAAAAGTAGTTTATTGACTTTCGTTGTGGTCGCACAAGTACAAATGACGCTGAACGTTCTGGACGGCCAATTGAGGTCAATACACCCGAAAATGTCAAAAAATCCATGATATGGTGTTGGCCGACGAAGAGTAAAAGTGCGTGAGATTGTCGATGCCATAGGCATTTCATATGGCAGTGTGGTTTCGATTTTAAATGATCAGTTGGGTTTAAGAAAGCTGTCTCCAAGATGGGTGCCGCGTTTGCTCTCAATTGACCGTAAACGTAATCTTGTGACAACTTCAAAGGATTGTTTGGAGTTGTTTAGTTGGACTACGAGTTGGTACCTCATCCGCCATATTCTCCGGCCCCAGTGACTACTTTCTATTTCCAAACCTCAACAAATGACTCGGTGGAAAAAGGTTTAGCTGCAACGATGAAATTATCGATCAAACAAATGCCTATTTTATGGACCTCGAAAAATCCTATTTTTTGGAAGGGATACAAAAATTGGAGAAACGTTGGACTAAGTGTATTGAGCTAAAAGGAGATTATGTTGAAAAATATTTTTTTTGTAAACAAAACCGTGTTTCATTCAAAAAGTCACGGACTTATTGATCCGATATTCAAATCCAAATATAATCTGTTTCTATTATGTTTGGGAGGAAATGCGCACATGTTTCCAAGTAAGCATATGGTAGGTAGGGAGGAAACACGAGAATGCATCCACCTAAGTATATGTATGTTTGGGATGAAGCACGCATATGTTTCCACGTAAAAACATACATGTTTGGCAGCAAACATTGTAATGTTCCCATTTAAATAGAATTGAGGACTTTCAAATATATTAATGTTTGGAGCATGTTACAAACATTTTCATGGCTCCTGCGGGATATTTTTAGGAGAATATGTTACAAAGGCCATTTTTTCAGAGAGTAGAGACCAAATAATGGTTTACATAAAACGACCCAGCCCACAACTTTCTGAGACATACAAAAATCTGAGTTAAGAGCAATTTGAGAGCGTTAGTATAAGATACACATGTCGGAACTACATCTATGAATACGACATTGACAAATTTATTTTGAAACGTCTAATTATATCACAGCACTGTAGGAGGCATCACATTATAACCAGTTTTTGAAATCCCATTGTATCAGGCTCAGATTAACACTGCCCAATTTTCCTTTCATTCTTTTATTAAATTTCTATGCACACTATGCTGAAAGTTGCCTTTAATTAATTAGGTAGGGTTTCAAAGGAATTGTACTACCAAATCCCCAATGAAATCAATGGGACCTTCGACGTTGCAATTACTAACACAAAAATATAATCAGATATTTAACGTTGCAAGCGATATTATAATGTTTTACGAAAATTTAATGAAAAATGGAAGAAAATTTTTATTAAATGGCATTAAATGGGATGGGATGGGACACACACACACCAATATAGAAACAGGCACTCATTAACATTTAAACTCCATGGTACGCCAGTAGTGGTAGCTTGCATATATATATACGATCTCAATTCAACTCTTGTTGCAAGATGATAATACTGTTGATGGTGACGCAGCCACTGGCAGTAAGCAGTGTAATATCGTAAGTACTGAGAACAAACAGGGCACATCGCTTACACACACATCATTGCATTTGAATGCCAGCGTTGCAAATACTTTGCTTGTTGAACATAATGCGACAAATTTAATTTCTGCGTTACATATCTATGCTAGAAAATACACGAATACACTTACAAACATATACATACAGACGTGAGAATCAAACACACACACACACAACTATCGCCCTATACATATGTGGGCAACGGACGGCACGACAACGAAAAACGGAGCTTTCCTTTTATATGTGAGTGTGTGCTCAAAATTTGCTAAATCATACAAAATCAAAAAAAAATATTACATCTCCACTCCCTTCACTCCCTCTGTCATATACATACATACACATACCACATGTAATATGTGCCATCGTTGATGAACACGTGCATATCAATACAAGCGTTTGAATGTGTGTGTGCATATTTTTTGTTTGCTACATGTGTTTGTGCAAATTTAGCGATTCGTTAAAGGATTCTCCTTTTAGCGAAAAAAAAAACATGAACAAAATCAAGCTGGCGTGGAAGAAGAGTAGAGGCGGCTTTTTGCGCCACACAAATTTTTTGTTATCAAATCATTCAGATTCGACTGCATCCTGCTAAGGTTCGTCGTTCTTATTTTTAACTTTATCTAGAACCGAGGGCTGTATTCTATGGTGGGAAATATCAAATTTAAGCTGCTCAATAGTGTGTTTAATTTGTTTGAAGAAACTTGAAAACAGATTTAAGATCAGCTAAGATCGAATTTAAGATTAATATCAGTTACCAGCATTATGGAGCATTATGGAGTCTGCAGTAGTAGTACTGCAGAACACATTTTGGACAGTACTACTAAACAATAAAGTAATTATACCCTCACCCATAGGGATGGGGGTATATAATATGTATTTAATACGGAAAAAAGTGTAACGCATAGAAGGACCATATTAGACCCTTGGCATGAAATTCGTTTTACGACATTTTAAGACGATTGATTCATGCCGTCTGTCTGGCTGGCTCGCCGCTCACCCAGGTAACTGCCGTAAATCTATACGGATCACAGTGAAATGTTCTCACTGACTATTATTTGTCCAAATTTAGTTTGGTATTGAAAACGGGCATTTTGACCACGCCCCTTCTTCGAAACATTTAGTACAAAATCATATTTTTTGAAAAACCTTTTCTGGAAGATGTGATTAGCTTCACCTCACGCATTGGTTGATAATTTGTAAATGTCTACTGAACTGGATCAAATGGGCGGGATTGCCACGTCCATTCTGGTACCTCCCATTAAAAAGCTAGGTGGTGTTTTGGGGGTTCAACCTGCTAAATTGAGTGAAACACTTCCAACCTTAATGAAATTATGTCTAAGCCTTCACGTCTTCAAATGCCAATCACCCGTTAATCATTAAAAGTTGGTTGTCCATCCGGTTGTTCGCCACGAGAAGTCCCGCAAAACCGAACCAATCTTTATGAAATTTTGTACAAGACAAAATTTAGCCAAATGTCACTCATATATGGGAAATGAGCGGTACCGAACATACAAAAGATGGACGGATGACCGGTTGATCAACACGATAGCTCTTGTAAACCAAAACCGATCGTAAAGAAATTTGGAACAGGCAATTTTTGGTAAATGTAAAATATAAGCACCTCCATATCTCCAGTAGACCACTACCGAAATTTGGTACGGTTTCGGTTTTAAATACACTAGGTAAGACCAAATCATGATATGGCGACTGCCTCTTAATAATAAAGTATTTATTACAATAACAATATGTCTACCTCTCAGTCATCACATGATCAGCATAATCAAACTATAGCTGTTTCACAATCATAACATGAATGCCACAATCATAATACATGTATATTTGCTTGGCGATCACTATATGATCACTAGAATCATAATGTTTTTGTCTGTGAGTTCTAAGATGATCAATACAATCAAAATATCTTTGTCTCTTTATCATAGAACTATCAACGTGATCATAATATGTATGTTTACCTACTTATGTGGCCGTCGGTGGTGCAATGGTAGAGTGCGCGGCTCTTGTGCATGAGGACGTGGGTTCAATCCCTCCTCTGACCACCTTAAATTTTTTTCGACGGCGGTCACGTTGGTTAGTGACGGTGACACTATCGAGTCTTTAGCCCTGAAAAAGCTTCTCAAAATACCGTTCGGAACCGGTGTAAAACTGTAGGTCCCAATCAGTGAGTGTAAACCTAGAACGCGCACAGCTCGCTGGTTGTGAGAAGCTCTCCCTAATCCCCTCGTAGGATGTAACGGGAAACCATATATTTATTTTACTTATCATAATATTATCAACGTCAGCATAATAAAGTCATAATATCATCGTCATCATAATATGAATAACGCAATCATAATACACTCCGGTTCACTTATTTCAAGGCACTACAAATTCCATATTCAGCAGCCTGTATCTTTTGCAATTTGGAACCGATTGCCGAATTTTAAAATGGAAATGGAAGCTAGACATCTTGAGATATAAAAAAATTATGGTAATAGTTGTTTCTTAACTAAAGTACTTTAGTTGAGCAATTTATAGAAAAAAGTTCAAAAATATACTATTTTTTTTTGGTTTACTTGAATACAGGCACATTATTATTTTTAAAGTAAGCGATGATTTTTTGTAGGGAGCGTTTTTTTATTACAAGTTATTACATCTTAATCATTTTAGGATACAAAATGGAAAAACAAAAAATTTTAAATCTATCGGAAAAACTAAAATCGATGTTTACCGTTCTGAAGGATATTGTAACCGCGCAATAGCTACAAACACTTGGACGGAGCCCAACAGTTGTCGACAATTACAACAGAGAGCCCGAGGGGCATGGAAACAATTTGAAAGAAAGGGTTTCATTGTCTTTATCGACGTATGAGAAAAGAAAACTCATCAGAATTGTTTCAAATTCTGCCTTATCCTTGTCAAAAATAAGAGCTCAACCTGGAGTGAAAGCGACCAAGTCATCAGTACGCAGAGTAATTAAGAGCTGTTAGTATCTGAAATTATACCTGAAATTCCAGAAAAAAACTCCACTTGATGCTCCTCGTAACGAAAAGCGGCTTCAATTCGCAAAGAGACTACATGGTATGGGATGTGCAGCCAAGAGGTCATGTAAATGGCTGGAGAACCGTTGTATTTACGGATGAGAAGAAGTTTAATTTGGATGGACCTGTTGGCTACAACTATTATTTCCATGATCTGCGCAAAAAAGCGTTTTTTTGAACCGACATCAGAGCCGAGAGGGCAGCGTTATGGTGTGGGGTGCTATTACGTACTATGGCACCGTCGATTTTGAATTTCAAAGTGCAAAAATGACTGGTGCAAACTTTAAAACGGAATCGGTTTTCCGAAGTTCAGTGAACTATTTGGTCCCATATCTTGGATATTGCATAAGATAATGCGCCTATACACAACTCCAGAGTAGTAAAGGACTTCATGGCAAGCCAAAATGTTAGTATTCGTGACTGGCCACCCTATTCACCAGATCTAAACATTATCGGAAATGTCTGAGGTTGGTTATCTCGTAAGGTCTATGAAGGAGGTAGACAGTTTAATGACAAGCAGTCACTAATTCAGGCCCATTACTAGTACCCATTACTAATAGTTCTTAAATCGAGTAAAATAAATTCAAAGAACAAGAAAACTGTTTTTCATTAAAATTAGTGAAAGTGCCTTTATTCAGGTGATCCAAAAAAATAGCACATTTTTGGACTTATTTTACAAATTGCTCAAAAGAATTTCTTTTTTTATATCTCAAGACCTCTAGCTTCCATTTCCATTTTAAAATTCTGCAATCGGTTACAGATTGCAGAAGATACAGGCTGCTGAATATATAATTTTTAGTGCCTTTAAATAAGTGAACCGGAGTGTATAGTAATAACATAATTGTGATTATATTAGCGAATTTATTTACCTTTATCGTAAATAGAATTCGCTTAGAAATCACTTTATTGGAAATGGCTCTCAAGCGGAAATGTTACTCGTTTCATTTCTATGAACACATTAGTAAATGTTACATTGGAAAATAAAAAACACCGTTCAATCATATGATGACGTTACATTTAAATAAAAATCACAACCACACATATTAAAATGTACTCCATTGATTATGGAGTCGATGAGTACTTGTGTAAGGGGTCGGGGTGTACCTAAAAGGAACACTGTTAAGAGAATGCAAAGATCGAAAAGTGTGAGAAAACAATTATAAATAGAAATAAAAACAATAAGACCAACAACAACAACAACAACTACTACTACTACTTGGTGGTGGGTGTAGGGGGGGTACCTAAAAGAAAAACTGTTAAGGGAATGCAAAGAGTGGAGAGTGTGAGTGTAAATTGTCATGGTGGAGGGTATATAAGCTTCGGCCCGGCCGAACTTAACACCGTTTCTACTTGTTTTTGTATACACCGGGCAATGCTGAACATCAAATGACTCGCCTTGTTTGGCCGTAGCAACAACAACGAAGCAACCAAACATACAACATCACACATACTTTGTCCGAAGTAGCTGACGTATACGTGTGTCACATAACCACATGTTTGCCATATCAACAGCAACGAAACAGCCAAACACACAACATCACACATACTTTGTACGATGTAGCTGACGTATTAGTGTGTCACAATAACGTCGACTGCGCAAGCGCGCTTGCAAATGAAATTTTGCGTGGCTATGCTTTATATCTCCGTTCAACAACAGCAACAGACACATGTACATACATACATTATTATGTTAATACATACGCTATATACACACTTTCGTTTGCCTCACCGCTGCCACACCACTCTTTTATGGCTCTCTTGCTCACTCATTTTTGTTTAACACGTCATTATTCTCTTTCGCAGTCGAATCTGGTTTTACCCGCAGCATAAAATCTGGTTTTAGCAGCAGCATGAAATCTGACTTTGATAGATTTAGTCCCTATACGCCGCTATAGATGTTAACACATCAAAAATTTAAAGATTTAAAATGGCCCCTTTTACAGTTACTTTCATTGAATGCATTATTTTGTTTATTTTCATGAAATGAGAACCTGCTGCTCTTTAGCTTCTGCCCAGTAGGAAGGTTTCAACTATGCGTTGGTACATAAACAAGTATATTATTATATACTAACCTAGTTCTTGCATCCGAAGCGTGTATTAATTACTTGTGGTTTTTTATTATATTGCACAAACGGTCCACCGTTCTTAGTACGGGCTAGGACACACAAGGGGCTTCACGTTGTTGCCCTTTCTAGTTTTTTCCTCAAAATCGTTTCTCATTTTGATAGCACACATACACCAATACGAAACACATACACAAAAACCAAAGCAACATCAAAAACCATTTAAACGTCCGAGCCTTTGCACTGATCAAGCGCTTATGATATCCTCTGTCCGATGAACCATTGACGACTGAATACATGCAACTTCATCTGCAATTTACACGCACATTCAGAACTGTTCCTGAATCAGTGACTGAGAGAATAATGCTAAAATACCGATACACACTTAAAATACTATATCTTGCTTTAGAGAGAGCGTAAACACTGCAACAAGCACAGCTGTATTTGTATCACAAAAAGGTTGCAAACACATATATTATAACATATTTATCATTGTTTCTCAAACATGTAATATTGAATATCAAAGAAAATGTGTTTGCACACGCGTATATTACATTACAAGCTCCAAACACACGTTATATTTGCATCCATCATTTCAGCAAGGTCTCGCACCTTCAGTCGACGATCATCTAATACCATTTTGTGGATTTTCTTAACGGTATCTGGCAGTGACACCTCAATTTGTCGACCACTATGGTGTTTGTCATGGCAGCTCGTACGGCCTCGTTTAAGCTCTGCTACCCAATATTTTACAGTCGTAAACGAAGGAGAAGACTCCGCCAGAGTAGAACCTAGACCGGCTTTAATATTGCTTGGACTGAGACCTTGCAAATGGAGTTATTGAATTACATAAGGGTGACCAATTTTTTGCATGGTCACAAATTCACTGAGATCGATTACTTTTGATGGCTCAAATAAAAATACTAAACAACGTGGCGCCTTGAAACTTAAAACGTATGTTTTATAAGGTTGCCACTTTTCACCAAAATATTTTCTTTCAAACTACTAGCACCATCTATACGTCAGGTCGGCCAGTTTTGGGAGGTTAAAGGTAAGAATTTAATATTAATATTGCATACACGCTGAAAAAAAACTGCCCCAGCAACATATTGCAGGAACCATGTACATGTTTGCAGGCATTGTTTTCGTAAATTGAAGATCTGCTGCTTTTTGGTTCTTCATGACAGACAGCAGTGTTTTCAGTAGTTTTCAACAAACGAACCCACATTTGGGTCAGAAATACATATATTATATCCCATTAATCATTGTGTCCCAAACATGTTATATTGAATAGCAAACACAAAGTGTTTGGACACAAGTATACTATTAACACGTTGTAAGCAACGTCAGCTATTTTTTTTAGCTTATTTATGGTTGAGTCCAGCGAAAACATTCGGTTTGTCTCCAGGAGGAAGTGTGTGTTACGACATATTTATATTTTTTGTTTTCAACGTAACGACGTAATAAACAGCCATTCTCCTTGTTGTCACTAATTCTGTAAATCACCCTCGTTTTTCCATTCAGTTTGGTAGTTTTGTGTGATGTTGCTGATGACATTACCGTTGCACTGTTGCTGCTGTTCTTATTACGAGTGACGTTGTAGTTGTTGTTGATGTTGCAGATGCTGTTGTTGTTATTAGTGTTTGCTCATGTAAATGTTGTGCCTTTTACATGTGTATGGTAAATGCAAGTGTATATGCTTCTGTGTACATTTTACACTACCACTAATAAATAAGCTTATGTTCGCGGGAAAATGTTAAATACACAGACATATCCTTACACATCCTGGCATCAAATCACACCCATGCATACCTTTACCCATATTTGCAATTTCAGCAAATCAGCATTACCTTTCAATCACAAATTTGTATCTCCTAGTTTTGCCCATACAAAACATATGAAGAAAGGGGAGCCGGGTTAGGGCACCTGTTTGTGAATTAAGGAAGCGGATGCTAAACATAGAAATATGAGGAATATTCATACAACGAATACGCGATGAAATCAAGTGAAGTGAATAAAATCACAACGTTCACGTTCAATGCATTGCAATAGAATGCAGGTTTAAGAAGACCAAAAAAAAAACTTAAAACTAACGTCACACTCGAAGCGGAGCTAACTTTTATCAGAGTGTGCGAGCGTGGGTGGGTGTGACAAGCGAACAAAACTCAAAATTGCCTTTGAGGGGATCAGGATATGTATGCGAGTGTAAAGCGCATTTAGGAGTAAGTGTGTGCGCATGTATATCGAACGTTAATGGGATTGTGGTGCACAAAGTTGCATACAATGCACCATAATTTCATTAGTATGCGTGTGACAGTCTTAATGAAGCTGCAGCTAAACGTTTTGAATGTGACATTGACTATTGAACTACGCAAACATATACACACTTAGAAGTCGGGAATTGCATTAAGAAATTGCCAAAGGACATTAGAAAAAAATACAAAAGAATTGGGAAGTTCGTGCTACTCCAACTAGATTTGGCTGGGTTTTTTTAAGATTTTGTTAAAGAATAAGCTAGAATGGATGTATAAATATGCAGTATAGTACAGGTATTGGTAATGTTATTTTGTTTAGACCAGTCACACACGTTTTGAGAGTTGCTATACAAAAGCAAGAATGCATATCTATGTACACAAAACTGCTTCATTCAATACACAACAAATACACCAAAAGGACTCTGCCGACACTGTGTGAAATACGGCCTCGTATCTTCGTAAATTTTGCCCTAATCGGAAATCAGTTAAGGATACATAATGAATTCGTTGGCGCATGAAATTCCTCTATAAAACGCGAATCGTTTTTATTCTTTATCAGAACCGTCTCGAACTCGCAAAGGACTTCATACTCGAATCCATTTCATGTTGGGGTTGTGAAATCAAATGGATTCATAATGGATTCACTTTTATCAACCTTCGCGGATTCGAACCGAATTCGTTCTGAATATGAGCATTTTCACACAAAGTGTTACCCTATGTCACATCACGTCACCACGATAAATTATTTATATTTTAGGACCATGAAGTTCAATTTTTTCTATTCTTTTAATAAATACAAAACGTAAGGAGCTTTATATTTAATAACAGCTAAGAAAACAATCAAACTAACTGGTCCTGAAATATAATCAATTGACGAGGGTGAGGCGATGTGACAAAATTTGGAACTTTCTGTGGAAATGCCTATACATTAATTCTTTATAAATAAAAAAAATATTTTCGTTATTAGTCAATTTTTGTTTCAGTTATTGTCTTTTAGGATTCGAAACGGATGCGCCAAAGTCCAATTTTACGGAAACCTTTGTCTTGGTTTTACGGACTCGTAACGGATTCGAAACGGATCCGCCAAATTACAATTTCATTGGCTCGCGTTTCAATGTTTTTACGAACTCGTAAACAGTTCGATACGGATCCTCAAAATCGCAATTTCACTGGATCCGATTTTTGTGTTTATAAAGACTCGTGTCGATCGGTGGTGCAATGGTAGTGTGTGCGCCTTTTGGACTTGAGATCCTGGGTTCGATTCCTTAAATTTCTTTCGGCGGCGGTCACCTGGCATAGTGACGGCGACACTATAGAGTATTTAGCCATGAAAGAGCTTATCAAAATACCTTTCGGAACCGGTGTAGAACTGTAGGTCCCAATCACTGAACAAACCACTCCCCAATTCCGTCATGGGGTGTAAGGAAAAATTGAAACCTGGAAAATCGACAACCGACCAGATTTTCACGCTACGCCAAATCCTGGAGAAGACCCACGAAAAACAAATCGACACCTATCATCTATTTGTCGATTATAAGGCGGCCTTCGATAGCCCGATACGGGCGAAACTCTACGAAGTAATGTATGCTCTTGGTATTCCTGCAAAACTCATACGCCTTCGCAGGATGACCCTGACGAACACCAAATCCGCAGTGAAAGTTGGTAAGGATCTTACCGAACCTTTCGAAACTAAGCGAATCCTCATACCAGGTGACAACCTATCGTGCGATCTCTTTAACATCTTAATAGTTATTATTCTGAGAAAAGCTGCTGTCAACGTGAATAAAACCATCAGCAGCAAAAGTCACATGCTGCTCGCGTATGCTGATGATATAGATATCATTGCACGCAAAGTTGGAGGGAGAAATTACTGCGATGTTTTCGAAAATTGAAAAGGAGTTAGGAAATGTGACTCAGACGGTAAATCAGGACAAGGCAAAATTAATGGTTTCAACGAGCAGGGCCTCCACGCGATTAGACCAAAGCGTGAACATTGATAACCGTTATAATTTCGAAGTGGTGGATGTATTTATATACCTCGGATCTACCGTAAACAAAAACAACAACGTCAGCGAGATCAAGCGGAGAATTGTGCTTGCGAATAGATGTTATTTTATTTTAACATAAGTCCAGCTGTACCAGACTCTCATTCCACCTGTCTTGCTTTATGGTGCAGAATGCTGGGTCTTATCGCAAGCAGATGAAACATCTGTAGGAGTCTTCGAGAAAAAATACTCCGAAAAATGTATGACCCTATAGTGCACAACGGCGAGTATCGGCGACGCATGAGCCATGAGCTGTAAGAGCTATATCCCGACATTGACACAGTTAAGCGGATAAAAATAACGCGATTGCGCTAGGCCATGTCAGTAGAATGGACGAAGACGAACCAGCACGAAGGGTGTTCGAAACCGAACTCGAAGGAAGATAAAAAATAGGAAGACCAAGACTGCGCTGGAGGGATCAGGTTGATGAGTCCCTGCGTACACTTTTTATTGCCAACTGGAGAGATGCAAAAGATCGAACTGGTTGGCGAAATATGTTATCTTCGTTTTGTAAGGCCCCTGACCCCCGTAGTTGTTCGTGACAGGATACGTAATTATGTAAGGGGAAACCATTTATTTTACATTCAATTTCGTTTCCTTATGGTTTTAAGGACTGAAACGAGGTCAAACCGGACCGGCTCCATTTTTGTACATATTGGGATATTACTCTCTAGAAGATTATTTATATTTCTTGCAAATACGATCCTGGCCATAATGGCAAAATTTCATTGCAACACTGTTGAAACTTGCATTTCGCATTTTTATGCTTGTAAACTCTCGTATCGAGTTCGAAACGAATCCGTCTAATAGCTATTTTACTGATCGATATTTTATGTTTTTATGGACTCGTAACAGGTTCGAAATGGATCCGCCAAATTTCAATTTCACTGGTTCACGGTTTTATGTTTTTACGGACTCGTAACCGGTTCGAGACGCAGCCGCCAAATCGAAAGTTCACTAGACCACTTAATTATGTTTATAAAGACTTGTTGCAGATTCGACAATTCACATTTCGTTTCCTTATGTTTTTACGGACTCAAACTGGGTCGAAACGGATCCGGCTCGGCTTTTGTACATATTGGGATATTACTATCTACAAGTTTATTTAATTTTCTTGCAAATACGATCCTGGGCTAATGGTAAAATTTCTTTGGAACAGCCACCATTGTTGAAACTCGCATTTCGCTTATTTTATCGATGTTTTTAAAAACTAGTAACGGGGTAGGAATGGATCCGCCAAATGGAAATTATACTAACTCACTTTTCTATGTTTTAACGGATTCGACACAGGTTCGAAACGGATCCGCCAAATGAGCAATTTCACTAATTCGTTTTGATATTTTATTAGTGCGGACTCATAACGGGTTCGAAACGGGTACGACAACTCACATTTCGGTTTGTTATGCTTCTAAGGACTTGTAACGGGGTCGAAAAGGATCCCTTGTGCCGATTAAGTTTATCAGATTAGATATATAATTTTCTGTTAAAAAAAATTCCTAGGCTTCCAAAAACTTTTAAATTTATGAAATTTGTATTCTTTTCCATTCCTTTGCACCATTTACAAATTTATAGCCAGCCAATATTTACGAAGACTATAAACTTTAAAAATCCTCAAAATATAATATAGCGCTTGGTTCTTCTGGCACAGTCATAAACGATGTCCCTGCCAAGGTCTTAATTATGTCCTTAGCATGCTGCTTTTAATTGTTACATGCATTAACATCATTTAAAGCCCTTAATATTTTCCGTCTTACCCGACCGAGAAAAACCCTAACAGCGGAACATAATTTTAATGTGATCCTTAGGAATAGTCATTAATCCCTATTTCCTTTCAGCAAGTACAAAAATTAAACAAAATCCTCTGTTTATTTTCAAATCTCATGCTTGAAAGGCAATGAGAGAGAAAAATGAAAGAAATCCTAGCAAATGAACATCACATAAAAGTACTTAAGTAAAGGTCAAAGTAAATTATGGGGAAGTTTTACTGTTGGCGTTTTTTTTTCGCAAGTTATTCCTTTGTATAAGGGTTGCCCGAAATGTCTTCAAAATTTTGATGTCTTCCAAGAAAGCAGCAAAGGGAAAACATCATAAAAGTTTAGCAGTTTTATGATTTTGTTAAGTATTTCACCGCATAAATAAGGTGGGGGGAAGATAAATCAATTGCATTAAAAAGAGATGAGCGGGTAACTATTGAAGAAGTTTAATGAAGAGATGGAATATTTAATAGTTGCATTGATACTTAATACATCGTCTTGGCTTATAGCAAAGCAAATATGCATTTGTAAATAACTGATCACGTTAGTATTTCAAATTATAGCTTAACTAGCTGACCCGGCAAAATTTGTCCTGCCTACAAAAGATTTAGTAAAGTATTAAACAATAATATATTTATAATAAATATAAAAACTGCACACGCTCGAGTATGTGGTAATAGGAAACAAAAGGTGTCCAAACTATACAGGAAAATTCTGCCAAAACTATCGGGGAGGAGGTTTATCCTTTATATAGTGCAAAAGTTTTCTTTGCAATGCTACAAATCAAATCGTTGGCGAATATTCAAATCTACTCCTTGTATACACATTCCGTCAAAATTCTCCCTGTTTCCCTGACGATAATTGTTATTTCAGTACAAAACTTATTTAGCGTTCACACACACTACCCATTACTCTCTACAGCGATGAGAAAAATGAAGAACTTCCCAAACGAATGTAGAAAGTTTAATACTACAAAATTTACAGACCCATCTCTGCAAATAAGTGCTGTCCCAACCATAAACCGAAAATCTACAATATCCCTTCAAATGATCTTCACCGTTGTCAGTTACATATGTACTATGTACCAATTTTCAGCGTTCTAGTACAAGAAACGCTTTTGTCACGCCTCTCCACCCACAAACCGAAGTCTAATCGGGCTTCAAATTCATCTTCCTCATCGTCAATAGTATATATGTACCATTTTTCCGCCTTCTAGATGTAAAAACTATTTCCAACGTCCTCCGCCAACCAACAGAAAATACAAAATCTGGCTTCAAATTCATCTTCCTCATTGTCAGTGGTAGGGTTGGTTGGTTTACATGGTTGCTAAAGATACTATTTAGTATCAATTAGTGTCTTGGGACACAGTGTTGCATACCACATCTCTCCGGACAGACTAATGGACAGTATCTATATCCAAGGTGTTAGTCGGAGATACCGCATTAGATCCCCTAGATCTATCTCGTGTACCTCAGTGAGGTTGTGTAGGAAGGGATGACCTGTAGGGTTTAGGCGTCAACTCATTAGAGCCGGCCAACTGCAGAGGAGATGTTCCACCATCTCCTTCTCCTCTGCATCTTCGCAGGCACGGTAGTGGTCATTGTATGGAAGATTTAGACGTCTTGCGTGATTACCGATTGGCCAGTGCCCTGTCAGCATGGCAATTAGCCTTGAAATGTTCCCCCGATTTTGGCTAATCAGGGCCTTAGGTCGGTGAATGTTATATTCGGGCCATGTGTTTCTGGATAGGCGGTACAATTCCGTTCTATCCCATCTGACCTTAGCTTGTTCAAAGTAATGCAGGAAAATACCTCATTTGGCCGACCCTACAGGCGTTACGACTGACACCATATGAGGATCCTGCCCTGGCTAGTTCATCTGCCCTTGTGGCCTGGTAAGAACAACATTGGCCAGTCGACCTAGCTCGACAAGTTTTGCCATATATTCACTAATGACTTTAGGTGCAGTTTTGGTAGGTTGAAGTGATACGAGAGCCTCCTGGCTATCAACAAGTATTTCAATACGCTCAGTTCTCCGTTGTATTATAATTTTGCTGCAGGCTTACTTGATGGCCAGTACCTCCGCTTGGAAAACGCTGCACTTGTCTGGGAATTTGGGTGATAAATTGAGGCTTGCCTCTTCGGAGAAGACACTTGAGCCGGCTGGATCCGTCCATAAATACTTTGGTGTCAAAACCTGTCAGTGGTTCCCCTTTATCCTACTCTATTCGGCTCTACGAAATAACCCCCGAGTGAAGTAACCCCCAAACGAGGATTGAAATAATCCCTAAGTATTTTAATAAATTTTTGGGTGTTACTCCATATGAAATAACTACCAAAGTTTTTGGGGTTATTTATTTTTTTCGGGTTTATTTCAATTTCCAATTAGGGTTTCTAAATTAATATATAAACTCCAATGAAATATCACCCAACAATATTTTAAATTATAATTTGGTTATTGTTTTATTTTATAATTTGGTTATTGTTTCATTCTACATTGGAGGTTATTTCATAATTTTGTTAGGGGTTATTTCATATGACATAACTGACATAACTCCCAAATGATGGGAGGTTATTTCGTTTTTAATTTGAGTTTATTTAATTTTCATTTGGTTGTTATTTCATTGGGAGTTATTTTATTTTCTTGGGGGCTTATTTCATTGGGAATTACTTCATTTCTCGTTTGGAGGTTATTTCACTCGGGGTTTATTTCGTAGAGCCCCCTATTCTTCTGGAAAACCTGACATCAAATAGGTTATCGAACGTCAATGAGGGGGTGCAGTAATCGGTGATTATATTGAGTTCCCTTGGAATTGTTGTTATGCCGATGCAAGTTGATCTCTGAACTCTATACAACAGTTTCATGGTGGAGGTCTTCCCCACGACAGGCCACCATACCATTCCTCCGTAGGAGAGTATAGGTCTGACTAAACTAGTATACATCCATAGCAACATTTTCGGTCGGAAACTTCATCGGCTTCCGAACGGTTTCGCAACGGTTGCTTTTTGTGCGCAGTGCTCTATGTTAGGATGTTAGTAGTACATTTGTGCAATTTTCAAGCCTGCTGGATCCAAAAAATCACGTTTGCACCGCCCGTCCACCCACAAACCGAAAAATTATGATCCGGCTTCAAAATGATCTTGTCCGTCGTAAGTGGTCTATATGTTGCAATTTTCAGCAGTCTAGATTTTAAAACCCCTTCTGCCAGAACCCTCCGTCTAGACAAGGAAAATATATAACACAACACTTTGGGCTTGGCCACGCAAACTAAACTAGTTCCACTAATTTTTGGCATGATGTCGCATATTGCTGTTAAGTCCTTCCAAACCAAATTACAAGACATTCGAGGGTATATAATTCCAGGTATTGCCATTTTATTAAATGGGTCGTATGGGCGGGTCCACACTAATCAGTTCGATCCCCCCCCATTTTATTGAACACGTATATTAAATTCAAAAGCATCTCTACCAAATTTCAAGGAGATTGGTGCAATAGTATTCTAGATATTGCGGTTTCAAAAACAGGGTGCTAAGGGCGGGGCTACGCCCACTTTATGTAAATATGAAATCTTAAAGTAGCATACTTCGACATTCTGCGAGGAATTAAAGCAGATTAGTCCAGGGCATTTAGGTACAAACAAATAGACAAACATTCATTTTTATTTATGTCTGTTCATTAGGATGTACTGAAAATCAACTTTTGGAGGGAGGGTCGCAAAACATGCGTACGCAAAACGGGATCGGCAAAATTTTCTTTATACGAAGGTACTTATAGTGTATTTGGGTCCTGGCGTGACGAACTTACACAGACATATATGTTTTCACAATTTTGATTAATTATTATTTTTCACGGTAGCATTCGGAAATTTCGATCATTCATACATTTTCTTCCCAAATTTTTGAATTAAATTTTAAATTTACCTCATTTTGAATTTTACATGAAAATACTATCAAATAGATTGAATGTGGCCGCCAGTGGTGCAATGGCTAGTGTGTGCGGCTCTTATGCATGAGAACGTTGGTTCGATCCCTGCTCTGACCATCTTACATTTCTTTCGACGACGGTCACCTCTCTATCGAGTACGTAGCCAGGAAAACGCTTCTCAAAATACAGTTCGAAGCTCGTGTAAAACTGTAGGTCCCAATCAGTGGGTGATAAATTTGAAAGCGAACAGCTCACTGGTTGTGAGGAGCTCTCCTCCATCCTTTCATGGGATGTAATGGGAAACGGTTTTAATACTCAATAAATACAACTGAAAGCGATGATAAGTACGTAAAAACTCGGGACAATGTACTTGTTCAAGACTTCAAAATGCTGCGTGTGAAAAATGCTTTGTCAAAATTATGAAACTATGTTTTTCTAATTATGCTCTTCATGAGACGTCGTTTGAACCTCACAGTAACAAGAAAAATATTTTTGTTTTATCTAGATACACTAGGAATCAAAACTTCAACGGGCGGCAAGGGCCTGCGGTACCCTCGTTTAAAAAAAATCCAATGAGTGTTAGAACTCACGGGCGATGTCTTAACACCTTTTTGTTACACGGTACCTGGCCGTAGGTGGTGCAATGAGTAGTGTGCGCGCCTCTTGTACTTGAGATCCTGGGTTCGATCCCTGCTCTGACCACCTTAGAATTTCTTTCGACGGCGGTTACCTCGCATAGTGACGGCGACACTATCGAATATTTAGCCACGAAAATGCTTCTCAAAATACCGTTCGGAACCGGTGTAAAACTGTAGATCCCAATCAGTGAGTATAAAACTAGAAAGCGCACAGCTTACTGGTTGTGAGAAGCTCTCCCCAATTCCTTCATGGGATGTAATGGGGAACCATTTTTTTTGTTCGATTTCTATGAACACATTAGTAAATGTTACATTGGAAAATAAAAAAACTGCGTTCAATCATATGATGACGTTACATTTAAATAATATAAATACTTAAAATTATTTAAAGACCAGTGCAAGCACATGTGTTATTATTTTCTTCCTTAATAGTTTTTGTTTTATTCCCACATTAAACAAAGAACATGCAAAGCAACAGACACATGAACATACTTACATTGATATGTTCGTACATACGCTACACAAGTTCACACAATTTTCGTTCCTCTCTTGCTATCTCATTTTCATATACGTATAATACGTCATTATTCTCTTTGCTCTGGGAGTGCTCCGCACCCAGGACAACTATTCGCTGCCGCTACATCAGTGTGTTTTTTTCACAGTTTGACAATCTGTATTTCGCAGTCGGACAAATCTGTGTTCTATATAGTGGTGGGTCACCCTTAACAGTTAGGGGTAGGAAAATTAGATATTGGCCGATTCTGAGACCTATGCGATATGCACACAAAATTTCATACAAATCAGTCCAGCCGTTTCGGAGGAGTTTAACGGCAAACAATGTGTGATCGCAGTCGGACAAACTGTGTTTGGATGTATTCACTTTGTGAATTTAGGCCGTACGCGCGCCTATAGATGTTAAAAATTGTACGTTCCCTTAATCAGCTCTTCAATACACATCTTTTGAGATCCCTTCACGATTTAGTTTCCAAAAGATGAGGTCTTCATTACACCCTAGTGTACATATTTATGTACATTAATTCATTTATAAACCTTCCGCGGTGAGAAAAATCCATCGGTCACATTCAGGAGCGTTGTTTGAGTCACTCGAAAACTTGATAAAACATTTTTATGTTTATAATTCTTCCATAAGAATCTTCGAAGAGAAGGTTCCATGGCCATTTGAGTCAAAATATAAATGCCTTGATTAACTTCAAACAACATTATTACCTGTCAGCCCTCATCTATTTTTTTTTGTATTCAAAGTGTTCATATTTAAGAATTCAATTTCTTTCATGACAAAGTAATTAAATTTATATGTTAATTGAAGTTCTTTCATATAATCCCTAAATAATTGATCATTCTCGTCCATCCCTCAAGGCCACTTGAACTTGTTAACATTTATTGGAGAACATCTTCGCTAGAAAAACAATGCCTGCCACCCAAAATGTTAAAAAGTCAATTGCTGGTATTACAAAAGAAAAAACACCACGTAATACAAAAACACAAGATTGACATTAAATATAAAAAGCTTAAGATAAATCTCAAGGTAAATGGGAAAAGTGGCGCGGAATAGCACATAAAAATTGCTAAGACAACTTAATGCCCTTTTCGATTACCTTCAGCTGGTGTTGTATTAAGAAAGTACTTAAACAGCCGTACTAACGGCTATTCGTGTAAAAACCAAGCAACTGGCCTTTCTTACAGCTACATTTTTTTACTATTAGTTAACAAACAAAGAAAATTGGTAAAAAAGGTGATCAACGACGGCTCCACCAAAAAACAAACATGTAACGCCACCAAAATGATTGATGACATTAATTTTGACTTTAGTCTTTGACAGCATAAGGACAACCTTTTTCTCAGTTGATTTTGAGATTGTTATCCACAAGCAAACAAACAGATAAAATAAAAAGTAGACATACAACAAGAGCGAACCTTCAAACAAGGACAATGAAGTCGGACAGTTTCTTTGAAATCCTGTTGAACATCAATAGTGCTTAAATGCAGCCAGTCACTCAACTTAGAAGTTGGTCGAGTATGATTAAGATTTTTCTTGGTTCCCTATTTCTTCTTTGATTTGGATGCAGATTTTTTACCTCCCACAAACCGTTGTCATAGTCAAGTGAGTGGGTAATTTAAGTTTCAATTTATCACTCAGCTATTTCCTTTCTAACAAGGGCGGACAGACACTCGTTTCCCTTTATAAGGATAAAGCACGTGGCTGTCTTTGTTGTGTTAGTTTGGAGAGTTGGGTTTTTATTTAGTTGCAATATCGCAAAAGCTTACCAAAGGTCCTTTTGCATACAAATTCATCAATGTTTTGATATCTTTCTTATCTACGGAAACGATGCGGTTGTTTTGCAGCCATGGGTTAGTTTTTCCAATATTTCCAATACAACGTCTTATTCAAGGGACCATAAGCAATAGCGTTGATTAAGAAACAGATTGGTCAGAATTTTTCTGAATATTTCAATTTGAAATAGAAACAAACACATACAATCAAACCTGCTACTGCATAATGACCCATGCACAAAATTAAAAGCACCACGATTTACAGATATGTACCAGGAATATAAAAAGCAGGTTCATCGATGGCCTCGAAAATTATAGGGTATCAAAGCGGCCATCCACGAAATATGATGGAAAAGAAATGAATCTAAGGTGAACGCAAATAGTGACATTTACTACAGCTGCCTAGGCCCTAGGGTCAATTCAGTGAGAGAACACTACGAACTCAGAGCCACTCTCAATTATTTCAATTGTATACCTGTCCCGCTAAAGATGAAGTGGTCTTGGATATAGTCTATGGACACCTACAAGAGATCTACGACTCCTGCCCTGACCATGAATTTAGGATAATTCTAAATGATTTTAATGCTAAAATGGTCAGGGAGAGTGAATGTCAAACAATTATCGATAACTTCGGTCTACATGCAAACTTTTCAGCCAGACCTATGGGGCTGATCGATATCACCGGTGCAGATAAAATAATTGTCAGTGGCATTGGGTTTCAACCTAGGGACATTTATGAGGCTACTTTGGTGTCTATAGATTAAAAGCTTACGAACCAAATATACCATTTTATAATTGATAGAACCCACTTTTGCTTCGCAATGGACTTACAAGTGTTTCGAAGCGCTAGTGCTGACTTAGATTATTACATGTTTGCAGACACAGAATTAAACCGAACGAAATCCGTACGGATCCTAACACAGCGCAAGCTGCTCATATCACAGATGCATTTAGCAGAGGCAGCCACTTCATATGCAGATTGCACGCACATTCAGGAATATTTATGGCTCTCTGACTGACGCAATAATGCACAAATCCAGATACAAGATAGACTCTCTCGTTGTCCCTCTTTTTTTCTCTTGCTCTTGAGAGAGCATAAACAGTGCAACAAACTCAGCTGTATTTTTTATCAGAAACATAAATTACGTGGGTCGGAAACACATATATTCTAACATATAAATCACTGTGTCTCAAACATGTAATATTGAATAGCAAACACAATATGTTTGGACACAAGTATATTTGCGACAAGCTCCAAACACACTCTATATTTGCATGCAAACAACAACAAAAGAGAGATTTTTCAGCGTGTAAATTCTCTAAAATTCTACAGATTCGGTTGAACTAACAGAATGTTGCATCAATTCAGGTGCAATAACCGAATTTGACATGAGGTCGGTTGTAGCAATATAATGTGGTATTAATTCGGTCGCAATCATCGAATTAAGGCTTAAATCGGTTGTAACGGCCGAATTTGGCGTCAATTCGGTCGCTGTAACCGAATTTGTCATGAATTCTGTAGGTACAACTGAATTCAGTTTCAATTCGGTTGGCACAACATTATTCTTTGTTTTTCAAACCTGTCGTAAAAAATTCGAAAGACAAATATTATATTAAAAATAGTTAAAAAATGTTATGCGATTATTAAGGAAGATGAGTACAAATATTGTAATTATGGTTTCTTTATTCAAACGTCTTATTTTGCAGAAAATGTTTAAGCAGATATCAAGAGTTTCGAAATTTTACAAGGTCGGTCGCTTGAGATATGCCGTAATCGTATTTATATAAAACGGTTTAGGACATAAATCAACAAATAAAATACGCCAGATTTGGTGCGGTGACCCATCACGGCCGCGACCTTAAAAAAGATCAGAAGTGGCATGTAAAATAAGTTTGTTACCCTAAAAAATACTGTATCTGGCTTTGAAATATTTTTGTAAGAATACACGAAATAAATATAATAATAAAAAAAACATTTCAAAATTAATTTTTGATTGAAATTCAATTGTAACAACTTCAAATTCTGTTGTCACAACTTCCAATGAAGTTGTGTCAACCTCTAATGAGGTTGTGCCAAACTCTAATGAAGTTGTGACTAACTTTAATGATATTGTGTCAACCTCTAATGAGGTTGTTACAACCTCTAATGGAGTTGGTACGGAGTTGTCGGTTGGGACAACCTCTGATTCGTCTGACATGACCTGTGGTGTGGTTGTGACCACCTCTAAATTCGGTTACTTGAACTTTCTTGATTTATACTCACGAATGGGGGACCTAAAGTTTTTTCACTGATTTCGGACGGGTTTTTTTTCATGGATAAGTAGACGATAGTGTTGCCGTAACTAAGAGAGGTGACCGCCGTCGTAAGAAATGTAAGGTGGCCAGAGCAAGGATCGAACCCACGTTCTCATATACAAGAAACGCGCTTGATATTTCCACTGCCTCAAATCCTGTAAAAAAAACCACAAGAAGCAAATCAACACTTGCCACCTTTTTGTTGATTTATAAAGCTGCCTCTGTAGCCCGATACGGAGAAAAATTTCCAAGTCGAAATCTGAGCTTGGTACCTTGGAATGGCACTGCTGAACATCAAATTCTCAATGCAGGTTGGTGATACTAGGAATGGTCATGGTTCCTGCAATATATTACTGGCTTCTTTTTTAAAACCCTTAACAAACAATGTGATGCCCAAAGCGAGGTTAGCTCAAGAAAGCAGGCGTGTGGTTTAATATTTTCATTAGCCTGATTCAAACTACGGGAGAAAGAACATGATTTATTCCATCTGTATTAAGGACCATATAGCTTGAAACTGCAGATTAACAAAATTCATTGTTGAAAGGATCACGTCTATTTTATATAACCAATAAGAGAAATTTGTATATACTGAAACTTCGTGAACACATGTAATTCACAACTGACCCATAAATGCAGAAAGACAAGTGAACATTGTTTAGTCGGCTCGAAATAAACTGGTGTAAAATTAAAAACTCTAAAAATTACAAAAATTAGTTTGTTGTGCCTTGCAAATTAAAATCCTATTTAAATTTATAGGTTTTTTTTTGATAATATATAAATTACGGCATTTGATTGTTTGTTGGCTTCGAAGGACATTTTCTAAATAATAAATTTCAGGACTCGAAAAAGCTGTAAAGATTTCTGATGGTTTCCTAAAAGCACGTAGAAAACATAGCTCTCATATGATTAGTAATCTTAGCATGTTTTTCATAAAAATCTTGACTGTGCTGTACGCAGTTCAAAAACCTTAAGTCCAGATCAAAGATTTTAAAGAGCATACTTACAGATCTATGAGAAAAACTTAATCTCTTATCTTTGAAAATGTAGATCTTTTTTCATTCAGTTTGAAGCATTCACCCAACTGTAATCCATGAATATTCTTTTCAATGTACAACCACCGTTCAACTCTCGCGATGTTAGGCTATTGTTGAACTTGTCCATGTCTAAACAGTCATTTAGCATAAAATAACATTTACCCTTTACTAACAATAATATAAAAACAATTTTATACAGATAGGACATATTTGTGTTGTCTATAAATGGGGGCGAATACAAAAACCGTCAAGGATTTAATCAAAATATCCCAAAATCTAAGCAAAATGTTTCATCTAGTGAACAATACAAATGAATTAAGGACATACAAACGTAACTAAACCAGACAAGGTTTAAAATGTAAAGTGTACAAACGAAACGTAAAAAACACAAAATAAAAACTCGAGAAGGATAACAAAATATCCTGATTCAACAAACTATAGTGTGGGTGGAAGCGGGGGGCACAAGAGAGAGAGAACAACATACATATGTATGTAGCATCATT
This sequence comes from Phaonia tiefii, assembly GCA_963931995.1. Lineage (NCBI taxonomy): Eukaryota > Metazoa > Arthropoda > Insecta > Diptera > Muscidae > Phaonia > Phaonia tiefii. Next base: position 314,876,321 of record OZ008368.1, on the reverse strand, counting down.
TTACATTCATTTGAATGTGATGACAATTGCAACACAGGCCGTAACGACTATAGGCCAAAACAAAAACATACAAATTAAATCTGAACGCAATGTTTTCTCCCAAAATTCATACAAAATAAAGGTCCTTGTTTAGGACACTCATCACCCAAACTAACTTAACAGCAGTTTGTTAAACAAGGCAAAATATACAACTAGGAGTTGGTTTGTGTTGTTTTTTGTCTGTGGAACCTGAAATCTAGGTAATCAGTTGGTTTAATTAATTTTCTACTACCAGAATGACAAAATGGTAACAACTTTGGCCAGACAACGTCGAAAGGGTTGTCTAAACAAAACTGGTTCCATTGTTTTTTTTCTTGGGGGGTAATATACACTATCTAGTAATGTTGTTGACAATGACTGTTGGCGCGTTCGCCTTTAATTTTTAACAATGTGATGAAATGTGCCACTATGATTGTATGGTATGACCACGAAGCGGAAACGGATATGCTATTAACTTTTAGAGTAAATGTTACTACGTGTCATTTGAAGCTTTTGATTTATGAAATTTGTAAAAACAAGTTAACGAGATTTTAAAAAAATAAAATAAAAATAAAAATGCTTTTTGTTGTTTGAAAATAATGCAATTCCTGGTTATTCACACATTTTCATATAACAGATGGAAGATGGGTTCACATATGATTATAAAATATTGTAAGAGTTAAAGCCAATTCAATAAAAAAATATTTAGGAATGGAACCGCCAAACATTATACACGCTAAGAAAAACGGCCTCAGCAACATATTGCAGGAAACATGTATATGTTTGCAAGCAATGTTTCGTGAATTGCATTCTGGTGGTTGTTTGTTTCAATGTCACATTTTGTTTTCAGCAGTTTTCAACAAAGAAGGTCACATGTGGGTCGCAAAAACATTAATTACATTCTATTAATCACTGTGTCTCAAGCATGTAATGTTGCATCCGAACAATAAATGAAGGCTGATTTTTCAGCGTGTACGAGCGTTTAAGATAACAATAAAAAAGCCAAAAAGTTGTAGCTGCTATTACATTAAAGGGATTTTAATTCATATATTTTAGGAGGTATGTGTATCATAATGAAATTCTCTAATCTGGTTTATCATGGGGAGCGAGAATTACACCCTAGTTAAGAGAAATGTATAAATCCAGAAATTGTATAACCACTGGGCTTATCCGCGTTGCTTTAATATACCAAGACACTGGACTTTTTATACTCGAAAAGTGCATTACATATAACATAAACCAACATTTGAATGCCAGCGTTTGTTCTAAAAACGTTGTAAGATATGTTAGTGGAACGTAGTGTTACATATACGAGGTGAATTGTAAGCTTTCTGGTTGCGAACTTTGCATAATACGGTTGTCGTATTTGCTAAATATAGAGCATTCTGGACAATATACGAGATGTTTGGGGAAGTAAATATGTAGATGAAGCGTTGTAGATAATTTTTGGAAAGAAGACTGCCATAAATACTCGTAAATAGTTGACTGGACATTTCAAGTTAAGCTGTTTTGTTACCGCGAAATTTTTAAAAAATTGTTTCCCATTACATCCCATAAAGGAATTGGAGAAAGCTTTTCCCAACTAGTAAGCTGTGCGCTTTCTAATTTTGTACTCACTGATTGGGACCTACAGTTTTACACCGCTTCTGGACGGTGTCTTGAGAACAGTTTTCATGGCTAAAAACTCGATACTGTCGCCGCCACTATGCGAGGTGGCCGCCGCCGAAAGCATTTTAAGGTGGTCAGGGCAGGAATCGAATCCGGGATCTCATGTACAAGAGGCGCGCACACTAACCGTTACACCACCGACTGCCAAAAATATTTGCATCGTCTTGTAATTGTGAAAGTATTGAACGTTGGTGTTAAATAACGAATAACTGTGAGTTTTTAATAGTTATATAGTATAAATATCGATGCTACTAACGCATGCAAACGAATACTAAAACACCGCATAAACAACAAATCATAACAATTGTAACAAAAAACAAATTGAGATTAATCAGGCACAGACTAAAAATACCATCCGTTGCCAAAAATAAAATGGAACAAAAACCTTGCTAATCCTGAGCATAATACCGCAAACAAATTTCATGATAGACATCATCATACACTCAGAGAACTTGTAGTTTGAAAAGAGGTTGAAGCAACCACAAACTCGGATATTGCCACCGAATTGTGGTTGCCATAACCGAATTTGGGTTGCCGTAACCGAATTGCGGTTGCCATAACAGAATTGTGGTTGTCACAACTGACTTTAATCCCCAGAATTGAAATTCAATATAAGCAACCTCGGTTCATAATTGATCCGCTTCTGGCAACTGAATCTTTAATTATTGTCATTATGTCACCTAAATATTCTATTATTCCATTGCAGCAACCGAATTTAGAATTAATTCAACCGAATTGTTTTACTATTTCGTTGCAGCAACCGAATTTGGATTTAATTCGGATGGACCAACTGAAATTGGTAACAACTTCGGTTGCAGCATCCGACTGGGCCATCAACTCATGTGCAGCAACCGAAATTGGCATCAAGTTGGTTGCAACTATTGAACTTTTTATCAATTCGGTCGCAATAACGGAATTTGGCCTTAAGTCGGTTGCAAGGACCAACTTTGGCCTCGATTCCGTTTCTGTAATCGATTCTCTCAATAATTCTGTTCGGATAACCGAATTTATTTTCAATTCGGGTACCACAACATAGACAGAAAATGGAGAGAAACCCCGACGACGACAAGTGCAATTAGCTACAATGTGAACAAGACGCTCACTGGCCTAGAACTAGAGTGTGCAAAAAACCGAGATTTTTTAAAAGATTTTTATCAAAACAGTAGCAATATTCGGACGGAATAAATTATTTTGCTGAATGACGACCGTAATACTTGACAGTAGAATCGTCGTTAGAAATGTTTTTGTGGAATACACCCCATGGGTTGAACTTTTTGATCAGAATATCTGAAAGTTTCCGTACTTTGAACATTTTGTCGGTGGTAGATTTCTTTTTATTCCTTTAAATCTGTTAATTCTGTTCCAATGTCTTCATCTACAGAACAATTCATATTTTCGCTTGGCACTTTGTGGTAGCCAGATAAAATCAGTATCGCAAAGAAAATCTTTAGCTCTTCATCAGTGACACTAACGTTGTGTCGATTATTTTGACTAGCGTATAATTGGGAAAAGTCTACAATCATTGTAAGGACTTCTTCGTCGAAAAACAATTCAAATATTTGAACAGGTGACAAGACTTTCAATGCTCCTCTTACTTGATTCTCAACTACCAGTTGGTCGCGGGATTCCGCGTAAGTCTTCGACTAATTTGGAGTACACTTTCGCCAAGCCGGAACATTCAATGCTGACCTATTTGGTGCAATACTCAGCTCCTCAGAACGTGGCTTTCAATGCTCCTCTTACTTGATTCTCAACTACCAATTGGTCGCGGGATTCCGCGTAAGTCTTCGACTAATTTGGAGTACACTTTCGCCAAGCCGGAACATTCAATGCTGACCTATTTGGTGCAATACTCAGCTCCTCAGAACGTGGCTTATTGGATCTTATTCGAACCTTTTTAGCAGACGGCGGCTCGTCATCACTGCTAGTTTCAGAATCCGTAACAGTAGTAATATTATGGACAAATATTTCGACTTCTCCAGGAACGTCATCGGCAAGATTCGTGTAGTTTCAATATCATCAAAACCCTCTTCTTCATCAGTAACAACGCTAGGTTCTGGTGGAATTACTCCAAGCCATCGTCATATTATCATATTTACAGCTTCCTCTAAACAACTTTTCGATTGGTCTGAACAAATACAGATCAGTTTACGTTTTCGAATCTTGCATACATTTAGGTGCTTACGTTTTCCCAAACACGATACTTAGTACACTTGTAGCCGTTGTACCCAAATTGGCACAGTGATATTTTAGGCGTTATAAAATCTTATATATTTAGTTTATCAAACCGATAGTGCTTGTAAATGTTTCATTAGTTATCGAGATTGTTAAAATATAAGTATTTACGACGATCCACTTTACGCACAAAATATTATATTTATTAACCACTACCTACCTCTAGAGTTGTTTTGATAGTGAATTTTAACAGATTTTTACCACAAAAAATCTGAACGCAATTAAATCGTTTGATATTATATTCAATCATTGCACCCTCCACTACTAAGTTATGTACAAAAATATTAACAACTGTCAACTCTTTTTATATATTCCCCCAGTTATTAGTTGTTCCCATATTGGCACGGTGGGCAAGATTGGGTTAATATACTTACTCGTGTTAAAAACTCAACATTTTACTACTCTATTTAAATTTGACAATTAAATTTTAAATTTAAATCTTAGTCCTATTTAGAATGCGCGTTTAATATAAAATGTAAAAGTTTTACTCAAATTCATATTATACTGATTTAAATTCCAAAATCAAATTTCAAATTCCACCTTTGAAATAGACTTCCATGTATGAAAATCTTATTAAGCTCAAAACATTTATTGTAAAAGAACTAAAATTATGAAATTTGAAAAAGAAAATTAAATTCTTATTCAAATCATAAAATCATTTTGAAATTTGAATAAAAAAAAATTCAATGAGTGTCCGAACTCACGGGCGATGTGTTAACACCTTTTTGTTACACTGTACCTGTTTGATTTCTATGAACAAATTAGTAAGTGGTACATTGGAAAATAAAAAACATCGTTCAATCATATGATGACATTACATTTAAATAATATATTAATATAAGATTAAGATTAATTTATAATTAATATTAATACTTAAGATTATTTAAAGACCAGTGCTAGCACATGTTTCATTAGTTTCTTGCTTTTTGTTTTATTCCCACAAAAAAACCAAGAGAACGCAAAGCAACAGACACATGAACATACATACATTGTTATGTTCGTACATACGCTACACAAGTTCACACAATTTTCGTTCCTGTCTTGCTATCTAATTTTTATATACGTATAACCACGTCATTATTCTCTTTACTCTCTGAGAGTACTCCGAACCCACACAAGACAACTATTTGCTGCCGCTGCATAAGTGAGTGTTTTTTTTTCGCAGTCTGACAATCTATGTTTCGCAGTCGGACAAATCTGTGTTCTATATAGGGATGGGTCACCCTTATCATTTAGCGGTATGAAAAATAGATGTTGAGCGATTCTGAGACCTACCCGATATGCAAATAAAATTTCATACAAATCGGTCCGGCCGTTTTGGAGGAGTTTAACGCCAAACAATCTGTGTGATCGCAGTCGGACAAACTCAATGGGACAAACTGTGTTTGGATGTATTCACTTTGTGAGTTAAGTCCCTACCCGCGCCTATAGATGCTGACACATCAAAAATTGTTTCGAAATGTAATTTAGAACTTATTGAAGCATAAAATCATATTTGAAAATAGAAATCATGTTTCTTAATTCAAAATTTCATTATCATTTATTATTAACTTTTTTAATGATATGAATACAAACAGAGTAGAAACCTGCCAACCGGTTAACCGACGTCAAATGGCCGGTTTTCGGTTTGTTCGAAAATTAAGTTTTTTAAAAAACCGGCACACGGTTAATAGCAAAAAACTCGGTTAACCGGTTTCTCCTATTTTTCAGTTTCGGTTTTGGACACTCTACCTAGAACGCAAAGACGCTGATGAGAAGAATCAGAAACTTCGAAACGATCGTCCGTCAATTTGAGTTTAGATGTTGGCGCCGACAGTTTACATTTTCTCTAGCTGCAGAAAAATAACCCATAATCTGTGTAGCTCATAAGAACTACCAAAACCTGTTCGTCTAAGAAATAATTGCATATATTTCAAACTTGACGTTTAAATTTCGAAGTGCAGATATTATAATAAATATCTGAAACATAGATGCGGTCGCGGTGATATCAAAAATTTTTGTGGTTATTAGGAAAGGTGAATCAAAATATTTTATTTGTTGTTGCTATATTAATCCGTTATATTTTATAGCAAATACCCAAATTTATCAGCGTGCAGTATAATAAAATTTCAACAGTTCGGTGTTTCAGGTCGGTCTTTTCAGATGTGCTGCCATAATCTTTTTATTGAAAGGTTTAGGACCCAAACAGGTCAGAACTGGTGCGGTGACCCTAATATTTAGTACTAACAAACGGTCGGAAATGGATGTAAAATAAATCATCACTAAATTAGTAGAAAACATATTTCAAATCTCATTCGTGACTCTATATAAGTTCGGTTATCTCACATTTGACAACCTCTAATTCGACTGTGATACACGCTAATTTGTTTGCGTCAACCTCAAATTCGGCTGTGGCAACCTCTAATTCGTTTGTGGCAACTTCTAATTTGGTTGCAGCAACCTCTAATTCGACTGTGACGTGCTATAATTTGGTTCAGATATGCTATAATTCGTTTGTGATGATCTCTAATGTAATTGCGACAATATTTAATTTCGGTTACGGCGTCAGCCAAATTTTTCAGTGAGGGTTCAATCTGTGAGAATGAAAAAGAGTGTTCAAGAACAATCCACTTCGGGATTGGAGAGAGCGTATGCCAATGAGTATACTGAGTGCTTTAATTTTTGTTAGACTCACCGACTTCGCGCACTTGGGACATAATTTCTTTTGGAGAGAGCCACGCTCTAAGCAATAGAGACACTATCGTATACTAAATGTTGAAAAGGCTTCCCAAAATATTTTTGGGAGTCGATATAATTTTGTAAATTCCAATAACTTGGGCATGCTGTGAGAATTACTGGAAAACAGTAATCGCCAGCAAGATAGGTACCGCGTGTCTTTAAATTTGATCAATATCTAAAACACTTTGATCACAATTGAAACGAAGGTTGGAAGAAAGACAAATACATTATAACCTTAATACAAATACCAGAACTTTTACCCCAACTACTAGGTAACTACCAATTTGAGAGCTACGTCAAAGCGCTTGTAAGCAATGCTGGTCCTGGATGGAGTACTTCCAAAATTTACCACTTTTATGTATAATTTCAACACAGGGTTGTAGTATAACATCCGATTCTCATTACCATGAAAGCAGCAATAATACTTGATCCACCTGAGAGTTAGGAAAGGAGAAAAGATTTTCCTTCCAAGAACTGTCTATAAAGATTCATCTTATTTATTCCCCAAACATCTAGTACTATTCAGAATGATGTATACTTAGCGAATTAAACAACCATTTAGGGCAGGGTTCGCACCCAGAAATAATACCATCCACCTCATATAAGTTAACACTACATTCCATTAACATAACTAACAACACTTATAGATTAAACGTTGACTTTCAAATGTTAGTTGAAACAACGTGTAATTCACTTTTCGCAACTGTCTAAAAACATCAGTGGTTTGATTTTTTAAAGGATAAGCCCAAAGGATATACAATTTCTGGATGTATACTTTTCTCTTTACTACGACATAATTCTCACTCCCTATGATAAATCAATTAAGGGAATTTCCATATTAGAAGTATAACTCCTATAACATAATATTCGATATACCTTATATAATTAAACAGTCGCTTAATCTTCTTAAAATTAAAAAGGTCCACTCTATAATGTCCCGTGTCCTATGTTTTTTTTTTATTGGTATATTAGTTATTGCAAGTTGGTAGGTCGCATTACTCTAATGTAATCTAACCCTAAACACAATGTTTGCTGCAAAATAAAGTTTAAAAGTTAAAATCAAGTAAAATTCTAGTCCACAATTATCAGATCAAACTTGACATGCAACTCCTAGTTTTACTATGCTACATATATAGATAAACTTTTGTCGCCACCGCACATAAATTTTGCAACAATGTTATTCTAATACATTCGTCCTGTTCCGTTTGCAAATAACTTAATATGTTTCCTGTCCAAACACTTTTATGTCAATTTAACTGAAAACCACTAAATTTTTATAACTACTTGAGAAATCTTACAAAACTTATTCTTTGTTTCTTTAATATCTTCGTCTTCCGTTTCGTCCTGGATAAAAACCACAAAATTCTTCTCTTCTCGACTAAATTTGTAACCACAAACGAAACAAAATCATATATTTGTAAAATTTCAATCAAAGAAAAGCTTTAAAAGCTAAATCACATAATTTTTTTAAATGTTCGTTTTCTCTCAGTTTTATGACTGTGCTGGTAAACCTAAAAGTATGCCATATAAAATAACTGAAAAGTTTAAAGAGAGAGTGAGAGAGTGAGAGAGAGTTTACATGAAATTGCAGCTTAAATATTTATAGATGTATGACAGTCTTGCAAGAATGTAGCCAGACATACATTTCGTCATGATGGGATGTATTAATAAAACCATTAATGACGAAGTGAGTAAATCATTAAATGTCGAAGACTTTTGGGGCTTATTTTGGGTGTAAACAAGGCAATTTCTAACAGCCTTTTGCAGGACAAGACGTGTAAAGCCGATTAAATAGTCACGTAAGCCTATAAAAAGCCTGCCATTTTTAAATGAAAGAATCTTTCCACAGCATATGCTATACCATCAAATTACTACCCTGCCTCGTTTTTTGATATTTTGACTGCCTTCATCTTTATCTTCTACTAGTAATTTAATAAATATTTTCCATAATTGTCGATGAATGTTGTATTATGTTTAAATGCTAAAATATAGTATATCTCATTCCATTTACTTTCCAGGAATATCAAGCAATTAATAAGTCATAAAACTGTAATATGTTGGTGTAGATAACATACTCAATTTTTTCCTCATAATAATAAAAAGATAATTGCTTTATTTCTTCGTCTGATAACTAAGAAGACTGGCAACAATTAAGATTGTGAAAATATACTGCCATTAACGCAAAACTCATTAAGACCGTTGGGAGTCGACTAAAAAGGACCTTCGCATTACAAGAATATTTTAGTGATTTCTACATCAGTTAGTGGTGAGTTCGTAATTAAATTGTTCTTTGGTTCTCAGGTTGATTTATGGTGTTTATCATTTCGAGTGTAGTTTCAATTCCTGGCATTTAGAGTATATCCTTTTCTCCATTTCGAGAACTGCCCAATTGTTGGTTGGTTGCATCTTGTTCCTATCGCAATAGAAGCATAAATTATGCAGGCGTGATGCTAAAAATTTGGGGTGGGTGAAAGGAAGAGGGTGTCAGAAGATTTACTGTCGCAAAGTAGTATGTAGTAGATTTATTTTCTTTAAAAGGAAAGTAAATTTTGCCAGAGAATTTAGTGGTAGTTCGAAATAGTTGAAACTACGAGAGGATGTTGTGAGATAGAGTTAATATAGATTAAGGCTCTTTTAATATTAATGGTTTTCCCTATTTTAAATTATACAATACAATTGCATCTGAAATCGAATTTTTTTTTGGTTCTCCAAAAAAATATCCGTTTTCACAGCCCTTGTCATCCGATGTACTGTGATTGCAAGAAATTTCAAAATCATAATTATATTCATGTTCACATTCACAAATCGATGTCAAAGCACCTTGTGTGATGTCTCACAACATTAAGTTTAACAGGAGAATCTCACGCGGTTTCTTTAAATAAATGAGGCACCCAACATGCGGAGAATTTTTTTAATTACTAAAAGATTGGGAAATGGGTTCTACGGCCTTACTTTACTTTGCATTACATCTTACTTGATTTCCCACAAGTGGAAAGAGAAGGGTTTGTAACTATGAATTAATTTAGCGTTTATATTTCTAGACTTATCTAGATGTCCAATTTTATACCGACTACAAACAGCTGTGCTTTTCACTATCTTAAAATTTTCACAATATTGAAGAGCTTGCCACAATAAGTGCACACCGATTCTGAACTGTTAAAAAGCACAGTATCGGATCATTCTCCGTGTATCGAAGATATTGTTAAAAATTTATTAAATAGTCGATATATCTAACAACTCATTAAGAACTTCGTACAATAGTACAATAATTGTTTAAAGTTTATATTTGTTTAAATTTTTATTTCTTTAAATAGTATCAACAATCTCTTCATTTGCATTTGATTTTTATTAGCATTACATTCTCTAATGCACATGCAAGAAGAATCAGCATTGTCGCAATTAAAATGCAAAAATCTCCTCGTTTATTCAAATGTAACATTCGCAATTACCTTGTACTCAATAACAACTGTTCGTCGCTAAATTATACTGGTGCGTTTGAAACCAATACTAACCTCCAATCGGTTATTTATACCATATCTCGTAGTAACGTCATCTGTTCGCGATTGTTCCAAAGAATTCCGCGGCGACTTAATCGGTAGTGGTAACACCACATAATAGCGCCATCTGTTCTCTATTATTACACAAATTTTAGCCAATTCATCAACGTTTTGTGGTGAGATTTTTTGTTCTGTTTTATCGCACAAATTTTAGCCAATTCATCAACCTTTTGTGGTGAGATTGTATTTAACTTAAACTTACCACTAAACTTAACTAGTTTGCCAAACTGTTAGAATAATCAATTTGTGGTATACACCGTAACAGTTTCTTGACACTCTAATTTTCTTTGACATACTGTGAATTCAAATGTTAGTTAAACCGAAGATGTAAAATATTTTTATCGTAACTCGTTATCTTCGATTGAAGTTTTATGAATTTTAAAAGGGAATTGCCAATTAAACAGATTCCTAACAAATATAGGGAAGTTTCAATTACATTTTTATAATTTCCTTTTATAAAGGTAAATTAGATTGAAATATAAATTGTAATTGCGCATGTATAAGTAGTAAATTTTCCCCATGTATGTCTTTAAAGGAAAAAAATAATATATATTTTTTTAATATTGTAACAATATTCTCTGCAACTCCAAACTGTTTTTCGTTGCAATACAAAACTGATATGAAAAACACTCCCTGTACTTCATTCAATGAGTCACAATTGGGTGAAATTTTAAAATATTTGTTCGGAACTACTAGGAATTAGTCAGACACATTCCAGAGAATCACTGATGTACGATATAGAAATAAATCACTTAAATCTAAAATTAGGGGGTTTCGTTGAATCAACTGTTTGACGTGGTGGTTGGAGTATAGGTACCCAGCAACTATTTATTAATCAGCAAACAGGAATCCGAAATTGCATTACGGATATTATGGTGTTTGTGAGAAGAAAAGTATTTTTTGTCACTAATGGTAGTATTGTTCGTCCAAGCGCAATGACTTCGATAGCTCGAGGGTTAGACGCATTGCTGGCAATCAAATTCTTGAGTTCGAATCCCGGGTTCGCTTAAAATTGTGAAAACGGTCATAATAATTACACCCTTGCTAAGCACATCACGTTATGTATATGGTATACTTTCAGGCGAATACACCATATTTCCGTAAATTTTGGAAACTAAATGTTCGTTTGTTTACCTGCCTCATTTTATTTTAAAAATGCTCACAACTTTAAACGAAACATTGCAAAAGGCAAAAAAATAAAAAAAAAGGTTATGCTTTTGTGCGACTCGAACCCAACTGCCGTTTTCTAGTCGGACATGCTACCACCGTGGTGATTTTTGTGCTGCAACTTCGGGCTACGTCACAGCATTTATTCCATTTAACAGTGTCCAAATTAGGAGTACTACCGTTCAGGGTCAAAACAATGTAAAAAATTACCGTGCAGCAACCAAATTTGCAATACCTCTTACCGCGTAGTTCTGGTGGAAATTCTTGTAATTGGTACACAATTTTTTTCCTGGGTAAAGAATTGAATGACTGGAAGTAAACCATATTTTAAATACCTTCCAATGATATTTATGGACGTTGATGCTAATGTATTTTAAACTACGTTTCATTAGTTGTATTATCTACTAAATTACGTTTGATGCTTGTTCTGCCATGTACAAATCTAACTCTATAACACCTCCGACTGTTCCGGTGACTTTCAAAAGTTTCCGGTATGCGAAAAGCAGCTGTTGCACACTCTATGTTATTGTAGCACACACTATGTTATTGTAGCGTAATTTAATATTATCCTTTTTAGTGCGGCTTTATTTCCAGTTAGATCAAGTTTCCATCTTTAGATCAAGTTTCCGTCTAAATAACGATAAATACAACCATTCCCCATATTTTACTTGTCCACTACAAACTTAACACTTTAATATAAATCGTTACTCAGTAAGACGATTGCGGACGATGTGCATCTTTCTTCGTTTCAAGTGTGGCTGACTTCAGTTTCGCTACAAATCGGATACACGTACGTATACCAATACCCCTTCAGCCAATTCCAGAACCATCCCGTAGTACCTCTGTCCATTCTCCATTGTTCTCGAAAGTTCGCTATGGTGGGTTGGAATGGGTTAGGTTCTCAACTTGCAAAACCGGCATACTTTTAGGAGTGATTAATTATATTTACGATTAATCGATTACTCAGCATTTTGATTAATCAATATTCATGATATATTTATTAATCGAAAAGATGTTTTAGCAAAATTTGGAATAAAGCAGGAATCACAATGCAAGCGACATTTTTAACAGGCGATCGCAATGTAAGCAACAGTTTACTACGAATCGAGATGGATTTTTTAAAAACAGGTGATACCAGTATTGCGGCTAACAATAATACATTTTGTTTTCATTTCCACTGCAACACAAATCTATGTTAAGAATTAAAGTAAGCCAAAAATTACAAAAACTAAATACATATAACAAACTATAGCTTTATTTTACTTTACTAAAGCTTCATGATGCTGGTAAAATTTTATAAAAACAAAGAATAATTAATTTTTGTTTTAATAACAACTTCAATAACTCAGTCAATTAATACCGGATATTTAAAAACAAAGCTGTGTTTTACTCACTCAGAGACGTCCCTTTTGCATAAATTCAAAAGTATTATGGTTTCTTCACAAAATAATGGGTGAAATCGTAGCCGAAGTTGAAAAATGGCGAAAAAAAAATTAAAAAATATCTGTTTGCTGGATAAATACACACAGACTTGTCATATTTTCTTAAAGAACGTATATATCGTATCAAAGGCCTAAGTTTCTTCTTTTTAACTAGGGTGAGAAAGTGAAAATCCGTTGATAATCAACTAGCTGACAGGCTTATAAGTGTGCAAATGTACGCATAACCGGGGTCTTAACCGGTTTTCAAGATTTTGGGAGTGTTTAGGAAATTTCACAAGCAGACTCTTGTTTCACTCGACAATACCCACAAGAAAAATACTATCACTTCCATTAGAATTTTTTGTAACTGTGTTATACGTAGTCACTACTTGAAAAATCAAAACTAAAACAGCAAAACTCGAGCAGTCTTTACCAAACCTTATGTAACTATTAACACCCTCGATATCCCATTTAAAAATTTGGATATGATGTAAAGAAAAAGGTGGACTTTCTTTGCGGGGGGGGGGGGGAAATCAAAAATTAAAGATACGTTATGCCAGGATATTCAAGGATATAGGATACTTTGGAATTTTCAGTATCATTGGACCACAACGACATGACTGTTGTATGGACTATTATTAAAGCGGTTGTTGCAAGCTTTAAAGTGTTATACAACATTTAGAAATCCATTAACGCGTTCCAAAGATACACTATATTTAAATCAGGTCCTTTTTTCAGAAAGTGTCATACAATACCTACTTCAACCAACCATAAAACAAAAACAGCTTTGAATTTTGACTCAATTCTGGTGTCATAAAATTCGCATGGACGAGGAGAAGCTACTGTCCAAATTTTATAGCAATCAAAAGTTTTCGGGTTCGAAAATTCTGATTTTTGTGTTGGTTTTTTTTTGGAATTACCAGTATTAAAAAATGTTAATGTATTTAATATACAGATAAAATTACGTATTACAGCGCATCTTTTAATATAAATGGTTTCAGTTCTCACTGATGTGTTAAGTTTGAAAATTAAATTTGGGGTACAGCACCATATTTATTCGATGAAAATTGTAGCTGGAGTAGAAGTAGACCTGCTTCCACGACAAAGTTAATCAAAATTTTTGGACATTGTGGGAATTGCTATGAATGGGAACGAGAAGTGATGATTTACAAAATTGTTGCTGCCCTTGTGAATGCGGCTTAATGGAGCAATTCATGTTTTTAGAATTTGTCAATTTTACTTGTTTCAAAAACCTTTTTTACTCGAAATGTTCATACATGGGTTTTTTTAATTTGCATTGGATTTTAATTTTCATTACTTTATCTAATGCAACTGCAAAAGAATTACCATTGTTCGCAATGGCAATTAAAAAATTTTGAATTTGCATTTGCTCAGGGAATGCAAATGCAGGTTGTGGAATCGGATGCCAATTGTAATGAAATATGGGAATGCTTTTAATTGTTTTGAATTTGTTTGACTGCTGGCAATTCTATTTTTAAAGTATTTTATATGGAGGGGTTTGTGGCTTCAATAGGTGTTGCCTCGTAGACTTTCAAATTCATAAACCTGTACTGTGTAAAATAGTTGAAAACCACAGCTGTCATTATGAGGCAAATCCTTTGAAAATTAGTACAATTGCCAATGGTACTGAAATTTTTTTGAATTTGCATTTGGACGGGTAATTCAAATTAAACTACAAATTATAATTATCATTTAATTAATTCGCCCCATGTATGGAATTGTTCAAATGTTTCCAATTGATTGCAATGTATATATTTGTATATTTTTGCTAACAATTATTTGAATGGACAACACCAATATTCACTTGTTATTAATCAATAATCAATGTAATTTATTAATCATAGTTTTGATTTTTCAGAATTTCTGATTATTCTATTAACTGATTAAGCATGACATCGATGAAAAAAATTTTTGATTAATCGATTAATCGCACATCTTTAAAATACCTCAAAAACTGTTTGAAATTTAAATGGCATTTCTGTTTATCGTACAATAATTATTTACTAAACTATTTCTCGTATATCGTTTTCAATAAAATGTTTCCGCAATTCAATAGTTCTACCTCTTAGGCCTTATCTTGTTTATTTGGTTATTACATTCCATAACGGGGAGAGTTGCACTCAAGAAATGAGATGTGCCCTTTCTATTTCTAGACACACTAATTGGCACCCACATTCTAATACCATATCTGAGTAGTTTTGAAAGGCTTTTTCATGACTAATTACTCGATAATGTTGCCGTCATTAAGCTAGGTGATTATCTCCGAAATAAAATTGATCTGTGTCTGTACCGAACCCACGTTCTCATGTAAAAGAGTCTTTTATCTTCAAACGATATCCACTTAACAAATTTTATTGAATTTACTTATAACGCTAATTACAATATTCAACGTATTATCTAACTTTACAACCCCTCACCAGCTTTATAGTTAACCACTTTCACTTTAAGATGTTTCCCGCTTTTCCCTCCCAAAACTACCACACACTTAAAACAAAAATCTAGCTCTTCTTTTACAGCTAAAGCGTAATTTATGACTCCCGTTGCAACGTGATAATTTATAAACCGGAGCACTAAAAAAACAGGAGTTTTTTTACAACTTTAAAACAGACACCAACAATCTGTCGTCCTTTAAACTGAGCAAAAATATCTCTGCTTTCTCCTAACACGACTATCCAAAGCGTTGTCTGTCTGTATTTGCAGCAGTTTTTCCTCACCTTAGGACTCATTCTTCGTCTCTGTTGAGTTAACACAAGTGAAAAACAACCGGTCACATTAACAACTTCTACCAGGTTTCCAGGTTTTTTCATTCCTTTTATTTTTCACTTTAGCTACAGTGAAAGGAGGATGATGAGGTCAGCTCCTTTAAAAACGAAAAGGAAAACAACAAAAAGCACAAGAAGGGAAACTTTAAAAAGGGCAATTAAATACACCGCAGGTATTGAAGTCATAGAACAGTTCCAAGACACACCTATTTTGTAGCGTGGTTATGAGATCGCAGATAGTCTTTTATAACTTAGTTTCTTAAGAGCATGACGATGATGATGAAGCACCAGGAACATGCACTTGTTGCAAGTGAAGGAGTGCAACTTTATATATAAGTATAGTAAATAATGTTCCCTTGCCGTTGGTGGTGAGAGAACATTATAATTTTATTTAAACAAATTTAATGTTAATGAACACTGGATGACAGTAGCTTGACAATTTTTACATAAGCGGGAATAATAGGAAATGAGTGAATAGCATTTAAAGTGGTAAGAGTGCACTAATACAACTGCAAGTAGCCAGGGAGTTGAGAAGAAATAAAGATTTAATGAAAGTTGCACGCCAGAGATGTTTTGTGATGCTATTATACGGAAAAAATCATAAATTTCAGGAAGCTGCTTATTAAAATGCACCACACCGTGTTCCTAGAAGATACAAAAAGGCAAATAAAAGGATAAAAAACGTTCAGAATTTGTGAGAACCAGAGGTTGGCGTTCATTGTGGTAAGTAATTAAAACAACATGTTTGCAATTATGGCAGGAAATCTACAATAGCGTGGCAGATATGGACAGAACATCTTGTTATAAGCAAATCACAGTAAGCGGATAAACGAGCATTCGACATAAACCCTTCAGCTGTGATCTAAAAACACAAATTTGGTTTCTGGTAGAGGATCTTTTTTTAATAGGACAGATTCAGAAACCCTTATAATTTACTTTACTATTTTAATTAATTTTTAAACAGCAACATTGGCTTAGGGTAATATCAAAATATTTCGACACAGTCCAGGACCCAACCCCTATTGAATTGTATAACATTTGGAAAGAAATTTCTCCTCGTCCATACGAATTCTATGACACCAGAATTGAGTCAAAATTCAAAGTAGTTTTTCTTTTATGGTTCGTTGAAGTAGTTATTGTACGGCACTTTCTGAAAAATGGGCCTGACTTAAAAATGGCATAACTTTGGAATGCATTAATGGATTTCGGAACGTTGGATACCAGAAACCGCTTTACTAATGTCCATACAACTGTCATGTCGTTGTGGTTCAATGACATTGAACACTCCAAAGTATCCTTCCTGGCACAATGTGTATTTAATTTTTCATTTCCACCACCAAAAGGAAAGTTCATCGTTTTCTCTACATTATAGCCAAATTTCCTAATCTTTATGAAATTTGGCTGTGATGTAGAGAATAATATGGACTTTGTTTTTGGTGGGGGGAAATCGAAAATTAAAGATACTTAATGCCAAGATATTCAGGGATAAACGATACTTTTGAGGTTTCAATAAGATCGAACCACAACTACATCACTGTTGTATCGACTATTATTAAAGCGGTTACTGTAAGCTTTAGAATGATATCCAACATTTTGAAATCCATTAACGCATTCCAAAGTTATACCATTTTTAAGTCAGGTTCATTTTTCAGAAAGTGCCACACAATACCTACTTCAACGAACCATAAAACAAAACCTGCTTTGAATTCCGACTCAATTCTGGTGTCATAGAATTCGTGTGGATGAGGAGAAACTACTGCCCAAATTTCACACAATTCAATAGGGGTTGGGTCCTGGACTATCATTTTTGTGTCGATTTTTTTGGAATTACTTTTTAGTAGGGTATTTCCTCGAAAAAAGTCACAGCACTCAAACAACGTTTTTTTTTTATATTGCTTTTGCCTTAGTCATCTCAGTTTCTAGTTTCATTTGAGTGTCATTATGCGGTACACTAGTGTTTGTTATAATAAACATGTTGGCTCAGTGAATTTGCCGCCGAGTCTCAATAAGATGTTCACTGTTGTGACTGTTTTCCGAATCCACGTTTCTTCCACGGTAATGAATTAAAACTAAGATATCTTCTAATACAACTTTAATGTTTTTACATTTTGTAATATTCATCTAATACTGGAAGAAACCGGGTAAAATGCTACGTAAAGCATAATCATAACTAAGCGTTTTAAACAATATGGAATGTATTCTCTTAAGATGCGCTCACACATGAGAAAATTATTATCAAGTTTAGGCTTAACTAACATTTGCATCAGCAGTATGCCAAAGTAACATTTGAATGTCAACACTACCAGGTTTTGGTGTATATTGCAGCTTGATTGTCCACTAATCTTAATTACGCCTAACACTATGCCTTCGCTATCACACACCAACTCACCAAACGCTCAAAAATCTGTCGTGTTTTGTTGTTGGGATGCAAACATAACATGTGTCGCAAATATAATATACTTGTGCCCCAACGCGTTCTATATTACATGTTGAGACACAATGATTAATATGTTACAATATATGTGTTTGCGACCCAAATGAATCTGTGTTTGTAATACAAGTACAGTCGTGTCTGTTGCACTGTTTATGCTCTCTCGAGATAAAGAGAATAAAAGAGGGACATCGAGAAAGTCTATCTTGTAAGTGTGTATACAATAGTTCATCGGATAGAGGATATCAAAAGCACTTGATCTGTGAAAGAGAAAAAACAAACTCCCCATTTAGATTCTGCTTGTCAGTCTGCAATTATCTCGATATTCTCTATTAAAAAGCAAATCACGATTACATTACATTCTGCATGTTGGCTTGCAACCACCCCTGCAATTTTTGACGTTTAAGCGGCTGATCTCCCTCATTCTTACATTCGTAAAAATTTTTAAAAGTGCTATGTTCTAATTAAATTTAACAAATAGGAAATTATATATCTGTGGTCACAAATATTAAATTTCTAAAATTTTTCAGGGAGAGCAGTTTAAAGTTTAATATCTTTACTGGAAATCAGGAGTCGGAGTTTTTATGATATCTTTGTTACCGAGAACAAGGAAACGAATTCGTTTACTTACTTCTTAACAAAAAAGAGTTGCTTATTTGAGCACGGTGACTTCTCAAAAAAAAATTTTTCAATTCTGTCCTAACTCGAGTTAGGCTGTTATTGTTTGAGACCACAGATATGTTGAATTTGATGTCTTACATTCGTCAAATTGTACGAGTGATGTATTCGCAGTTAGTTTATCAAAATTTAAAAATTTGTACAGAGCTATTACACTTTTTCACTTCGATCCGTGAATTAATATGAAACGAAATGGCAGAAGTACGAATGTGAACAGAGCGAAACGTCAAAACTCCCCACAAATTTTCGTAAAGTGCGTGAGAGTCTATCCCGCCAGCAACACTAAACCTCTCACCTAGAAGTGCTACATGTGTAACTTAATGTAAAACAAACAGCCGAAAACCCCGGTTCCACCGATTTCTGGCACAATTAAAACCGAAAACCAGTTTCGAGAAAACTTTGTTTTCGAACAAACCGAAAATCGGATTTTACAAAATTCCGGGTTTTTTGGGCACTCTATACATAATAGCGAAACGTCAAAACTCCCCACAAATTTTCGTAAAGTGCGTGAGAGTCTATCCCGCCAGCAACACTAAACCTCTCACCTACAAGTGCTACATGTGTAACTTAATGTAAAACAAACAGCCGAAAACCCCGGTTCCACCGATTTCTGGCACAATTAAAAACCGAAAACCAGTTTCGAGAAAACTTTGTTTTCGAACAAACCGAAAATCGGGTTTTACAAAATTCCGGGTTTTTTGGGCACTCTATACATAATAATATATATTATTAACCCTACCGCAATTTCTAAACAACCTTGTAGTATTAAAGGGTAATAAAACAGCGTAAAGGTGAACCATTTGAAAATTCGAAATAATATGGTGATAAGTTAATGTACTTGCTTAACTAGAAAAAAGGATTAAAATCCCTTTCAATCACTGCCAACACAATCAAACAGATGAAATAATAATTTTAGGAATTTACGCTACAACTTAATAATTTTCTGTTTGTTAACAATTTTTTTGTTGTAATTGCTAAGAGGAATTAAAGTTACCAAGGACCAAGGTGAGTATAAAACTAAAAAGCGCACAACTCACTGATTGCGAGAAGCTCTCCCCAATTCCTTCATGGGATGTAATGGGAAAATATTTATTCTTAATTTAAGGACTTGCGGTAGGACAAAAAGCACAATTTAATACTTCCTTAACATCGATATTGTAAACAACAGCATAAATTGCCCAAAATTTTGCTAAAAACTTTAAACCCTCAAAAGTATTTAAATTTAAGCCTACTGTTATAGTTACATCTATCAACAAGTTAAAGAAACAATAATATCTTTTGCGTTTTACGTTTGTTACATTAAAGGATCATCTTCCATAAAGTTTACTAATGGTGCACTGGTCTTACAACAAAAGGACAATAATCCAACTTGAATCCCATAATAAACTGTTTATTTAGGATTTTTTTTTCTCACCATTTGAGAGAAGATATAAATGTTATCATAAAATATAGAATGTACCTTGTTTACCATATCCCTGCAATGTAAAATTATCTAAATTCGAAAAACTTAGAATACTAAATAAACCCCCTTAAATTAACATTCAAGCAAGGTTTATTTTTAACTATTCCCCTATTTCGAATAAAATATTTGATTTGGTTCTCTGAGTTTACATACAAATATGGGTCAAGCTGGTAACCAACCTCTGTTAAATATTTAACAATGCATGGAAAATACCACAATTCCCCTTCTGTTAGTTTACATACACAAAAACACTCTCTAATTCGTATTTTCGAAATTTGTTGTTCTTTTTAATAACATTTCTCTCTCTCTCTCTGTTTCTTTGTACAGAACTACGAAATTTGTGTTGCTCCCCTGTTTGTAATATAACACAAGCTGTTATTAACAGTATATTTGTCGAACTTCACATAATTGAGATTGTGGATGGTATTAGAGGTCTTGACAATGAATCTGTTACAATGTTAGAGAGCCATAATCCACATTTATTACATGTGGGGTGATTTTTGCTGGTTAACATAAATGTTTCAATATCATCAAGATAATAATTAACGTTTACTTACTTATAGACAATGTGAGATGTTGTAAAGGATAAGAGTAACAAAAACATACCTGCAAAGACATAAGAAAATACAAATACAGCATTAGATGTTATTAGTATTAAGAGATTAGATAACAATATGTAACAACAAGAATTTGAACATTTGGTGTTTTATTTTCCACCACTGGGTATTTCAGTACAGGTCATGAGTTTAATTAGGACGAACATTTTTCCGAAACTGCTGAAATTCGATTTCTTAAACATTTTGTGGTCAATCTTTAAAAAAAATATTTCCCTTAATACCAATTTAAATAGATTTTATACAAACAAGTTTTTGAAGCATCTAAAGCACAAAATATATTCATCCCTGCAACTGGATATTATATCTAAATAATTCTAGACAAAAAACGATGGGGAAATTTCTGATTTCTGCAACAAGTGAATGGTCTTCTTTGAACAAAAAACAAAATTCATATTGGCTCATCTTCTTATAGAAGTTAAGTTTTTTGTCATGTGCTTTTAATTGTTTAAGGTGTTGGTTAAGTGAGCAAGAACTGTTGATGCGTATGGCGAGAGAGCGACCGACACAACTTCCCCTTCGCGCACTTAGCCAAACATCTGCTTACGCATATTTACTACTTAATGATAGCTTATGGCGTTCTTACACACTGGCTTTCAATATTGACAGTGGGTGCTTAATAATAAGTCTGGACGTTTTACGTTTAGACAGGGACATAACAATTCAAGCCTCCTACTTCACTCGCTTTGAAAAATTAAATAAAGTTTAGCATCTTTTTTAAACGACTAATAGAGATAAACTATTTATGATGTATAATCGATAGCGAGAATATCTTGTAGGGTGTTTTCGACACGGGTTTTGTTGAATATTTTGATCCCCTTTATATCGGTCTGAGGTGCACTGGTCAGCGTGTGTGGCTCTAGTACATGAGAATATGTGTGCGATCCCAGCTCTGACCACCTCACATTTCTCTCGACAACATTCGTCTCGCCTAGAGATGGCGACACTAACGAGTATTTAGCCATGAAAAAAGATCCCCAAAATATCGTTTGCAACCGATGAAAAGCTGTAGGTGTCAATCAGTGTATGCAAAACTAAATGGCGCACACCTTATTGATAGCGAGAATATCTCCATTATCTCTATATGAGAACGTGTGTCGATCCCAGCTCTGACCACCTCACATTTCTCTCGACGACAGTCATCTCGCCTAGAGATGGCGACACTAACGAGTATTTAGCCATGAAAAAAGATCCCCAAAATATCGTTTGCAACCGATGAAAAGCTATAGGTGCCAATCAGTGTATGCAAAACTAAATGGCGCACACCTCATTGATTGCGAGAAGATCAAGAACATAATGGTAAACTATATATTTATACATACGATTTAGTGCATTTTCCTGAAACTTGTTATAAAACTATCTAAAGGACACTAAACTAAAAAAAGGTCGTAGTTTTTTTTACAAAATCGGGTTTTTGGTATATTATAGTAGGGGCCTCTCGATTGTACCTTTCGCACAAAAAATATTTTTATAATGTTAGCAAACAAAGAATTTGATTTACTAAAAAACTTCATTTAAAAAGGAATAATGCTCCAAATCGCTCCGATAATATTCAGTTTTCTTCCTGCTGATTATGTTATTATTTTATTGCTTATAATAATTATTATTCTAATTTTGCATATAAGTTGTACCTCTCAACTAATACTGCACATGTGATTTCCATAATTGCCAATATTTTGCAAAATACTTATACTTGTTAAATACTCTGAAACTGCCGTTAACGATTAATTAACGAATTATTTTAATCAATTCCAGTAGGCAAAAAACCAAGTTGATTTTAACAAGAATAGTGGTCATAATTTTTCTGCCGATTCATCCTTCGTCCAACGTCTGCATTTAACCCATTAAGACCCAAGGCCTTTTATTTTTGGAAATTTGTAAATGTTTTTATTGATTTAGGCTCTAATATGGTCTATTAGAACAAAAATAAATAAAAAATATAAAGAAAATATTTTTAAGGTGGTTTTTTGGGGGTGTACTCGCGTGAGTACAATGGGATAATCCACCTTACATGTAGCTATTTATTCCGTACAATAAATAAAAGATTTTATTTAATTTTTATTTGCGTACTAGATATTATTATTAATAATTTTTTAATTGTTTATTTGGTTTAAAAAAAAACTTATAAAAACTGGTTTGAAAACTTTACCGTGCTTCGACATGAAACTTTTTAAAACATTCTTTTTCAACGCAAAGTGTAATATTACATAGTTCACAGATCCAGCGGACTCTGCTGTGGCAAATTCTGCATCTTAATTGATTTTCAATCCTTTTAGGAAAATGATTTCCAGAAGATGCAGCTATAGAGGAAGTTGTGGATCTCTTTGGTTCCGTCGAGCGAACATTATACTTTCGCAGATAAAAACGCACAATTTCACGCTGAAAACCCAGCAAATCAATATTGCTGTTGTTAGCGCTTTTATATAATTTCCAAGCATTGACAACACATGAATTTATCATGGATGTGAACAGAGGCCACCACCATTTCTTTCCTCGGAACTTTATATTATATGCACTTATTGCTTGGTCGTGCAGATCAACACCTCCCATTCCTGCATTGTATTCTGATATTAGATGCGGTTGTGCTATGTTCACCTTACTTTTCTGAATTCTTGACCACCGCTTTACGGACTGTAAAGGTTCTATCCCATCAAAATTTGTCCCAACTGTAACTACACTATTATCATTCCATTTCGCGAAAAGAATTCCCGAATCCGCGTACCTATAAACAAGATAAAAGTTTCTTATGGACATAAACATATTTAAATGCTGAGATACTTACATATAGTCAAAACTACCACGCTGTTCCTTTTGCATTGCTTTCTTCAATTTCAGAGGACAATTTTTTGTTCTATTCTCCCGAACAGTTCCAGTTGCTCGAAACCCTTTTTCCTTCAGGATTTTCAAAAGATCGTACGACGTAAAGAAATTGTCGAAAAACAAAATATGATCTGATGGGTGAGTGATATTGCTCACGAGATCTAGTACGACTTTTGATCCTAATGGTAATTTCTGATTTTGGATATCGTTTGACTTAGCGCCACAGTAAGTATCAAAGCTATACAAATACCCACAACTGCTTGTAAGCATCCAATTTTTGAACCCAAAACGAACGGGTTTTCCTCTAATAAATTGTTTAGACGAATGACTTCCAAAATATCTTACCATGGACTCATCTATAGACAGCTTCTCGTGCATGTATCCAAACTGACAAAACTTTTTGCATAACAAAGTTGATAATGGTCTTACTTTAGCCATTTTATCAGTTAAGTCCAAATTTTCTACAAAAATGTAGAAAGAATTCGCTGTTTTTCGACGGGTTTAAATTAATATTGCCTCAAATTTTAGATTTAAATTAAATTTAAATTTCTTATAGATTTAACACATTTTATTAGATTTTGTTCATTTTGTAAAAACGTAGTGTTGCTCTACTGATATTGATTTAACTTCTCAGAATTACGCCGACTTTATCTTCCTTTGAAAAATTCAATTTATATTATGACAACGTTCAAAATTAATATTAAGTATACGTAAATGTACTAAGCTTGTAATCTCAACAGTTTTCTACACAACAACATAGTTTAATTTCGAGTTAATTAAGTCATAATCAATTTAAATTATATAAATCATAAACAATGCATTTTATTTATTTAGCGGCGATATATTAATCATAATTTGTTCAATTAATATAATCATACGCAAGTGTACTTACATATATATATAATACTTTGTGTGTATGCGGAATTTGGCCTTAAAGTATTAGCAAGTAAAATTTTCCTTAAATTCATTAAAATACGCATTCTAATTTTCACACACATCTAGCACAATTTTGGGAAACATTTAAGAAATTTACTAGACACAATACAAAAATATCTTTATGTTTGAAATTGTATAGAAATATTGGAAAATTTATCTCGAAAATGTTTTCAGTTGCCCCTTTAAATGGAATTCTATTATATTGTATTACTTATTTAACATTTCATTTCAATTAGATACAATTCTAAAGCTCCCTGCTTTTACTCACTCTTAACACATCATCCTAGTCTATGACCATTCTTGCAAATAATTGAAAATAAAACATTTTGAAAAAAATTAAATACAAATTCTATATATATATGAAATAAAATGAAATAAAACTTTTTGCTGAATGTAAAAATAAAAAAATCGAGAGGAGAACACAACACGAGTCAATGAAAATAATCAATTTGTCGTGCAAATTGAAAATGAAAAAAAAAACACATCGTAGCCAAGGACATGTTTTGATTACCAGCCTGTGACTGTGGCTATAGTATTAGTTTACACATATACACGAATTTATTTGTATGAGCATTTGTATGTATTAGAATATAAGAGAGTGTTTGAATACATAAAATATAATACAAATACACAAGTCAGGGGCCTAAATAGAGGGTACTCTGTACATTGATAACGACAGCCTGTGGCAGGACTAAAGCTAGTGGAAATAAAGGTTCGATTGTAAAATGATGGCTAACATATGTGTAATTGTAATACGAGGTATATATATAGTTTTGAAATTTTGATCAATTTGTGAAAACTGGCAAACTATTAAAACTGTTAACACTCATACGCCACAGTGGTCATAAATAGAACATATGTCTACAAAAGAAACAATTTATTATTAACTCCGTATGGCGTATGAGTTATTTTAAATAAAATCTATCACAAAATCAATTCAGTATTCAATTCTCTTCATTATAAACTGTTTCAAAGTATTAATAAATAGTGTTTAGGGTGAACACCATTTGTATTACTTTATAAAACGAAAAACGTTTCAATGAAATTATATAATAATGTGCCCTCTAATTTCTATAAGCACCTCGTTATTTCAAAACACTACAGCAATTATTTAGATGAGGTTTTTCTTTTAATTTCCTAGTAAAACCTCTACATATCACCCATCAGTGTTCGTTCATTTTTCCATTTAGTTTTAGCATTTAGTTTTAATACAATTTCAAGGTTAAAAGAAGCAACAGCAATAAAAAATATAATATACAAAATGATTTGTCGGAAACTAAACCAGCAGCACCATCATCATCCGCATCGCTTATATACAAACATTTGTATGCATTATATGCGGAAAAGGATACAAATTAAAATGTGAATTCTAAATCTATTCACTAACCGTCGACATGTGAACGTATTCAGTGAAATGAAAATGGCTTCCAAAACAAACCAAATAAGCTACAGCGACCGGAATTGTCAGTATTTAGTTTTTTTTTCACAAATTTTATTATTATAAATTTTATTATTTCAGAAACTACATCAAACAATTTGCTGCTTCGTTATGGAATATATTGTGTTTTAGTACTTTGAGGTTAATTGTTTGTAATTCAATTTTATTACGGGGTTTCCGCTTAAAAACTGTACGAAAAACAACACGGACTTATGGACAAACAACACACAAATGCTGCAAGTAATAGTAATAACAATTAAAGGTCAGCCAGTTTTTACAGCTTTATGGAATATAAGTTTATTCATAATTTTTTTAATGTTTATAAATCACGTTTTCACAGAATGTAGCTGTTTTAGTTTATGAATATAATTTTTTAAAGAGTCACGAAAAATGTCAAGCTCTTTTTATTGAATTTTAACATTTGTGCAGAAATTTATCAAACAGTACGAAAATAATATCATACGAATTAGAAGTTTTATATATAGAGTGAAATAATATTAATCATAGGCCTCTAAAAGTATGCTACAATTATAAATATGGATATATTAGAGGATTTGTTCAGATCTAGCTGTGTGATTAAAAATCGAAAGTAATATTAATTAATACTTATGCAGAGTAGTACACGTACATCGCATAATACCACATCTCTCACGCAACAAGAAGTCATTGAATCTTAAACAAATGGTCTGTTGTGGAACGTCAGTATAAATTCATCTTGCGAAATATTAATATTAATTATGAGGCGAGTAATGATTATCACCTTTACGATTTAGTACTACATTTCGAATCAATTTAAGTGCAATGAAGTTGGTTTTTAGAACATTGACTATAAAAGAATTCGGTTTATTGCACAAAAAACCGGCATTTGTAATAAACAAATATACTTCAACACAAGTTTCTTCAAAATCTATTTAAAAAATAGAACCATGGTTTGATATATTGTTTAATTTTTATAAGATTTTGAAATTAAGTTTTCCGGCCGTGATAATATCTAGCAGTTAAAAGTCTATAAAAAAATGAAACAGTGTAATACAGACAAGAGTTTAGTATTAGCGCACACATTTGTGCAAACCATATCCAACGAATTGTAATACGGTATTATGATGATAGGTTAAGTATCGTATTGCTGCGCAACGAAAAACTGTTCAGAATTTGTTTTAGTGGCTTCTTTGAAACGAGATGCATTAAATCAAAGTATATCCATTTACTAAGGATTTTTTAAGTATAAATACTAATTAAAATAGTAATCTGTTAAATGCAGTCTCATATGCGTATGATTAATTTTTATTAAACTAAGGTGGATAAATATTACTCATACATTTGAATGACACTATTCATATTAGCCATCTAGATTTTTTGTTCATATTTCCTACTCCTTAAATTGAAACCTTTGTCCTTTTGGCATACATTATCTAACTTCATTTGATTACATTTGACTGTTGCGTACATTTTCCAACAAATCATTCATCATTTTGCACAGTTCGCAAAATTGATATTACCTTTCTATTAATGTCTGTCATTTCAGACAAATTGGTTCCTCAATCAAAAAGTCTGTTACATTTTATGACAGCCATTGTATTGCCAATATCGTTTTAAATTCAGTATCCAAAAATTGCGCAGACTTGTAAACGAATCGCAAATTTTGTACAAATATTATTTGTTTGCGATATTGAATGTACATTTGCATACGGACAAGTACTTTGTCTAAATGTACAATAGATTGGATGTGACGACAATACAATACATCTGTGTAAGTATAGATGTTCATGTTTGTCATAATATTAGCACGACGTTTGGAATTGCAAATGAGTCTCAAAACTATTTTTGAACGCCACCGCATACAAGTGGTGCATACGGTAAATTCGTAGTTAGTTCCGGTGGTAGGTGATCATGCACTGCCACTTTATGTGTACTAACGTTTTCCCTAAATGCAAAATTTATGTAAATTTTCTACGGAACACAGACAGACCGCTTAGACACTGAGACTGAATATATCGATGAATAATGTTGAAACGGGAAATAATAACAAACAATTTTTCTTTGCCAGTTTGATCAAAACCTTGTTGAATATTACACATTTTTCAGATGTGGTTTAGATGGCAATATTCAACTGCGAATAGTAATACTTCAAAACGGAATTTAATTGGAACTCACTCTAGGAGATCCATGATAAACAATTGACTTAAGTTTTCATGACATAACGATAAACATCTTTTGACCATGGATGTCTTAAGTTATTCAGACTTTCCAAATCAATGTCACGGGTCTGAATCGGACAGCAAAGGATAAGTCATAGAATTAATTATTAATTCGTTAGAGTGTTGTCATAGAAATGATGCAAATAAGTTTGACTACAAAATGTCAATAAGGTAGCAGTTATATTGAATAGCGACGTATGATTGATATAAATAACTTATTCTGGATTTAAAATTGTTTTGTAACATATATTGTATTTTACATAAATACCCAGCGGCTGAAGTCATGACCTGGAAGGCCTGAAATCATGACCCAACAGGCCAACTTTAAAATAATAGGGAGGCGTACACATTACCTCCTTCTTTATTTTTAATATTGCGTGAGATTGGGATGCAAGGCCTTCCCAAAGAAGGCCTTAGAAGGCATTAAAAAATGAAGGCCTTAGAAGGCATGCAAAGAGGAAGATCTTAGAAGGTATTTACTTTACTTTAGTTTTGTTAACCAAAAATAAAATTAAAATGTTTTTGTATCAAAAAATCATTATCCACTTCTCCGCAGTTATTTATATGTATGCATTTATATGTATGTGCCGTCGGTGGTGCAATGGTAGTGTGCGCGTCTCTTGTACATGAGATCCTGGGTTCGATCCCTGCTCCGACCACCTTAAAATTTCTTTCGGCGGCGGTCACCTCGCATAGTGACGGCGACACTATCGAGTGTTTAGCCATGAAAAAGCTTCTAAAAATACCGTTCGGAATCGGTGTAAAACTGTAGGTCCCAATCAGTGAGTGAAAACTGGAAAGCGCACAGCTCAGTGATTGTGAGAAGCTCTCCCCTGTCCCTCCAGGGGACGTAATGGGAAACCATTTATTTTTTTATTTACCTAGCTTAGAAAATTTTACCACGCCCAACTTCAAACTGAAAGTCGGATTCTTCTACAATTTTAAAATTATCCCGAAAAATATTAAATAAAAAATATGAATGAAATTTTCCGATTAAATTACGGCTAAAAAGAATCGGTAAAGAAATTTCTCTAAATTTTTAAAATCTCCATCTTCGGCATTACAAAAGAAGTATTCCACAAACCTTATTTGTGAAAGGCCTTGCGAATTCCGCCGCGGAGCAATATATATATTAGAGTAGCAACGACATGAATGGAAGAAAATATATTTTTATTTATATTTAAATGAAAAAAAATATTTAACTTGGCTTCCAATACCTTCTAGCAGAAGTATATACGCTTCCAATAAGCTATAACACGATATATTCGTGCAGCGTTTTCATGGTGTTATCGTGCGGCAAAATCGGCTCGATGAAAAATCGCCAAGCAGGCCTTATAAGGGTACCACATTATAAAAATTTCAAATCATAAGTTCGAATCATAAGCTATGTGCTGAAACCGATTCTATTACTTTTTTAATTCAGTTTTTTTGATGTCTGAGATTAGTGGATGCAAAACCGAAACCAGTTAAACGAAATCCGGCTGGTTAACCGTACCGCGGTATTTTAAAAATTGTTACTTTCGAAGAATTGGTTTAACCGGGTTTTGAAAGTTAATTACCCGGTTTTCTCGGTTTTAACACAACTGATAGAACACCACAGAAGTACTAACCATCATCAGACAGACACAAAATACTTTGCCAGCGAATTATTTCGCCAATAGTTTTCTCAAATAAGTTGTACAAGACAACAGAAATCATATCTCCCAACTCCGGTTTAGATTTAAGCTCCGGAACTAATGACAAAACAGCTAGTGCGAGTATGTTAGCAGAGATACATAAAACAATACACAGGAACCAACATCCAAAAAAAAGTACAAAACGTCCAAAAGAATATTTACTCAACGATGATTTTGCCGAATTGGGGAAGTCAAATATTAGAACAGATAGGTTGAGTATAATAAATAAATATATATAGGGCGGGTCATGTAAAATTTGGACTATAAAGCACCCGTTACTCCGAAGCAGTTGGCCAATTTGACATTTATGTACAGATTATCAGTTAAAGGTTAGAAATTTACAAAATGGCTCGCTTTAAGTTTGAAGAAAATTGGGAAATATTAAAAACTTTCATCCAAAGTTCTGAGCCTTCAACTCAAATTGTAAAAAATCTACCAAATAAATTCGAGAGAAATAGAGTTAATTTTTTGTATTTTATTATTCAAGTTCAACACCATCTATATCTCCATAAATAGAGATATAGTTTTTTAAAAAAGAAGATGTTTTGCAAATGCATCCTCATGATTTCTGGCAAACCGTATAGCTATTACAAATCTAGCCACAGATCTTCATCAGCGGTTGTTTGGAATGCTGGTTTTGAAAAATTCAGCAAACTAAATGCAAACGAAAACTCATCGGAATTGAGAATTTTCCACTATGCAAGTACTCGAAAAATATTGCAAGCAAAACACATAAGAAAACATTTGCAAACAACTTCTTTCCATCTCCAGGAACCATCGGTCCCCATTAAAAATGATTTTTGTTGTTGTCTAAAAGACAACACAATATTTAAAGGTGATGATTTTCAGGGATGATTTTAATTTATTCGGCCATTTTACTGGTACTGTTTATTGTATTATTCAAGCCCAAGACCATCTATATCTCCATGGGATATAGTTTTTAAAAAATAAGATAATGAACTTAGAGCACGACGAACCAACAGGCAACTACAGTTGCCTGTAAATATTGTGTTGTGTTTTAGACAACAAGAAAAAATAAACATTAAATCATATGAAAGTCTATAAAGTCCAATTAGTCCAAGAACTGAAGCATCGTTACCATCCAATGTGTTTTCGCTTTACTCAAGGGGCTGAAGATCGCTCTTCTGAAGATGCGAAAAATCGAAAAATCATGTTTTCCGATTAAGCTCATTTTCACCTACGTTAACAAACAAAATTTTAAAATTGGGGCTCCGAAAACCGACACGTCGTGGAGAAGACGAATATGCATTTACATCAAGGAGCTTATTGGTGCGGTTTTTGGCATCGCGGCATCAAAGGCTAATTTTTCTTGGAAAATTAGCAGGAATCCGTTACAGTCAATGGCGAGCGTAACCGGGTTGTTGCGGGGGTTTGTTCCAAAAAGTGGAAGGGGTGACATGGAGGAAGTATAGTGCCAACAGGACGGTGCTACGTGCCACATATCCAACGTCGTTTGGGCACTGTGTTCGAAATATTTTGGGCACTGTGTTCTAAAACCGCAGAATCAGCCGTAACTCGGAGTCCATTAGCCACCTCGCAGCTGCGATTTGAACCCGCTAGACTATTATTTGTGGAGCGCCATGAAAGATAAGTGTTACGTTAACAATCCCGTGTCCACGAAATAGGGCCTTACAACACGGCCTAACTACACGAAATAGAGACCAAAACAATAGACAATGTACTGTAAAATTGGGTTGTATTTTACATTGCCAATACTTTAGTTTCCAATTTTATCCCATGTTGGCATAGGCTGGCATACACTAGTTGGCACCTGCAGTTTTACACCGGTTCCAATCGGTATTTTGACAAGCTTTTTTATGGCTATGTACTCGGTAATAGATCTCAAAATTCAAAAAGACTGACTTGAAAATAAACGATTTTTATAAAAGGCAGTTAACCATTTTGTCAGAAAAGCCGAAAGCGGTTATTAACCGGTTTCAACACTTCGGGTTAACCGAAAACCGGTTTCGCTAAAATCGGAATATTCGAAGAAACCGAAAACAGATATATTTGAAAACCCTGTTTTGAATTCACTGTCTGACATCGACATCTGACAAATTATATAAAAACCTATATAGAGAGAATTTATTACTGTTACAGTTCCATTCTCATTTCAAATTTCAAGCAACAAACACAATTTACGAGCTTTCAAAACGATTTTTTTGTTTAGTGTAACGTAAACTGATATTGAAAATACAGTTTTGCCGAATTGTATAGATTACATTTTACAATTTATTCAACCTAGGTTAGGTTAAGTAGAAATGGTTGTCATTATTGAGGCACCATTCCATTGAGGAATTTTGCCATACCCAGTGCTGTGGATTCGGATTTGAAGTCGAAGTCTTGGAGTCTGGGATATTTGCTTGGGGTCGGAGTTGGAGTCGTGAAAAATTGGATGACCCCGACTTCAAGTTTATCATTTATATCAACAATTAAAATATCTGAAAAGAATAATTTGTTGAAATTTTTTTTCAGTAATAGACGTCTTTACATCGTATCAGATACAATTAGTTTGCTTAGGTCTAACCCTATTTTTTTGCCATGAGTTTCTGGGTTTCTTATGCGAAGAATGCTATGTTTATGGCAGTCATATCTCGCATTATTGCCGATGTATAGTTAAAGTCTTGGTATCGAGTGAAATGGTCCAACACACATCTAAATTATACTTGCAAATATACACCACACGGGAAGTGTATTTACACTACTCAAAACAAAAATTTAACTTCAAACTATTTTTTCTCAGTTCCAGAATATTATTTTGAATAGGGGATCAAATGTTTTGATCCATTATTGAATTTTGAATAGGGAATCAAGTGTTGACATAAAAAAAAATTTATCTAAACCGAAAACGAAATAAGTATGCAGTTCAAATTATTTCATGTTACTGACAATGATACTTTAGAAAATGGATTAATTTACTGTTTGAGTTGGAGGGAGACGCGGATATTAAAAATGCTGGAATCGGAGTAGGAGCCGAGTCGTGGATTTTCAAATTGCTACAGTCGGAGTCGGTGGCGGGTCGTAGATTTTCAAATTGCTGGAGTCGGAGTTGGTGGCGAGTCGTGGATTTTCAAATTGCCGGATTCGAAGTTGGTGCCGAGTCGTGGATTTTAAAAATGCTGGAATCGGAGTTGGAGCCGAGTCGTGGATTTTCAAATTACTGGAGTCGGAGTCGTCCAATTTTGGTCCGATTCCACAGCCCTGGTCATACCACGAGTTGTGATATTCCGTCCCCATCGTTGAACCTGTAACTGATGGGGTGTTTAAAGCCATAATACCTGATGCCGATATTCCAAGAGGGTAGCTGAAGAAGTTGCATATATTAGTCCCTGGCAACCCAGGTACCAGGTTTCTGTAAGTAAGATCCTAAATATTGCCTCCTACTCATAAAAAATGCCGCTCAGTAGTAGTATATGCTTTCTTCATTCCCACAACGTTCTCATGCACAAAAGCCGTGTACACGACTTGCACCACCGACGACCACAAAAAAAATCATTAACCGTATGATTAATATTATCAGCAAAAATTCCAAAATATTGTACATCCTCAGATGATTGCACCACTAACGGCCACAAAAAAATCATTAAACGTATGATTAATATTATCTACAACAATTCCTAAATATTGTTCATCCTCAGATGATTGTACGCGGATGAGTAATATTAATTCAGCTGCACATTTCCAATGCAAAACATGTTCACCAAGTGTGTCTTAAAACTAATTTTAGTCAATATCAATGCTGTCGTTTAAATAGGTATAGCATTAGAGAAAACATAGCTTCTTTAGGATGATTTGATATACATATCTCTAATGTAAGACAATTACAAACTTTTTTTATGATACAACCTAATTTTGAAATTACCACACACATAATTGTTTAGCTTTGAAGTACTTAAATATTTATCATTCATTCCTTAAATATAAATCATCCATATCAGACACTCATTGTGTTTGAGCGTTGAATATGTTAATATTCACAGCTTGTTTAATTTTTATCAAATTAATTTACTTTATGTTCCTATATTTATCCCCAAACAGCTTTCCAGGAATCTATATATTTAATATTCGTTACAATATATATTATGAAAATATTTTTGCATGAACTTGAAACCTTTATGCCACATTTTGCTGTCCAATTAAATCTTTACTTTAGTCAATTTGTATCGAAAATCAATACTCCATTTAGTGCCTTCAAGCGCAACCCCATGTAATGAAAATTCCCAATATGTTCAAATTGCGCTCTGCTTCTCACTTCGATTTGCTATGAATTACCACCACTTTTCTAATGAATTTTCATTTAAAATTCTTTCGTTAACAACTTTCAACAAGATGGACAGAAAAAGTTTTTCTTCCCCCTCAAACGAGATGTCGTTTCATAGCAGCACAATCTGCCTTAACAACATTTGTGTGACAAGCACAAGAAAAACACCAAAAAATCTTACAACATCATAGAGTAAAGAAAAGGACTAAAAGAAAAGTCCTTAAAGAAGAACCGAATAACATTGCACAAAACTTTTCTGGTTTAACGAATTATTTGTTTTTAAAACATTTGTTGCAATGGTCCATTCCTTGGCGGTGGATGGCTGCGGGATATGAATGGTTTGTTGGTTGAACGCATACCAGTTAAATGGTTTTGGGCTACAGAGAATAAAACGCCAAGATAAAAACTGCATAAATGCATAGTAACTATTATGCATAATACACGAAAATCTTCATAAGAATTATTTTTTTTTTCAGAGTATGAAAACAAGCTTATGTTGACACAAGCAAAGCCGTGGAAATCTAATAGAAATTTGGAAAAAAAAAATACGAAAATCATTTGGGCAAAAAGGGCAATAAAATTCGTACATGGCGCTTTAAAGTCTTCGGCGTTAAAAAGAGGAAACGTGTTAACATTCATAAACATGACCAAATGGATTTCCTTTACACGCCAATAAATTATATAGGATTTGGTTGCGGAAATCCATATTTACATGAAAATATATTCATAACAATCTTTAGTGGCGGCCCCCAAAATCATATTTGAGTTTTATAAAATTGAAAGTATCTGATATTAATTATGACTGATATTAATTATGGATAGATATAAAAAAATATTACTCATACGATTATAGGATTTATACCAGGCTTTTTCGGTTGTTTTCAATATTAACTAACCTGAGTTGGGTTGTCCATTGCTGTTAGGCCGCGCCGACGGTGCTCCATCACGTGCCTCTACTTCCAAGGCGTAAGCTCCTTTCTTCTCTCTATCAAAAACTGTTTTGGTGAAAATTTCGCCACTTTGTAAATTGATTTCGAAGAATTCTTTTCCTTCATTTCTTGGAGAATCGACGATGTAGTAATAAACCTAAAAATAACGAATAAGTGTTGGTCAGTAAAATTGAAATGAATTCGGTTTTTGAATGATTTTGTTTTCGTACAGCAAATGAATTTATCTTCTACGAACTCCTAGCAGTATCACTGAATGTTTAATGACTGGCCTAGCTGTCTTTCGTTGATTTGAAACAGATGTAAACGGAATTATTGGGATGGAAATTCAAATTTTACGCTATCAATCATAACTTAGAAACAGGTATATAAAACTACAGCTATATTTCTTAAATTGTGATTCAAAAAGCGAATCAAATATGCTAAAAGTTGAACATAATTATTTTTAATTTTTTTTTATTTTATTATTCAAGCTCAAGACCATCTATATCTCTGTAAATAGAGATACAGTTTTTAAAACGAAGATGTTTTGCAAATGCTTCCTCATGTTTCCTGGCAAACCGTAGAGCTATTTAAAGATCTACCGACAGATCTTCATCAGCGGTTGTTTGAAAAGCTGCTTTTGAAAAATTCACCAAACTCAATGCAAACAAAAACTCATCTGAATTGAGAATTTTCCACTATGCAAGTGTTCGAAAAATATCGCAGGCAAACACACACAAGAAAACATTTGCAAACAACTTCTTTCCATCTCCACAGAACCATCGGTCCCCAATAGAAATTATTTTTGTTGTTGTCTAAAAGACAACACAATATTTACAGGCAATTGTTATTGCATGTTGTTAATCAGGGATGATTTTTTTATTTATTCGGCCAAAAAATCATCCCTGATAAACGTAGAGCACGACGAAACAACGGCAATAATAAGTGTCTGTAAACATTGTGTTGTCGTGTTGTAGATCTACAGTAGCTACACGGTTTGCCAGGAATCATGAGAATTTATAGAGACATAAATTGTCTTCAGCTAGAATACTAAAACAAACAGTACCAATAAGAAGGCCGAATAAATAAAAAAAAATCATCCCTATTTTTAAAATTGTTATGTGAGAGTTAACAAGAAATTCGACCTTTGTTTCTCCAATAAATGATCCAAATCTTTCGAAATTGAGGTTAATATTGTTTTTTTTTTTTATTTTCAATACTTCGCTTCACCCTCGGTCTATCGAAAATTAAAACGCAATATTGACCTCAAAATCGAAAATTTTGGAATATTTATTAAATAGTACATTATATTTTGACTTTGAGTTGGATAACAAAATCTTTTCATTTTCAGAACTGAAATGCTGCTCATTAGTTCCGGTAGCGGAAAAAGTGTGACACAAATTTCCACAACGTATAGGGAACACCTTTGTGCTGGCAGCGAAATGTACGATGCTACACAGTATTGCCATTTTCGAGCATAATTAATTAATGCTAAACATCTATACTAGTACATACTTGTAAAATAAAAGCAGCTAAAATTACTATTACTCATACCACCTATGTACAGTAATTGAAAAAAACATAGTAACGTATGACTAATATTAATTATCAAGGGCAAAATACATATTAATCATACGTCCGATGTTTAATAATTTATTGGTTTTAAATGTGCATTATAAGAGTGGAATTTTTGTTGGCCACAAACATATATTTTGATACACAAGGCCAACTGTTTTGGCTCAGCTAATATTACAGGTTAGACGTGTTATAAATATTTAAACGGCATACAGTGTTGTGGTATTAATGCAGGCTTTATACGTAGGTTTTGTAATGTAATTTAATTCTATGAAATTTCTTTAATTCCATCTACAATTTAAAAAAAAATCTTTTACAATTTTCTTGTATTGCGTTTTACTAACTAATTAGTTTTTCCTAAGAGAACGACGTTTGTTTATTACCTCCTAAGCCCACTCTTATTTTTTCTACAACATTGCTTTAACATTGAAATTGCATTTATTTAATCAGACCATCCTTTAGCTAATAACGTTATTCTTATTCTTAGTACATCCTTTTCCTACCAACCCCGCATCTGTCACCCTCTTTCCTTTGTTCATTCGGCCCTTGATCATATTTAACAATGTCTGTTTTTCTACTTAACAGGATGCCTTTGTCACGGATTAAAGCATTTTTCACAAAATTTAGATGTCCTTTCTTAAAATGTTTCCTGTCCAGTTTCATGGCCCTTTTGCGATGGCCGAAAGGTGTTAGGAAGGATGAAAATAAAAATGCAGATGAAAAAACCCCAGCGCGTCTGTTATTTTTTAATCTGTAATCTATATAGGCTGGAAACAAATTGCACAAAATGTTTTCTGCTGAAGAGTATGGACAAAAAAATGGTAATGTTTTTGAAGATAGATTTGCAAATGTGTTTCGATGGCGTTTACGTAGACGTATGAGAATCTAAAATTGTAAATACTATTGAAAAATGTTTAAATGGACTAGGCAGATGTCGAAATTATCGGCCCAAAAAACTGCATATTGACAGATGACATGTTATATAACATACCATATAGAACTCTTGCAGACTGTTTTGGCTATATTTATGTTTTGGGTAATTATGATATAATTATAAAATAGAATAATTGATATAAATTAAAATTAATATTACTTATTCATAACACGTACACAATTTTAAAACCTTCCTCTTGATGCAGTCATATCATAGGAATATGTACATGGAATGCATCGCTGCTGGCAGCGTATGATTACTTCTAATTATTATCTGTTGAATTTATAGTACTCATCCGTTATAACAGGAAATGGGTAATGTCAATATCCGTTGCCATCTAATGTGATGTAAATAATACACAACGGTAACACTAACACTATAGGCTAACTTGCACGTTATATGCTGGCCAAATTGAAGCTCTTAAAGACAGTTAACTAATTTGAATGGTCAAGTAAATGGCGGGTATGGTCAAATCTTTAAAGGATGTACTGTAATTATAAAATATAATTTGTTTTTCCTAGAATTCATGGATAATTTATTAGCACACTGATACATTTCGTTATGATTCACAAAAATCACAGAAGAAACAACGTTTGTGCCTACGTTTACCTTTTGAATTAATTCTTTATCACTTCGTTTTTGAATTTACTTTTAACTAAACAGCTACAACTGAGTTTCATATTAAAAACAATCTCGGAAAAAACAACATATTTCCTTCCTCTGAGGATGAGTTAATTTTCATTAGTAAACAAATTTCAGTTAGGCGTTAAGGAACGCAATTTACCCTCCACCGAAAACACTTTAAGTGCGAAGTAATTAACATTATTTGATAAAAATCACACAGAAGACCAAAAACAAAGCGTAAAAAAAAACTGCCGGCTCAGTGGAGTCCGGCAAACAACTAGGCAGCCTTATCATCTAAACTTTCACCTGGTTACGTTTCCACAAAAAAATAAAACAAAAATGAAAAAACAGCAAAGCGGGTGGAAAACCTTTTTGTTTCACCTTATAGCCAGCCAAAGTACCGGACATGCTAATCTAATTATCACCTTAATGGATTTAAATAATCTTAAAAATTATGATTTTGTTTTCTCTGCATATGCACGTAATGAAGCTGAGAAATATTTTCCTTCAAAATATTCTATGCTTCCAGTTGGGGTTACTGGGGTGTCATCCAACACTTACCTGATTATTTGGAAAAGTTCCATCTTTATCAATGGCATTTACTTGGGTGACTTTAGTGCCAATTGGTTCACCTTCCAGCACCGTTTCCTGTTCACGTTCCGTAAAGAGTGGAATTTCATCATTAACATCTTCGAGCATTATATAAACCGTTGCTTCGGAGGCCAATTGTTGGGCGCCATTATTCTATAGGATGCGGAAAAAGGAAAAGAAAAGGAAATATAAATAAACAAGAATTAGGATTATAATTTACAATTACAAAAAAGGTGTTTAGTTACGTCAAATAGTAAAAATTTAATTAACGACTTGTCTTGAATTGTGTGCATTTCAGTCTTAAGCAGATATTTTGAGTAATTTAAATTTGAATAGAATTAATTTAACATCTTGAGTTTATTTCATTTAAATGTTTTTTTATCTTAATAAAAACTATCATCATGATTTCTATCTTTATACCAAAAGTATGCTATATTTTTAGAATGATTAGTTTCGAACTCCGTGGCATCTGATGATGAACTTGTCACGGAGTTCGAAACTAGTCATGCCAGTGAGTGTGTGTTGAACTGAATTGTCTATTATATCCACCAACAAAAAAACCAACCATTTTTCAATTCGAAAAATGTACAAGACTTGTAAGCTTGTAGTATGAATTTAAAAAATAATTTTAATTTTTGTATTTGATTTTATTAAAAAACAGTTTTTCTCATTCAAATTTTGGTTACCTTAATACAAATAATAATCTGTCATTTTAAAGATATGATGCATTGTCAGAATATTCCATAATATACCTATGCCTCGAAATAAATACAGTAATTTCTTGTTGTTGAACTGAGATATTTGTATGAATAGCCACTTCTGCTTTTAACATTAATTAATTAAAAAGCTTTTACAAGATTATACTAAATTTTTCAGTTAAAGGGCCCATAACGGCAAAGAACTACAATGAATTAGCTCCATGAAAATCACAAAATTGTACGCAGTATTTGTTTACATTAATCAACGTATCTGATTCTTGTTTCAAAAATTTCAAATGTTACAAAATATCATTTTAAAATCAAAAATTTTTAAATGAAAAACAATTAAATTTAAATTCCGAGATTTAAATTAAATCAAGATCACCAAATCAAAAATTACAAAATCGAACAAAGCGGCAACCATTGGTATTGCAATCGATAGCAAAAACTTTCCAAAGATTAAGGTATTTGGTATTAACTTTCAAGGTGCTAGTAATACTAACATTAATAGAACAACATACAAAGAAGACTAGCGTAAAATACTCAGCACAACTGGTAATTATATCTGTTGTGGAGATTATAATAGCACGCCAAAATCTAGGGATGCACTAGAGTTAATAGTTGGGGTAACATAGTAATCGAAATGACGAAATTTTCTTCAATTTCTGTATAATGCCCACCCACGCCAACGTATATTCCATCTTTCTCAAGATCCAATCCCTCAACGCTGGATATATTCGTGTCCGATGCAAAACCATTGCTTTCCTCCTTACGTTAGGTTGAAAGCGAAGCCCGTCAATTTGGGAAAAAAAACAAATAAGGAGAACACCCTAGGCCGTAAATTCGGTCCATTGTGGTTCCTTTATAGAGAGTTGAACGGAGAAAGGAGAAATTACCAGTTGTAGGGAAAAGGAAGATGGCACGAGGGTGAGTAAGCTCATGGAGAGAGTCTAGCGAAAAAATTTTTTTATCAGTTGTGCTCTTGTGCTCTACTGAACCAGCGGGATTTCTCTATGAATTTGACGGGGGGTTTAATTGGAGCGTCTGGTAGGTCATTGAGGTTTTCGAAGAGCCTACCTCCCAGGAAGGTTAGACGATACTCTCGATGTTATCTAAAAGAGCAATGCAAGTCCTGCAGTGACTCCTCCTAATCTTCATCTAAACAGCTCCTGAATAAATTTTCTTATGGAAGTTTCATGCATGCAGCCATGTGGAAAATCACGCAGTGAACAATTATAACTACAGTGAGAGTGCCGAGTGTGTTCTTTCGAAGGGAGAACAGTCCTTTGGTACGTGTTCCATCAATGGGCGCCAAAAATAGATCCAGCTACCCAACAGTTTTGTACATATTCCCATCTCGACTTGGTTAATCCTTCTCCCAGTTAGTCGACATGGTTCCTCAGTTGAACAATCGGAATATGCACGTCCAGGGTCGCAGCGTCTACTCGCGCACAGGCGACCGTGAATGTTTCTATGCCCCGGTACCTAGTAGAGCGTGATGTCATGCCCCTGAATTTGGGTTAGGGATAAGAAGCAGTCTATCGTACAACGTTATTTGATGATTCTTGAATTTAAGGCCTTGAGGGCTTCGCTGCTGTCGACGTAGATTTTGAGTTATGCTGGAGATAAATCCCATTCCAATATCTGTTTTGCGGAAACGTTAATGACATACACCTCGGCCTCGGAAAGACCCTACATTTTTTCGGAAATTCTCAGATTAATGGGTTAGGAGATCCATCCGTGAAGATTCAGATTTCACCGGTCTGAGTAACACTATTTGCCGCGCAGACTTGCATGAATTTTTTATCCTGAATTATTCTCGGTCCGTTGGTCTGTTCATATTTTCGAAAATTTGATTTGATATAAATGATTTAGACTCGCATCACTTACCTATACTGTTCAATATAAACTCTGAGTTTAATCGAGATGGCCAAGGTCAACATAACTTCAATAGGGCTGATTGAAAAAAATATAGGTCTACTTTGAATGATACATTTAACTTAAGTCAAAGTTTTGAGGTAATGTAAACCATCCATTTCAAATTGATGACCGAATAGAAACATTTGTTAGCTCTCTACATGAATCTATAAGACAGTCTGTACCTTTTGTGAATAACATAGCTAATTGTTTTATATTATCTATATATCGTTAGCAGAAATGCAAAACCACCTATCTACAATTGTAATTCCTATTTCCAAGAGAAGATACAATCGTCGTAAAAAGGGTGAGGAACTAACTTTTGAACTCAAATTTTCAAAATTTTGCTAAAGTAAAGTCTTAGCTTCAGTATGATTCGAAAATATACTGTCAAACTACATTTTATGTATTTTTGTATAAGTTTTTTTCCAACTCCTTTGAACAAAATGAAAATTGTAGTTACGTTGTTTTGCATTTTAGCTGACGATATGTAGTTATTCTTATAAGAATTATAAAGTTTAACAGAACGGAATGGTCTAGATACAAATAAATGTCTGACTATTTATCGATACCTGACAATACGGTAAGAAGTACAGTATTCTAGAAAGAGGGCATGGTCCCGAAGATTGGCGATACTTAACAACTCCTCAACACCCTTTTGAAACCCTACAAAGATTTTCAAAAACAGAAGACAAAATGTATCTCCCCTTAAAGACCGTTCTCTTATAAAATACATCGGCAAGGATAAAGCCAACTGTCGTGCTCAAACATTTCAAGAAATTCTGATGTCAACCAGCCGCCCAGATCTGTGAATAAACTAGAACCAATTCCTGAGCTCAAAACCGAAACACAACGCGTCATTGGTGAGATACAGCCTGTCATAGTGGCGGCGGGCCATTTGACGGATATTTTTTTACATACTTAATCGGAACATGTCTTCTTTACAATCCAATGAAAAAAAATTCACACCAATCCCAACAAGTAGGTGTTTTTATTTAAGATTGAAACGTTCGAGCGTTAGGTCTATTTTAAATTATTTTATTTTTCATTACCATTGGGTATCAACGTCAGGAAAATAAACAACAATTACTAATTAAAAATTAACATTTTAATTTTGAATAGAATACGAAAGGTCGAGTAAATCATCACACGGATTTTTTTTAAATTAAAAAGTGCATTCTTACTGAGACACCCTTTAAAAGCAACGTGGAAACAATTTATATTTCACCATTTACAATTTACGACTTCAGACCTTGATCATTATAATTTTTGATTGACTCAGAATAATTCACATAACTTTTCTGTAAACGTCTTACAATTCTACCTTGAACCCTGGAAAGATCCTAGTAAGGAGTGCGTACGAAATAAATGGTGCATACTTTTAGGTTAAAAAGTTTTTGTATCCAATGCATTTAGATGCCATCGACATTTTGACATCTGACAAACATCATATAACGTCAATCGTTCCTTTAGATTTTTTTTTAAATGCAGAGCCTAGAAAATGTTTGCGAAAAGGTAATTAAAGTTTTCAATGAAAATGAAAGACGTCCATACAAAACATGTGCTAGGATGGCATGGGCGTACCGTAATACATTTTCGAGGGTTATAAAACAATATAAGGAATTCCCCGCGATCTATAGAAAATCTGGGTGTGGCAGAAAAAAGGGGGTTTCAGACGTCCTGAAGGCAAAGAAAATATTAGTTATTTTTAAGGAAAATTCAAACGTGTGAGAAAAAAAATTTGCGCAGAAGACCAATTGCTAGGAGTATTAGGTAAGAAAAGTGGAAAAAAGGGCAGGTCTCAGAGCTGAAAAGGTTCCCGATAGAAATTCCACAATATAGTCGGAAGCAATGCTGCGAGGAAACAATTAACGAAGAAATTTCACTCCAAATTATGGATTCTGTATACTTGATGATGAAGCCTACGTGCTGTCCGGCTTCTTGCAGCTACCTGGTCATGAGTTTTATATTGAAGATAGTAGAGGAAATCTTGCTGAGGAGTAGAGAGTTAAAAAAATACAAATTTCCTAAAGACATTTTTGGCGCGATAAGTAATTTGCGCTTGTGGACAAAGAAACAGCTTATTCGTTACAACTGGTACGATAAATACTGAAGTATATATCAACGATTGTCTACAAAAACATATTCTTTCATATTTAAGAACGCACGAAGATTCTACATTCTTTTGGCCCGATCTCGCGCCTTGCCATCATAGCAAACGAGCTACTGACTGGGACCAAAACAATAATGTTGTGTTTGTACTAAATGAGGCAAATTCACCAACTGTCCAGAACTCCGTCGGATCGAAGGGCTAAGAATGGGTTTAAAGGCTACGATTGGAGTCGCTAAGTATGTAAAATTTTTTACGTGAAAGTGGCGTACAAGCACAAATATGGTACCAGAAAATACAATTAAAGCCCTAATGGAAGGCATCCCTGGAAAAATAAAAACATTTATAAATAAAAAACAAATATTTGTAAGCCAGTGTGAAAAGTGTATTTGAACTGAAGTTTTGTTAATAAATATACTATACTTATAGTTGTAAACAAATTAATCCATGCATCTTGATTTTTTACCAAACCTGTGTCCACCATTTATTTCGTACGCACTCCTTAGTTTGTACTTCCTACAATGTCTGTCATAATCT
This sequence comes from Phaonia tiefii, assembly GCA_963931995.1. Lineage (NCBI taxonomy): Eukaryota > Metazoa > Arthropoda > Insecta > Diptera > Muscidae > Phaonia > Phaonia tiefii. The sequence goes on along the minus strand of OZ008368.1, from coordinate 314,832,304 downwards.
TTGTTATTATTTACTGAATTACTTGGTAAGGGGAAATCATTGTTTATCCCCCCCCTAAAAACTTTTAATACATTTTCAGTTACCACAGTAAATTATTTACGAGAATTTTGTGTATTTAACATTTCCTTTTCGGAAAACTTTGTAATATTTGGTACACAGATTATTGCCGAATGAAAATTTAATTGAAACTTAGAAAATTGTAAAGTTATTGGATTCTGCAGGAGATGACAGAAACGACAAACACAATTGTAATGGTTATGTTTTCGAAAAATATGCAAAATATAGAAAACTTTTAGAATCTTAGATACATTTAAGGTTACCATGAAATATTGGGTTGCATAAAATTAAAAACAAATATGAATGAGAAAGTGTTATTACAGTCTCTGTTATGAGGATAAGACTATTGTACCTAAAACGCCGGCATAAGCACAGGATTACGCTGCGGACATACCAAATTCAAATATTATGAAAAGCTGTGCATTAGATCGGGTCAGGAAAAAAATTTCCCAAAGTCGACGGCAAATACTAATGATCACCTTGAAAAAACTTTAAAAAAAAACTTTTCCGAGCCAGTGAAAAACAGACAAAAAAATTTCCAACGTTTTTAAAGGATGTTTTTTTGTTTATGGTTCGATCGTAATATACAACAAATCGTTGTACATGTCTTGACGAGTACTATATTCATTATATAGGTGTCGCTGACGTATGGCATCATCTTGTAATGAAGGCCTCATTTAAAACAGTGTCTGCCCTTAAAATCTAAAAATATTTTGTTTTTCGGATTAACGTCCTTTAACCACCAAGAACATTTTGCTTTGGTAGTATACAGTTTTATTCAAAATCAAAAAATTTAGGTTTGATAAGATATTGTTTGCATTATTACCGCAACTTATTGCACACGTTTTATCGAAAAATTTTGTAAATAAAAATTATTGCATACTTTTTAGCGCTATCGAAATTTTTTTAAAATATTTCCCTGGGATAATTCCGAGCCATATTTTTGCAAAACTATAAAGTCGTGAACGGTACACCAAACTTGAGTCGCACCAATGTTTTGCAAGAAAGATAATTTCGTAGTTTATTTGTAATAGAACCAAACCAAGATTTTAATGATAACTAGATTAAAAGTTAATTATCTCAGGAAAATATTGAAAAAAATTCCGATAGCGCTAAAGAGTATGAAATAATTTTTATTTAAACAAATTGTTAGATAGCGCTAAAAAGTATGCAATAATTTGAGGTAATAATGGAAATAACATGATAAAATATTTATATTAATGCTGTAAATACATATATCTTGTTATATGTAACTTTTTTGTTTTTGAATAAAACTGTATACCTACAAAGCAACATGTTCTTGGTTTTTAATTGACTTTAGTCTTTGAAAAAATATTTTTAAATTTTAGGGGTAGAAAGCGCATTAAGTCGAGACCAATACAATGATGTATTGTATGTTACGCTCGAGCCACATTTCGATACAAAAATTTTGGCTCTTTTTCGCGTGCTCGGAAAGACAAATATTTTTTTAAATCGTGCCGAGGTGATCTTTAATATTTGCCCTATAATAGCCAGTACTAAATTGCAGGTTCCAAATGCCAACTCAACAGCAGACCGATTAATATATTGTAAAGCCCTTTTACAGGATGCAACGAACATTACGCTGCATTTGAGTTACATTTTTACAACTTGAATCTTAACTATCGTATTAATTTTTACCCAAAATTCACACAATCAAGTTATTATTTTCTCCAAATTGCTAGAAAAATGTTTGCATCATTACTTACCTCTACACGTATGGTTAAATTATATTCCTTTATACTTTCATAGTCCAGCGGATGATTAACTTTTATATCGGCCCACGTATCACCATTATCCGGTCTTTGTTGTAGATAAAATGTATGAAATTTATTCGTTTGCGCCGTCGACCCCGGCATTAGACGATAGAATACCGTTGGATTTCCTTCAATGCCCGAACTATTTGTCATGTGGAATATAACCCACACAAATTACAAGAGAAGGGGGTAGAAAAATAGAATGCATTAATAAAATGTATTTGTTGTTTGTTTTTTTTCAATACAGCATACACAACTTAAATAAATTATTGGAAATTTAACTAAAGGAGAAGGGAAAAGGAACTGCAGTTATGCCAATTAAGAGGCTTTTACATATTGTCTTTGAAAAACTTTAAAGCTTTGTAATTTTGAGCGGGAAACTTTTTCTGTTTTTCTTAAAAAAAATTGTAAATGCTGTTAGTTTGTTGAGCTTAGTTTCACACTGGGCCCTTCTCCAGCTCAATGCAGTTTAAATGGATAATGTTTGTCTTTTAAATGTAATTTAAAGCCTTGGTCCCACCAGCGCTTTGCTTAAGAAGTTTTTTGAAAGCTCAACGCTCACTCTAGCTCTTTGTTGAAGTATATTTTTTAAAGCTCAACTTTGTGTACGCTTCCGGGGCGTCACATTAGCGATTTGTCTACGCGCGATTTGTAAATCTCTTTCTTGCCTTGGTACAGCAACAGAAAAGTCGTAATCAGCACAAAATTTGGGTGTTAGTAGCAGCAAAGTCACCATCAAACTAAACCCTCACATGATGATAGAGAGCTTTTAAAAACATGATCGTTGTATAAACCAAATTTAGAGGTTTTCTATGACTCGCGTTACAGTTGAAGAAGTTGAAAACGCCTCACGGAAGATACTTGCGTGCCATATCACATTTAATTTTGTTTAGTTCTACGGAAGCTCTCGTAAACGTGTCCCTACGAAACGCTGGTGTGCATCGAGCCTAATATAAATATTTTCTATGAGCTTTTAAATTGACGAGTATAAAACTCGACGTTAGTGCAAAAACCATTAAAACAAATTTCGATTCAAAAAATGTTTCACATGTTGCTATCGTTTATAATTTAGTTTGTTTTTTTCGGGATAAATAAAAGTTCTTCAATCTTCCATTTTAATAATATGCAAAAGTTTCTGTAATTTGAAGTATTAATTTGCTAAAACACGCAGAAATCTTTGAAATTTGTATGAAATTTCTTAGAAATTTGTAAGCTTCTTAAAGCTTTGTAGAAGCGCATGGATTCGAAACAAATCACGGAATCTTTTAAAGTTTTTATTTGATTCTTAGAAATTTGTAAACTTTTAAAAGCTTTATAGAAGCGCATGAATTTGCTTTGTAACAGGAACTATTCTGGAAAGCTCTGTTAGGAGGCCGATAATTCACAATTTATGTATTCTGATTAAAAACTTTTGCAGTCAAAAAGACTTTTAGTAGTTCCACTAGGAACATTTGTAAAAAATGGGCTTCCCACAAAGCTTTAAATATTTATGTTGACCAAAACTAATATTTGTATGCTCAGTTTCAAAGAAGTTCTTCAATCTTAAATTTTAATAATATGCAAAAGATTCTGAAATTTAAAGTATTAGTTTGATAAAACACACTGTCTTTAAAGCTTTTATGAAACTTCTTAGAAATTTATATGCTCCTAAAGGCTTTATAGAAGCGCATGCTTTCTATAAAAATCGGCAAAATTTTTAAACTTTTTATGTGATTCTTAGAAATTGTTAAGCTTTTAAAAGCTTTATAATGGATTTACTTTGCGAGTAGAAATGTTCTAGAAAATCCTTATAGGTGGCCGATAATTTAATATTTATGTATTCTGATTAAAAACTTTTGCAGGCAGAAAGACTTATAAGTAGATTCCCTAAGAACAGCTTTAAAAAAATTTTCCCACGAAGCTTTAAATGTTTGTGCTGGTCAAAACAAATATTTTTATGCTCACTTTCATAGTTAGCTCAGTTTCGGAAAAGGTCTACAGTCTTAAATTTTTATAATATGCAAAAGTTTCTGAAATTGTAAGTACTATTTGAGAAAACACGCAGAAATCTTTAAAGCTATTATGAAATTTAACACAAATTTGAAAGCTTTTAAAAGCTTTATAGATGCGCCTGGATTTGTTAAAAATCGCGAAAATATTTAAAGCTTTTATTTGATTCTTAGAAATTTGTGAGCTTTATCGAAGCGCATGAATTTGCTTTGCAAGTGTAATTGTTCTGGAAAACTATTTTAGGAGACCGATAATTTAACACTTACGTATTCTCATTAACAACTTTTACAGGCAAAAAGACTTGTAACTACATTCCCTAAAAACAGTTTTAAAAAAAGTTTTCCACAAAGCTTTAAATATTTATGTTGATCAAAACTAATATTTGTGTGCCTAGTTTCAAAGTTAGCTCAGTTTCAAAGAAGTTCTTCAGCCTTAAATTTTGATAATATGCACAAGTTTCTGAAATTTAAAACACGCATAAATCTTTGAAGGTTTTATGAAATTTCTTCTTACTTATTTGTGAGCTTTTAAAAGCTTTACAGTGAGCTTCTAACTGACGAGTATGAAACTCGAACTTAATAACTAAAGTTTTGCTTGTTGTATTTTTTTTGATCCAGGCAAACTTTAAAGCTTCGATTGAAGGAAAGTAATTTTTCCAAAAAAACTGTAAGTATAAAAAACTTTTACTCACACAAATTAAGGACAATTTGGAGGATACTACAATTTAAATTTAAATTTTCAATTAAATTTTTGAGTTATTACTAAAAGCTTTAATGTATAACTGCATTTCCTTGCTTATAATTAATAAATTGAGTTAAATGTTAATTGAAACTAATAGAGTACTAACTTAAATGCTTTTCGAATTGATGTTCTTCAAGCATAATCAACAAAAATCGTAACAAAAAACGGTTTACCATAAACCAAAATTAAATTTTATTAAATTAATAAAAAAATATTACGAAACGAAGGACGGACAATATTGCACAACATGCGACATAAACAAAATACAAAAATTTTATGTTTTATGACGCAATGTAACTTGAGTTAATATAAAAATTTTGGTAAAACTTTTTCTTTTCAATATATTTTGAAGTACAAAAATTGGTGCTATATTTGCAAACAATGGGAGGTCGTGTGAATTTTCTAAAAATTGGAGGAAAAAAATCCAACAAAGTGCTTTGGATGAAAGATTAAAAAACACAAGAAACTGAAACACAACCTTGATAAATTGAGAAAAAAAGTAACCAAAATTTGTTATCCTTTTTAAGGACAATAATTATTATGCACACTCCAAAAATGGGAAAAGTGTATATGTATGTAAGGCTTCAAAAATTATTAACAGCCTTCTTGATAAGGACAGAGAGTGTGAAAGGATACGATTTAGGGTGGAGGGTGACTAAAGGGAGGAAATATTATTAAAATTATTTTAGGATTGAATAAAAAAATTCAAAACTTTTCACACCGACATGACAAAACAACACAACACATGGCGGTGTCAGTGTACGGTCACAAAACAGCGCTAACACTTCAAACTCGCCTAAAAAGGAGGGAATGTGGTGTTGTTTCGTGTCGCCAAAAAACAGGACAAATTTTAATTAGAAAGGATATTTCAAGGATTAAGGCATACTTTTTTTATTTTTATTTTGCTGGTGGTGGGGAGGTATGAAGGTTTGGTTTTATTTTGGTATGGATTAAATGATATGGTTGTTTTATGTTTGGATTGGTGTATTTTTCTGTATGATTTCTGGTATGTCAAATGGGTGGATTTCTGGTTGTTCGCATCTAATTGCAGAATTTGTAAATTGATATTCTCTAAATTTTGCCTAAAATTGTTAGACTGAAGAGGTGAGTGATTTCTTCATTTTCTTAAAGTTACAAAATTATAAATAAATATATATTTAGCTTTTTTGGTGAAAGGATGAGATTTTCTGCATTGTCGGAAAAAGGTTGGGGAAATAAGTAGACTTTTTTAAGTATCCATAGTTTGTGTGAACTTAAAGAGATATACGATGTAAAATGTCCTTTCAAAATATTAGCGATACATATTCGAAATCGTGGTATCATTCGCCTATATAATAGGATAATCTGTAGCAAACAACTTTTTTTTTGCTAGCTCATCAAAAAGAAACTAAACTGATTGTTGTTGTTCTTGCCTAAAAAAAATCATAGTTGCCTTGACCTCTAATTCAAAATATTCCAGCTAATTATGTTAGTTGTCGTAAGAACAATTGAAGCAACCCAGGTTTGTTGTAACTTCGATAAATCACAGCATACAGTTTTGTTGTTGTAAAAAGTGGCATAATTTGACACATGCCTAATTTACTGTATACAAAACATTTTTTAAAGGTTGCTATCTCTATTTCGGGTCTAGGCAGGACTAGTGTCGCCAGGTGAAAATTGGAACTTCCATTTGTTTGACATTGGAAAGTTTGACATTTTTAACCTTTTCACGTACGAGAACAATTTGTTGTATTTACAGTGGGTTGAAAAATTCATCTCGGTCAAAAAATTAAACTAATCCGTGAAAATTTTCGTGCGATGATTTTTTGGGATTTTCGGTGTGAATTATCGAGGCAAGAGTGTCTCAATTAACTTGTTTCGACTTTTGGCGATGAACCACCATCAAAAACCATTGTAAAGCGCTGGTACCAAGAGTTAAGTTTCGGACACCGTTCGCTGGAGGATAATTTTCGTGAAGGTCGTCCAACTTAGGTCGTTTTGCCGGAGCCATCAATGTTGTGCGTGAACTGATAAAGCAAGACCGACATGTGACAGACCGTAACATTGCGGCTTCCCTGGTGATTAGTATCACTAGCATCAGTAAGATGTTGCATGTTCATTTGGCCGTGAAAAGGTTTGATCTGCTTGGAGCCCACATAATTTGACGAATGCTCAAAAAAAGGCTCATGTCGATTAGAGCAAAGACATGTTGAAACTTATATGAGGTGTCATATAATAACGAACGAAGTTCCTTTTGCTATATATTATATATTAGTTAGTTCCAACACTCCTAAGGCGCCTGTTGGAAAATACGATAATTTAAAAGGATCTTTAAGAAAATGTACTATTTGTAGAATGATAAACTTTTTTTAAGAAATTTTTTATTTATTGAATGTATTATTTTAAAAAAAGTATATTTTTAGGTGCTTTTTGTAAGAATATGTATTATATTTTCGGGATAACGTCCTTTCTTTTAGTAAAAGCTAATGTTTTTTTAAGAAAAGCTACCATTTTTAATAAGAAGTGCTTTCTGTAAGAAAAAGCCTAAGACTATGATTTTTTTTTTTTACAAAGAAGTACTTTTTTAAGAACAGGTACTTTTTAACCAAGTGGTACTATTTTTAGGAAAAGGATATTTTTTTTAACAAAATTTACTTATTTTCAGGAAAGCTACTTAACTCAAGAAAAGAAATGGTATTATTTTATTTTTAAGAAAATTTATTTTAAGAACTGGAATTCTTGTAAGAAAAGGTATTTTTTTAAGAGCAGGTCTTTTTTTTTTTTTTGATAACAATGTTTTTTTACGAAATGAGTGTTTTTTTAGAATTGGTCCTTCTTTCAAGAACAGGTACAATTTAAAGAGTAGGTACTTATCTCAAGAAAAGCTGTTTTGTTTCACAAAAAAGGTACTCTTTAAAGAAAATTTATTTTTTTTTAGAAAAGGCAATTTGTTCTAAGAAAATGTACTTTTTTAAGAGAAGTACTTATTTAAAAAAAAACTTTTTTTAGAAAAGGTACTTTTTGTAAGAAAATTTACTTTTTTACGAAAAGGTACTTTTTTAAGATAAGGTTTTTTTTAAGAAACGGTACTCTGTTTAAGAATTCATTTACGTTTTTAATAAAACTCACTTATTTAAAAAAATTTTATTTCTTTAAATTTCTTACACTTTGGCTTTTCTAAATTAACTTTTTATTCGGTTCAAAACTACAATATGTACTAAACAGGCTCCAAATAGAAAACTTCCCATTAAACAAGAAATTTCTCTGCAAATGTTAGTCTAGACACAAACCAAACCAAAAGTTCAAGTGTAAGAGTACGTGTGCTTCCAAAAGTAATTCCATTTTCAGGGTTGTATTTCATGGATTTGCCAGTCTTGCACTTTCGCTTCGCTGGCTTGTTGGCATAGACCATAGACTTGACGTAGCCCACAGGAAATAATCTAACGGTGTTAAATCGCTCGACCGAGGCGGCCAATCGACTGGGCCATTTCGTGAGATAACACGTTCACCAAACTTGGTTTCCAATAAATTGATTGTGGCATTCGCTGTGTGGCTTGTGGCGCCGTCCTGTTAGAACCACATGTCCTCCAAGTCCATATTATCCAATTGGGGCGAAAAATATTCGGTTATCATTGAATGGTAGCGATTCGCATTCACAGTAATGTTCCGGTCTTGATCATCACAGAAGAAGTACGTCCCAATGACGCCGCCGCACCAAACCGAAATTTTTTCAGGATGCAATGATGACTCATGGATTACGTGTGGATTGCTGTCTGACAAATAACGCATATTTGGCTTATTGACGAAGCCACTCAGCCAGAAATGAGCCTCATCGCTGATTGTTGAGGCCTCTTAAAGTTGGCCTCTTAAAGTTGAGGCCACTGACTCCAAATTTCGGTAGTAAATTTTAATAATTTCGACTCGTTGTTGGCTCGTATATCTTTCCATGATGAAATGGCAAACCTTACTGAAGAGAAATGTCAAAAGATGGGAAAAAATATGGCGTCGTTTGCTGTCCCTATCGATTTAGTTTTGTAGCGTCTCTGTTGAAAAACCCTTTACAATATGTAATAAAACAGCCTTCACCTAGAAAGCTTTCCATTAAACCAAACCAATTTTTCTACCTATGGACCTGAACAGGGGAAAAAAGGTAAAAAATCTAATTTATAAAGTTTTCTACGACTTTGACCTGATGATGATGTCGTTTTGATTTTAGATGTTCTCAATTTTTGTTCTTTGTGACAAGAGCTACAACCTGCCCTCAGAGAGTAAATCAAAATTCCGAACGATTTGCCAGATATGAGCCTGACAAAATTATCACTTTTTTTGCAAGAATGACACCGAGGCCCCAAATCTTTGGAGGCCCATAAATAAAAAGTTCATGACTTTGGGCAACACGGGAAGACACGGGCCTTTTTTTTATTGGTCTCTTTATTGGATATTGGTCTTTTTGGTAGTTTATTGGATATTTTTTCGTGTTGCACTGTGTAATTGTGGTACTGCATATGCTCCAGAGGACATTTGAAGTGATAGACAGTGAACATTTTTTTTATAAGCTCTGACTTTGTTTAGCAATGATTTTGGAGCAAGTTGATCATGGGACAAAAGTATTTAGAACTTTATGCTTAAATTTTTAAGAAGTGAATACGAATTATAGCTATGCCATTGTTTTTTTAACTAAACTTTCTTCGTTACTTTATAAGATATAGTTTCACAGTTGACCGTTCTTCATTTAAATGTCCGACGTTTATCCTTTAAATGTAATTAAATTTGAAAATTATTTCTGAGGTTTTAAAAGCCATTCCCTTAATCTTAAGTAATACTACAAAACTCTTGCCGCTTTGCAACTTATTTTGACAATCAGTTTTGAATAACATTGTAGTATTGTCATTTTAGTAAAGCTATCTGAATTTTTCCTATTTGAAAAGTATATTCGTAGAAGTCAAACAAGTTTTTGCAATTTCTAAGCTCGTACAATGTTCAGGACATAACTAAAACTCCTTCAATACTTTTCTAGAAAAAAGTTGTATTTTTATTCTACTAAAAATAAATATGACATGGTCCTCAAACGTCTACTTTAATCTACTTATACTTTCATTCCAAACCAATGCAGAAAACCGGATTGCCTTTCATATTTAGCAAATTTGTTTAACATTAAAAATAATATAAACTAAAATAAAAACTTAAACTACATATTCGTTTAAAGTGTTCTTCTTAATGGTTTTGGCCATTGTTGCACGTGTTTTTCAACATTTCTCTCCCCTTGTGTTAACAGGTATGATTGTTTCACATGTGACAAGATTTGTCGGTCTTGCACCACAAACCATAACGACGTAAAACAACGAAAGCCATCAACTAGGTTGAAAAAAAAGGACGAACAACGACTACAACCCTAACCTAACCACACAGAGGTGTTAATGTGTTTTTGGTATAATAATAATCTGGCTGCTGTATAAACTGTTATACTTAATCCTTAATGTAGTAGTACTTTTATAAATATTATACATTAACGTGACTGGCTTTAATAAAAAATATCGTTTTATATCAACGCGCATTGCTATTGTTCACCCTAGCATTGGTTGATTTTGTTTTCAAGTTTTTGCAGCGGCATTCGTTTTAAACCGTCATAAATACTCAGCACTTGTTTTAAAATCTACCATAGTGGTAATAATAACTACATCTACTCGTAAGTTTACATGAGCTGCGTTTTTCTCTCATAACTGCTTGAAAGCTTCTACGAAAATACTTAGTGATTTTGAAAAAGGTGAGAGTTCAGTTGTTTTTAAGCGTAATATAAAATTAAATAGAAAATAATTTCAACTAAAATAAAAGTAAAAGTACTTTACTGGTGAATGTGCCGACAGTTACATTAACATTTGCGGATACATATGTAGGTGGTGGTTGTCATTGTGCAAAAGGTGCAAGTGCAGTTCTAACTATGATGAATACCTTATTAAAATAATATATAGATCATAACAGGAGAAACACAAATATATTGAAAATTAACTTTTAACTGAATAAAAAGTGGGTCAATCACCTTGGAATACCAAACAGTTATACTAATCTGGTATACTGTTATACTAATACTAATCAAAATGTTATAATTTTATGCAATAGATCTGCGTTTAAAGAATCCAAATACGTAAATCCCTTATATTTCTTTATTTATCTAAAACGATGTGGCGTTAAGAGTTTCTTGAAAAACTGTTATACGGTAGATGACAAAGAGAATATTTTAAAAATAAATATTTGGATTATTTTATTTTATTTCTTTAAGCTCGATAACATTCTATATCTCTATTAAACATCATCCCTGATAAATAAATAATTTTTTATAGAAATCAACTATTATACATATGATTAAAACGTCGGTAATTAACAACTTTGGTTAATATAAGTTTTTTTCTGAATATTAATACCTAGTCGGTGTTACTAATTGCGAATTGTAAATTATTATTCTTAGTATTAATCAAACTGTTGCTTTATACACATGGGTAATGCTCACTGATATTTATGTTCTATACTAAAATCAATTATGATTATTTTAGTAACTATGAATTTGTTGACTAAGAACTGTTATATGGATAAAAACACTCTTTAAAAATTATTTTTAATCTTTCTATTTTTTAACCTCATGTTCAATATTTTTGTTAATTTTGAAACCGTCATACTAAAGCTTATACCATCTGTTCTACACCCTTTCATCCTAGCGGGTATACAACCTTTCACAAAAGCTGTTATATAGATTGGAATAATATATGTTATACTAACTGTTATATTATATATAACTAACTTTTATAAACTCAAATAAATGGTATCTCATTACATTCAATGAAGGAATTACAGTTATACTAACTATATATCATCTTACGCTATATTTTGGTATTCAGGAACATACGAAATCTGATATTTGGTAAGGAATATTCTAACACGTATTCTAACTGTTATGCTGAATTTTATATTAGCTGCTATAATGGCTGTTATACTAGCGTGATATTACCTGGCAATATATTGTTGGTTCTCTGCCTATTTTTGAATATCTGTGATTTTTTTTTAATTTGTCGGCTAACAAACTGTTATACTACTGACAGTCTTAGCTTTTGGTAACAAACAAAATGCACTAACGTTATAGTGTGTATTTTTGTTCGGTTTGAAAGTGTTATACTAACGCTTATATTATCTGTTATACTAAACTTTCCTCTTTTGTATACTCACTTTTATACATACTAACTATCAGTACGGTACACAGGATTTTGTTTCTGGGGGGATTGCCGACGTGAAATTGGGGTTAAGTTGAGCCCCAGGAACGCCCACTGCGTAAGTGCCAGCTAACTATTTTACTAAATACCATACTAACCGCTATGCTACGTATTAAACTAACTGGTATATTAATTGTTATGAAAATATTAACTTTATATTATTAACTTTTATATTAACTTTTATACTAACTCTAACTGGTATATTAACTGGTATACTAACTGTTATATTATCCGTTAAACGCACTGTTATACTAACTGTAATACAAACTGTTATACTAAATGATGTATTAACTTTTGTGCTCACGGCTATGATAACTGTTATAATAACTGTTTTACTAACTAATATTACCTGTTCAGGACAATAACATATTTCGAATCGAAAACTGGTATAAAAACTCCCGCGTTTTTTCTTAAATTTAATAATAAACACATTTCATGCTTTTCAGAGACATCTATTTTGGTATTTACTGTCGATGGTGAGTGAGAAACCAACTTCTATACTGCCCGATGTAGGACCTACGGCCTCTCCATCGGAAGATCCAGATATTAAACGATACTTTCATGCTCCTGACTACAACACTGTGTTTCAGGTGCGGCTTAAGGCAATCACTTACTGTGTAGGGTGGCTGAACGAAGCGGGTGGACAATCGAATGCATCAGAAGTCGCCATCTGGACTGAAAAAATGCTATAGAGCGATTTGGATGGAAACGAGAACACAGGGCCGGGAAAGCTAGAGAAACTCAAACTGAACCGTCCTAAATGTCTACTCCATTTGCAGGTACAGTTGCTTAAATATTAAGCGGGCCTATGCCACTGAATGTCTGGCGGAAGAGGGAACGATTGTTAGGATTAATACCCTAAGACTTTACTCGCAATACAATATCTACCATCGAGGATCGGTTTGGGAAGACTGAGAGAATTTGTACTCAGCACGTATTCGTATTCATATTCACTCGCGTATTTCATATATTATACTTGAGTTGTCCCTTGGGAACGTGCAGAGCTACCAGCATACCTATATAATGGCTTAAGTGTATGCCCCGAAATGGGTCATGAGTAGAGCAGCAAATATTTCGAATTCTATTTCCGAAAATAACTAAAACCTAAAATTGTTATAGTTAAATATAAATGCTAGATAACAAGTACTAATTTTCTTCCATCACTGCTGGCCATAATCAAACTAAATCTTATTTTGATATCATTATATATTTTATAGAATTTATAGTTAATGTAATTCAAAAATTTAATTCACAAATTTAGTTCACAAATTTAATTTGACCTAATATCTCAAAAGCTCGACTTGTTTTTTTTTAAAGCCTGTTATACTATAATCGATTGCTGCTATACTGATATACATAAGCAGTAGGCGTTTCCCTCGATTATGAACTTTTTGTGATTAAACTTAAATTTGTTGTCTTTAAATACGATTCGCAGTTAACTGTTAGACTGATAATGAAATCTGTTACACTCAAAAATAGAGTTACCTTAAACAGTTAAATGTTTACCTCAGATTTATCAGGACCTTTTTGAAAACTTTATCTCTCATAATAATCACAAATGTAGTACAATCGCTTGAATAAAAAAAAAAAACAAAAATTACCGGTTCTAAAAAATAGAACGGATAAATAAGAAACCATATCACAAAAGTGAATTGAAACGTAAAGCACCACTCAGTTCTAAGCAAAATTGTTATCTGTAGGAATTGTGTTGCCACCACCAAAATCCCATGGTTCTCTCGACATGTAAAGAAATTTTGCGAGTGTGTTTGGATTATTCAGATATTTGACGAATATCTGCAAAGTAAAAAAATCTCAATACATTTGGGATAGGTCTTGTATTTAGCTTGATGAATTTCTTAATAGCATCAGGCGAAACAACCGCTGATGATTATATGAGGGTAGATCGGTTATCGATTATGCTTTATGCGATTATCCTTTTAAAACTTCTTTTTGAAAATTATATATATATAATATATAATTAAAAATTATCACTTTAAAAATAAACTTGTATAATGAAGTCTGACTTCAACCCTTATGCTTCACGAAAAATAATCATAAACAGTTTAAAACTTCATAAAGCATTTATTACAACTTCAGTGTAATATGACAAATATCAACTTTAAAACTTTTTACTAAAAGGTGATTAAACTGAATTTAACTTTGTTCATACATACTAATTTATGCTAATTATTAAGTGCTTTATACTCTTTATATATGCAACTATATATCACGGTATGTGCGGTACTGTAGTGAATGAGTTTAAGTACAAGTGGGTGCATATTTACAAAATAGTACATAATTACTTTGACAGCTTGCGAAATAGGTACGTTTCGTTTTTTTTTATAGTCTTCTATATTTGAGTGCTTGTGTTTGTCACTCATCTCCTTTCGGAGTGAACAACAACTATCGTACACTAATACAAGGAAACAAAAGTAAATGTGTCTAAGTGTGCTGTTGGCGGGTGGAAGTTAGAGTGCGTATATGAGTATTTATAATGGAACAGAGTGCATCATAGAAAAGGTGAATGCATTAATATAATGTATATATTAATACAAAGTGCGACTGGGTGTACTTTCATTTCATTTTGTGTGTTTTTTATATTTTTTTGCTTTTTTTGGTGCAGATGAAAATGAATATTAAATGCTAGTGCGATATATGAGTGGATGAGAGACTATGGAGTAAAGGATAATGGGAAGGGGAATTCTTTTGCAAAAAAAAATATAAAAAAACTTTTAATGAGGAATTGATTTGAAAAGGGAGAGTTAACAAATTGTTATTTGATTTAGGAGGCGAGACGAAAAGTTTATTCATGAATTCAAACGAAGTTTTTTCCATTCGATTATTTTGATAGTTGTAAGTTTTGCAGCACAAGTTTGTTTTCATTATAGTTTAAAAAATTAATAAACAAGACTAAAATAGTCGGGTCACCACTACGTATGAGTATTATTATATTTTATTATTTGTAGTAAAAGGTAATATATGTTGTTCTTAATAGAATACCATGTGGGTACACTTGTTGTAGACTCTTATTAAGTTTAGAAAATGTTTTAATTTAAGTTTGAATATAGAACACACACCTTTGAATGAGGAATCGTGATTGCGTATGAGTATCATTATTCGAAAAAATGAATTAATATTACTCATACTATACGATTTATAGGACTATTATATATTTAATTTTTTAATATAATAATTTATTTACAGTTCATGCGTGATTCGTAACATGCGTCAAAGCCATAAATGTACAGCTTGCTTTGCCATTTCATCATGACTAGACTTACGAAAGAACAACGCTTGCAAACTATTGACCTTTATTATCAAAATTTAATTTGGCTCAATGGTTACATTAATAAACAAAATTGCCGAATTTGGTCCAAAGAGCAGCCACAGGATGGTGTAAAACTGTCAATTCACACCGAAAAATAATGTGCTTGGTGTGGGTTTTGGGTCTGCGGCATTACTGGACCGTACTACTTCAAGGACGATGATGGCAATATTGTTACGGTCAATGGAGCAAGGCACCGCTAGGCAAACACGTACTTTTTCGTCCAATATGGAAGAATTTTACTTGGTTGGCATGTCACAGGAGCGATATGCCAAATGAGGATGGTGAGGACGAAATCAAAGCCGTTATCGAATCTACACGACATATTTCTCTTCTAGAAGCTGAAGGTATCGCATACAGTCATTGAAATCTATTTAAAGTGGCTTGGAGTTGTCAAAATACTTCAAATTCGGGCTCCCCAGGAGCTTCAGGAAATCCATTTAAGAAGCGGATAAGCACTAGCGATTTATTGGTCAAACGCAACAAAAATGATCCATTTTTGAAACGCCTTGTCACTGGAGATGAAAAATGGGTTCTTTACAACAATTTTATCCGAAAGATCCTGGGCAAAGAACGATGACGATGAAGCGGAACTGCACCTACAAAAAAAAAATACGTTGTCCATTAGGTTGGATTTGAAGGGAGTAATTTATTTTAAACTGTTTCCTAAAAGCCAAATCATAAATCCTAAAGTCAATTGTTAGCAATTGACGAACGTTGATGGGGCACTGAAAGAAACACCGTCTGAATTTATTAATCCCAAAGACGTGGTTTTTCATCACGACAGCGCATATCTTTGCAGACTCGTGGAAAAATATTGGAGCCTGGACGGGAAGTGATACCACATCCACCTTGTAGTCCTAATCTGGCACCTTCGGCTTTTTATTTAGTCCGGAGTCTGCAAAACTTTTTGAAAGGGAAATCGTTCAATAAGGAAGAGGACCTACAAACCGATTGGTTAGAATATTTTTGTGGGACGTACAAGTCAATTTCGGATCAAAAAGTTGCATGAGGGATGACAGAAGATCACCGGCCAAAATGGCGCCTACATTATAGATTTGAATTAATTATTTGAATAAAATAATTAAAAATTACTTTGAACAGAAAAATTACATGAGGTTTCAGGGGACACCCGGTTGGAACGAAGTTCCTTTCGCCATATATATTATGTACTAGTTAGTTCCAACACGCTTAAAGCGCCCGTTGAAAAATACGAAATTTTTTATACAATGTATTTAAAAAAATATATATTTTTAGACCCTTTTTGTAAGAATATGATCTATAATTTCCCAAAGTGGTCCTTTTTTAAAGAGAGGTACTTCTCTTATTAAACGCTACTGTTTTTTTTACCAAAAGGTACTATTTTGAAGAAGAATTCCTTTTTGTAAGAAAGAGACATAAGAGTATATAAGTACTTTTTTTAAGAACAGGTACTTTTTAAAGAAGTGCTACTCTGTTTAGGAAAAGGTTATTTTTTTAAGAAACAGTACTTATTTTCAGAAAGGAAGCTTATCTCAAGGAAAGAAAAGAAAAGCAATAAATTTATTTTTAAGATAAAGTACTTTTAAGAGAAGGGTATATTTTTTCTACATATATAGTGAGAAAGGGTATATTTTTTAAGATAAGGTATTTTTTTTCAATAAAATTTATTTTTTTAAGAAATGGGAATGTTTTAGGTAATTTTTTCAAGAATGGGTACAGTTTTAAAATTTTAAGTTTAACAAAGTACCATTACCATTACCAAAAGGTAGTTTTCAAGAAAGGCAATTTTTTGTAAGAAATTTTTTTAAAGAAAATGTACGTATTTAAATAAAATAAATGTTTTAAGAAAAGGTACTTTTTGTAAGAAAACTTACTTTTTCTAAGCAAAGGTACTTATTTAAGATAAGATATTTCTTTTAAGAAAAGGTACTTTGTTTAAGAATATGAATAGGTATTTTTTTTGAGAAAATTGAGTTTTTTTAGAAAATGCACTTATTTAAGAAAATTTTATTTTTTTCTACTTTTTTCACTTAGGCTTTTCCAAATTTAGTTTTCGAAACTACAATACATACTAAACATTGGTTACAGGCTCCACCTAGGAAACTTCCCATTAAACAAGAAATTTCCCAACATATGTAAGTCTAGACACAAACCAAAGCAAAAGTACCCAATATAGTTGATAATACTGGGTTGTAGCATAATAGTGTTAAACAAGTTGTTTAATTTTTTTCATTTAGCCCCCATGCCACAACGTGCGATAAGGAACTTCGTTCCAAAACCGAAATTATATTATATTTGGGCCCACACGCATATTTTGAACGATTATTAAATATCTTAAACATTTGTCAGTTAAAAATTTATTATATTATAAGACGAATGTGAAAACTATCAACAGTTTCATATTATTGCATAATATATATAACTTCAGCAAAAAATGGGCAACTTTTATAGCAGGGGATAATGCATTTCATCCTTTAATTAAGGATAATTTCCATCTTACGAAACTAAGCGAGGCCTCAGACAAGGCGACACCCTATGGTGCGATCTCTGTAACATCTTACTGGAGATCATTATGAGAAAAGCTTCAGTAAACATGAATAAAACCATTAGCAGCAAAAGTCACATGCTGCTCGCGTATGCTGATGATATAGATATCATTGGGCGCACAATTAGAGAAGTTACTGCGGTTTTTTCGAGAATTGAGAAGGAGTCAGCAAAAGTGGGTCTGACGGTAAATGAGGACAAAACAAAATTAATGGTTTCAACGAACACGGCCTCCACGCGATTAGACCAAAGCGTGAACGTTGATAACCGTTATAATTTCGAGATAGTGGACGAATTTATATACCTCGGATCTGCCGTAAACTAGAACGAGAATGTCGGCCTTGAGATCAAGCGGAGAGTTGTGCTTGCGAATAGATGTTATTTTGGGCTAAGCAAGCACTTTGGAGATAAAGCTCTCTCTCGAGTAACAAAAGTCCAGCTGTACCAGACTCTCATTCAACCTGTCTTGCTTTATGGCGCAGAATCCTGGATCCTATCTTAAGCAGACGGAACAGTCTTCGAGGGAAAACTACTCCCGAAAAATGTATGGCCCTATAGTGCACAACGGCGAGTATCGGCGACGCATGAACCATGAGCTTAATCCTGACATTGACATAGTTAAGCTGATCAAGATAACGCGATTGCTGTGGCTAGGCCATGCCAGTAGAATGGATGAAGACGAATCAGCACGAAGGGTTTTCGAAACCGAACTCGAAGGAAGACGAAAAATAGGAAGACCAAGACTCCGCTGGAGGGATCAGGTTGACGAATCCCTGCGTACACTTGGTATTGCCAACTGGAGGAATAAGGCAAAAGATCGAACTAGTTGGCGAAATATGCTATCTTCGTTTTGTAAAGTCCCTGACCTCCCGGGGTTGTCCGAGATGGGAAAAGTAAGTAAGTAAGCTCCATGTGCATTCAAAAGTCACTTAAGGCAGAGGAAGTGCTTACTTTTAGCAAGAATTGTACACAAGACAACTAACAGACTAGTGATGTAAATCACAGTACTAATGATGCTAAACTTTTAAAGTTTCAAGTGGGTAATCTTTGTTCTCAGAGTGGCTCTGATATTTTCATCGCGACATACTTTAGAAAGAAGCTTTGGTTCAACTGACATCATCATATATGGTAAGAAGTATAGCGGCAAACTGTAGTAGTTTTGACTTTCCCAGGTCTCTCTAAAAATTGAAAAAGTAAGGACTAAACTCTTAAGAGAAACTTTTTCTCTCATTCAATTGAAATTATTGCTTAGTATCACATGATTCTCAAGACTCATTTAAAAGTAAATGCCATGCAGAAAATTGTAGGGAAACACCAATAATTTGGAGATGATGTACTTTAAGGTAAGGAAATTTTTAACATTGTATTGTAAATAAAATAAATAATAAAACATATTTAAACTAAAGTGGTCAACACGTGTGACTAACACTCATTTAATAAATAATAACACTCATACGTCAAGTAGAAATGGTGGAATGGTGGAAAACTCGATATTCTATAGTTACAATGATTAATGAGTAAACTTTGCGTCCAGTAGGGATAGAACATATTTTTAGCACATCTATATTTGCTATATATTTCATGGCATATATAACTTTAAATGTTTACTCGGTGCATATTGTGCAAATAACATAGACGGACAAATACTAACAAAAACACTTTCAACGCATAATAAACAATAACGATAATCGGTAAAAAAAATTAACATCAAATAATTTCAAATACAAATATAGAGAAAAATAAAATATATTTATGATATACATATGTAGGACAACAACACAACAGCAATTGGTTGTTAATCAAAAAAGAAATAGTTATCATATGTATTAAATAAAAACAATTAGATCACAAAAATAAGTAATTGTTTTCATTTATGTATGATTTGTTGGGGTAGGATTTTGTTTAAACATTGGTGATATTCAACAGACCTGGCTTTGATCGAGACGACTTTACCGCCAACGGGCATGTTTTCCTTGACATATATGGGACCGTATATGGTATGGTCCCACACAGGTGGATTGTTGGCGCGATCTACAACATCGATTTGAACCTCTACGGTACGCGATAAAGGCGGGTAGCCCTTGTCTTGTGCCATGGCTTCTAACTTATAGGTCTCACGCTATTGTTGGGTTGGGGGTGTTTTTTTTTTGGTATATAGTTGTAAAATTGCATATATATTTTCGTTTTTTCGTATTAGAAGGTTTTGTAACATTCAAAAATTCAAGTTTGTTGACAAAAACCAGCAATAGTTTGCATTTTTTTGTTTGTTTTTGGTTTGGTAAAGTTGTTAGATGAAATTAAAAAAGATGTACAAAATACAAAAACAATTATAGAATTGGGTAAACGGCGCAATGTATATGTATATAATCATATTATGATTTTTATGTATTCATATAAAATTTAAATAAACCGAAGAAAAAAATCCAACACCTACATAAATAAATTACACAAAAATTTAAAAAAAAATATTAAAATATAAAAGCTTTCTATATTTCCATTCAAGGTATAGATGTAAAAAAGAAAACTAAATGACGCGGCAATGATTTTGTTCATTCATACTTTCATAGGCAGTGCAAATTGTTATCAAAATGTTCACGTACTTTCAGGAATTTTTGTAGTTAACAAAAAATGTCTCGATTTAAGCCCTGTTTATTTTTGTTCTTTCAAATTTCGTCGAAAATGGGTAAATATATATATAATCATATAGCTGTAACTTAAAACTTTAGAAATAATAATAAACTGAATGTTATAAATTTCAACTGAAACTCAAACTAAAAAAAATATATAAAATTTTTGGTGCATTTTTTATCATTTTGTTTAAGCATTACATTCAATATACATAGTTTTTTTTGTTTTAATATATAAAGTTATTATCCAATTCTTAATTTAATTGTTTTTTAACATTTTTTTTATTCGTAATATTTTATAATATTTTAAAATTGTTCGTTGTTAGCAAGTTACCTGTTGTTATTACCTCCTTAAAATAGCAGTATTTTGTTTATAATTGTATGAGTGTGATTGTGGTAGCAGTAATGAAACTTATGAGAATTATATTGTATTTTTTTTGTATAATTTTGACATGAAGAAACCCAACACCATTTGTTTTTTTTTTTTAGTTATTTCGATATTATTATTATTAGTTTTTGAAAAAGTTTAAATACGTGTTTACATAAAAGGAATTTGAACGAACGAACGAATCAACCAATATTAAAATATAAATAATACCCACATTATTGTGTCAAATGAGTTAGTTAGTTTGGATATTCATTCCTCACATGACCCTTTAAACAAATTTTAAAAGAATTGCATCATGTGACCAATGATATTCTATTTATTTATATTTCAGTTTTAGCCTACTCGTTCGTTCGCTTAACTTAACCAATTGTTGTCGATGACGGTTTCAGGGAGCGGAATGTGCAGTCAGAAGTCCAAAAAAATACGAAACAAAAATCTTAAAATTCGAATATCTTTTTACAATATCCGGCAAATATTATATCTTTCAAAACCTATTCACATTTTAATATAAATTTATAACAAAGATGGCCGCCAATTATTCGGCTAGAAATATGCTGACATTATCAATTTATATTTTCAAATTCGTATGGAGGACGCCAATCCAAAAATAATAACATATAAGTTTATTGTTACGAAAAATGCCAGCAATTTTTGGCTGGATTAGCACTTGAATTCCAACGGACATCTGCAGTATGTTAAACCATCCTCTGAATGTTAATGAGCACATGGGGTAAGTGTTGTAGCTTGGTTGTTCTGGCTGTTGCCAGGTTAGTGAAACTATACGTTAGTGAAATGTTGATCATATATAAAAGAAATGCCTATATGTAGCGCGGCCGTTGTCAAGCACTGCCACCATGTGCTCCCCTATCGCTCTGTACACGTTGAAAAATCTGTCTTTGTATTCTTGTTTGGCTGCAAATATAACGTGTGTTTGGAGCTTGTAGCAAATATAGTTTACTTGCGTCTACACATATTGAGTTTGCTGTTCAATATTTCATAGTTGACACACAATGATTAATATATTATAATATATGTATTTGTGATCCAACCACTGCTTTGTTTGTGGTACAAATACAGCTATGCTTCCTGCTCTGTTTTCTTCAGTTTTTTTTTGTAGCTATGCCCTGTCGAGAGCAAAATAATAAAAGAGGGGCAGACAGATAGTTCTCAGCCTAAGTTGATTTTATAGAAAATTTGTAACTATATTTCTTTCAGTTAGTGATTCACAAATATTCCTGAAAGCGTGTCTAAATAAAGTGTTGGCTAATCTGTTGCTTTTTAGTTTCATGCAATCTATTGTCAATTGTTCGATTGCGAGGAAACACACGAGTGTTTCGGCGAAATTGTATGGATTTTTGGATGAAACACGCATATGGTGCCACGTAAAATAATTCATATTTGGAAGTAAACATGCTCATGTTTGCATTTAAATATAAGTGAGTTTACAACTTCCAAATATATGAACGTTTGGAGTGTCTTCCAAACATGTACATGGTTCCTGCAGAATGTGTTGGAGAGAATATGTTTCAGAGGCCGTTTTTTCAGCGTGTAGCTCTCATTAGAGTTTGTCATAACTTTCATTGACGTTTATAATGTGGGAAATTTTTACAAACAACGGAAGTATAATTTTCCAGGTTGTGTTATTAGAACAACTCATTTATTTTTTTAAAGTCGTTCAGATTCACATTTTCAAATGCAAATATATTTTGTGTATGTGCTTTTTTGTTTACTAGTGATGCACAGAATCGAGGAACGAGTTCTGCAGAATCGGTTCTTGTAAAGACCGGACTGGTGCTTATAAGAACCGAATTACTTCCGAAAAAATCGAAAACGATTTCAAACGAACTGGAAGACGGATCCAAATGAACCGGAAACAGTTCATAAAGAACCGAAAACGGTTCTTAAAGTACCAAAAAACGTGTTGAAAAAAAGCGAAAACGGTACTAAAAACACAGAAAACGATTCTAAAGGAACTGGAAAACGGTGTGAAAAGAACCGCAAAATAGTTCCAGAATAACAGGCTTGGTTCCAAAGGTACCAAAAGTGTCAAACTTTGGATGAGGGCATGAAAATGGTTATTTTTTGGCAACTTTTACATTCTTGTAATAATTTAAGCAATTAAGTGTCTTTAGCACAGCATTTTGCGAGAACCGGAACCGGTCCAAATAACCGGTACTTCTCGGAACCGGACTCGATGGAAACGGTTCTTCAAATAATTCAAATTTAGTAAAATAATTAAATTAATAAATTATTAAATAAAATTAAACTAATATTTCTAAAATAGTAAATTATTAGTAGAAAAAATTTCTTCAAATACATTTACTATTATTGTTTGTATTTGTTTGGTTTAAATTTGACAGCATCGGCCCTCCGAAGAAACACAAAATGTTTGTTGATATTGCCTCAACTACTACTGCTATCAACTGTTGTAAATTCATCTTCCAAGGTAAATTTTTTTGGGGATCAAAAATTGTAATTATTACATTCAGCACCATCTAGAAAATATGTCATGGGACAAGAAATTCCCAATACATCTAGATATTTCCTATACCTATGATGTTGATGATGGCTGAACTTAAAAGCTACCTGATGCGATCTCACCTCGATCGGTTGATGAACTTGAATTCCTCCAAGAATCGATAAATAGATGGCGCTATCATCTCCAAAAACTACGAAATGGTTCGGGAATTGGCTAGATGGCCTTGCGGTGAGTTCTAGTTGAAACAAATAGACGACTAATGACACATTTCGGGTCAGGTTGTGTTGAAGTGACGAGTTCCCTGAAACCTTCATTATATATTTTTTGTGAAGTGTTAAGTTTTGTGGGGAATAAATAACGCGTTTCAAGGGGATGACTGTTTCATATTAGAAATCGACTTCGTATCGGATTACAGTGTTTGCAATAGCAAACAGAAGTATGTGATTACTTTTAAAATATTTAAAAGTCTGTGAAATTATAAGATTTGAAAACTTTTGTTTTTAAATTCCGACATTATGACAAAATTGGTGTCATGAGAATACGGATATATGACGGATGATATGGTTTTTTATTTCCAAATTAATTTAAATTTATTATTATTTTATGTTTAAAATGTATAACACTTATGCATCGTGAACACAGATGCTTAGCGGATGACGAAAATGTTAGGAAGAAAATTACATTAAAACTGCGCAGATACATATTGCGATTTTTACCCGGTGATATCAAAAACACTCAAACATCAATTATCTTTTTTCCCTATTTTTAACCGATTTAAATGTCTGTAGCAACTGCACATTTCCTCCCTTTACTCGTACGATTTTTACCTTTAAAACCAATTATTTTTAATTACTGTGATAGATAATCCTTTACCATGAAAACAAGTTTGAAGAATATATTGATATATTAAATAGGAATGGGACCACAGCCAATTATTTTTCAAATCTGATGTTCATCAAAAGAATTGTTGTGAATGCATTTGGATTTAATAGAGTATTAGCTGAGGGACGTAGGGAATGAACACATATTAAATAATATATTTAAATATAGGGTGGTGGTCAATGCAAAAATTCAAAAAAATCAGTTAATTTTTGCATTTTGAAGTTCACACCAAAAAAAAACAAGAAGAATAAAATCTTCTTAACACACACAGAGTAATCTGTAGTGTCCTTACAGGGACACTCAAAAAACAGGAAACTCTCGCAAAACTGCTCGAAAAAATGTCATATGAATTTTGTTGATTTTAGCTTAGACATCACAGCAAACGTAACAACCAACATGCAATGGCAAGAACAGAATAAATTTTAAAAAATCAGCCAATTGTAGTTCTTTCGACCAGGACACCCAACAAATTTCCCAATATTGTAGCCGTCTTGTGATGGGGGTTGTAATGAATTGGATGGTCGTTTAGGATGGCGCCTTATAAAAAATAACACGTTGCCAGATGTCACTGCTTAAGCGTTGCCTCTTTGCTTCAAAAGCTAATAATAACAGAGAGAACTTTCAAAGGATATATTTGAATTTGGTTCAAAAAGTATTCCAAAAAAAATGTTATCCTTTGCAAAAGCTTAATTAACTTATGTTAATAAATTTTGGGCAAAAGGGAAGTATTAGTTCGAAAATGTTAGGTGAAATGAAGAAGAGCTTTAGTTATTAGCAACTCTATTATGTTAGCTTTGATGTTAATTTTAATAGTGGTACATAGTAGTAGTTACATACAAATGTTGTATTATGTTAAGTTAGAAGAGTAGTAGTTACAGCAACAAATACCAACCTTGCCTTAACCGATGTTACAACCGTACCCACAGTGACATTTTCACGTATACTTATTGGACCATAAACACTGTGATCCCAAATCGGTGGCTTATTATTACGGTCGACGACATCTAATTCAACATCTACGTCGGCGTATGATGGCGGTTCGCCACGGTCTGAGGCGCGTACACGTAAACGATAACGCTCACGCTGTAGGCAATGAAATAGTTTTTCATAATGTTAACAAAATTGTATGTGATGAATTTGGAAAATACATAGTCTTAATAAATGTTAATATAACATGTGTTGAGTACATAAACAGTATTAATAATAACCACACAAATGTTAATTTTAGCATCATTAACATTGCAATATTAAGCATGTTAACAGACATGAGTATAGGGATTTGTTCCCAATTCCCAATGGGTTTCTGTATTGGATATATTGGAGTTTAGTAGTTGGGTTTTAACTTAGGGTTTTTTTAGTTTTACGTTCAGTGGGTTGATGGTATTGAATGGGCGGTGTGACGTTATTGTTTACGTTTCACGCTTGGTTTTATGGGGGTGGTTAATACAGTTTTTTAAGTTTAGGTTTTTATTTTTTGTAATGGAATAAAAAGAAAATTATAAATAATGCAAATAAAATTAGTTGTTAATGAAATTAAAAAAAAAGATATTTCATAAATCTAAATTTACATCGGGTGGGAGTGGTAAGGGTATTTTTTGAAACGATTTGATTTTGGGCTTTCACCTAAAGCTGGAGACATTGATTAGTAAGTGAAATTTTACGGTACAATTTGAAAGCAAATTTTCGGAATTCCTAAGATACATGCAATCTAATACTTAAGAATATTTGTAGAAAATAGTGCATTTACTCCTAATTAGATTTTAGTTTAAACTACGAAACCCATTGCCTTCAAAATTCCATAGTTTCTGATATTCTTAATATATTTTGATGTTGGGCAATGCGGTGACAAATGAAGATTTACATGGATTCACATATAAAATATTTTAAAATCCAAATTTGGTAAAACGTGGCCCCTTTTCTATTCAAAATGATTATTTCTAAAAATATCTCACTGTATTTAATTTTAAACGCTGAATAGATATTGATGGAATTGCAAAAATATGAGACTAAATTATCGAAGTTTCAAAACTGAAATTGCTTCTTTTAATAAGAAATAAATGCGAGTAATTATACATTTTATTGCAAATTGAAAGCTACAGTGAGTACTCTGTTTATTTAAAAAATAATTTTATTTTCAGTCCAAAAATTTGTTTATTTAAATTTTTGTGACAAATCTCTATTAAGATTTCTACTAAGATCATCTGTGGTCTTCGAAATATATTAACTAAGTCAGAAGTAGTGGTTTTTTAACGTAACGTAGCTCTTACAAAAGCTCCCCAGTGACAAAATTGTGTTCCTAAAGAACTATGAGCTCGAAATCCAGGAAATGAAAAAAAAAATCTACGAAACAGTATGCAAACAGTGGCCGTCGGTGTTGCAATGATTGGCGTGCAGAACTCTGGAACATGAGAACATTTCGTTCGAACACGTAGTGACGGCAACATGTTGAGTAATTAGACATGGAAAAGTTATCAAAAACCCGTTCGGAACCAGTGTAAACTTGCACCTCCCAAAAGGTTTTGCTAGCGCATAGCTCACTGCCTGCGAGAAACTTTGTCCCGCCACTTCATGGGATGTAGTGGTAGAATATGTATATAAATAATCCCACTAATATTAATTCCCATATATGTATCAGAGTCTTGTGTCAGTCTTTCTGCTGACTCAATTTTTCATGAGCATTATCCGAAACATAATAAAAAATTTATACTTAAAGGACAATTTGTGAGGTAAAAAACGCAGTTGAATTATAGACTTGTTCGAGGTCTGTCATTTTAAGGGTGGACCATGAAAACTTTTCATTTGAACTCCCCGTTATTTCGAAGCAGACGGCCAACTTGACATTTATGATGTGGCAGATTATTAGATAGTTTGGTTAGCAATTTATGAAATGTGTCGCTTTACTCTTGAAGGAAATTGGGAAATATTTAAAACTTTCTTCAAAAGTTCTGAGTCTTCAACACAAACTGAAATTTATGAATTAAATTCGATATAATTAAACTGCCGTCAATGTAATTTAAGGATCAGTTTGTGAAGCGAGTTCGTCAATATGGGTACTAATTGGGCCGAAGAAATCGTGTACGGTTTCGTCAAAATATTACCGCTGTAGCCAACAAAATAAACTCGCCACCGTTCGCAGCAATTGAACATTTCTCGTATTTCTTTGGGCAGATTTTCGCATAAAGGCCACGGTATGAAGGCTTGTAAAGTCACACTTCGCTTTTGAGTTTTCGCTTTGCTAAATAGGCGGTAAGTCGTTTGACTAAAGATGAGCATTTTTACTGAAAAATCACTCTTTCCGATGAAGCTCATTCTCACCACGAGGGCTACGTTAATAAATAAAACTTTCCCCTTTGAGGCTCGGAATGTCTACTCGTCGTCGAGGAGAACGCGATGCATGGTGCGGTTTTTGGCATGGTGGGATCAAAACCGAAATGTGCAGGATGAATGCTGAATCCCGAAAGTATTGCCAGAGGGTAAGAAGATCGAATAACGGGACTAATAATAGGCTGCCCTCCTGCAAGGACGAGAATGGGGATCTGGTGACAGAGAAGCAGTGTGTGCTCAAAATGTGGAGAGACCACTTTTCAACACTACTCCACTGAAGATCACGAGGTAATGATAATGAAAGATAGTGTAGATTTGCCTCTGTAGAATGACACTGACCAACACCAAATCAGCAGTGAAAGTTGGGAAAGGCCTCCCTGAACAATTCTGTACCAAGCGAGGACTTAGACAAGGCGACACACTTTCGTGCAATCTCTTCAACATCTTATTGGAGATAATAATGAGAAAGGCTGCAGTAAATACAAACAAGGCCATTAACACGAAAAACCATATGTTCCTGGCGTATGCTGACGACATAGACATCATTGGGCGAAATTTTGCGAGAGGTTACTGCAGTATTTTCAAGAATCGAAAAGGAATCAGCGAAGGTGGGTCTTGCTGTTAGTGAGTGCAAGACAAAATTGCTGGTGTCAACCACTAGAGAAACCTCTCGACTTGGTCCGCACTTGAACGTTGCCAACCGATTTAATTTTGAAGTGGTAGATGAATTTGTCTACCTTGGATCCGCCGTGAACAAGGACAACAACGTCAGTCTGGAGATAAGCCCTCTCTCGACGGACAAAAGTAGGTCAAGCTATATCAGACCCTCATTTTACCTGTCTTGACATATGGCTCCAAAACTTGGGTCATATCGCAATCGGATGAAAAACACCTGGGAGTTTTCGAGAGATAAATTCTCCGTAAAATATATGGTCCTGTTAGGGAAAACGGCGAGTACTGACGTCGCTGTAACGCAGAGCTATATAATCTATATTCTGCCGTGGACATAGCTAGACGAATCAAAGTGGGCCAATTGCGTTGGCTAGGCCATGTTATCAGAATGGATGAAGATGAGCCAGCGCGATAGGTTTTTGATAACTTACCCGATGGAAGCAGGAAAAGAGGACGACCAAGACGCCGCTGGAAAGACCAGGCAGAAGAATCCCTCCGTATCCTTGGTGTTAACAACTGGCGAGAAAAGGCGAAGGATAGAGCCAGTTGGAAGGATATGTTGAAATTTTTTTAATTTGTTTGTTTAACCCTGCTGTTAGATTAGGACCATTTGGTCCAAATTTTTTCTGTTTTCCCTTGTAACTTTGGAACGGTGATATATACTGACTAAATTTTTCTGCTAATGGGGTCTTTTAATAAAACAATGTTATGTGCGAAAATTAAATTTTCTAACTTTATTCAGGACTGAGAAAAATACAAAATGACGAATCTTAGGTTAGAGGACCATTTGGTCAATAGTACATTTTTTCATTACCAAGCGAATGTAAATTCATGTCAAATATTTAGAAGATGTTTTTGATATGTCAAATACTTGCTTTAGAAATTATTGAACCAAAATAGTTACAAAGGATAAGATAAAATTATTATTTTGGATGAAAATTCCAGTATGGACCAAATGGTCCCTCAATCTAAGATTCGTAAGTTTTTTCATTACCAAGCGAATGTAAATTCATGTCAAATATTTAGAAGATGTTTTTGATATGTTAGCGGATGTTTTTGATATGTCAAATACTTGCTTTAGAAATTTTTGAACCAAAATAGTTACAAAGAATAAGATAAAATTATTATTTTGGATGAAAATTGCAGTATGGACCAAATGGTCCCTCAATCTAAGATTCGTAAGTTTTTTCTAATCTAACAGCAGGGTTAATTAATATGTGTAAGACGTCTGACCACATGAGGTTGTAAACCAGTCAATAAAAGTAATTAAGGATCATAGGCTCAAATAGGCGCACTGTGTTCAAAAACAGCTTAATCGGGCGAAACTCGGAAGTCCGTTGGCCACCGCGCAGCTCAGATTTGACCCTGTTACAGTAGTACCTCTTAGGTGCCTTGAAAGACAAGTGTTACGTAAACAAATCTGGGTCCGTTGAGGTATTAAAATTCGATATTGACGCTGCTGTTTACGATATAGAGGGCCAAACAATCGAAAATGTATTGAAAAATTGGGTAGATCGCTCACACTCCATCTACATCTAAAGGAAGGTGTGGGAGCCATTTGAAGGATATTGTGTTTCACTCATAAATATCAATTTTTGTTGAAAGCGAAATTATATTCCAAATTGTACATGGCCCACGCTCTACATGGGAGTTCTCAGTATTTATTCGATATACGGACAAAATGTACTAAAATCTATTATGGTTATTAACCTGTTTGATTAACCACAAACATACACATATGATAGCTCTCAAGATGTCCGCGAGAGTTCGTTTAACAGCTATTATGTAACAACGCTTATGACTCAATTTACGTAGTTTTATCTGTACATATACATATATTAGTCCCAAAATAAGAGTTTATGACTATCATAACTTTAGACAGCTCTAAAACATGAACCATGCGGAGTTTTGACCGAAAATAAACGTCCTTGTAAAGGCAGCAACGACTAGAATATCGAACAGTATCAAGTTTCAATAGAATCGATTTTTTATGCTAATATGTATAGAAATCGCAGGCTCGATTTTCATTTTAAAACCATGGTTTCTTGGGAACATTTTTATAAAACTTTTTGTATATTACGCGTCTCTTATACTCTTGGCCGACAAAAAAAATGTATCCTCCCTACTGTACATGGTTCCTGCAATATGTTGCTGGGCCGTTACTTTTCAGCGCGGTGAGGTTGACAAATTCTTATAAATTAAGGCGCAGTTTCACAGTTATTATCCACTTAAATAAACTTAAAAGAGACAATGTTTGTTATTTGATCTGAAATTTTTCATTGAGCTTTTAAATGTGTGAAAATGACGACAGTAGAACTCGACCTAAATTTATGTTAATTGCCGTAAAATAATCATAAAATCTTAGAATTGAATTTAAGGGGAAATTATCGTGGACAGAGCACAAATATGACGGGAAATACAGGATTACCGATATGAAAAGCGGGGATAAAATAATCGGACCTCCAAATGTATGTAATTTGGTAAATGCGTTAACTTCAAAATGTTAATGTTTTGAAAAAAACTCAATATCAACATTTTTAAAATTTGTTTATCGAAAAAGGAGCGAAAAACCTGCCGACAAATTGTACCGTAAAATTTCCTAAACCTAAACATTAATATTTACCTAACACAGAGAATGACAGTTTGTTAGCAATATGAATAGAATTACAGATGGATGGACTATATTAACATCAACTTCTCTTGAGCTCTATATAGTTTATTCTATGGATGAGAGTCATTAGGAATTATATCGAAATTAATGACATTTAGAATTTGCTCTGCATACAACAACGAGGTATTATACGTATTTTTTGTGATGTTAAAACACTGAATATTTGTTTGCATTTGAAGTTGAGCTTCACAGAAATATATAGAAAATCCTTTTTACTTACAGGATAACAACCCTTTTTTGTGTGTGTGAAGAAATGTAGTTTCAGTTTTTTAACGACATATTATATATAGTATATGAAAGAAATGAAAAGAATATATGTAATAGATAAATATAAATTATGAACAGAAATTCATCTCAAATAATATGAGATATAAAACTAAATCAAAATATACATATATACATTGACAAGGAACTTAAGAGTATAAAAGGTGCACGAAACATAAAGATTGTTAAGAAACGAATAACCTCGATTTATATTATGTTTTCTTGAGATATATAAAGATATAATACATATCTTGGTACATATATATGTATGTATAAGATTTTTTGTATGCATGCTTTTTAGAGAATAACATTGATTGTTTTCCTTTAAAACGTTTGGTGTACTAAAGAGACTTTCAAAAATGTAATAAGCTCCTTAAGACAAGTGAAAGAAAAACACGGGAGTGGTTTTATATGCTAAGACAAAAAGTTTTCAAAAGGCTGTGATTAGGTAATAGGGATTAGGGGATGGGGTCAAACAAAAAAATTTTAAATTAAATATAAAACTCAAAGGAAACTATTACTTTATAATGCCATCATCATTAAAAACTGAAAAAACGATGTTTCAAAAATATCAAGTAACATCATTTATGTCTTTAATAATTTATAATTTTATAATGAACTTCCTATGAAAATGTCACAAAAATTATTAGGGATTAGTGTTAGAAACAGCGTTCATGCTGTATTTCCTATGGAACTGGTGTTGAAATTTAGTTGTTAGTGTTGATTTATTTTGTTGAATTTAGTTTCGACAAAAGGCCTGACCAAAAATTTTGTATTTCTTTTATTTTGCTGTTGGTCTTAGTTTAGGAAAAAATGTTAAAAAATCAATTAATTGGTTTATAATTTAATTTGATTATAGTTAAAGGAATACATTCCATAATATTTTTCAGCCAATATTGGTATAAAGACCTTGGTTAATCATTTCCATGATTATAAAAACTAAACTAAAGCAAAACTTAGGGAAGGGAAATCAACAAAAATTTTAAAACAAGTTTAATCAAATCTTTGGATTTCAAAAATTGTATCTTAGGAAGTTGCTATTCCTTTATAAGATTTTATTATTCTTTTCATTTGTTTAATGTCAAAAAATTTGCACTGCTTACTTTACCTAAATTATAGTTATAGTTTGTGTTAGTGTTTTGAAAACAAAAACCATCTTAAAATTAAAGTAAACACCAACCAAAGGTTTTTGAAAAAAAAATTCAAATTTCTTATAGCAAATTATCAGAACAAAAATAGTTAATGAGTTTAAGAAACTCAAACTACATTTAGTTTTTTGACAAGAAAAGAACAAATGAAAATGGTGCAGGTAAAATATAAAACCAAAGTAGGAAATTATACGAAAATCTGGAATCAATTGGTTAAATAATTTTCTTTAAAAAAGCAGCCAAAAGTTGTTATAGTTTAATAAAATAATAATGAATAATATTTTTTTTTTGTTTTAGATGCTTTGAGTGTTGAAAGCCCTATATAACGCGTATAGTAACCCCTAACAGTGGGTAGATTATAGTCCAAACCGAATATTAGTATAATTAACAGAAAATAACTTGTTAGCTGTTGCATTTTTCTTATAGGTATTAACAGATTTTAACAATTTCACTGCAAAAGTTTGGCGGAATTTTAAATTGAGGATTAATGATATTTAATTGAATGTCAGTACAAAAATCATTAAATGGAGCTTCTAGCAAACAATATCATTAAAAAGACAAATTACACCCTGATCCAATCCCAGAAAAGGACAAATTGAGGATATGAGTATATTTTGAAAACTGCTTAAATTAAACGTCACAATAGCTAATAATATAATTTGTTTTATATATCACAGAAAATCTGCAGTCTTACTGACTAACACATAATCGTATTAGTAGCCCAGTATTGTAATTTTTTAAATTGCACTCGATTTTTATTAATTGATACCCGCTTCCACAACCATGCAGTTGCATTGCCGTTGTTAGCAGATACAATTTAAAAAATCGAAATTTCCAGTTGGCAATGCATGGTGGCGGAATCGGATTTTGTATTGTACTAAATTACAATAGAGAATGACTAGATGGAGCAGTAGGTTGTTAACCAGTTCCACCAGAGGACAAGGCTATTTCCGTAAGACTAAAAACTATGTATTTAAACAATTTCTTTTTGTCGCATCCAAGTGGTAAATGGTCTTACGGAAACAGTTTTGCCATGTGGTGAATAATCGAATGCACCACCTAGGATATTTGTAATATTTTAGGTTTGATGGCAATGCTGGCTTCAAAGTGTTTTTTGGTTTACGTTTTGCACATTTTGAAAAATGTTACAAAAGTGAAGAAATAAAAATAGTCTTGGTTAATATAACGACAAAAATCATCGTCAAAATATTTGGAGTTTACTAAACC
This sequence comes from Phaonia tiefii, assembly GCA_963931995.1. Taxonomy (NCBI): domain Eukaryota; kingdom Metazoa; phylum Arthropoda; class Insecta; order Diptera; family Muscidae; genus Phaonia; species Phaonia tiefii. The sequence goes on along the minus strand of OZ008368.1, from coordinate 314,798,971 downwards.
GTTACAGTTTTTAAAATCCCAGTAACTCTAAGAATTCAAACTTCACGTTTCAAAAAAATCAGTTTTGAAAAAGGTAAATGTTAAAGTTTTTACGCTTCTTCAAAAAAACTACTGTAGATGAAATCCAGGACCATTGTTTTCCCAACGGTATATTATCCGAAGTCCGTAGGGTTTCAATGACGTATAACATCCAGACTTTCGTAACGATTTCATGGTGAGATAGTAGGTCAACTTGGGGTAACTCGAGAAAAAATCGGCAAGATGGCCTAATGAGTGTTAGGTCGTTTATACGAAGAAATATGAATGGAAAATAAACCTCTGTGCTCAAAACAGTAGAAAAAAAATCATGTTTGACCATTTGGCAAATGACTGGGTTTAGGAACTGGATTTAATCCCATCCTATTAAAAACCCGCTTTTATACACCTGTTCCGAAATAAGAAAACATGCCAAAATAAACAGGGTTAACCCCGCTGCAGTTTATTATGCCCGTTTTGTCGATTATATTGGTTCGAATTGTTGTTTTTAAAAATCGGGGTTTGACATATTAATGATGTAACACTCATATTAGGCCACATTGTTGTTTTTTCCTTAATATACCGTGGCACCGTAACGGTGACACTATCGATTATTTAGGCTTGAAAAAGCCCAGCCAAATTTCCGTTCGGAACCCGCATAAAACTGTAGGTCCCAATCAGTTAGTGTAAAACTAGAAAGCGCACAGCTCACTCGTTGTGAGAAACTCTGCGTAATCCCATCATGGGATGTAATGGAAAACAGTTTGAAAAAAGGGAAGATGAGCGTTTGGTCTTATTTCAAAATCATTTCAAATACATTAAATTTTTAATCAATAATTGTGTTAATATTCCCGACGGTACTAACCAATTGGCAGCGAAATGTTGGAGAATAAAATTATTAAAATTCTGAATGGAAAATCTGTTTGTTTTTTATACCATACTTTGACCATTATCGTAATTACAATGGTATCACGATTCATCTAAATTAAATCTTTGTAAAAAGTTTTAAAAACTTGGACTTAGTCATTAAATTTAATAGTTTTAATCATTTGATAAGAATTGCCTGCAATCAAACAAAGCAAATTAATACAATTGCTGATTGTATTTCACTTTGGGTTTGCATTTGTATAGGTAACACAAATGTAAATACAATTTATAATTGGCATATAATTAATTCATCCTAAGCCTGATCTAGAACACTTTTATTATTCCAATGCAAATATGAGGCCAATAAGTGAAGTATACTTTAAGGATGATGCCGTATAAGCTCGTTAAGGCATACATTATTGATGTAGGACCACAAAGTTAACTCTTAGCACTGTGCAAATATTGACACAAAAAGTAATGTATACTTTCAGGATGTTATTGTTATACGTACACTAAGGAATTATGGGCACAATGTGAACTTACGTTATAATTGTATTAAAGGTAAAGTTTCTTGCTTATCGTAAATAAATCAAGTGAAGTATTCACTAAACGGTTGCATATGGATACACCAAGGAATTAGTAACACAAAGTACAGCAATCATTATATTGAGTTAGGAATTAGGTATGCTGTCGTTGCTACCTAGCGATTATCGCTTGAGATAGAGTTAAACTGAGACTACTTTAGAGCTATATATAATCGCCTTGGTTTGACGCAGGCTATGAAGTTATTCATGCAAATGTCATTCATGCAAAATGTTTTCTTCTTCTTATCCATTAGTTCAACGTATGTAACGTTCGTTTGCTGGATTTTTCAGTCTGGCAACTTTGTGCCTGCAGCTTAATATCGCTTAGTTCTCAATGCAAAATAAGCGATTATCTAACTAAGCGATGTAAACAAAATAAGTTCAAAATACGTACAGTATCAATATGTCGCGTTCATTACGAATATTTGACACTGATAAGTACTTTCAGCCAAACGGACATTGTATCAGTGCAATTTCAAAAAGTGTGGTATTGATTTGAAGCGAGAAGAGAAAGTGTTTTTCAATTCTGATATTTTAGGTTTAAGCCAACCATTGCATAAGTGTCTCAAATCAAGATTTTTTTTTGCACAAATTAAAAAAAAAAATTTCGCTTTAAAAACGAGGATACATTTCCTAAAAACTAATACTCTAGAGGATATAGACATCATAAAGAAACAGCTCTTCTTGGAAATGAAGCGTCATCGAAGTCATGCGTTTTTACACGAATTTCTTCATAACTTACTCGTGCTTTAAGCGTTTTTATTTTTGCGACCCTAGATTAATGCGAATTTAATATTATATTGGAAATGAAGTGCAAGCGGCTTGGAAGAAAATCATTTTATGAGAGTTTTTTATGTTTGTATTTGGTGTATTGTGGAATGTAATATACTATTTGTAGAAGAGTGTTAAGAAAAATTTCAAATACTTCACGGAGGAAATGTTAAATACAATCTGAGGTTGTTTGTTCAGGGGTCTCTAACATGTCTAACAGGGGTCTCTCGTGTGCCTGTTTTTTCGAATTTTCCCAAAAAAGGGCCAAAACCAATTCCTGAAAAATCTAAGTTTTTGAGCTTTTTCAACTTAGTTGTCATGAGTCAAACTAATTCGAAAGATATAGATCGAATATATTTTTAGTTTTTCATATTTGTTTCTAAAATCGTCAATAAAACAATTTCGTCCTTAAAGTATGATTACGGGACAAATGTATGATATGTAATACACTTGTATCTTAAACAGCGCCATCTACCGCAAATAAACAAAACCATACTGGGCTACGGTCCTTTCATATATTATTGTAAACACAATTGCCTATATGGATTAAAATTTTCGAATGATCATTCTATAGCAATACAATTTTTTTTAACACGTACTCAGACTTGTAAGTCCTGTGGGCATGAGAGTGGGCGTGGCTCCATTATCCCAAAAAGAGTGAATTTCATATTTGTGGCATAACTCACAAACAGGCAAAGCTACAAATATCTATCTAAATTATTCAAATGTATTCCATAAAAAAACTTCATTTGGACCAATGTGCATTGTGTCTGATTACAGTGAAACATATAGCTCCATGGAAATTTATAGGTCCATGGTAATATAATTTGGAAAAGTCTTTCCACTTGTAGAATGATGCCATAAAATTAAGCCAATGTATATTCTTGGGTACTAAGAACAAAACCGAGTTAAAATTGTGCTAACCGTTATTAAAGTCGTGTTAAGTTAAATCATATTACCTTGAGAAGAATTATTTAAAATTAAAAAACTCAGGATAACCACGTAAAGAACCCAAGGTGCTGAGCATTGCAGCGCTAAAAATTTAAAATTTTGATAGAAATAATATCGTATTTATGATATTTGAAAGCTAAGTCTAGAATGGCTAAATACTTCGTTTGATGTCTCTCTTTGTTGTAAGATTATCTGGCAAAAACAAAACGCTTTGAGGAGTGCTTTTATCTTGGATTGGAAACACTTCTGGTTCATAACAACCTTATATCAAAAAGCGAAGTATACTTTAAGGATTACGCCTTGTAATTGGTCTAGAAGACAATAGAAGTCCCTGGTGGAAGAGGATGTTAACTCGCCTTTTTGCAAAAACAATATTTTATTTATTTTAATATTTCAATGAAATCTGATTTTGTTTCCGATACGAAAAAAGTCAACATCTGATATTTAAATTATTAAAATTAAATAAAATTTGTTTTAAAAGAGATACCATGGAAACATTAGAAATATTAAAATATTAGTTTTGATAAAAGTGAGCTAATACCTTCTTCCACCAGGGGCTTCAATTCTAGACAGAATGAGCAAAGCGAAGATGAATATTTAAAGTATGATATGAATTAAAGGACAAATATATGATCCACTCGGATGACAATTGACCTAACTTCACACTTTAACAATTTAAAAGCTTTAATGTTATTAGAACTAAAACATTTATTTATTTTATTTTTTTTAAATTAAACCAACACTCAGGGGATGCCTGCTATAAATGATGTGCATTGTGTTGGAGAAAGAAAATTGGGGTAGCAGATGGTGGAAAGAGGGAGTAGTGTCTGTTGACATTTGCCTTGAATCTTTGTATGTCACAATTGGTGGAAAATATACTAGCCGGAGGTTTATACCACATACGTACTGTACGGCTGAAGAACGAATTTTCTCTATTGTGCTTAGGAAGGTCAACCGGCCACTCGATAAAAAGTGGATGGGAGTTCCTGGAAAGCCGCGTACTTCGGCTAAATATCCTCACGTCTGGCATGAGTTGAGGGAAGTCCGAGGAACACATACCGTGGAAATATCTATAGAACAGCGACACGCAACCCACATTTCGACGATGCTCAAGGGAGACAATAGGGTTGGATAACCTACTGTCACCAATCAACACCGTCGTTCTCCTCTGGACACGGTCGAGAAACTCCAAAGATATCGTAGGAGCAGCTGCCCATATATTGGAGTTATATTCCATCTCTAGCCTGATGTAGGTGGTGTAGATATTGAGAAGATCAGATGGAGTGAAGTATTTCCTGCACCGCTTTAAAAAGCCCAGACACTTGAATGCATCTTTCGACACTTCAAATACATATTTTGCCCAACGAACATCACATTGTATTTTCATGACCAGAACATCAATATCCACACCTTCCATGGACAATAACGACACACCTGGGTCAGCAATCCGCTTACAACAAACAACACTTGGTGTTACCTGCATTAAAATCTACTCTATTCATTCGACCCCATTCAACAATGGACACCAGATCCCGGCCGAGTGTTTCATTCATCGTCCGGCAATTGACTTAAATCTCTTGAAGACTTGGGGTTTCATCCGACGAGCATAAATTGGCTGCAGGTGTACCACAGGGCTCCGTTATTTTTCCTTCTCTGACCAAGAAGATCGTCAATGGAAATAAGAAAAAGAGAAGGTGAAAGTACAGAGCTTTGTGGTACACCTGCAGTCAATTTATGCTCGTCGGATGAAACCCCATCTACATCAACTATAAAAGTGCGATCTCTGATAAAACTAGATATAAATCGAGTGAAGTTATCACCGACACCAAAAGTTGGTTATCACCGACAAGAGCGAGCTTTGACAAGAGTGCATCGTGCCATACTCTGTCAAAGGCCTTGGAAATATCAAGAACCACTACCTTACTCTCACCAAGTCGGTGGATGGATCGACTCCACTGTTCCGAAAGGAACGCTATCAGGTCTCAAGTAGATCTTATTCTACGGAAGCAATACAAATTTAAAACCTCTGTTGAAATTCAAAACCTCCTTATTTATTAGAATCACAATGTAAGAGTGATCAAGACGTATTTATGGGCTTCACTTTAATGTAATATGAGAATAAATAGAAGTTGCAACCTTCGTTTTTAGTTTTCTCCGCAGTTTTGTGTTGTGAGTGACAGACTAGCTCATATATAATATTATATATACAGACGTTGAGCTAAATCACCTGTATTCCCTAAGCAGAAATTAATTTTACTATTGTCAATATAAAAAGTGTAGCATATTTTTAAGTGGGAGGCTGTGCCAAAACTCAACTTCCTAGCAACTTTCTTGGGTAAGAAAACTATCTAGCCTAAGACTGCGTATCTTAGCAATCAGGATTGCGTATTTAGGAGCAAAACAGTCCCACATAAATATAATTTAATAAAATTACCAAAAATGTGGCGTATACATTTAGGATGTCAGTTAAAAATAATTTAAGGCATATGCTAAGCATCTACACTATGTTAAATTTTATAGGAATTATTTTAACCTTAAAAATATAACATTGAAAAGTAGTAATTGTAACATAGACATTGAGCCCAATCACCTGCAGCACATCAGCGCAAGGTAACTGCCGCAGTGTGAAATCAAAATGTGTTGCATAACTTGAGGTGCTATACCTTTAGCGTTAAAGCTAAAAAGTCATGAGTTGCTTATGAGCAGTATAAGCGAAAAATAGCTGTTTCGTAGAATTTCAAAAGCCTAATTGAAAAAACATTAAGAAACATATATGTGCTTTAGTTTAAATGAATTCAGTTGAAAATTTTACTTTAATTATTTTACCAAAAACCTTCATATATCTTAGCTTTTTACAAAACTTTAGTAATAACTATAAAACTTAAAGGAATACGTTTTAAAATTTAATGCATGTTCGCGCACTTTTGCAGTAAAATTGTTGCTAATCTGTTTTTCTATTTTTCATTTCTAAGAAGTTAGTAAAATAAATCAAAAATTGTTAGTCACATGGTTTCGTTTCGAAAACCACACACACAAAAACATAACTAAATCTCAATCAAAAAGAAAATGTACCAAAGAAATAGGCAATAAATCTTAGTAAACGAAAAACTTACGTCAAGTGGTTTCTTCAAAACAATCCAACCCGATTCCGCCTGGATATCGAAGTATTCCAAATCGTTGGGGTTAAAGGGAGCACTCAAACTGTAAACAATAGCACCATTGTTATCAGCATCCTCGTCAGAAGCAGATACACGAAGGATATTAGTGCCAATACTAGCATCCTGTTTGACATTTTCAACATATTTCTAGATGGTGAAAGATAACAGAATAAACCAGGTAGCTATGAAGTATAAGACAGGAAACTTACCTGACGATCGAACAGGGGAGGATTGTCGTTAACATCCGTGATTTCCACAGTGAACGAGCATACACCTTCCAAACTGGGTTCACCCTGATCGGTGGCCTTCACCGTGACCGATACAAATTTACCATCGTCTCCCTCTCGATCGAATACTTTATTGGTGGAGACCTCACCCGTTTCCTCGTCAACGGTGAATTTGGTGCCCTTTTGATTGGGCTGTTGGACAATCGAGTATTTTACCTGAAAGGGTTAATAAATATGTAAATAGTTCGTGTAAAATGAAACGCATATTATTTATTTTGGATATTTGCTAATTTCATTTAATTATTAACCGCAGGCAAAAAAGTTATTAACATATTTCTTTTTTTAAACATGTTAATTAAATGATAAAATTATTTTCAGGATTTAACATACACAAATTAGTTTGATGTCCATGACATCAATGCATGTTTGGTAATCATGGAAATTATATACATATGTATGTCAATTGTAATTTAAAAAATAATTAAATTTGTTTGCGGCTAATGCTCAATTTTTCTAAAGCAGAGATTTATCAAACAAAATGTTAAATATTTAATGAATATTCTATAAAATTTTAAATTTTTCACGAAATGTGAACCAAAATAAACAAAAATATGCGAAAACCAAACAAAAATTAACAAATCCATCCGCATTACATTTTACGGATTATCTTGTCGTATAAAGCCCCTTAAACTATTTCATTGCTCACTTAAAGCTGAGCGGGATATCTTGCGGCTTACCTGCCCATTAACGCCCTTATCTTCATCCGTTGCCACCACCTTTATCACTGGACTGCCATTGGGTGCGCCTTCCTCAACTTTAGGATAATAGGTGGCACAATCCTTAAACACCGGCTTATTATCATTGACATCCGTGATGAAGACCACCACAACTGCTGTCGATGTGTGTATTGTTTGGTCACCATTCACACAGCACGAGCCATCATCCATAGCCGTTACATTCAATTCATACTTATCACGATCCAATGTTATGGCCTTATTGTGCAAACGTATGACACCGGTGATATCTTCAATCACAAATTGACCCGAAGAGGTGCCACCACCCACAAAACCGAAACGTACATTGTCACCATCTTTATCGGATGCTACCACAGTGGTAACCAATGTATTGGGACCAGCATTTTCATCCACATTGGGCGTATAGACTTGTTGGGAGAACTTGGGTTCTTCATCGTTTTTATTCTTAGTGTAAATACGGACAGTGGCAACACCAGATTTTGAGGGTTCTCCTTTATCCTTGGCAGTGACAATGAATTCATAGTAGGCATTATTGTTATCGGCATCCAATTGTTTATTGTTGACTATAATGCCATTGGAATCAACAGCAAAGTGGTCATCAGACACCAGGTATTCAATTTCAGCATTCGCTCCACTATCGGAATCCATAGCTTTAACACGCAGTATACTGGTGCCCAGTGGAATATCTTCATCAACATTGTGAGCTTGATAGTCGGGTAATTCAAATTTAGGAGCATTATCGTTGACATCAGTAACACGAATTGTAAGCTAGAAAGGAAAGGAAAGTGAAAAAATATTATTTCGAAATTCAAAAAACAAAGCATAACCTTAGGGCTAATATTTATATACTCAAAAAATAAAGTATATTTTTAGGGTTAGCATTTGCGTGTAGAGAGGGCATACTCTGAGGAGATTCATTTGTAGTGCTTTAAAAGTAGCAATCTTCACTACTAAACGAGCGAAATGCTATAGTTCCAGAGTGTGACATATTTGTAACTAATCTGTTCGATGTCTGAAATTTAGGACTCAATTTGGTAATGACAAAAGATAATGCGTTATGTAAGGAATATGAACTTAATCCAATTTACTAGTTTAACATTTTCAGGTGGTTCAAGTTCAACCTTAGGGCTAATATTTACATACTCAAAAAATAAAGTATAGTTTTAGGATTTGCATTTACGTGTAGAGAGGGCATACTCTGAGGAGATTGATTTGTAGTGCTTTAAAAGTAGCGTAGACGCAATCTTCAATACTAAACTACCGCAATGCGATAGTTCCAGAGTGCGACAAATTTATTATTAATCTGATCGATGTCTGAAATTTAGGACTCAATTTGGTAATGAAAAAATATAATGCTTTATGTAAGGAATATGACCTTAATCCAATTTTACTAGTTTAACATTTTCAAGGGGTTCATGTGGTCTACAAGATCAAATTTGACAAAAAGGAATTGCATCTAAAGAATAGGTGATTATTAAATGCTTTTAGAGTGCGTGTCGTATGAGATGTAAAACATAAGATTAGGAAGACGTAAAATCCAGAACAAGCTAAGTAAAGACTACAAAAGTTGCTCTGCCCCTGGACATTATTAAAATATCTGCCAACTCACCAATTTAAGAAGCCGAAATGTTTGCCAATGTCTAGAAGAAGGAAGTATGACTTCGCTACCTAACATTATTGGTGGTACGATTGATATGCACTATATGATATACTGTAATGTTCTGCAACCTAGCTACTGTAAAAGCAGACAATTTTATCTTTAACTGGCTACCAGGATATATGTCGATCCTGTTTGTACTATCTTTCTAAATGTCAGTAATAAAGTTTTCAAATATGTAAATATATAGGAAGACTTAGACAAGGCGATACCTTATCGTGCAACCTGTTCTGAAGATTATAAGGCCAAAAGCTGCCGTAAATATGAACAAGAGCATCAACATAAAAATCCATATGTTGCTAGAGTATGCTGATGAAATTAATATAATTGGACGAACTCTGCGAGAGGTTAGTGCAGGTTTTTCAAGAACTGAAAAAGACAGACAAACGTCTCCACTGGGACTTGAACATCGGCATCCGATTTAATTTTGATAGTAGATGCATTTATCTGAAGCGGTCGGTGATGCCGACTCTTGTAAACGAGTACGTGGGTTTGATACCTGCTCAGACCACCTTACATTTCCTTCGACGGGGGTTACCTCGCATATTGATGGCGGCACTATCGAGTTTGATATTTTTAAATTACGAAAGCGACAGGAATAACCTTTTTCATTTATATGGTGCACAATTCAGCACATTATAAAGAGTCTGTGCTCCAAAACAACGAGTATTCGATTGGCTCACAGACGACCCAATCGGGAATTTATAGGCATTCCAACGCTCAAATCGTCTCATCAGCAGCGTCACGAACCATCCCGAAATTAGAGCCATATATTTTCCCGACTCCTCTAGAATGTTCGTATCGAATTAATCCGCAGTGGTGAGGTCGCATATTAGCGCCATATGCTCTCGATTTTTCCACGATATTTCTTAGCAAATTCATCAACCGATTGTGGTGAGATCGCACATGGTAGCTTTTAACTTAAAGTGACCACTTACTACTTATTGACGCTAAGCTTCACTTATCTTCCAACTATTGGAACAATCACACCATAAGCTTTAGGTTGAGATTCCAACATAACTTTTACATACTGTGAATTCAAATCTCAACTAAGCCAAAAATGCAAAGAATATATCATAACAATATGGTGGTTGCTTTCATTCCTTCTCAGAGCACTTTCCATTTCTTTCGACGGCGGTCACGTCGCATAGTGAAGCCGGCACAACCATTCGAAACCCATGTAAAACTGTAGGATCCACTTAGTGAATGTACAACTAGAATGCTCACAGCTCACTGGTGGTAAGGATCTCTAATGGGATATAGTGGGAAACAATTTTTGTTTTATTTTTTTAGATGAATTTATCTACCTTGGCTCCGCCTTGAAAAACAAGACCAACGTTAGCCTAGATAAAGATAGTATAATTGTGCTTGCAAATACATGAAATGTTGGGCTCAGCAAACACTTTAAGGACGAAGGCCTCTCTCGAGAAACAAGAGTCCAGCTATACCAGGTCTTCACTGTGCCCATGCTCGGATGAAAAATATGTGGATGTCTTCAGATGAAAAATCCTGCGTCAAATATATGGTCCTATTAAGAAAAGCGGCGAGAACTGACGAAGTGGGAACCAATAGGTGAATAATTAGTATTCCCATATAGACATAGAGAGCTAAAACAATTTAGGTCAATTGCGTTGGCAAGGCCATGTTCTTAAAATGGAGATGAACCAGCGTTTTCGATAAAGTATTCTGTGGAAGCAGAAAAACAGGACGACCAAGACTCTTGTAGAAAAGAATAGCCGAAGAATATATCCGTATCCTTTATTTTAAAAACGGGCGAGAAAAGGCGATGTATGGAACCAGTTGGGAAAATATGTTGAAAATTGTTTAAGTTCTTTATCTATTTAGTATATGTAAGGTATCTGACCTCATAAGATTGTAACTAGCCAATACAGGTAAACTAGTATAACCTTACAAAGTGGGTTAATTTTAATTAATTAATTTTTTGTTTTATTTCCGTTAATAAAATAAGGTTATTTTAATTATCAAAGCGGCAAAATAACTTTGTTATTCGTATGGTGCACAACTCAACACTTTATAATAAGTCTATGCTTAATTACAACGAGTACACGATTGCCTCGCAGACGCACCAATCGGCAATTTATAGTCCAATGCTCAAATAATCTCATCAGCAGCATCACGAACCATCTCGAAACTAGAGCCATATATTTTCTAGACTATTCTAGAATGTTCTTAGTGCATTAATCCTCAGTGGTGAGGTCGCATAGTAGCGCCATCTGCTCTCGATTATTCCAAGATATTTCTTAGCAAATACATCAACCGAACGTGGTGAGATCGGACATGGTAGCTTTTAACTAAAAGTGACCACTTACTACTTATAGGCGCTAAGTCTCACTTATCTGCCAGCTGTTAGAACAATCATACCACAAGCTGTTGGTGGAGATTCCAATATTACTTTCACACTCTGTGAATTCGAATGTACGCAAATTAAGCCAAAAATTTCAAGTATTTATCGTAACAATATAGTGGTTGAATTCTGCATAGTGGATTGTAACTATATATTAGTTAGTGACCGCCGGTGGTGCAAGGGTGAGCTTGTGTGTCTCTTTTACATGATAATATAAACTTCACTCTGACCACCTTTAATTTTATTTCGTCATCGACCAACTCACTTGTTGATGGCCACACTGTCGAGAAATTAGCCATGAAAAGCTTCTCAAAAGCCGTTCAAATTTGCACACAAATCGGAATGAATGTTTACAAACCTATGAACGTAAACACGCTGCACCGCTTTAACGCGAAATAATTCCATTACCAAATGCTTCATCCCCCCATTCGATTTACTGGATGAAGCATTTGGTAATGGAATTATTTCGCGTTAAAGCGGTGCAGCGTGTTTACGCAGAAAATATGATTTTGAAGCTCTATATTATCGTATTACGGATAACATCCTTAACATTGGGAACAAACCAAGGATATTGGGTAATACTAATGGTAATTATATCCGCAATGTTATAGAGATGCGGCATATGACAATCGAGTAAGTAGTCGAAACTAAAGATAACTCACATGCTTACATTTAGGCAGAAGCTTACTAAAGCATACTCTTATATGTATAAATTATTTGCATGCTTTTGGGGTTCATCACGAAACTCAGCCTAAACGCACACTACCAGGAGTATCCTATCTACGACATTTAAAATTGCTAAGAAGCTAAGATTTTGTGTAAAGCTCTTACCATTCTCAGTTGAAAGTCTGACATTGACGAAAATGGATGGCTTAACTATCACACAACGCATAAAAATTATTAAAACCTACTGCAAAAATCGTGATTCTGGCACAGTCACATACCATTAGACTTTTTTTGTGGGGCTACGCGAAAGACCGTTTTTGTGCAGATAAATCTTTAACTCTTGAGCACTTAAGGACCAACATTCGTCAAGTTATGGCTGAGATACCGCCCAATATGGTCAAAAAGTGGTCGAAAATTACCTCAAAAGAATCAATGCTTGCAACACTTCGCGTGGTGGTCATTTAAATGATGAAGTGTTTCACACCTAATGTCAACGTTCAAACTTTATAATCAAAAAGAAATATCATGAAAAAAAATATTCTATTCTTATGTCTTTTATTTACGTTTACTTTTGAAACCGCAAAATGGATTTAGGAACAAAATATCCGTCAAATGGCCTCCATGGCTCTGATGACAGGCCATTACTCTTTTTATGAAATTCCGTGACTTTGTCACAGAGATGTGAGTGTATCTCACCGATGACTTGTTGGATCTTGGATATGAGCTAAGGAATTCTTGCTGGTTTATTCGCATAAATCCGAGATTTAACAAAACCCCAATGAGAGAAATCGCATGTCGTTAAATCACATGATATTGGTGGCTAGTTGAAATCACAATTTCTTAATATACCTTGTTCTGGAAAACGTTGCTGCAATAAATCGATTGTTTCATGTGCAGTTTGACAGGTAGAACCGTCGCGCTGAAACCACATGTCGTCCCGATCCCTGACGTCCAGTCGAGGCTACAGGAGCTTCGTTATCATGTTTATGTAACGAATTCCGTTCACAGTCACTACAATTTCGGCCTCATCTCCAAAAAAGTAAGGCTCAATCACGCCGAGTAACCAAAATCCGCACCAGGCAGTTACTCGTTGTGGGTGCAATTGTTTCTCATGGTTTCCACGATGATTTTCGGAATCTCAAATTCGACCATTTTGTGTATTCTCGAAACCATTCAGATGGAAATGCACTTCATCGCAGAAGATGACTTTTTTTGAAAAATTAGCATTGATTTCACTTTACCCAATTACCCATTGAACGTATTGCCCCTCCATGGTCTACTGGTGTGGCTCCTGAGTAAGCCGAATTTTGTACGCATGAAGGTGGAGGTCTTTTGTCAAAATTCGCTGCGTAGTGCTTCGTGAAATTTTAAGTTATTTAGAACGATGCCGAATTGATGTTTTCGGATTTTCGGCGACACTCTCGCTCACAGCAGCAATATTTTCAAGAGACCAATCAGTACGTTGCCGCGCAGGACTCTTACTGTCCATAACCGAGCCAGTTTCCTCAAATTTGTTGACTATTCTTCGAAGGGTTAACGTATGGGTTAACTAAAGTGTGCACTTTCTCGACTGAAAATTCTTCGAAGTTTGCGAGCGGTCTCAGGATAACTAAAAAAAAAAATGGTCTCCCATAACATCCCATGAAGGGATTAGGGAGAGCTTCTCACCATCAGTGAGATGTACGCTTTCTAGTTGTACACTCACTGATTGTCTCCATCACTAAGCGAGGTGACCGCTGTCGAAAGAAATGTAAGGTGGTCTGAGCAGGGATCGAACCCACGTTCTCATGTACAAGAGTCGCGCACGCTAACCACTGCACCACCGACTATCCACACTTTATTTAATAATTTTTCACAATTATTACGCGTTGGTCTTTCGTAAAGCGCTCCATTTTTAATATTCGGAATAAACATACGTGACACCTGCAGAATTTCAGAGCTGCCACTTACACAAAAAATGGCACTAAATTTAAAATTGTTTCCAATATCAGCCGAACCGAATCGTACAAGAAATTGTACCCAGGTGTATTTAACCTGGGATACAATAATTTATTAATTTTATTATTTATGTAATATAATTTATTAATATTTCAAAAAATAATGAACACAAAATTTCTCCAATCGAACTTCCCTAAAAGGTTTTCTTAAATCTATTACTGCCTTCAATCTCAAACTTCTTGAAATACATTTAAATACATGCCTGGATTTTATCATCCTCCAGGTGCTTTAAAAATTCTTCACTTGCATTTTATTTACATTTCTTTGCATAACCTGATTATATTTGCCAAGCAAATAAAGCAACTGGATATTTCCAATAAAACTACTAACTTGTGACTACGTACCAGTCCTGCGAACTACCAGCACCATTACTACAGTAACAATTTCAGCTACTCCCACATATCAACATTCATCTGCACAGAAAATTATGCATTTAAGTGCAACTGCTGAGTAAAGTTAATATACAAATCTCCAATGACATTAAATTACCCTTGGAAAATTTACTGCCACCCCTAAGAGGGTTGTAATCCCAACCCCGCTTCTACGAAACCAAATACTAACTATGGAACTATTGATATTTCAGAATGTTAAAGAAGAGAAAAATGTATACAAAAACTTAAGGGAATTAAACGAATTTGCCTTGTGGCAAGTCGCAATAGACGCATGGTTGGAGAAGATTAAACCACCGTGCGAACAACGCATTGCTATTGGAGCATATTATACTTGGAAGTGGTAACAATTTTGTAAAGTACTTACCTCGACAGATGTGGAGAAACCTCCTGAATCTTCGGTTGCAGTTACAATCAGTGAGTAGACATGTGGCTGTCGTAAATCTTCGAAATCCAATTCCTTAGCCAATTTCACTATACCAGAGGAGGGACCAATGTTGAAGGTACCCGCACCCTGTCCTTGAGCTTTTAAAGTATAACGAATTTCACGGTCTGCAAACGATTTAGCTTTTACGGATATAATGCTGTAAGGAAGAGAAGGAAAGTTGAGAAATAAATTTAAAGCATACTTCAAGGAGCTGATATTAAATGAAAGGAATTGCCTGCTCTGGGGCATTTCGTTTTCAATTTTATTTCCTGCTATTCCTTCCGCCGCCAACAAATATATATTGGCAATGGAAACAAACAAAATGAAGCAAAAGGCAAATAAAATAAAAACGACAACAACAAATGTCTTGGGACTATATTAACACAATAAGGTTGGAAAAGACCATCGTGCCAAGAGGAGAAATGGATCAAAGGAAAACAATAAAATATAAAGAAAAATAAAAATAAAAATGAAAACAACAAGAATGTGTTACGTGTAACAAAAAGTTATTTGATTAAAACGTCTTAAGGTAGTTTACAAAACTGCTGTTGTTTGTTTCATTTTCTTTAGAACTTACTCTGAGTCCTTTTTCTGATTTTCTGGTATTTCAGCCTCGTAACTGGGCATATAGAATTGTGGTGCCCTCTTTCCACCCACAATACTTAAACGTTCCTCGGGTGTACTTTGGAAACGACGATCATCTACTTTGCCATTTTGATCTTCGGCCTTGACATATAACACATATTCCATGTCCAACTGGAAGAGGTCAGTACCACGTGTGCGTACCACACCAGATCTCTCATCTACCTCAAAACGACCACCAGTACGATCACGAACAATGAAATAATGTATATTATGATCGGTGTCAGGATCACGTGCTTGTAAAGTGAACACGGGTGTATTTGGTGGGGCATTAAGCTGAACCACGGCCTGCATGGGTAGCGGACGATTGATGAAATAGGGTGGCTCATCGTTCACATCCTTGACATGGATAATGACGCGTTGATTGTCGGTGTATTTAAGACCAGCTGGAAAGGAAAAAGAGAGAGACGGAGAATGTTATTAAAATCATTTAGAAAGTGAATTTAATAATGTCTTTTAAGATTCTAAATTTACATCAATTTCGGACTTTAAAATATGTTATCACAAACGTTTATAAGAAGTCCTTGATTTTGTGGAACAATGTTAATAAAAACAACGATTTTACTTGTAAGATGAAGCTCCAGAAAAGGTATTCACAAACAGTAATGCGAAGCATACTTGTTGGCGAAAGCATGCTAAAATGTAATGCATACTTGTGAGCGCATTATTACGTACTATAATATAAATAAATAAAAAGATTGATTCCCATTACATCCCGTGAAGGAATTGTCGGAGAGCTTCTCACAACCAGTTTTATACCCACAGATTGGAACCTACAGTTTCACGCTAGTTCCAAACGGTAATGTAATAAGTTTTTCGTGGCTAAATAACCGATGCCGTCACTAAGTTCACAGAAAATTTTCTTATTAATGACAATCAGGCGTTTAAAGTCGATATTGAAATGGAGAATTTTCAACTATGAAACTAAGCCTAAGTGAGGTGACCGAAGTCGAAAGATATTTAAGGTGGTTTGAGCAGGGACGGCCGCACTATAATATCTTCACTTTACATTAAGGTGGTTTTCAATTATGTGACCTTAATTGCCCGACGCCTGTTATTAGATGTCACATAATATGGAAATTTACTATGAGTTTCTAAATTGAAATTTTAAATGACGATTTTGAAACTAAGCCTAAACCTTTTAGACACAAAAGATCAGCAAGTGTTGGTTACAATAAATTAAAAAACTCAGATAGATGACGTGTAATGGCCATATACTAAATAGGTGATATAAGTTTAGGTCTATGTTAGTAAAGGGAATCTAAATAATACCCAAACTGTGTATATATTAAAGAACTCCATGAATGTTTTGTTTCTCTGTCTATTGAGAATGAAGTGAAAACAGAACTCTAATTGAGAATACATCTAACGAGCGAAACAAATATATACTTCATTCGCTGTGGGGCAAGCAATCGAAACGAAACACGCGTTCTCAAGAAACCAATGCAAAGTATACTATACTTGAGTTAGAGAGTGGAAACATGAGAGAATGGAGATATGAGAGTATGGAGACAGGAGAGTAATGAAACATGAGAGATCGAATAGAATAGTGCATCACACTAGCGGTCGTTTGTTTCGTTCAAAAAAGCAAAACAAACGAAACATGAATTTTTTTCACGAGAATGAAAAACGAAACACACAATCACCCTCATCTTTCCAAATTATTATGGATGTATCCTTTGCTTTTTTGTTCTATGCAAACACAAAAAATTTTACAGTGCATACCTTTGGGGGTCAATGACGTGAATATTGTCAGGCAAAGACATTTGTTCATAAAATTTCACACTCATCGTTTAAAAGCTCAATTTGAAAACTCTCAGAAAAATTGCATACTAGAGGGCAACCATCGCTCATTTAAATTAACTGATCATGAGACAAATTTGTACGCAAACGTAAAGGTTTTTTCAATAAAATTTTTGTTTGATTTGGAAATTTATTAAAAGTCTATAACTTTGTATTCTGCAATTACCTAGTTGGGGGTTTTGTGTATACCCTTGGTTCTTGTACAGCAGATGTCGGATTGAAGCCTGACTTTGGTCATATTTAACCTGTTTCGGAGACGGTCGCCAAGCAATGTGACGGCTACACTATTTAGATATTTGCAATGAAAAAGCTTCTAAAAGTAGTTCCAAAGGCAAGGGTGGCAAATGCTGGGTTCTGTTAAGATATTAGAAAGCCGATAACTCTCCGTTAGTGTGGAGCTAAGCCCAATTTCTTCACAGTTAAAATATGTTTCGTTTAAAACGCTTTAAAAGGAAATCAAAGTGGATTTTTTTCCACCTAATGCTTTAAAAGATAGAGCATACTTCAAGGGGTTTTTGAGAATAATTTCTATAATTTAACTTACTTTAAAGTTGTTTGTTGTAAATTTAAATCATACATGGGGCAAATTAATTATATGACAATTATAATCTGTAGTTTAATTTGAATTACCTTTCGAAATTCAAAAAACTTTCAATACCATTGGCAATTGTACTAATTTTCAAAGCACTTCCTTCATATCTGGCACTTTTGGTTTTCAAATATTTTATACAATACAGGTTTAGGAATACTATGAGGCAATACCTAGCAAAGCCACAAACCTCTACATATAAAATGCTTCGAAAACAGAATTGCCAGCAGTCAAAAAAATTCAAAATAATTTAAAGCATTAACATATTTCATCACAATTGGCATCCGATTCCACAACCTGCATTTTGGCTGAGCAAATGCAAATTCAAAATTTTTTAATTGCCATTTCGAATAATGGTAATTATTTTGCATTTGCAGTAGATAAAGCAATAAAAATAAAAATCCAATGCAAATTAAACAAGACCCATGTATGATTTAAATACCCTAGAACTATTGTTGTAGTTAATTTTTAGCGGCCTGTTCGTAGCAACTGAACACAGCACTTTAAGGAGCCAATTGTTGTTATGAAGTGCAGGGATTTAAATGTCAGAGAAGGAATTCAAAGTTATAGAAGGGTTATATAATCTCTGGACCCTCATCTTCAAATTCTGCCAGACATAAAGGTATTTCACTTCAATAAATCCTTAACAATCTGAACGGCAAATATCAATATATTTAGCAATGTACAATAAAAGGATATGCAAAAAGTGTAATTCAGTCTTTACATTATGCAGATGTTTGCAATGCACTTAAGAAAGAAGAGACAAATCCGCCATCTACAATATGTGGCACTTGCAAATCATCTTGTATCTAACGTCTAGAACAATTGCAAACAATACTTAAAGGCGTAGAGTAAAGAGCAAAGGACACACACATACTCATACACACACACACACACTAATATAAATGTTCAACAAACATGTTTCAACAAACCAAATATGGCAACACAACACAAGAACACACACTGCTGCAAAACTCGAGTGTATGCGTATCGAGCGATACGGGAAAAGACAGAGACATATGAACAGGAACAGGATACAGAACAACAAAGTATTGTTAATAACAGCAAATGTTGAAATTTGGCAAACATTATAAATTCTTGAAGACGAAGAGGAGTCAAAAAAATAAAAATAACACCAACAGACGATGTCTACATAAAGTAAAATATTCCAACACTAATACATAAGTATAAAAAAAAACAAAAAATGCTTTTATATATAAACATAAAAACAACATAAATCACACTGCTTCTCTCGCAAACACTCATAATAATCAACAACACAACATGTTTCCTTACGAGAATATTGGTAAATCTAAAATCAAAAGATTTAAGGATTTTGCTTTTTGTTCTGGTTCCTTGTTGGTTCAAAGGATTAGAGTTTGTTGGTTGTCAAGAATATTGTTGTTGCAGGAACGGAGGACACCTTTTCCTGAGCTCTTATAGTGATTGTAAATGTGAACTTTGTGCCGGCGTGATGAGTGGAGATGTCGTCAAATGTTCAATTTATGTGGTTGAAATGGAGGGAGACCATTTTATTTTAGATGGTGTGATGGGGTAAATAAATAATCTCTGTGATTTCAAGAAATGTCTTAAGTTTTTTAAAAAGTCATCGTTTCTAGAAGTGCGATTTAAAATGGATATAAATGAAAAAAGATTTGTAACGTATGAAAAGATAGTATTGCATTTTAATTTCATGTACTCAGTCGTCAATGATTCATCTGAGAGAGGATATCAAAAGCGCTTGATCAGAGAAAAAAGAATAAACAAACGGTCGAACGGTTAAAGGGTTTGTGATGTTGCTTTGGTTTTTGTGTATGTGTTTCGCATATACTTATGTGTGCTGCGAAAGTGAGAAACGATTTTGAGGAAAGAAACTGGAGAGGACCACAACATGAATTCCTATTTCTGCGTGAGCCTCTACTGAATAAATCGGAATGGCGGATCATTTGTGAAATATAATACAAAAAAGCACAAGCAATTAATACACGCTTGTCTTGCATGGACTAGAGTTGTATATATGTAAGTATATTGTTTGTGTACCAACGCATAGGGATAACCAAGGCATAGTTGAAACCTTCTGAAAACAAAAACGTGAGAGACAACAAAGAAAGGAGAAGAA
This sequence comes from Phaonia tiefii, assembly GCA_963931995.1. Lineage (NCBI taxonomy): Eukaryota > Metazoa > Arthropoda > Insecta > Diptera > Muscidae > Phaonia > Phaonia tiefii. The sequence continues at coordinate 314,778,988 of OZ008368.1, read as the reverse complement.
AAAGAGCAGCAGATTCTCATTTCATAAAAATAGTAATGCTTTCAGCAAGTAAATGTAAAACGGTAATTTTAAATGTTTTAATTTTTGTAATTTTTGTTTTTTAACAAAGAATAATTCGTTTCTAAATATTATTATGTTCGGGACAAAGTACGCATATGTATAGGGATATTTGAGATACATGGTTCCTGCAGAATATGAATATTTGGGAGAATATGTTACAGAGGCCGTCTTTTCAGCGTGTACAAACGAGTATTAATTTCCATCAAACAATAGTTACTGAGCTATCGTAGTTTACGATAATAAAGGGTTTTTCAACAGAGACGCTACAAAAGTAAATCGATAGGGACAGCAAACGACGCCATAATTTTTTCCGCTCTTTTGACATTTCTCTTCAGTAAGGTTTGCAACGAGTAGAAATTATTAAAATTTACTACCGAAATTTGGAGTGAGTGGCCTCAACTTTAAGAGCGATACGTCCGATTTCTGAACTCTGAATTTCATTTCTGGCTGAATGGCTTTGTCAATAAGCAAAATATGCGTTATTGGTCAGACAGCAATCCACACGTAATCCATGAGTCATCATTGCATCCCGAAAAAATTACGGTTTGGTGCGGTTTATGGGCCGTGGGCGTCATTGGGCCGGACTTCTTCCGTGATGATCAAGACCGGCACATTACTGTGATTGCGAATCGCTACCGTTCAATGATAACCCATATTTTTGGCCCCAATTGGATAATATGGACTTGGAGGACGTGTGGTTCCATCAGGACGGCGCCACAAGCCACACAGCGAATGCCACAATCAATTTATTGGAAACCAAGTTTGGTGAACGTGTTATCTCACGAAATGGCCCAGTCGATTGGCAGCCTAGGTCGTGCGATTTGACGCCGTTAGATTATTTCCTGTGGGGCTACGTCAAGTCTATGGTCTATGCCAACAAGCCAACATTTAAAAAAACTTTTGTAGCGCTCTTATTGGAAAACCCGTTACTTCATTCAAAATTTCTCCTTCCTCCGACGGTATTGACTGGTCGGTATAATAGTTTAGCAAAATTCTTACGCTTACCTGATACCATACATTAGAAATTGACTTTTGGTTGTAGTAAGCCACTTAAAGAAGAATGAAATGGTTTCCCATTGCATCCCATGGAGGGAATTGAGGAGAGGTTCACACAACCAGGGAACCGTGCGTTTTTTAATTTTCACACTCACCGACTGGGCCTTAAAGTGCTCCTAATGTGACAACTATTAGAAGAGTGGTCAAAAACTTTTAAGAAACAGGGTCAGTTATGGTCACTAAGACAATGTACAAGTCTCTTGAAAACATTGCTGCTATAAACGAGAGTCTCGCCGAAACCCCGAAAAAATCAATTCGGCATCGTTCTCAACAACTTGAGTATTCACCTTCATGCGTACAAAATTCAGCTTACTAGGAGCTCAAATCAGCAAATGGGTAATGGAGCAAAGTGAAGTCAATGCCAATTTGCCAAAAAAAAGGTTATCTTCTACCATGAAGCGCACTTACATCTGAATGGCTCCGTGAGTACACAAAATTGACGAATGTGGAGCTCAGAAAATCCCCATGCAATCCATGAGAAACAACGAGCAAATATCTGGTTTGGTTTTTGGTAAGGCGGCGTGATTGGGCCTTACTTTTTTGAGGATGAGGCCGAAATTGCAGTAACTGGGAACGGTATTTGTTACACGAACATCATAACGTAGATCTTGCGAAGCAATCGATTTTGTGCAGCAACGATTTCCAGAACAAATTATCTCAAGAAATTGTGATGTTAACTGGCCACCAAGTTCATGCGATTTAACGCCGTGTGATTTCTTTCTATGGAGCTTTTTGAAATCTCGGGCTTACGCGAACAAACGTAAAACAATTCCTGAGCTCAAATCGGAGATCCAACGCATCAGGGGTGAGACACAGCCACATCGATGTGAAAACCTCATGGAAAATATCGTGAAAAGAGTAATGTCCTATCAGCAGAGCCGTGGGGAACATTTGACGGATATTTTACTGCAAACTTAGTCGGAACATGTCTTCTTTACAATCCAATAAAAAATCATAACTATCTCAAATTATTTTAAAATGTGTTTTTAGTTTAAAATGAAAAAGTGCATTCTTCTGGGAAGTATTGTGTATTTACCAGGGCTTGAATTGCATAATTTTTCTTACTTATTCTTCCATTGCGTCCCATGAATGGGGAGTGATTCTCACAATCATTGCTTTATATTTTGTAGATCACTGCATACTTTTAGGATCATTTATTTAAGGCACATTTTCTAGTTAACTTATGATTATACTAATTGACCTATTGGATATGTGTTTAGAAATTTATTATAAAAAAAAATAGTTTTTGTTACAATTTAAGTCATTCAGAAAATTATGGTTCAAATTTGTATTCATAAAATAGATGGCTCATGGTACTCCTTTATGAAGTTGAAGAGGTGGCGCAATAGTCTTTTGAGTTTTCCAGGATATTCTTGCTCTCAAAGACATCTTTGTAGAAGCCTTTATTCGTGGAATGGATTGAATAGTTCCTAAGGATCGTAAGTTAACTATTGGACCTTAAATATAGGGCATTTATCCTAAAACTATCATTCAAGAAACTCAACAAAGTTTATTGGGTATATTTGTATGTATACATCAAATTAATTAGTTTTATGTATTCAGTGTTATTCTATATGTAAAGGGCAGCATACAAATTAAGAACCTTATAGTGAATTGGGACCCAAGCCCGGTGTTAGGCTTGACATTTATCGCGATAGTACCTAGACACGCAACATATCCGAACAAAGCTAAATTGGTCTAAGAAGTGAACCCGTGTCGATGAGAATATTCGTGTATTCAAGGTTCTCATAACACGACTACTATGATGTCACGTGTATGACTACCGATTCAAAAAATACCTGACTTCCTTTTAGGAGAATAACTTCTTCAAATGATGCAGTACATTCCGGGATTTATTGTTTTGAAAGAATTTGCATAAAATAAACTGCATACTTTGAGTTTTTAAGAAACTTATAAAATTCATTGCATACCTCAGAGTGTACTCCACCGATATAGCGGTAGCACAAGCCGTACCATAGCTAAAAAAGCAAATCCACAAATCCAAAAGTGAAACAAAATATATTTAAAAAACAAACATTGAAAATTCATTCATTTGAATTTGAATTAAATTTTTGTGAAAGTTCAAGCTACATGCGAGTTTTGCTGTGTGAGTAACACATCAATATAATAAATTTTTTCCAATAATTGGTCATGGCGGTGAATATGTCAAAATTCCAGAAATCTCTCATAACCAATCTCTTTTTCGACATAATTGGTTATGAAATAAAAGAGTGTACCTGTAAAATATTAAGAAACGAAAGTTTGTTGCCAATATTAGACCATACTATACCAATAAACGTCAGACTATTTAACATTCTGTATACTGCAAAATTTCCTACAGCAAGGTCTATACAAAACATGTCTGCTAATCAGGATCTCAAAATCAATAAATTTCACAAATTAAAATTTGAAAAAAATCTGCCGTTTTAGTTTAAGTTTGATACGAAGCTTGGTTCTTCATTATTGCAAAATAGTTTATTCTATCATCTATATCTTGTACTGTATGTAATATAAATATAAATAATTTTTGTAGGCAATTGCATTTATAAAACTGGTTTTAATTTTTAATCTCCTGCCACGCTGTGCCGCCTTTATTGTGACGAGTTCATGATTGCTTTCGTATATATCCTTTCCAAGAAATTCTACCAAAAGAGCATACACATATTGCACACACATACCGTACACACATAGGGAAGCTCTGGCTATAAGGTCCCAAAAATATAAAAGCCCACAATGCGGAAACAAAAGCCAACACCATTTATGATATCCTTTTCCGTCTCCCCCAAAAACTGCGAAATGACAGTTTGGCATGTTTGATCCGCCTGCAACTGACGGGTATTTAATAGTGTATTCAAAGTAGCTACACGCCATGGCGAATTCTTTTCAAACTCGCACAACAATGTCATTCGTGGTAGTATATCCTTAAAAGCGACCACTACAAAGTTGCAAATGCAACATGGGGAGCTAAGCGAAAAGGACAACCGTCTCTAAGAACTTTACTGTACACCATATTAATGCAAGATTGTTTCGTGGTTAAGCTGAAAGAATATCAAAACAATTTTGCTTTTCCGCTTGGAGAAGAAGAAAAATTTAATTTCTTATTTTACCTAAGTAATTTCCCCCCTTTTCTTTAGCAATTGTAAGAAGAAGAAGATGAAGAAAAAAACACTACACTAGACTAAAGGGGTGCCACACCAAGCTGTTAAAGTGTAAATTATAAGGAGTGTATAGTGTAAGCGTAACAGGAAGATGATGATGATGATGACGACGGTGGTGCTGTAAAATACAACTACTATAGCTGGGGTCTTTTGAGTTTCCCAGAAAACTGCTGCCTTAAGTTACAGTGTTTGAGTTGTACTCGTATGTGTGTGCTTGGATTTTCTGTTGAAACGGGTGGTAGCTATATTTGTGCTGCTGGTGTTGGTGGTGGTCTAGTACTCGTTGTGGTGTTTTAATATTTGGTTTTGACAGTTTGCGTGTTGAAACTTCAAATGCAATAGGGTTCACGTAAAGTATTAACATTTGTTTGTAGAAAATGTCTTATATTGCTTTGTCACCGCACAGTGAAATCCGTATGTGACTTGAATTTGTCAAAAAAAAAATATTTGACATTTAAATACAATAATTGAACTTTCATGGTTTATTTTAATTGTAATCTGTATTTTGCTTCGCCTTTTGTGTTCTAGGAATTGCCTTGAAAGGAAGGTCACGCTACCCATTTATTGATGGCTTACACCTTAAGGTATGCAATGTTTTTCATAGGTTTATTAAGAACTCAAAGTATGCAGATTATTTTCAGCAGCCGTACAATTAAGTAAGTTATTTGTGGAAAAGTTAGTAGCGTAATTTGGGGTATTGAAACGTTTGTTGTATAAATATGCCGGGTGACTTAGGATTACATTCTAAATCAATTTAAATTTTTTCGTCTGCTTGTTCTTGTATCGCTGCGAATATTAGAATACAGCTATAGTCACAATACTGATCAGTAACCCAGGGTTGGTTTACAATTATCTCCATGGCTCAAGTTTTTTTGTTTAGTATTTTCAGATGGAGTGACACTGAATTGTACCTAGTGAATTGGACACTTAAAGGGTGTCCCCATTTAATTTAAAAAAACGCATGTGTTTTCACCGAGTGGTGATATTTGTATTGCATTGTAAAATTAGAATGGAATAAACTATCCGGCAAATGACCCTCTACTCACAGGCTCTTGAGTTTTTATGAATTTTTCGAAGACATTTTGACACAGATGTAGCTCCACTATTTATCACCCTTGACGATCTGGATTTCGGCGTTGAGCCCAGGAATTTTTTGCGAGATATCACAAAATCGCAGAGAAAGACATTGTACGGCTTTAAATGGGCCAGTATTGGGTCAGATATGTTGGGCTGGTAATCATTCCACTAATAAATCTATTGTTTCTTGCGTGGTATGACAGGTGGCTCGGACTTGCTGAAACAATATCTCGTACAGATCCATGTTGTCCTGTTGAGCCTACAAGAACTCCGTTATCATATTTCTGCAATAAATGCCATTCACCACGGTGCCATTCGGTGGTGCAACGGTTAATGTGCGTGGCTGTTGTGCGAGAGAACGTAGTTTCGATCTCTGCTCTGACCACCTCTGGTATACCTCTTTCGACGACGGCCACCTATCTTAGTGACGGCGACACTATCGAGTAATAAGCCATGAAATCGTTTCTCAAAAAAGCTTTCGGACTTTGTGTGAAACTGTAGGTGAGTGAAATCAGTGAGTGAAACTAAATCAGTGAGTGAAAACTGGAAAGCGCACAGCTCAGCGATTGTGAGGAGGGGAGAGCTTCTTCATGGAAAGTAATAGGAAAATATTTATTTATTTTAAGGCCCAATAATGCCGCCTGACCAAAGTCCGCACCAGACGGACGCTCGTTTTGGCTGCATTTGTTTCTCATAAATCAAATGCGGATTTTGTAAATCGCCAATTCAACAAAGTTTTTGGTTGATGAACCCATTCAGATGAAAATGTGACTCATCGGTGAAGATGATTCGTTTCAAAAAATCAGGATTCACTTCACCTTGATCCGTCACCCATTAAACGAATTGCTATCACTGTAAATTGTCTGCTGATTTGAGATTATGTGTGAGTTAAATCTTGTACATGTAAGGGTGGGGGTTTCTCGCAAAATTCTCTGCATGATGCTTCGCGAAATTTGAAGTTGTTATGAACGATGCCGAAGGGATATTCCCGGATTTTCGGCAGCAAGGTTTTGGCCAGACCGGCCGGTAGATCGAGAATTATCGATACATTTGGTGCACATCCCCGTCCGAAAATTCCTCCAAGTTTTGCGAACGGTCTCGGGGTAACTAGCTCCAAATTTGTAATGGGGTTTCATAATTACAACGCGTTTTCCGTTGGTGTTGCGCTCAATTTTTAATAATAGGAAAAATTCCAAAACTCCCACCTCACAAGAAAATGTTAACAAATTTTTGCGTCCTACACTTTGGTTGGGGCACAATTTCTATTTAACTGAACATAATAATGTTCGAGAAAAAAAATTCCAGAACTCCCACCTCACAAAAAATGTCATAAAATTTTGGGTGCTGGACTTTGGTTGGGGCACAATTTATATGCAACTGAGCATAATAATGTTCGATGATGACCGTATTTTTAAAGGTTCCTCTTTCCAATAAAGTAAATTTCCAATAAAGTAGTATTTGTTAGCAAATGTATTTTAGAAAAACCAACCTAGTTGTATGTGATATATATGCAAATTAGGGATCTTTCCATTGATCCTGGTATGAATGATTACTTGACAAATGACCTCAGCTTCAGATATGCTTTTTACAATTATATTTTTGTTTGTATTATACGCTTGGTTTGAAAAAAACATTCGTAGGGAGACTATTTGAATTTAATCAAAATGAAGCTAAAACTGTGTCGCAAAGCTAAGTCATCCCAAAAGTATGCAATATATTTCTACCCCCGGCAAATATGCAAGAATTTCAATATTTTATTCTTAATTTATTTAAAATGGTATTTATAAAACAACCCTAACATTTGCTTATATCTTAAGTGTAACCCAACTATATGCAATTATTTACAACTTTGGCCAGTATCCACTCCCTCTCGGTAATATTTTCTTTGAGATCTCATTTGGACAATTTTAATTTACTCCAAAGCTGCTAAAATTTCACTTAAGCCATTAAAATTCACAGAATTAGAGAAAAGAAACAGTAAATCAACTAATGAAAGCTATACCAACGAACTGCTATCAAGCAACCCTTATGGTAATAAAACTTGAAAGCAATAGCAACAATTACTTGCAACTTGCATTTACTGCAGTAAGACTAGGACCACTTACTCACCATCCACTGTCCTTGCAAGTTTGTCTTAAATTTCTCCTTGTTTAAAGTAATAAATTTGACGTTAAAAGGAAAATAATACTTCACTGAAAATAATCAATCCCTATATATTTAAGAAATTTTCTTTACTGCATTTAAATTGTTAGTTCTCCTTACAATATGAGCATAAATAATACGACAACAGCAAAAAAATGCGGTGGTAGTAAAAGTGGGAAGATAAATATTTAGGGAGAAAAAACAAAATAAAAAACAAGGATACACAAGACCATTTGTCTCTAACAATATAACAATCAATAAGCTTAGTGAACGGAGGATTTAATACTTTAACAAGTGAATGTTCTGTCCCCAGCGTTTATCCTATGAAAAGTCCTAAGTAAGTGTGTCCTTATGTTGGGCCTGAACATGTCTGCACCGGAATATGACAATTAAAGAAAAAAACGGCGAACAACATTACGGACTAGACGGCAAGTGTATGTAATGGTATACCTCCGAAAGGTGGTAGTAAAGAGTAGTTTCTCCCATTAAAGATTGTAATATAAACATAAGATAGATTTCAAAGCATAGAGAAGGAAGCAGATACAAACAAGTATACGAAAAAAAATTAAAGTTAAGAGATTCTTGCTTAACATTGATTATATATTTACTCCTATAAGTATGCACTGAATACGATTTTTGTAAAATATAGAGAAATTCTAAAGTATGCAACAAATACAAAAAAGACTTGAAATTGTTCTTTAATATTGTTCGGTTCAAGATCAATAACTATTAAAAAGTTTGTGCGTGAAGCTAAAATCGAATTTAACTAGCAAAGACACAAACCACTTTGGTTAGCAGAGCGGTGTTATTACGTTAACAGGCACCTGTTAAAGTACTAGAAAGGGAAGTGTATTGAAATAAACAAGGGTTTTAGTGAATACAAAACTGACAATTGGCCCTGCTAGTGCTTTCCAAATTTACCACACTTATATTTCAGAGGAATTTGAGAACAGCTGTATTGTATGTCACATTTTTTCAGCAGTTTTCAACAAACAAAGCCACATTTGGGCCACGAAGACATGTATTATACTCTGTTAATCATTGCGTCCTAAAGACATTATATTGAATAGCAAACACAATGTGTTTGGACACAAGTATACAGTTTTTGCGACAAATTTTAAACACGTTATATTTGCATCATAATTTTTGCCTCATTTCTAAACTTTTCAACCTATTTTGTCGCATTCTCTAGTTTTACTCTTTTCGCCCTCCTTTTTGTCCTTTTTTAACTACATTCACAATTTTTGCAACATTCCGAACCTATCCAAACAATTTTTCTCGGAACAGCGGAAATCCATCTAAACCAGACCCGGCGATGGTTTAGCAGTCCATATAATCATGAGACATTTTAAAGGGATCTGGAAAAATCCACAATTAAGGTGAATTACATGATACTCACTCCTACCTTTGAGAGAAATTTCTTCACTTATAACCGGGACTCTAACCATTGAAACGGCTGTATACCAGGTAGCAGAAGTCTTCAACCTTCTACACTGATGCTTCAAACAAAATAGGTTTTGGAGTCTATTCTAAAGAGGTAGGTCTATACCCTACACAATGGCTACCAGACCATTATGAATTATTTAATTAACAAATTTAAGTAAATACATTATTTTATTATGCAGCAGAAATCAATATAATCGGAGGAGTTGAGTGAATGCTATGTATATTTATCTCTTACTTCAGGAACTACCCTCAACTTTCCCGCATCTCTAAATGAGACGTCTAATCAGTTTTATATCCACATTGTATGAGTGCAGGAGTACCGGAACATTCCACGAAACCATTGATTGAATGAGCTGGCAAGATTAGGTACTACATTGCCTGGTTGTTAACAGGAGCATGTGGGTATGCAACTTTCTTTATACAAGGCAATTCTTAAAACCAAATATCTTAGACATGAAAATGTTAAATAGTTAGAAGGCACAACATAAAGGATCAGCGGGTAGGTGTGGCTAATTCACTGGCGTAGACAATATATGTCTACGCATAGACATATACGCTAGAGGCTGTGACACATACCTGATAAAATGATAATTAAATTAAAACCTGCAGTTAATGTATGAGACATTCATACTACAAGCTTACAAGGTCAGCTTGGTTTTTGTTGGAATAATTAACAATTCAATTAAGCACACTCTCTGGCATGACTAGTTTTGAACTCCGTGACAAGATCATCATCAAATGCCTAACTACTGTTCCTGAATTTATACAATTGATGATCATCAATCGTATACATATATAACGGGGTTTTCAATAAGAGCGCTACAAAAGTTTATTTTAAATATAACAAAACCGGTTTTAGATACCAATGAAATTCTTTCTTCCTGTGAAAGTACGTTCGATGCCATTATGTATGGAACTCGATTTCTTTTGCATGGCCACCACGTGCACGGTTGCAGAAGTCCAAACGCTGAACCCAATTTTCGACGGGAAATAATCTATCTTCCCCACAGGAAATAATCTAACGGCGTCAAATCGCACGACCAAGGCGGCCAATCGACTGGGCCATTTCGTGAGATAACACGTTCACCAAATTTGGTTTCCAATAAATTGATTGTGGCATTCGCCGTGTGGCTTGTGGCGCCGTCCTGTTGGAACCACATGTCCCCCAAGTCCATATTATCTAATTGGGGCCAAAAATATTCGGTTATCACTGAACGGTAGCGATTCGCATTCACAGTAATGTGCCGGTCTTGATCATCACGGAAGAAGTACGGCCCAATGACGCCGCCGTCCCATAAACCGCACCAACACGTAATTTTTTCGGGATGCAATGATGACTCATGGATTACGTGTGGATTGCTGTCTGACCAATAACGCATATTTTGCTTATTGACGAAGCCATTCAGCCAGAAATGAGCCTCATCGCTGAAGATGATTTTCCGATGAAAATCCGAATCATTTTCAAGTTGTTGCTCAGCCCAATTCACGAACATATGACGCTTATGGTGGTCAACCGGCAACAGTTCTTGCGTTAATTTGATCTTGTAAGGATGTAGGCCAAGATCTTTTCGCGAAATTCGCCACAACGACGTCACATAGATGCTCAAAGCTTGAGAACGACGTGTGAGAGACACATTTGGGCTTTCTTGAACTGAAGCCTCAGCGGCAGCAATATTCTGGACACTACGGGCACTTCTTAGTCTCACTGGCACGGGTACATTTTGTACTGTGCCTGTGGATTCAAATTTTTCCAATTGTTGATCTGGTAGGACGATTATGACGACCATAAATTGGACGTAGCGCTCTTAAAGTTGAGGCCACTGACTCCAAATTCCGGTAGTAAATTTTAATAATTTCGACTCGTTGTTGACTCGTATATCTTTCCATGATCAAATGGCAAACCTTACTGAAGAGCAATGTCAAAAGAGCGGGAAAAAATATGGCGTCGTTTGCTGTCCCTATCGATTTACTTTTGTATCGTCTCTGTTGAAAAACCCTTTACAAACTGAATTATGCAATTTACATATGCGAATTAGTATCGATCGAAGATCCCGAAATATAATCAACACACACTGAAAGGCCAATAATTCCAACACAATAACAGACGGCTTTTTTTCACCATGTTTTTCTTTTCTTCTTGTATACTCACATTGTTGCAGGGCTTTGAGGTGAGTTTTTACTATATCACAGAGTTAAATTTTTTGTGTTGTATAGATTTTTTAATCACCGGGCTAGTGTCGGTTACGTTTTTTGAATTTGAATTTTAATGATTGATTTTGTTAGCTTTAGTTAATGTGTGTGAAATTGTAACAGTGTCCAAATTAGTTTTTTTTAACTTTGGCTCAAATTATTGTTCGCTGGCAATAAATTAGTAAAACAGTCATTCAGATATTCAATTAATTTCTAAAAGCTTTAAATTGTTACAAAAAAAAAAAAACGAAAAAAGGAAAAATCATATGGATACAGAATTCGTTAAACATGATTTGGTTGTCAGTTAGCAGTTATCCTAAATACTAGTACCAAATAATTTTTCTATTCTATACAAATTGTTTTCCTTTCCCAAATTCTTTTATTACACATTGTATTTAAAGCTTATCTATGTTATATCATATCACATTACAACCTGTTTAGTAGTCGAAGTAACATAAAATCCAGTGATTTCTTATAATAAAATTAACACTCGATCTTTAGTTTCCCATTACTTTGATAGCGCACACTGGTGACAAACAATACAATAAAAATCACTCAAATCATGAAACTGTTACGTCCGTCTGCCACAAACTCAGTGGAACGAAACACTTTCCAAACACTGGGTAATGATTCCTTAACAACTTCATCATCAAATGCCACGACCATCAGCCATATGTGTGATGTTCACACTTTTCTACACGTCGTTGCGAAGTCATAAAATTGTTCATATTATATTATGCATTCAAGCATTCAGTCAAAATCACTCAATGACTTGAACATAATACACGAGACAACATTCACGGAGTCAACACCAGCTCTGCAGCTCACTTGGCTGTGGATGAGTGTGCCGTGTCCAGCGTTTACAACAGACTTATGTGCATCTCTGTTTTGTTACCTCCGGTTTTCCGTGCTAAGATAAAGACATTTCCATGCTGTTGTATGTGTAGAATGGAGAGGTGTCAAATTGCAATCAAGTCAAAAAGAGCTGCGAAAACATCAGATGCAGTGAAATGCATTAAAGTGTGAAATGGAATGTCGTTTAGCTAAAGTAATGTGCTGGTGAACAGCCAAGTTGACCGCTTGTTTAAACCAGAACGAGGAGGACCATGTGAACAATAGACAGTAGGGTGAAAATACGATGCCAGCTGAATATTGTCTTGTTGCTAGTGGCAGCGGTCATAAAAGTTGTTGACATCGTTTTGTGTAAAATGTAAACGAATGCGTAGAAAATTGTGTCAGATGTAATGTATTTCTAAAAGTTTGTCGGTTTTCTTAAGTTTGTGCACCAACGACATAAGACTGACTAAGTTGGACAAAATTTACCAAATTCTTGGGGTAACAACATTGTGTGAATTGAGTTAGGTTAATGTGGTTATTATATATTTTTGTAATATGTGTCAGAAACCAGTATCTCCGGGGCTATTATGCGGGAGCCTGTATCTATCAAATGTCGAAAATGAGTCAGTGACAGCATAGGCGTGCTTAATACAACGGCTGTCTATTATTGTAATTTAAAATCAAAAATTGCAGTCCATCAATCATTTTAGGAACGAGTTCCTTACCGCATATTCCGGGATGGGAGCTAAACGAACAACTTTTGTTTTAACACTATTATGCTACAACCCACTAAACAACTTTTGTTTTAAAACTATTATGCTACAACCCACTATTATCAACTATATTGTTTACTCTTGATTTGGTTTGTGTATCGACTAACAGCTTGGATCATAGAGAAAGAAAAATAAATTAAGAAAAACGTCTCACATATGTTAGGAAAAATCTTGTTTAATGCTAAGTTTTATAACCAATATTTAGTATATATTGAAGTTTTGAACCCAATATAAAGTAAATTAAGAAAATCCAAAGTGAAAGAAGTTTAAAAAAAGAACATTTTCGTAAATAAGTGCCTTTTCTTAAAAAAAGGAAATTTTCTCAAAAAAATACCTCCGCGTTGAAAAATCTGTAGTTTTTTGTTATTGGATGCAAATATAACATGGGTTTGGAGCTTATCGAAAATATAATATACTTGTGCTTAAACACATTGTGGTTGCTATTCAATTTAGTGTGCGGCTCTTGTACATGAGATCCTGGGTTCGAACCCGGCTCTGACCACCTTCAAATTTTCTTTCGGCGGCGGTCACCTCGCATAGTGACGGCGACACTATCGAGTATCTAGCCATGAAAAAGCTTCTCAAATTACCGTTCGGAATCGGTGTAAAACTGTAGGTCCCAATCAGTGAGTGAAAACTTGAAAGCGCACAGCTCAGTGATTGTGAGAAGTTCCCCCCAGTCCCTTCATGGGATGTAATGGGAAACCATTTATTTATTTATTTATTCAATTTAACATGTTTGAGACACAATGATTAATATGTTATAACATATGTGTTTGAGACCCAAATAAATCTGTGTTTGTGATACAAAAAGCCGTGTTTGTTACACTGTTTATGCTCTCTCGAGAGCAAGAAAAAAAAGGAGGGGCAACGAGTGTGTAATGCTTGTAAGTGTGTTTCTGTAGGTTTGCATTATTCTCTCAGTGAGTGATTAATAAATATTTCGGAATGTGCGTGATGTACTGCGTTTTAGTTTCATGTACTCAGTCATCAATGGCGCGCTTGATCGGTGACAGAAGATTAAACTAACGCTCGAACGGTTAAATGGTTCGAGATATTGCTTTGGTGTTTGCTTATGTGTTTCGCATATATTTATGTGTGCTACCAAAGTGAGAAACGATTTTGAGGAAAGAAACTGGAGAGGGCAACAACTTGGATCCCTTTTTCTGCCCGAGTCTCTACTGAAAAAATCAGAGTGGCGGACCATTTGTGAAATATAATAAAAAAAACTCAAGTAATTAATACACGCTTGTCTTTCATGAACTAGATTGGTATATTGTTCGTGTACCAACGCATAGTGATAACCAACGCATAGTTGAAACCTTCTGAAGACAAAAACGTGACAGGCAACAAAAAAAGAAGAAACAACTGAGCAGCAGGTTCAAAACAGAACAGATAATACCCTCAATGCAAGTAAATATAAAAATTGTTTAAATCTTTTATTTTTGTATTAATTATTTACATAAGTAAATGTGGATATGTATTGATAAAATTAATTATAGTGAATAAATGAAGGAAGAAAAATTCGTTTCTAAATATTATTATGTTTGGGAGAAAATTCGCATATGTTTACACGTAAGTATATGTAGGTTTGGGGGAAACACGCGAATACTTCCACGTAATTATATGGATGTTTGGGATGAAGAACGCATATGTTTCCACTTAAAAGCATACATGTTTGTCAGTAAACAAGTTACTCTTTGCATTTAAATACAAGTAAGTTTGGGACTTGCAAACATATTAATGTTTAAAGTGTGTTCCAAACATATACATGGTTCCTGCAGAATATGTTTGGGGAAATATGTTAGATAGGTCGTTATTTTTCAGCGTGTACTCATATTCTTAATAAAGTAAATTTTCTTAAAAAAATCTTAAAGAAGTACCTTTGCTTAAAAAAAATTCTTTATAAAAAGTAAATTTTCTTTAAAAAATTAATTTTTTTAAAATAAGTACCTTTTCTTAAAAAGTACATTTTCTTACAACAAATTGCCTTTTCTAAAAAAACTACCTTTTCATTAAAGGGTACATTTTTTGTGAAACAAGATAACTTTCCTTGAGATACGTACCAGAGAATGTCGATAAGTACCATTTAGAATACACTTACAAGTATTATTCGCAAAACAAATACAAATACATACAAGTAATAGGCGAAACGCATACAATACTCTACATATTTATGCCAACGATAACTTAAGTAGCTACAAGTGCTAACATTCGATGGGTAGTACATAAGTACAATTGCGAGTTAGGGTTGTTGTTGGGCGCTTGTTAAACGAAAGTAAACGAAAACACTTGTGTGTGTTAGGTTATACAGAAGTATAAAAAATGACTTGTGTGTGTTAGGTTATACAGAAGTATACAAAAACACTTGTGTCTGTTAGGTACTTAATACCCACTGGGTATGAGTAAAAAATTGGTTGCTGTGTAAAGGAACGCTGTTGTACGGTGAAATTATGTGGAAATATGTATGTATGTATGTATGTATATACATCTACAAAGTGTGGAAAAGTGAATAATAGAACTAGAAAATATTGAAAATTAGCGCACTGGTTTTTAATTAACATCTGAATATCGGGGCTTATGCAACAAAACCTGACAATGCATTATTTTGACGTAGTTTAGTGGCCTTATTAAAAAATCGACAACAAAAATTAATCTCATTCTGGTCCTCAAACAAAATAAAATTGAACTAAAAAATTATTATTTTCGATGGGTTTGGTATTAAGGACCATTCAAGCCATTCAACATTTTTCAGTTTCTCACTAAATCAACTACATTTTTCCGTTTCCACAGCACTTGCTGTATACTTATAAGTACTTGTGTGTACCCATGCTTATAACACGACTCTGTATACAAATTATGAAAAAATACTTCAGTACATGTGTGTACAATCTTCTTTAGATGTATTCTGGCGAAGAGAGCGAATAGGAGTGGATGTGTAGAGAAAATGCTCCTTATAAGTATAGAGTACACACATAAATTGTACAAAGCAAATATGTGGTGGTATGTATTCTGCGAGTTAAAAATTTGGGTGCACACAAGTATGAAAATTCTGTGTACGTACTTGGGTATACTTTTGCAACGAGTACTTATTGCTATTCTCTGATACGTACCTACTCCTAAAAATGTACTTATTCTTGAAAAAGGACCAATTTTAAAAAAATTCCCATTTCTTAATAAAAACCTTTTCGTCAAAAAAATATACCTTCTCTTTAAAAAAACACCTTTTCTCATAAAAATTCCTTTTCTTAAAAGTACCTTTGCTTAAAAATAAAAAAATACCTTCATCATTTCCCTTACGGGAATTTTTATTCGGTCTGTTTTCTAAAACTTACAAATTTATTCAAGCTCAAGGCCTTTTTCAATAATATAAAGCTTATTAGCTTACTTTTTTATCACGTCGAAAAACCATTGGTTTTAAACAGACATGATTTGTTTTTGTTATGGCAGCACAAAAACAACAAAACAGAGGGTTGCCATCAACAATATTATTGTTTCAAGCTCGCGGTAAGGGAAATGTTGAAAGGTTACGAAGAGCACCGCGAGCTTGAAACAATAATATTGTTGATGGCAACCCTCTGTTTTGTTGTTTTTGTGCTGACATAACAAAAACAAATCATGTGTGTTTAAAACCAATGGTTTTTCGACGTGATAAAAAATAGTTGTGCATGAAAGTGGTCCAATGGTAGTTCTTGGTATTCTTCAAACGTGTATATAAAGGAATTCTCATTAATACAATGAGTGTTTCTAGATATATATTTTTGAACAATTCTCCAAAAACATACCAAAAACGTCTGCTGATGAAGATCTTGGCAAGATCCGAAGTAGCTATACAGACAGCCTTGGTATCATTGGAACATTTTTATGCCCGACTTTTTTGAAAGTAATATAAAGCTAATAAGCTTTATATTATTTAAAAAGGTCTTGAGCTTGAATAAATTTGTAAGTATAAAATAATACCTTTTCTTTTCGTTTCTCGAGATAATTAGCCTTCCTGAAAATAAGTACATTTTCTTAAAAAATAAAGAAGTTACACTTCTTTAAAATGTACCTGTTCTTAAAAAATACTTTTTTCTAAGAAAAATTCATACTTTTATGGCTTTTTCTTACAGAAAGTACTTTTTCTTAAAAATAGTACCTTTACTTAAAAAACAAATTAGCTTTTAATAAAAGAGGTACCTGTCTTTAAAAAGGGACATTTTCGGATAAATTTAATATATATTCTTACAAAAAGGACCTAAAAAAATCATTAAATAAAATAAAATTCTTAAAAAAAGTTTATCATTTTACAACAAGTATCTTTTCTTTGGGAAAAAACCGGTGGTTTTTTTGATTTTTCGCTCTTTGTCTTTTTGCCGTGTTTTGTTTAACGATCATTTCATATACTTAGTCGTATTGAAAACTCAAAATTTCACAACTGTATTTACATTCTAATTCTAAATTAAAACTCTATATTTAAAATTCAAGCGTTCGAGCGTTAGGTCTATTTGAAAATATTTTATTCTTCAATATTTCGCTAACCATTGGGAATTTGAATAACATTTTTAAATTTTATATTAAAAAACGCACTCCAAATTGGAATATGATATACATCATGTAAAATATGACGATGTATTCGAACTTTCGTATTATATTTAAGATTAAAATGTTCGAGAGTTAGGTCTATTTTAAATTATTGTATTCTTCAATATTTCGCAACCCATCATGAGGAACATAAACACAATTATTAATTAAAAATTAAACCTGTAGCGAAATATTGAAGAATAAAATAATTTAAAGTAGACCTAACGCTCGAACATTTTCATTTTAAATATAATACAATAGGTCGAATAAATCATCACATTTTAAAAAATATTTATCATATTCCAATTTGGAGTTCGTGTTTATATCAATTTCACATTTTTATTCAAATTCGCGTTAAACAGATTTTAAATCGTAAATCATATTTAAATTTGAAAACGATTTACATGTATGAAATCTAATTAAGTTTAAAACACTTAGTTTCAAATAATTTTAATTTTGAAACTTGATATAAAAAAAATGTTTGAAAAGCTTAATTAATTCTTAATTTTTACTTTATTCTACTTCAAATTATAAAATCATTTTGAAAAAAATTGTTTGGATATGTCATTTAGATCATATTCCAAAATAGAAATCATGTTTCTTAATTCCAAAATTACACTAAATTTCCAAAATCATATCATTTATTATTAATTTTTTTAATGATATTAACACAAATGAAGTAAAATCCGATTAACCGAAATCAAATAACAGGTTTCCGGTTTGTTCAAAATTAAAAAAAAATAAATAAATGGTTTCCCATTACATCCCATGAAGGGACCGGGGAGAACTTCTCACAATCACTGAGCTGTGCGCTTTCCAGTTTTCACTCACTGATTGGGACATACAGTTTTAAACCGATTCCGAACGGTATTTTGAGAAGCTTTTTCATGGCTATATACTCGATAGTGTCGCCGTCACTAAGCGAGGTGACCGTCGTAGAAATAATTTTGAAGATGGTTGGAGCAGGGATCGAACCCAGGATCTCCTGTACAAGAGGCGCGCACACTACCCATTGCACCACCGACGTTTACGTTTTTTTAAACAACCGGCACACGGTTAATAGCACAAACCGGTTAACCGGTTTAACCGGTTTTCCTGTTTCGGTTTTGGACACTTTAGTTGAAACTAACTAGTATATAATATATAGCGAATGGAACTTCGTTCCAACCGGGTGTGCCCTGACACCTCATGTATTTTTTGTTACTGTTTATCGATGTATGCCTGGATAATGAACAAAGTGGATCAATTGGTTCAAAGGTTGTGCAGAAACTACTAATACATTGTGGTGTTTTCCATAAATGGTGTTTTTCAGAAACTTTTCAAAACAACTTTTTCAACACTGTATCGTTGTCGATCTTTCTGATTTTATTCTCGGCAATTCCTATTGCCTATCATCCCATCAGAATGGTGCAGTTTTTTTCGAAGCCCTGGCATGACAAATTGGAATAGCATAGTTGCGCCGATTTGCGGCGGCGGCCACGTCACATAGTGATGGCCACACTATCGAGTATTCAACCATAAATAGCTTCTATAAAAATGCTCCCGAATTTCTTTATGGGATGTAATGAGACACCATTTATTTATTTATTTATAGTAGAACCGTTTTATTGTTTGTCTACGATCATCAAAATACATTTCAGATGGCACCGGATTTGGACAATAGTATATTATTGCAGCAGTGGTATATCACTATATTAATAAATCCTTTACACAGGGTACTTGTTATTATAGAGAAGGATAAGATTTTAGTTAATAATAAAAACACGAAACTATTTTGCAATTAATACTTACAAAGTATTAATGAGACAGAACTCATGTCTTACGAGTATTAGGTTTTTGTTTTAAATAAACTTACGGAGAAGTCAAATATATTCAAGGAATCTAAAACTCTGTGCAGCCATAGCTTACGACATGTAATCCTCTTTTGTTGGATTGTCGAGTACAATTTAATCCAATGTATACAATGTTGTTGGATATAATTTGCCTCAAGTTGGCTTCTTGCGAAATGTAAATCCTTTGTGTCCTTTCATGTGAGTGTCTCATATAGGCAGTCATTCACGGATCACGATGACATTCACGAGACATCTATTGTTTCTCATTACTTGTCGCATACAACAATTGAAATAAAGTACAAACCTGATGTGAATTTCCAAGTATCTGCAGATGAGCAGACAGAGGATATTCGTGAAATTTGTCGTTTTGGTTTGGTTTAATAAAAAACAAAATCCAATTCCTGTCGCAGGATTTCGGGGCGGAAAAGTATCCAAGACAACAAAAACGAAATGCACTCAAGTCTATGAAAATCGGAAACAACAACGACGATAACCGCAGAAATTGTACGTGAATCGCATTTTAAACACAGACGTAGTATAATAAGTATTACTGGCATAGAGTGTGTGGAGTGCAAAAAATTGCAGGAAAAAGAAACCACCGTGAAATTATACGAATGCAAAATAAAAAAAATAAAAATACAAAGTGGGGGAAGTACGTACATGTGTTTCCCACCTCACAATTCACCTTATATATTATATACCACTCCGGTACACTTGCAACATCATGAATTACTTTATTTGTGAATGAAAGGAAATAAGGACGATTGTGGACAAAAAACAGTTTCTTCTTTTTTTGAACTCCTTCGGCCCTGTCCCTGCCTTATCCCCACTGTTATTGTACCGACATATATGAAGTGGTATTTATTTATAAAGTAAAGGTGGATCCCTTGGGAAAGGTATAAATACCTTAAAAGTTCATCAAACTGTATAAAGGGGTGCCGGATTACGTTTTATCGTTGTTCTTTGAGTTGGTAGGAAATGGAGAAATAAGAACGAACATGTTTAATGAGTGAACCAAACACACAGCACACAAAGAAATCTCACTTTCTTTGGTACCACGAGAAGGAGTGATAACTGCCAAAAGTATGTGGAAAATGGTCTCCTAAATGATCTTCCGTAGTAGTTTAAAAATTTCCAGCAAATGAAACGAGAAAAATTTAAAGGCATTTCAATTATAATTTATTTAATTTATTTGATAGACTTATCAATTTACTTCATTAAAACAAAAGTTTTGAAGGACTTTTATAAGCCATATCAGGCAGTTGTAGTTTTTTTTTAGTTTGCCATTACCTGGTTCCTTTCGCACTTTCTTTTTCTATTTATACAAATTAATTTCAATTTAAAACTTTTCTTTTTCTGCATTCGCAACAGGAAATCATGGTTCTTTTTTTACTGCATATTAATTTTATGCTGCAGCAACATTAATACTGCTTTACATTTCTTTCTAGCATTTTGAAGTTTATTTCTTGTGTATTTTGCTGCCGCTGCAGAAATGAGTCAGAGCCAAAGGAACTGTTCTTTTTATACTGCAAACGACCTATTAATGCAATACAAGCACAACTACAAAAAATTTGATATATTTGTATACAAAATGTTTAAAAATCTTATATTTAATATGAATGAAGTTTGGTTTTGGTTGGAAATCTTTAAAGCAAATATTAATCCCATGGCAAGGTATACAATATTTTGTAACAGTGTGGTTGAAAGGCAAACGGACACTGTTTGCAAAATCTACATCAGTTTATGAAACCAATCTTGTTATGGTCAGAACTAAGGGGTGATTTATTAAAGCCGCTATAAATTGAAATTTTAAAAAATAACATAAAATGTTTAATTTTAATCAAAAAAATAAATATTTTTCGAAAGATCAATAAATGGCATTAACACTTGAAAACAATTTCATATGGCATATGGCCACAGCGACTGTTCATGACAAATCGATTTCTGGACGTCCAATTTTAGGTCACTTTTTCAGTTTTCAACCATTCTGGAGCCTAATCGTTGAAAGAACCAGGCATTTGATGGTCTCGTGGCCTTGATTCGTGCAACAGCTGGATCTTGTACCAAGATTTTCCACGTAATGGACAGACAGAGCCCCAATTCCTGCGAAAGACGATGAATCGATAAATAAATCGATAAATTTCTTCCACACTTTCGTTTACAGCGACGATATTCTCTTCAGTATGCACATTCCTTCGACGTGTTGGTATTATTGCATCATTTGGAAAGTATGCGATATGAAATTTATCATACAGGCGTTTTTTTAATTTGCAGTGGATTTTAATTTGCATCACTTTATCTAATGCAAATTCAAAAGAATTGCCAATGTTCGGAATGACAATTAAAAAATTTTGATTTTTCATTTGCCCAGATAACCTGCATTGTTTGAATTTGTTTGACTGCTGGCAATTCTATTTTTGAAATTTAGTTGTCTTAGATCCTCGTTATTTTTGAAATATCATTTTTGTATAGAGGTTTGTGGCTTCGATAAGTATTGCCTCGCAGTAGTTTCAAATTCATAAACCTGTATTGTATAAAATATGTGAAAACCACAGCATGAGGGAAATGTTTTGAAGAAATTTTTTTCAAGAAAATTCTGATACTTTGGTAGCGTTGTTCAAGCGCGAGTCTACAAATGATGATTTGGCAGACTATTCTGGTCATAAATGGGAAAAAATTAACGCAGTATGTCAGTTCGTTTGCAGTATAACCCTTTCGAAAATTCTATCAAAACAACAGACAAAACAATATTTGTAACCTTAACTCAATAACAGTTTGCACATTGACTTCCTTAAGATCAGGAGGAACATTCTATAAATATTTATGGTATACTGGGTTACTACCAATTCTCTGTAAAGTCCTGGAGTCTCTCCTTTTGCATAAGTCTGCACGATATATTTGCGAAAAACCTTTTTCCTTCAATTCGTTTTTTGGAACCAACATGGCAGCATAGAAGAAGTCCAGAGGCTTGCGGGAACGATAAATTAGATAAATCAAAAAGGACAGTACTGCACAGTAGCATTTCTCGATATGTCTCAAGCATTTGTAATAAAGGGTTTTTCAATATGAGCGCTACAAAAGTTTTTTTAAATAAAAAAAAACGGGTTTAGATACCAATGAAATTCTTTATTCCTCTGAAAGTACGTTCGATGCCATTATGTATGGAACTCGATTTCTTTTGCATGGCCACCACGGGCACGCTTGCAGAAGTCCAGACGCTGAACCCATTTCTCGACGGTTTTCAAGCATAAATCGGGCGATACTGCTGCAATTTCACGTTCGATATTTGTACGAAGTTCATCAATCGTCGCTGGCTTGTTGGCATAGACCATAGACTTGACGTAGCCCCACAGGAAATAATCTAACGGCGTCAAATCAAAACGGTAGCGATTCGCATTCACAGTAATGTGCCGGTCTTGATCATCATGGAAGAAGTACGGCCCATAAGCCGCACCAAACCGTAATATTTTCGGGATGCAATGAGACTCATGGATTACGTGTGGATTGCTGTCTGACCAATAACGCATATTTTGCTTATTGACGAAACCATTCAGCTAGAAATGAGCCTCAACGCTGATTGTTGAGGCCTCTAAAAGTTGGCCTCTTAAAGTTGAGGCCACTGACTCCAAATTTCGGTAGTAAATTTTAATAATTTCGACTCGTTGTTGGCTCCTATATCTTTCCATGATGAAATGGCAAACCTTACTGAAGAGAAATGTCAAAAGAGCGGGGAAAAATATGGCGTCGTTTGCTGTCCTTATCGATTTACTTTTGTAGCGTCTCTGGTGAAAAACCCGATACATAGTTTGGCATGATAGCTTACTATTCAAATTAGAGAAAATACTTCCCAGAAACTATTATCTCTATTTCAACTCATATATTCGAAATCGATTTTACTATGGAAATTAGGAATTTAGCTAAATTTATCTAACTAAGGCAGAGGTTTTTGGTCCAATACTTTATAAGCTTTTCACCTCAGATCTCCCTCTAAGAGACGGAGTTGAAATTGCAGTTTTTGCTGACGATACAACTGTTTTAGCCGTCAAAGAAAACCCCATAGGCGCAAGTATCATCCATCAAAAATGTATCGAAAATGTCTCACCTTGGCTAAATGATTGGAGGACCAAAGTCAATGAAATAAAATCAGCCCAAATCACTTTTACTCTACAACGAGAAACTTAGCCTCCAACAACTCTAAATGAAGCAGAAATACCACAGGCAGTGGAAGTATCTCGGATTACATCATGACAAATGACTCGCATGGAGAAAACATATCCAGACAAAGAGAAAGGCTCTGGGCATACTATTGAATATATTCAATTCTGTCAGTAAGTACAGATCTCCACTTCATCTGAACGATAAACTGCTTATTTCTAAATGTATCAGCAAGCCGACACATGTAATATGTAATATGCAGCTGTGGGGAACAGCCTCAAACTCTAATTTGAAAATTCGGCAGTGGTTTCAAGTAAAAACTTTTCGGAAAATCTAAAATTCTTCATGGGTTGCTACTAAGAACCAATTTCATACTGGTCTCAAAATTCTCCCTGGAGAAGAAGAAATCCAGGCTTGAAGTCGTACTTACTCAACCGGTTTCGAAAGGACTCCGTGGGTTAAGGACCTTACAAAACGAAGAAACATATTTCGCCAACAAGGTCGATCATTTGCTTTACCTCTCCAGTTGGTAATACCAAGTAATACTAATACTCGAGAGGACTTTTGTTACGTGCTCTAATCGCATGCAGGCCCTGCTCTTTGAAACCATTAATTTTGTCTTGTCTTCATTTGCTGTCAGACCACTTTTGCTGACTCCTTCCCAATTCTCAAATGCACCGCAATAACTTCTCTAACTGTGCGCCCAATAATATCTATATTCTCACCATACGCGAGCAGCATGTGACTTTTGCTGCTGATGGTTTTATTCATTTTGGGTGCAACTTTATTCATAATGGCATTATTATGATGTTAACGAGATCTCACTCAGTTTCAAAATGTTCGGTTAGATCCATATCAACAATCACTGCGAATTTGGAGTTCGTCAACATCATCCTGCAAAGGCGTATGAGTTTCAAACATTTATTCGTAGAGTTTCATCCCTATCGGGATATCGAAGGCCGCCTTATAATCGACTAACAGATTGTAGGCGTCGATTTCGCGCCTTCTTCACTGCTGTTTCTTACGGCTAAAGTCGCAGCTTGCGTTACAATTGACTGAAACATTGCCATACGTGCAGCGTTCTTTTCGTCAATTGCTATGCGACACTTTTAATCGTACCATGCTGGTTTGTTGCGAAGCGGTTTTTCAAAACCAAGTACCGTTGTTGCGGCAGTTTTTATAGAGTCGGTAATGGGTTTCCACTGCGCCTCAGGATCGTCATCAGAGTAGATGTTATCTACTCTGATCCAACGTAGGTCCATTACACTGGATGAGTGCCTTCCATCAATTACCACGGAACCGATTTTGTTCTTCGTTCTTTGATCAAGGGATACCCAAGTAGGGTTGCGAATGTCTTTATGGTGGAATTGTGTGCCACTAACGACCGTGTTTTTTGCCGCGGCAAAGTCAATCAGTTTCATACCGTTGTCGGAACTGTCAGCTTGTAGACTGAAAATCTCCTTGTACAATCTTAATGTCATAGCCAAGGTAGCAGTCATAGGTTTCCTCTAGACGCTAATAGAATACGTATATGGCATCATCAGAACACAGGTTAGAGAAATATGAAATTATTCCGCTAATATGCGGATTTTGGCTATACCTTCACCCACTGGATTGAACCTAGAAACTAAATGTCGCAGTCCTTTCCAACTACAAATACGCTACCAAATTCGTGATTTTTTATGGCAACTGTAGTAGATGCCGCAGTTTTTTCCATGTGCAGCCATGTCCTGTCCATCGCATTTCCTGGATAACGGTAATGTCAGCCTTATAACTTCCGAGGACATCTCCCAATTGCATACTTGCACCGGATCTATATAGAGTTCTCGTCTCGTAAATGCTTTTGTTTAAAGTTTATTCTGCTTATGAGTAATACTACGTTTAATTAATAATAATTACAATTAATGTAAGTATCTGTGAATTAATTTAAATTATCTATGATATCGAATACAGTATACAATATATAATATACATTTCCCGCAAACTTTTATTAACATATACACATACATGCCAAACTCAATAAACGCGTCAAGGATTTAATTTCTTTACAGATGATTGCACACACTCGCACACAGATTAAAAGAGATTCGTATAATCGTCTACACGTAGACGAAGAAAATACACGTACGTTTATGTGAATATAATAAAAAGTTTTGCTTGACAACACATCCATTTATAATGGCATAAACTTTAACACTTAAACTTAGTTTATAAGTAACTTAAGTTTATACACACATTAAACATTTAGAATATTAAACGATAAAATAAACACAACACCAACATTAAAGAAAAGACATATGAGTTGTTTCATAAAAAAGGAAAACACCAGGAGGATCTATTTACAATAATAAGAACGCCAAGTTATAATTACAAATGTATAAGTTAGGCAGTGTTAAGTATTAACATTCAATAACAAGAAAATATATTTATAAATAGCACAATAATTAAGATTATATCTATTTATATATCCCCTTCGATCCTATAAGGATTAAGATTGGAAAACTCATATTAGGATACTCATATTACAGTGAACCTCAATCAACAACTTTGAACAGTCTCGTTTCAAAAATGTTGCAGTTTAATATTTTGAATTCTTCTCACTAAAACAAATTTGTAAATAACTTAAGCGACTGCAAAAAGTATTTAAAACTGGCTAAAGAGTATGTGTAGAATTTCTGCAACAAAATTCATTTTGACATCCAATTACCTAAATCGAGTTGAAAATGTTTACGTGATTCCGATAATCACACATGAATAACTGCATAAACTATTTATACTTTAATTATGGAAATTCGAGGGGTGAACGAAAACCAGGCTGTGGTGCAAATTTCAAATATGAAATGAATAACAAAATACTGATGATAATGCCGATACGTTTAAAAGTAAAATAAATACAAGAATTTCCGAAACTACTTTCAGTTACTTCCAGGACACTAATTTTTGTTTGATCTGTAGGCGCGGGTATGGACTTAACTCAACAAGTGAATACATCCAAATACAGTTTGTCCAACTGCGATCACACAGATTGTCCGACTGCGATCACACAGATTGTTTTGCGTTAAACTCCTCCGAAACGGCTGGACCGATTTTTATGAAATTTTGTGTGCATATCTGGTAGGTCTCAGAATCGGCCAAAATCTATTTTTCATACCCCTAAATGATAAGGGTGACCCACCTCTATTTAGAACACAGATTTGTCCGACTGCGAAACACAGATTATCAGACTGCGAAAAAAACACACACTGTTGTAGCGGCAGCGAACAGTCGTCTTGTGTGGGTGCGCAGCACTCTCAGAGCAAAGAGAATAGTGATGTAGTTATACGTATATAAAAATGATATAGCAAGAGAGCAACGAAAATTGTGTGAACTTGTGTAGCGTATGTACAAACATAACAATGTATGTATCAGTGTTGCCAGAAGCTATCAAAAAAATAGCATGTCAAAAAAAGTGCAATTTGCAAAATAAAGTGCTAAAACTGAAACAATCAAAAATTGAAGTACTGCGGGCACTTTATATTCAATAAAAAAACACAATTTCGTAAACCATACTTAAGGCACGGTCAGATTGGGCAAATGTTTGACGAAAACCGTTAAATATTTCTGTGACCCAGTCTGACCACAAAATATTTTTGTGTGGCAAACAAAAAAACAACTTATTTTGGTCAAACAAAATTAATTGCTTTCAAATAAAAAAATGCTCAGTGTTGTCAGCCTTAACGACTCAAATTATCACACAATCAGTGAGATGTGCGCTTTCTAGTGTTATACTCACTGATTGGGACCTACAGTTTTACACCGGTTCCGAACGGTATTTTGAGGAGCATTTTCATGGCTAAGTACTCGATAGTGTCGCCATCACTAAGCGAGGTGACCGTCGTAGAAAGAAATGTAAGGTGGTCTGAGCAGGGATCGAAGCCACGTTCTCATGTACAAGAGCCGCGCACACTAGCCATTGCACCACCGACATTATTAAGAAACTAAAAATGAGCAATGGTGAATATTATTATAAACATTTTTAAAAATATTTTAATAATTTTGTTCAACGGCTATAAAACTGTGTACATAGTTAAAAAGGGGAAAGTTTCAGCTTTGTTTATCTGCACTAACTTTTCAAATCGGCTCCAAACCGACTAAGCTGCGACTAATTATATATGAAGTATAGCTT
Source organism: Phaonia tiefii (assembly GCA_963931995.1). Taxonomy (NCBI): domain Eukaryota; kingdom Metazoa; phylum Arthropoda; class Insecta; order Diptera; family Muscidae; genus Phaonia; species Phaonia tiefii. Next base: position 314,751,534 of record OZ008368.1, on the reverse strand, counting down.
GACCATATTACCAATTTAGAGGCTAGTGAATGTGTTGAAAATGTTTTTTTTTATCTCCACTACCAGACCTTGCAATTATGCAATTAAAGCAAAAATGTCAAACTCGTAAAAAAGAATTTAAAAAATATTCGATAATTGGTTACAGGCTCGATCTAGAAACCTTCCCAATATACAATAAATTTCCGAACATATGTGAGGCATCTACTTAATTTATTTCTCTATGCTCCAAGCCGTTAGTCTAGACACAATCCAAAGCAAAAGTGAAGAATATAAATGATAATAGTGGGTTGCAACATAATAGTGTTAAAACAAAAGTTATTTAATTTTTTCATTAAGCCCCCATCCCGCAACGTGCAATAAAGATACGCGGGATTTCATTTTAATGCTTCACTTGCGGCGCTGAGTCCCAACGGTTTGGAAAAGGGTGCTTGAACAGCAATCGCCTGACCCAATAGAGTGGTGTTCCATACATTTGAACCGAATTAGAACCGGACGAAAATAATTTCGAAGAGCAAGTGGGCGGTGGTGAAAAAGAAGTTCAAAGTCCCACCGTATCTGGTGGTCCAATAAATAAATGTATTCTTTGTAAGACTTGTATTTTGAAAAAATTCTGTTAAAAAATTGAGCTTGAATAACAACATAAAACAGTACCAGTAAAAAACCCCACTAAATAGAAATCAGCCCTAAAAAAATCTATTTATATGGCGACAGAAGTAAGCAATTTTTCTTACGTGTAATTTATTCTCTACATAAGAAATGGGCGATATTTCATATGAAGTATTGTCCTTATTTCGGGTGCTTTTTATATTTCAAGTGGGTTAATTTCAATTAGTTTTTGCTTCTTTGTTGTCTGTCACGTTTATATTTTCAGCCGTTTTCAACAAGCAAAACCACATTTGGGTCACAAACCATATAAAATATAACAAATTTCCCATTACAAACCATGAAGGGTTAGGGAAGAGCTTCTCATTCTCACAATTACTGTGCTGTGCGCTTTCCAGTTTTCACTCACTAATTGGGACGTTGAGTTTTACACCGGTTTCGAACGGATTTTGAAGAAGCTATTGTGGTGAGGTGGCCGTCGCCGAAAGAAATGTAAAATAGTCAGAGCAGAGATCGAATACACGTTCTCTCGCATAACAGCTGCGCACACTAACTGATGCACCACCGACGTCCACAAACAAACCACACATTGTAACCTATTAATCATTGTGTCTCCGAAATGTATACCAAACACAATGTGTTTGGACACAAGTGCTTATATTCTATATTTACTACAAGCTTCCGAGTAAATTCCTGTTATCTTGATTTGTACGATTTCCATTCCTATGCACTTAAAATTACATTGAATTCGTTGACGATAAAGTGGTCATATTTCGCAGACCTTCTGCTAATAAATATTCATGATCTCCACGGCATTAAATCATTGCATATATATTTGTTTTTTAAATAATGCAGAATTTACACTGTCTTTATATTAGGTGCTTGAATTTTGATATCTAATTTAATAAAATTATTGTCAGGCACATGTTTTATGAATGATCACTAATTACCAATTAATATCACTCATACGACTTTTGAAAATTAAAAATAATGTTAATAATACGTATCGTAGAATTTTTGAAAATTTAAGAAATCACATTTTAAAAACAGTGGTTCCACTTTTTAAAAATTTATTTTTTTTTGCGTTGGGCGACTAAAATTAAATACGTCGGGTTATTAAAGAAAATTCTAGCAACGTGAATAATTGTATCACTGCGTGGTAAATTTGAGTTTGAACAATGAATAGAAAATATTTTCTGTCAGTGGCCAATCCGAGTAAATCCACATTAATATAAATATATTCAAAAATCATATTATACAACAAATGTAATCCCTATTTTTTACTTAGTTAAATGGAGATATAAAAATAAAATTGTGAATAAATTAAGTTTGGTTTTGAATAAAATATAATATAAATTAGTAATTTAATTTTTCCCAGTTGCCAATAGGAGTATCTGCCACTATAATGTAAAAATTGCATTATTAATAAAGACTACGCCAATATCTCTGCATACTGTATTTAATTAATTTCACTATAAAGTTTATATATCTGTTGGAATATTGTAAATCATATTCATTTGAAGCTATAATGAATATGTAATTTTAAAATACAAGAGAAACTTCTGTTCAATGTTGTAAACACATTGAATAGTAATTCGGATATAATGATACATTTTCATTTCAGTGAGGTATATTTGGAAACCTCACACTTGGTCTGAAATGGTCATGAATTTGTTAGTTTATAACTTGTGTTAAATCCGAGGCGACTAACAAACGGATGTGTGTCTATCGCTGGGTTTTGTTAGCTGCTATACGCCACATGGCGGCAAAAAGGTCAATATCACAGATGTGGACGATCGAGCAGTAGGTACATATTTGTACTCCTCAAAGATTGTATAACTGTAAACTTAGTATGTTACAGGGTAAAAGAATCTAAACAAATGTCATTCCATTGATAACTGTTGAGGAAAGTGTTTGCCTTTGCGGACACTGTCGGACTGCATCCAGCTATTACTACAATCATTTCAAAATTGAATTGAACCAACACCAAAGTGGAGCTGTTCTATGTGAGGAGAGTCTCAGAACTTCGTTATCGCTTTTATCCAGTTCTGGTATAACGGAATTGATTGAAATTGATCATTTCGCCAACTGACACAACCATTTGTCAACAAACTTGTCAGTCCCACGTAATAAACCAACTATGTTGAAATATATTATTGGACACATTTGGTACAAGTCCTTTTTCTGTAATTTTTTAAATAACTTTTTGCATGAGTATTTAAATACGCTTTAATACGCTTTCAAAAGAAAAATATTGAACACAATCTAAATTTATTAATCTCGTTGCTGAATTCTAAACAAGAACTGGTAAAGGGCAGTCAGTAAGATTGCACTTTTTAAATTTAGTGAAATTGTTTTTGTGCAAGTGGCAACTCTGAAAATTGGCAGCCTGGCACATATGTTTATTCCGATTATTACAAATTGAGCGCTTTACGAAAGAAAAACTGGTTATAACTGTAAAAATTATTACAAAAATTTGGAAATTTATGCTGAGACTGCTCGCAGGCTTCGGAGAATTTTCAGTTGAGAATTTATCACTGTGTCAACCTATCGAAGACAGTTCAAAAAATTGTAAATAACTGAATGAGTTATGGACAGTAAGAGTCTTGTGCGGCAACGTACCGGTCGGTCTTTTGAAAACATTTCTTCTATAAACGAGAGTGCCGCCGAAAACATCAATTCGGCATTGTTTTCAAAACTTCAAATGTCACGAAACACTACACGCTGAAAAATAATGGCCCCAGCAACATATTGCAGGAAACAGAAGTTCCTTATCGGACGTTGCGGGATGGGGGCTAAATTAAAAAATTTTAAACACCTTTTTTTTAACCACTTTATTACAACTCATTATTGTCAACTATATTGGGTACTTTTGGTTTGATTTGGCTGAATGGGAAGTTTTCTAGATGGAGCCTGTTTATTACATATGGTAGTTTTTTACCCAGTAAAAAGTAAATTTAGAAAAGCCAAAGTGCAAGACTGGCAAATCCATAAAATACAACCCTGAGCATGGAATTACATTTGGCAGCATACTTACTCTTACACTCGTACTTTTGGTTTGGTTCGTGTCTACACTAACATATGGGGAGAAATTTCTTGTTTACTGGGAAATTTTCTAGGTGGAGCCTGTTTATTACATATTGTAGTTTTCAACCGAATAATAGGTAAATTTAGAAAAGCCATGGTGAAAGAAGTTAAAAAAATAACGTTTTCTTAAATAAGTGCATTTTCTTACAAAAAGGAAATTTTATCAAAAAAAATAGCTACTCATATTCTTAAACAGAATACGTTTTCCAAAAAAAAAAACCTTATCTTAAAGACATACCTTTGCTTAAAATAGTAAATTTTCTTACAAAATATACCTTTTCTTAAAAAACCACCTTTTCTTTAAAGAGTACCTTTTATGTAAAACAAAATAACTTTTCTTGGGATAAGTACCTACTGTTAAAATTGCACCAGTTCTTGAAAAAATGACCAATTCTAGAAAAATAATTCCATTTCTTAAACAAAACTTTTCTTCAAAAAATTCCTTTTCTTAAAAGTACTTTTCTTAAAAATAAAATAATATCTTTTCCATTCTTTCCTTGAGATAAGGAGGCTTTCTGAAAATAAGTAAATTTTCTTAAAAAATAACCTCTTCCTAAAAAGAGCACCAATTCTTTAAAAAGTACCTGTTCTTAAAACAAGTGCGGAAAGTACTTCTTATTAAAAATGGTACCTTTTCTAAAAAAAACATTAGCTTTTAATAAAAGAAGTACCTCTCAGTAAAGAAAGGACCTTCTCGGGAAAACGTAATACATATTCTTACAAAAAGGACCTAAAAATATACTTCTTTTTTCAAAAAATACATTCAATAAATAAAAAATTTCTTAACAAAAGGTTTATCATTTTACAAAAAGTATCTGTTGTTATAGATCCATTTAAATTATCGTATTTTAAATTATCGCCTTAGGCATGTTGGAACTAACTAGTACATTATACATGACACCTCATGTATTTTTTTTTTGTTTTTACCGGTTTTCAACAAACAAACCCACACTTGGGTCTCAAAAACATATAGTATAGCCTATTAATCATTGTGTCTTAAACATGTTATATTGCAAGGCAAACAAGATGTGTTTGCGCACAAGTATAGTATATTCTCGTCAAGCTACAAAGACGAAATTCAAGTGACTGTGAACAGCATTCGTTACGGGAACATAATAACGGAGTTCTTGTGAGCTCATCTCGACGGCGTAGATCTGGACAACATGCAACTTTAGCAAGACGTCACACCTGCCACATCGCGCATGACGCAATCGATTTATTGCAGTAACGAATTACAGAACAAATCATCTCAAGAAATTCTGATGTCAACTGGTCACTAAGATCGTGCGATTTAACGACATGCGATTTCTTTTTTTAAAATTTTTTTAAATCTCGTAATTTTTCGAATACACCAGAAATAATTCCTGAGCTCTAATCCGAGATCCATCGCGTCGCCGGTGAGATACAGCCACACTTCTGTGAAAAAGTTATGGAATATATCATGAAAAGAGTTATGGCCAGTCATCAGAGCAATGGGGACCATTTGACGGATATTTCCTTCCATACTTAATCGGAACATGTCTTCTTTGAAATCCAATAAAAAAGTCTCAACTATCTCATAAAATACGTGTTTTTGGTTGAATATGAAAAGGTGCATTCTTACTGAGGCAAGACATCCTTTATGGTACAAAGTATCGAAATAGTTCTAGTAACCATTTGCTTACATATTTTCGTCTAACGAACTCGTATAATGTATCCCTACTTTTTCTCGAATCAGAAATATATACCTTTCATTAAATTTTATCGCATAACTGCAAAAGATTTTTAATTAAAATATTCACCTTAGAATCTCGACTCTAATTTGCAACTCTCCACATTTTCTATGACTCTCACCTACTTCACTCCACAATCAACTTTTGTCACAATTATATTAACTGAACCTCTATGAACTTCATGGGTTTTAAACATCAATATGATGGGGGAAATTACAGAGAATGGCAAAACGGATGAGACAGAATAAATGCTGCAACTTTATAGTATGTGAAGAAAATGAGGAAAACTAAAGGACAATTATGGTAGTGGGTTTCAAAGCAGCAGCACAAGCAACATGAAGCGATATTAGTGCTACTTAATTATTAATTTATATATTTTTTTTTTATTATTTCGCTTTGAGCGACAACGCTATTACATTTGCCGTAGTGGTAGTTTCATGCAGATTGCTATTATTATTTACTACCAGCCGTTATACAACAGAGATGCACAAATACATGGAAATCAGTTAATCAACTACAGCAACGCGTCGTACGTGAGCAAATACCAGGGATGAAAGTTTAATTACTTTGTATGAACAGAGTATCTATCTGTGCCTGGGTCTAAAGTTTACTAAAGTTTACTTAAGTTTACTTATGATATTAGATTGCAAAATGCCCAAGTAGTACTTAAAATTACATCACAAAGTGCAGTGATTTGACGAAGGGAAATGTTAATATGTCCCTAAAGTGCAACACTTTTTATTCAAACACTTCAGTTTCTATTAATATTACGCCCTGTGTGCTAGTAATTACTATCACTTATATGACCCGTTTCAAAATTAATTGCATTTTTCCAATCAAAGTTTAGATATTTTCCATGCATCTAAATTTATATCAGTTGAGCTTTATTCTAACTTTTTTTTGTGGTATAATTTCAAATTACTATTTGCGTTGTTCGTCATATAAATTCTTAATGAAGTGTTGTGAAAATCAACGGTTTTCTTTTTTGCTATTTCTGTTCATTTTTCACTCGGGTTTTATATTAACATTAAATCAAGTCATATTGCATAATATTCATATGCACACAGAATGACCGCAGTAATAATTCATAGCACAAAATTCATTTATGTGTTTTTGTGTTATTTTTACTATTAAAACAAACTAACAAAAGTCAACATTTACTAAACCTCCCCCCAATAGGTGGTAGATAATTTTGTACTTGTGTAAACAAAAAGCAAAGCTTTCTACTTTGTAACAGAAAAACAAGAAAGTTGAGAGGGAAATCGACTGACCTTTCAAACTGTAGTAGTGACTTTTGTGAGGACGTTTAGTGGTGGTTGTTAGAGGGGAATGTTTAAGGCCTTAAATTTTAGTTGTAGCAATGGAATTTATTCTGAAAAAGCAACTATTTTATTTAAGACGTTCTTCAAAATTCTGATAGATACTAGCTAAGGAGCATATGAAACACTTCAATCTGAATACACCAACAGCCTGTTCCTCGATCTCGAACGATAGCCTTCGTTCGCATTCTAAGCGGAAGAAAGTTGATCTGGGTTCCACAATCTTGTCATAAACTTGTTCAAAACTCTTCAGTACAAATTTCGGTTCCCCTATTTCGAATATGCTCTCCGAACGGAACTTTCGACTTACGGGAACCTATTTTTAGTCGAATGCGAGTGACTGACTTTCGTTCGCGAACGTTTCCGTTCGACATCGAGGAAAAGGGCGCAAATATTTCATTAAATTTATATTTCATATAATAAACCAAAAATAGGTTTCAATATAATTTCTAGAATACTTTTTGTATAATTAACGTGTTAAAAAGATAGTTGAAGAAGTTGGTTCCTTGATTCCCAATACCATACGTATTCACACAAAGTGTGGGCCATGTAAAATTTGGAATTTGAACACCACGTTATTGCGAAGCAGGTGGCCAATTTGTCAATTTTGAAATGAGTGAATATCAGTTGTAGGTTAGAAAGTAATGAAGCGGGTCGCTTTATGCTTGAAGTAAATTTGGAAATACTAAAACTTTTCTCCAAAGTTTCTATATTAAACTGTAATGTAATAACTTATACGGCAGCTGTTTATTTACATTATCATTACTGATACGTTTGGGGAAAACTAACAAAACTTGAATAAGAAGTACCAAGCTGGAAATTTCCTATATACATCATCAATCACAAAGAACTGACCTGTCAGAGTCACTGCTGACTTTCCGTCCCGCACCCATACAAAAAACCTCATGACACCTCCTAACATTTTCATACTTTGGTCAAAAGCCTGCAGGAATATTCCACAGTTTGTCAACAGTGGTGATCACCTTATGACATGTACACAAGACGTCTTGAGTAACCATTCATCAGTGGGTCAGTCATTCAAGACGTCTATAAATATGGTGTTTCGGGTCATTTTATAAGTACTTGTTTATTGGAATTTATGTACATTGACTAGTCTATTCATAAAAAAGCTTTCAAAAATTTCGGTTTTCGGTTTCTTCGAGCATTCCGATTTTGGCGAAACCGGTTTTCGTTTAAACCGAGGTGAAGAAACCGGTTAGTAACCGGTTTCGGTTTTTAAGACAAAATTGTAAACTATTAGTTACAACTATTAGTTACTATTTTAATTCATTGTGTTATTTTTAATTCAGTCTTTTTGAAATTTGGGATCGACTACCGAGTAGATAGTCATGAAAATGATTGCCAAAATTCCGCTCGGAACCGGTGTAAAACTGCAGATCCCAATCACAGTGTATAAGCCTATGCCTTCATGGTATGTGATAGGAAACTAAAGTGTAGCCCACGTAAAATTTAGAATTTAAAAAAAATACTAATATAGACAAAGTACCTCATTCGACCAACCCAATTTGTCAATATCGTACTGGAATTCGATCAACCGGTTTCGGTCTTGAATACACTAATATGTACATATGTATGTATCTGTTCTGTTGCACGATATTAAACAAAATATGAAAGATAAGATGACAAAAAGTGAGACATGCGTACATAATTATAATGCTCTGAAAATTTTCGTATTCTTTTAACAAATTTCATAACTGCATAATTTCATAACTACAAATAAATATAAATTTTTCAATTTGAAGTGTTTAAAAAATTTGAAAAACCACACATATGATTCGCAGTTGACAAATGATGAAGACATCCTCAATCGACATTCAGCGTTGGTCTTAATAAGAGTCAGCCATGACAAAGTGCTGACAAATAAATATGACGGTCTTACATAGTTTGTCAGCCCCTTCACAGTGTATGTCACCTAAGTCAAATCTAGTGATATGTCAAGAAGATGTCTTATATAAATTGTCATCACCTACTGACATGGTCCTAAGGAAATACTACTGACAATGTTTTTACGACAAAATTTTCAACTGGGATATTTTATTAATAACGAAATAATTCCGCTTGTTTACTCATTGTGTCTCACTTTTGGGTCCCAGCCAGTTGGTAAAGTGACTTATATGGAAATTTGTTATTAATAATAATCATACGCTTAATAGCAATTATAGGCGTATATTAATCATACGCTTTGGGGTGAAACATATCACATCTAAACACAGGAAAATTTCCCATGAAAAGAAACATTCTAGTAGCACAGTAAATGAAACGGTAATTGAAAATATTTTTTGGCATATAAATATGATTCAAACACTGGTTTTAAAGTTTCTTTTCTGAAGGAAAGTGTAATGTCTAGGTTTAAATAATTGTTCGATATTTGGCTTGACATATTATGTCTAAATGTCACCTATATCCGTTATATCCAAATTCAAAAACATGCGGACTTAATCGATTTTACTTTATAGTTGTCATAAGTTTAACCCTTTGACGACCATAAGCAAGTATGTTTGTCACAGTGTTTTTGTCAACAAAAACAATTAAATTGTTTTAGTTGTTTAACTAGTGGACAAAGAAAATGTATCCATGGGTTGCTTATAGAATATCTTAGAGGCAACAATAGTACAGTAGGCGTCAGTTATCCAACTGATTCAATTTGAGCCCTATGCGCCATCAAAGTTGGCCAAAATGTGGCATTATATTAAAAAAGATGTAACAGGTCGAAAAAATGGCGCGCGTGAGAGAAACATGCGGTATGTTTTGTGTCCATACCTTTTCTTTTAAAAATTGTAAGGTAGAATTTCTGCATGGTTACATGGACAGAACATGTGTGCCTTTAAACCAAAATCGAAAACAATGTATTATTTTTTTGATCTCATACTATACCGCGCACAGTGGTTCAGAATCGATTTCCATGGACCAAAACCCAATATCTCTTGATCGAGTAGTAAGTTCTATAAAACAACCAACTGTGGGCAAAGGGTAAAGGATTGTTTGGAGACTAAAATTTAAAATCGAATAATCGGGCATATTTTAGACAATATTCGTTTCTGATTTTCAGGAAAATGTAAAATCATTTTTTTTTTCAATGTTTTTTAATCATATTTTGACGAATTTGTTCGTAATACGTACAAAAATTAATTTTTTTTTGTATTGGGTAATTCCAAAAAAATCGACCCAAAAACCGGATGAAACTTGATCCCCTTCCCCTTGAAACTTGATCCCCTTCCATTTTGATGAAATTTGAAACCTGTATTATACTAACATGCCGTTTGTTTCAGGTTGAAATTCTGTCTACAATAGTTGAATAGCTGTCTACAATAGTCCACGTGCTGCGTTTTTTTTTGAAGAGATGGCTGTGTTCGTGGTGGAACAACTTTTGAATATATGTAAAATATATGAAACGCCATAAAAATTAGTGTCGCATTCAAAAGTTGTTCCAACACGAACACAGCTATCTCTTCACTGAAATGCTGCAGATGGGCTGCTTTGGACAGCGATAAAGCATAAACATTGTAACGGCAGCAACGGCAGCAACGGCAGCAACGAGAAGATTATGTGTGCAACAAATAAAAATCGAAAGCCAGATATTCAATTATTTTCGGATATTTCAATTCCAAAAATATGTCTGTTTTTTCGACTTCATTGAATTGTACATCGTACGAGTTTGAAGATATTAGACTGAAATTTCCTTCATTAAAAGTAGTAGTTTATTGACTTTAATACGACGACTAACGACTAAATATTTCGTTTTTGAAAAAAATTTTGATTTTGGATCAATATAAGTTTGGTGGGCCAGAAGCTTCCAATGAATATAGTAAAGAGTTGGAAAAGCTGATGTGTTCCCCAAGTTCCTAGCGTAACTTTTCGCTGCAACAAATTTAATATTCAGAAAATAGAGTCAATTTAACTAAAAATTTTTAAATTTAAAATAAAATATGTTTAAAAAACATTGAAAGAAAAATACCATTTTTTTTTTGTTTTCTTTAAAATCGAAAAATATTAAAAGTATTAAACTTTGGACTAATTTCTTTGGAATTTTTCTCGACTCCTTGCCTGCAATCGATTTTGTACAGAACTCTAAAATGTTTACTTATATTGATAGTGAACTGAATTTTGGCCGATGGAAGTCGATTCAGCACCTCTAGCTAATATTTATTTATTTATTTATTTCATTTCATCTACAGAATTACATTTTTACAGACTATATTCATTAAATCTTAATGCTAATTGTACAATTCAAACAATTTTAATTTAAAATTATCTTTAGATAAGTTAAAACGTAGGCTAGGAGAAACTTCATTACACATTTTTAAGCATCTTGTAATAGGTTCATTTAGCGCATAATTTGTTCTATGCACAGTCTCCTCATAAATACGATTACTTCGCAAATTCCTTGGTGGATCATATAAACTAACTAGTTCACTTATTTCAGAATAATTAATATTTATTACCCGACAAAACGTTAAAAACAAACATTATAAAAAAATAAGATCTACGATCATTTAGTGATTGTAACCCCAAATACTTCCTCCTTGCTACGTAAGCAACAGACTCAGGCCAACCTAATGGTTTAAAAATAATTTTAGTGAATAATTTCTGAATCTTTTCAATACGTTTAGAGTAATTTATATAAAATGGGCTCCAGATGATCGAAAAGTACTCCAATTTACTACGAACTAGTGAAACATAAAGGGATTTAAAGGCAGAAGGTTCCCTAAATTCCTTAGAATTCCTTCTTATAAAATCTAACATGGAATAAGCTTTAGAAGTTATATAGTCAATATGGCTGGAAAATGTCAATTTAACATCAAAAATAACTCCTAAATCTTTAACTTCGACATCACGTTTTAGAGAGTTATCATTAATTACATCATTATACATGATAGGACTTAACGTATGTGTATAAGAAACAGTACTACATTTGTATATATTTGTTGAAATTTCGTTTTCCAAACACCATTTTGCAATTTTATTTACATCCTCTTGTATTTTCTCACAATCAGCCATATGTGAAACCGCAGAATAAAGTTTCATATCATCTGCAAAAGTAAACACTTTGAAAATTTTAAAACGTTAGTCAAATCGTTAATAAAAATTATAAAAAGTAAAGGGCCAATATGTGTTCACTGTGGGATTCCAGAGTATGAGTACAAAGAATTTCCAATAGTAACACTTAACTTGCGAAATTTCAAAAAGTCTATTAACACAAGTAACAAATTTTTAGGTAAGCCAAGCTTGCCTAGTTTTTGAGTTCAAATCGTACGACTAACAGTATCAAATGCTTTTGAAAAGTCTGTGTAAATAACATCACATTGGGACCCTAATTCGATAGAACGAATTATATCACGGGTTAATTATATTAAATTAGTTGTAGTAGATCTCCCAGGCATGAAACCGTGCTGGCAAGAAGAGATTTTATCTTTTACTAGTTCGAAAAGCTTATCCTTCAATATTATATCGAAAATTTTAGCAAATGAACATTGTTTGACTATGGGTCTGTAGTTAGTAACTTGACTACGGTCACCAGATGTAAAAACCGGGACTATGGCACGAAATTTCCAACAGTCCAGAAACTTTCCGTGATTCTTGCAAGTATTAAAAAGTAAAAAAAAATTGCTGCTGAGATATTCAACGAACATTGTTTAAAAAACATAGAAGGGTATGTTCCTACAGAACAATTAGTATAATTTCCAAGAGTACTAACCGCCGACAATATATCTTCTATATTTATATGCAAATTGTGTAAGTTAACTTGATCTAGAGGTGGAAGCTCGAAGCAATTCGAATTCGGCTTAACAAACGTAGTTTGAAAAAAATGTGCAAATAAATCGCACGACTCGTCATTGCCGTCAGATTTAAAATCACCATAAAACATTCGTTTAGGAATACCATTCTTGCTATCTTTTTTGCAATTTATGTAATGACAAAATGAAGAAGAATTCTCTTTAATCTTATTTTCCATACGAAAAATATAGTTTTTATAAAGGAAATTACTAAAGAAATTATATTCTTTCCGGGATAATTCAAACTTCCTACGATCATCATCATTACCTGACTCTATATATTTCTTATAACATTTATTTGCAACATTTTCAAGTTGCATAATCTTGAGTTAAACCAAGGCGGTTTACGACTCTATCTTGGTACTAATTTTGGCACATACAATTCAATGGCCGTATTAAAGTTGCTACTAATCGCATCGTATATTACATCTGGATTATCAAAGATGGATAGGAAATACCAATCCACAGATTTAAAATAATCATTTAAACCAATAAAGTTAGCTTTATTAATAGATCATAGATCACGTAGATATTCAACAAAATAAATCCCTCTGGCCTATAATGTATGATCGTCAAATCGTAAAAACTCAGACCTATTTAACTCAATTATACGCATCGTGTAGCGACACAAGCCCTCTTACCAAAAAAAAATCATAAAAGCAATGTTTTTAAAAAAATTTTCATTGCAAACAATTATTATATATTCTTAATCTTGAATAAGAAGAAAAAATATTTTGTATATTGTGAAAAACAATCTTTATCATATTGATAATACTAGAGTGTTCGATTAAGAGACATTGTATATAATAAAATAGTTATTGTTAACTAGTGTTTATTATAGTTTAAACATAATATTTACAAATAAATAAACATTAAAAAAAAAAAAAAAAAAAAACAATTTCCTGTACCATTTCCAGTTCCTGCATGTAATTATCAGATATTCATGTTGAATATATTCCCAGAGATCCAGATAAACGTATTCTGATCTATATAATACAGATCATTAAAACATGTGAGTATAAATAATTTTGATTAAATATAACTCATACGTCTGTAGTTTAATCTTGCTATTATTCCCTAATGCTATTGGTAATACCCGGAAGCAATTTATAACTGGTCTGATAAGGCACTGGTCTGATAAGGCACCAATATGAATTAAACATAGTGTGCAAAAGAATTTTATTAAATAATTTTTACGACATCAGAAACAGCAAAACACCTCACAGTTGCTCTTTGTCTTTTGTTAATCACCAATGTCTGTCATGTAGTATTTCTATATTTAACTAATCCATTCTAAGGCCCTTTTGTAGAGGAATCTGGTATACCCTCTTCAATGTGACCACATTAATTTTTATGTTCTGTTTGCTAAAAAAGCAAAGCGGTTACAATTTACGCGTTTACAAATAAGCGCAATTCCCAAATGGCTGTAATAATAGCAGTTGTTTGGCGAGTCCTTGCGAGTATATGCGCGTGTGTGTATCTGTCGCAAGACTTGCGAATTTATATGTATGTACGTATAAGAGGGTGGCGTTTCTAGTGGTACTTCTAGTCGCTGTGGGTTGTTTTTGTGTTATTTCACTATCATGGCCACAAAACAGCAGTATAGTTTGTTTTGTTTAAATTTCGGGGAGTAAAATTATGCTACATCCCTGCGCCAACAGAAAAACCGCCAACATCACACTACAACTTACACAAAAAGCAAGCCACATTCAAATAATTTTCGGGTAAGGGAACATGTTCCTATTTGTTACGAAATCACGGAGAAAATGCAAAAACTGTGAAAACAGTAAACAGCAACAACAACGATGACAGTCTAATAGTCAGCCATATGGCAATAATGGCCGAAATTAAGTTATGGGTTTGGGTAAAAGGACAAGAAAACAATGATGTTAGAAGTCTGTAGTTGGCTTAAGAGCAGTTTAACTGCTATAAACTGTAGTAGAAAAGTAAGAAGGAGACAGCAACTATATACCAAATTCTACTTATGCCCGCCAAAAGTGAATAAAGCAGTTTGTTAAAGCTATACACAACAAATATTTATTTAAGTAATTCAAGTTTTCCCCCTTGAAAACGAAAACATACAAATATACTAATATTATTAAATCACATCATTGTTATGATTACTGTACGCTTTCCTTGTCCTTTCCATTTACTTCAGTTCGTATTCATTTGTTTTCGTTTAGTTATTCTGTCTTGATGTTGTGCCCCATTCCTATTTTATTTGCATAATTTCCATTAGAAATGCCTTGAAGCATACGACTGCGACCAGAAATTCAGAGAAAACCAAACCTCGTTTTGTATAACATACAAGTTTTTTTTTATTATTGTTATTTGTAGGATTAACATAACAATATATATATACAAGCGAACATTTTATTTACATTAACCCAAAGAGACAGTCATTTATATATATATATACACACATATTTACAGCCACTTCTATATACTATATTGTTATTTGGGCCTTTTGTGAAACTTAAGGCGTATACGTGATATTATTATATTACTATAAATCATACGTCTTATATGAAAATAAATCTCAAATATTGAAATAGTCAAAGAAATGAAACGTAATACATATTTTGCTGAAATGTTGTTTAGTTAAATAATTTGGTTTAGCGCAGAAAAGATTATAGGATTTGGGTTACTGTTGTGGGTTACTGTTGTGGGTTCATATAAAGTAAGATGGTTGAATATTTCATTTATTTTCAAGATAATGGATTGGCGAATCACGCCTGGCACAAGGGGATATTTGCAATGGACGGGTGTGCAATTATTCATATATGGGCATTTCCACAGAAAGGTCAACTGTTTGTCACAGCAAGTCACATCACGTGGCCCTTGTTTATTGCTTGTATTTTAGAACCAGGTCATTTAATTGTTCTCTCTTACTCTACTAAATATAGAGCCACTTACAGTCTGTATTTTGTAAAAGAATAGATAATAATGAAACTACCGTATCCGTATCCTAAAATATGACGAGGGTGTCGTGATGTGATATATGGTGCCACATTCTGTGGAAATGCCCATATTCAAGACCCCTTTTAATAAGTAGCTTCCCGAAGCTACATATGTCGAAAATAATGTCAGTTATCCCTACAAAGTGAATTAGAGTTTTTGTTGTTGAGTCGATTTGCCAGGAATCATGAGGATTCATTTTGCAAAACATCTTGAAAACTATATATCTATTAATGGAGATATAGAGCTTGAATAAATAAATTTAAAATATATCAGTTCTATGAAAAAGACAGAAGAAATAAATATCACCCTAGTGAATTTGAACGGAGAGTACGACAAAGCATTTATATTGCCTGCGTTAATAGTGTTGCCTTTTAGGAAACAACAAAAATCATGTCTATAGGGAACCGATGATCCGCTGGACATGTAGAAACATTTCGCGAATGTTTAGTTGTGTGTTTGTGCTTGCGAAACTTTTCCAACATTGGCATTATAAAGGATTCTCATATGACTTGAGCTTTCGTTTGCATTTAGTTTGATGAATTTTTCAATAGCTTCATTCTAAACTACTAATGATCTAGGTCTAAAATAGCTACAGTTTATCAGGAGTCATGAGGAATTTTGTTATACGGTACACTTTTAATTAGTAGTCAACAAAAAATCAGTTTGCAAACGACTAACGCTATACGAAAAATTAGACCAAACAGATGGAAAAACCATAGATCTATTGGAAAATAAAATCGCTCGTCCTCATTTTGACAAACGATGACGGTGCAGGGCTAGTACAGCTATAGAATGGCTGTGAAGTTGACTAAACAAACTTAAAAATTTCCACGTGTCTAAATGTCTTGCAGTCTGTTCCTCTATCTCGAAAGGAAGCTTCCGTTCGTGTTCGAGACGAAAGAAAGGTGCTTCGGCTTCCACATTCTTATCATTGCAAGTCGACTGAAAAAGTAAAATATTTCAAAAGCTTTCAGTACAAAATTTGACTCATCCATTCCGATTGTGCTGTCGTTTAAAAAAAAAAAAAAAACATGCAGTCAGTCGGACGAAAATTTTGACTTACTTTTACTCGCTTAGCTTTTCATGCGAGATCGAGGAACAGACCATTAATCTATGAAAGAGTTTAGGGTTGAGGATGTGCACCTTGAGGTTGTACATTACGGTGTCCCAAAAAATTTTCCAATTTTCCAGCTTGAGCAACAGCTTAGTTGGATAGCTTATAGGGTAACGTATGTTGGAGATTTTCTTCAGATTTTTCAGGAGAGGTTTAGTGGTCGCGCAAGTCGGATTTCCCCTAAACATCGGATATTCCAAACGTGAATTTTACCTTAAAATCGGCCAATATCCACGATTTTCTTAGTGTGTAAGTCAACGTTTTTAAAGTTGTATTCTAAATGCTAAACCACCAGTTTTGACAATGATTTTGCTCAATAAGGTACCATGTATTAATTTATTTTGTAATTTTTTTAAATCGCGGTTTGTAACTTTTAAAATATTTATCAAAATTTAAAGAACTAATGATGCTCTTTAAAAGCCGGATAAATTCAAACCAATCTCGTGAAAAAAATTTTGAAATTGCAGTTGCCGTTCCGGAGTTTTACAATTTTAAACATTCTTGCCAATTATATGAAACTAAAAATACTAAAAACCGTTTGCCATTTTTGCATTGGATTTGTCTTAAATTTCTATGAAGATTTAAAAAATCTATGATTCACTTTGAAAGGCTGATAAATTCCAAACAATTTTGTGAAAGAAAATGTTTAATTTGCAGTTACTCTTTCTGAGTTATACCGTTTTAAATTTCTTTACACATTGTAATTAACAATAATATTTTTTCCCACTTTTGCAACGGATTTAATAAATTTACGGATTTAATAAAATTAAACGGATTTAATTTAATTTCATACAATAAATGAAAAATTTCGCGTTTATTTTTTATTTTTTCGCTCAACATGTCAAAAATAACAAGTCGAATATAGCTGATTTTTTTTCACTTGCGCAGAATTCATCTAATATGAGACCTAAAATTAAAACTAAAATTATTAGATTATAATATAAATTCATTCCTCTAAAACTCTAGGCAGCTCACCGGTCATACCCAAGAGAAAAAAATTTAAAATACAAAAAATTGTGTTTTGCTTAAAAGTCCTTTATTGGAGATCTTACGATGCCGTGCAATAAATTCTGAAAATCTGTTTCAGAAATTGTGGCGTTGAATTAACAGTTAGCCAAGGCCACACCACGATCTGCGACAGCATATACCACATGCAATCGTTGAACTTTATGCGCTGGTTCGGGAAATAATTTGTTGGTTTTCCATTTTTCTGGATCTGTTTGGTAACAATAGAAATTTTGCAAGCCTTAAAAAAAGCAAATAAAACTTTGGGTTTGCTAATTTTGAAGCATATATTCTCTTAAATCTGCGTTTACTACACGCTGAAAAGTCTGAACTTTTTGGTTGATGCACGTCAGTATATCGTGTTTGTAGCTTGTCGCAAATATAGTATACTTGTTTACAAACACATTGTGTTTGCTCTTCAATATTACATCTTGGAGACACAAGGATTAATAGGTTTTAATATATACTTTCCTAACCCAAACGTGGCTTTGTTTCTTTAAAGCTGGTGAATATAAAACCTGACAGACAACAAATGATCAAAAATGCAGCAGATCTCCAACTCTTGAAAACACTGCTTCCAAATATATATATGGTTCATGCAATATGTTGCTGGTGCCGTTTTTTTCTGCGTGTAATTCCTTGTCGTGTCTTGGAGCATGTAGATTTATTCATTACTGCAATGTTTAAAGTAAATCCTATGCAAAAATGGCAAACAGTTTATAATATTTTGAGTTTCTTATAATCTGTATAAAGTTTTAAAAGGGTATAACTTTGGAACAATAACTGCAAATCGAAAACATGTATTTACAAGGTTGCTTGGAATTTATCTGCATTTTGAAGTGCGTCGTTAATTTTTAAATTCTCGTAGAAGTTTTAAAAGTTATAAAGCGTTATTTACAAATTTTAACCAAAATTTACGGAAAAATTTAATACATGGTACCTTATTGAGCAAAATCATTGGCTAAGCTGATGGTTTATGCATACACAATAAAAGCTTGGACGTTTTGCTTTAAATATGTTGACCAATAAACTAAGAAGATCGTAGTTATTGACCGAGTTTTAAGTCAAATTTGAAAAACGTCGGGTATACCCGATTTTTGGCGGAAATTCTACTTGCGCGACCTGTATACCTCTTCCGTATCTGCAAAAAATCTCAAAAATAGTTTACCCTATAAGCTTTCAATTAAAGTTTGATCATTTCCCTTGCGGGAGTTTTTTTTAATCGGTCTGTTTTTTTAAAGCTCGGGCACACCCTAGCTCGGGTACACCCTAGTGTACATCTTCGAATTTAAATCATCTTCGTATTTTGAAAAGCATATTATATATTCCAGAGGACACCCTAGTGTACATTTTCGAATTTAAATCATCTTCGTATTTTGAAAAGTATATTCCATATTACAGAGACAAAAACTTGAGCTATAAATTTAGCTATTTGAAATTTTGTAAGCTTTCAGATTCTACCTCAACCATTTATCCCAAAAACAATATTAGCAAAAATTACACAGACTTTTCCAATATTCTCTCCTCTTCCTTCAATGTGACCTAGAATGGTAAATTTGAAAATTGTGACATCGATATCCAGAGCGTATTTTTGAAGTGTTCCGAATCGCCCCAAAAGCTAATCCCACTATCAACACAACGAATTTTTGCAATTACTAATAGAGTTAATATTTCGGCGATATCAGATAAAATGTTTTATTTTAGATCAATTACTGTAACAAAGAAAAAATGTGACAGAGTTACTTTCATTCGTAAACCGCAAACTAATTTGTAATATCAGACACTTTTCAATTAATATTAATCATACTAAATTACATCCAGATAATGCATACGTATCAAATCGGATTAAATATAATAGTTTAAAAGTAGTAGTTAATAAAGGGTTGAAATATATAGTCAAAATAATGTTGATGCAATTTTTTTTTTAAATTGTAAAATTTTTCTATGACCAAGGCGATTCAAGATGTATTGTGACATTTTTTTAGTGAAGTAATTTTGACCTGGCTTTGCAACTATTGAATAGTATATCTAGTAAAATTAAAACAGAAAAAGGAATAGTTGGCATAAATAACAACCAACCGGAAATGTGTAATTATTTTTCCAAACAAAGTCCATAGCATACATATATATGACATTTAATTTATTTTCTTTATCATATGCCTAGAGCTTTAAATATTAATATTAATTATACGTCATCTGATCGTATTAAAAAAAAACTCACATATATATCATATTTTTTAGTAGGCGAATAAAAATGTAAGGAATGTTAATTTAAATATTTTAAACAGTATGTTTTGTTAACTTGTCTGTTTTTGCCGCCAGCAAAAATGTTTTTTATAGCCATGTATACACATTAGTTATGCACGATTTTTTTTGTCCTGGTTTTTTGTTAACAAATTGTTGCATTTTTAAACAGTTTTACATTACGTTATAACAAACTAGTCAACCTATAGCAGAGGGGCAAATATCAGCATTTGGAAAGACACAGAAATGCATGTTATATAGTCAGACTAGTTTGGAAAGTTCGTGTGTGATATTCAAAATAATAATGGCATGTTGAACGATGTAAAATAAGTTGTAATATGTACCATATGTCTAAATGTATCTACTTTTTTTTCGTAATGCAAAATATTATCAAACATATTTTATATTTATATTAATCATACGTCATAGAAACTGGTGTAAATCACCAGTTTAAGAGTACTAGAGACCTGCACAAGACGTCTTAAATAGCCAACTAAGACCTTTGTTTTTTTAAGACTAACACTGTTGCGTATTATCAACCACCAAACTCTACAAGTGTTTTGTCGCAAAGTATATTTTTAGTGTGTGTTAGTGTGGATAAATAAAACATATAAGTGTTTGCAGTGTAGTCACTGCAGCAGTAAAACCTGACTGTGTGTTGCTATGTTTAGAACAAGACCACTTAAAGACTTTACTGTATTTTCTATGTTAAGTAAAATAACTGTGGCTTAATTTTGCAAAACAAAAACATATTTTATTCTCTTAAAAAAAACAAATAAACTTAAATTACCACAATAAAAATTAAGAAATTGAACATACTTTTTTTTTAATTATATACATTATAATTATTTTCGTTTGAAATTAATGTTTTTCAGCGTTAAAGTGAAGAAATACTATTTGGTTAAATGTATTTGAGTTGTACGCAATATTGGTTCTCTTTTCTGATAACATGTGTCTGGCAACCGAGAAGACCCTCTCAGATGAAGCACTACAGGCCGGAGTTGACAGTATTTTGGAACTTAGCTTAAATAACAAGGGAAATTGAGATTGTCGCAAATGCCACCAACGTGTTGGATCGAAATTTTCCTCAAAAGGAATGTTTAATAGCTCGTATGATTGAATTTCATCTGCAATTTTGGTTTCAGTGTTATTGTTTGTAGACGGAGTAACCAGATTGGCAAAATAAGATGAAATAAAAGATTGTCCTTGGGGTAAAGGTACTTTTTTTTCTTCATTAGCGTTATTATTGAAATAAAGTTTGAGTTGTGTTGCACATTCTGATTTGACAATACTCTTTTCTTCCTCATTAAAATGAATCAATTTGTTTCCTGGCGGAAACAGAAACAATGCTAGTCTATGTGTTATAGACAAATTTGTTATAATAACAGAATTAATATGTTCACTTGAAGCTTCTTTTAGTCTTTTGTTTACATCAATGTCATCATTTTCAACCATGCATACATTTTTTAATCCATTAACATATGCATGCACAAGGTGAAGAGTGGCGTATTTTTCTCCCTCTAATTTTTTGGATGCCTCTTCGAATGGATTTAAGACATTGATGACTCCTCTAATATAACTTATATTTATATTCTCAATTTTTTGGAGTTCTTTTTTTTGTTGCAAAATACTTCCAATATCCAGCCAATTCATTTCCATGGACTCCAACAGGTAGTAGATACTATTCCACCGGGTTTGACAAAAACTTTTTAAAGTTGGAATTTTGCCCTGATTTTTGGAAGTAGCTTACAATTTTTGAGCATAAATTACAGAGCTCTGCTACTTCTTCCGACATTCTTGACTGATTTTTTTACCATGTTGTTTAAAAGATGATTTATGCAATAAACTTGATTGAATTCTTTAAAAGTGGACAACATATTTGCACCCTTGTCCGTCACCATGATTGCATCTTGATGTGAACAGTTGAAATCGTGTAACAATCTTTGGATTTTGACCTTTATGATAACACCTGTAAAGATTGAAGATAAATAACAATGAAAAACTTATCACACCACTAGCATACCTACTTACTTCTTTCGCCATCCATTGAAATTAATCCCAAAACTCTTGAAATAATTTGCCCATCATTATTATTATGAATGGTTAAGGAGATATAGCTCTGGCGTAAATAGTTACCCGTCCACATATCTGAAGTCAATCCAAATCCATATTATAGTCCATATTATTATAATTATTTTCATATGAAATAAATGTTTTTTCAGCGTTGAAATAGGCACTTGAAACAAAACTATGTACATAGGTTGTCAATCAAAAGTTACCACAAAATCATTTAAAAACGACCAGGAAATCACACAAGCAAAACAAGACGTCTTAGTGTTGTAGCAAACTTTTCAGTGCATGTAAAGACAATTTATGCCGTAAGCATGTGTTAAACACATATTTTGTTTTGCTTTGGAGTCGCGCAAAGCGTGTGACGTATCGCGGTTGCAAACACAAAGAACGCACATGCTTTGCTTTGTTTTGTGCGATGCACACAGTCCACAGTATATGTAGATATGGCTGAGCTTATATGATTTGTTCAACACAGTAAATCTCAGTGTTGTGTTTGAAATTCAAATACATTTGTGCAGGATACTAGTGCGTACATTAATTTAAAGAAGTTTAAGTTTCACATGAATTTACGTAAATGCTACGAAATACATAAGTTCAGAATAAGTTCCAATTGTGCTTGTTATAGTACTAATTATCATGCCGAATGCAATAATCTTAGAAATCTTCAATCCAGTACTTTTTCAAAATATTGGGTTTTAGTTATAGTTTAAAATTAACAGATTCAATTTTAGAAATTTTAGAATTTTGAGAACTTTTTCCAGGTATCTATCTGTTTCAACTGAATTTTTTAATTAATATATCATTCTGGTGAATTAAAAAATAAATTTTAAAATCATTTCTAAAATAATTTGTTGTGTAATTAAATAGTTAAACCATATTTCAAGACATCTTTTCGTTTCCTTCCTTTACCATCCCTAATCGCACTACCTACGGTGTATATTTTATCGAAGAAATGTATAACTGTTTACTTACGTACAACATTGTGATCTAATATAATGACGTATAGGAAACGAGATTAATTTCATTAATATTACTCATACATTCGGGGGGAAATAAACCAATGTGATTACAAGTTAATAGTTAGAGAAATATAGCTTTTGCTTACGTCATAAATATTTGCCTCTTCTTACCATTTCAGAAGATATCCCGAAATTAAGAGTATATGATTCATTTGCGATATTTCCACAAAACTGTTATAGTACTGCCTACTCAAGTATAAACAGTTGATGCTTACGATTGATTCTTTTCACATTTTATAAGCCCTGTTATATGTCTTGCAGTAGAGAAATTCATCCTCTTAATGTTTAACATTAATTTTAACAAATATCGCTTATACGACAACCATTTATTTGCATTAATATTACGTATTATAATCTTTGAAGGAATATTGCGTTACACCATTTTCTTTACGAAATAAATCAATTACAAATGATTTGTTATTGCTGCTATTAATAACATTTATACTAATATTTATTAAACAGCTATAATACCAGAAATCTTAGACACCATATAATCAGATACATCACTAGAGAACATTGTCAACATTCTGATTTGCATCATAGATACAACACATATACGTATGCGTATTAATTATACGCATCGAAAATAAAGTGTGTTGTAATTGCTTCGTACACTCCGGTTCACTTGTTTAAAGGCACTAAAACTTCCATATTCAGCAGCCTGTATCTTTTGCAATTTGTAACCGATTGCAGAATTTTAAAATGGAGGTGGAACCTAGACATCTTGAGATATAAAAAAAATCATGATAATAGTGGTTTCTTAACTAAAGAACTTTTGTGAGCAATAAATAAAAAAAAGTGCAAAAATGTGTTATTTTTTAGTTCACTTAAATAAAGGCACTTCAATTCGCAAGAGACTATATGGTATGGGATGTGCAGCCAAGAGGTCATGTAAATGACTGGAGAACCGTTGTATTTACGGATGAGAGGAAGTTTAATTTGGGAGAGCCTGATGGCTACAACTATTATTTCCATGATCTGCGCAAAGAAAAGCGTTTTTTTGAATGACATCACAGCCGAGAGGGCGACGTTATAGTGTGGGGTGTTATTACGTACTATAGCACCATCGATCTTGAATTTCAAAGTGCAAAAATAAGTGGTGCAACTATAAAACATTATTGGAATCGGCTTGTCCGAAGTTCAGGGAACTCGTTTGTCCAATATCTTGGATATTGCAACAGGATGATGCCCCTATACACAACGCCAGAGTAGTAAAGGAGTTCATTGCAATCCAAAATGATGGTATACTTGACTGACCACCCAATTCGCCAGATCTAAACATTGTCGAAAATGTCTGGGGTTGGTTATCTCGTAAGGTCAATGAAGGCGACAGACAAGTTGATGACAAGTAGTCACTAATTCAGGCCATTAAGGATGCTGGGAATCAAATTCCGTTGGATTACATAAATCCTCTTTTATTTATGTTTTTATTTATTAAAAAGAAAATGGGTTGTACCCATTACAAATAGTTCTGAAATAAAGTAAAATATGTTAAAAATACAAGAAAAACTGTTTTTCATTAAAATTAGTTCGAAATGCCTTTATTCAAGTGAACCAAAAAAAAAATAGCACTTTGTGGACTTTTTTTAGAAATTGCTCAAAAAAAGTTCTTTAGTTCTTCTTTAGTATCTCTGGCTGTCTTCCGTTTCCATTTCAAAATTCTGCAATCGGTTACAAATTGCAAAAGATACAGGCTGCTGAATATGGAATTTTTAGTGGCTTTAAATAAGTGAACCGGAGTGTTTAGCAACACAAATACTTATATAATAGTGACAAGGGAATTTAGTAATTAGTAAAAAACATGTTGGAGAAGGAAACAGTGTAATATAGCGCATCGTCTGTGGGATAGACCGCCTCGTGCGTAAAAAATTTCATTCGGAGATGGCCTTCGCGCATTGCCATTGACTGCTATCGAGTAATTAGAAATGAAGCAGTTTCTAAAAAAATGATTGGCTTCTGTGTATAAGTATAGGTTTGAAAATAAAGATGGCTTGGCTGACTATGAATAGATATGGGTGTATGAGAGATGGGTAAAGAAGAACATTTAACGACTGTTTTTTAGCTACGTGAAAACTATCGACAACTATGGTTTGACTGCTGAGAACGTCAAACTGTGTTGACACTTCTATTCACTAAGGTTTGGCAAGTTATCATGAATCGTTTACCGCTGTAACAAGGCTTGTGAAAATTAACTTTGAAAAATTAATATGTTCGCGCAGTCATAGAGCACTTCGCCCATTCTTGATGAAGCTCATTTCACGTTAAGTGGCTACTTCATTAAACAAAATTGCCGTCCTTGAAGCGAAGACAATCCTCAAGGCGTTAACGGATCACCTTACATCCATTAAAATTTACTGTTTCTCGCGATTTACACGTTGGCGGAATCAGTTCACTTATAGTAGGTCATAGGTCCTTATTTCTTTCAAAATCAACAAGGAGCTGCCGTTACGGTGAATGGCGAGCGCTATCGAGCCAAGCTGACTGAGTTTTTGTTACCAAAAATTAATCAGCTAAGCATCAATGACAATGACAACAAGATGGCGTAACTGCCATACAGCGCGCTTAACAATCGAATTATTGTAAAATTAACTTTGTGATAACTATATTCCCAGAAGTAGTCATGTTCTTGGTCCCCTCGTCTGTGATATTTAACGCCTCAGAATTACACTTTATGGGACCACGGTAGGGCATTGGTTTACGCCGACAAACCAGCAACTCTTGAAGCATTGGAAGCAAATATTCAAGCCACCGTTGAAGCCATACGGTCAGACTTATTGGAAAAGTAGTCAACAATTGGACTGATCGAATGTACCATGGAACTCGTAGCCGCGATTGACATATGCCGGAAATCATATTTAAAAAATAAATCTTATGAAATGATGTACCAGATTATAATCAAAAAAAAATTGTATTCCTACAATATTTCTGTCTTGCATTATCATTTTAGTTCTCATGCAGCTAAAAAAACAACCCGATACAATATTTTCATAAAACTGACCTACCAATGAACTTCTGAGGTCAGATTCGGATTCAGCCTTTAAAAAGGCTTTCTCTGATCTCGTCGTCTAGATTTTTTAACATTTTGTCAGCCTATGCAAATACAGATCTACTATTCGATTATGTTACATGGGACCTAAACTTGTTATTGCTGTATTTGTACCAGGAGGTATCAAAGTTGTCAGCCTATCGTAAGATGCCATCATATTTTCAAATGCCCGCAAACTTCAATTCCGCTTTGATATTTCGCGACCTTACACCAACAAGGTTCCAACTGACAATTTCTGATAGTTTACTCCGCATATCTCATCGCAATGAAATAGGCATATCCTTTCGAGTACTGCTACCGAAATAATTATATGTCTTATCGTTGACGACATCTAATGGAAAAAATTAGCACTACATATTATCCCGCAGTAATTTGGTTAACAAAGAGCATTCAATCTGGTTGTTCTCAAAAATTACTTGGCGCACTTAGAACCCTGTTGTTCTGACGTCGCGATTTGTGAAGTAAATGAAGGCAAAATGCACGTCAACAAGACATGGATCGCCATACTCCACAATAACACCGAATAATTGTTTAATTATTTCGATGGAATAATTCGTCGATTGTGTTGGCGCAGCGTGAATTTCGGCACAGATTTCCTGGTTGTCCGACACCAACTGATACTCAGGTGAGTTGGCACTGAGTGATTTGCCATCGATACCAAATCGCATGTATATATATGATTGATGATCTTACCAATGGCACTAATTCAGGCAAAGTGAGTAGAAATCTTATGATCAACTTGCCACGGAGTTCCAAACTAGTCATGCCAGTGTGTGTCTTCTCCTAAATTGTCTGTTATTCCCACTAAAACTAACCAGTTTTCACGTAAAAAAATGTATCAGAGCTTGAAAGCTTGCACTAACTTCTCATTCATTCAAGTGTAAAAAAACAGAAGTAGACTCAACGAAGTAGACTCGGGTCCAACGAATCGAACTGCATCATTAGTGGTTTTATAAAAAATTATTCATACACAATTTAAATTTTTTAAGCTAAAAATTATTATTTTTTCTTCATAAATTTATTCATAACTGTAAAACTTAGGAAATAGTGTAGGTACATTTGTTTAAACAAAATCGGATGAGACGTTCTCGAGTAAAGGGTTCACATGTAAAAACTTGTCTCAAAAAATGAGCTCTAAATCGTAGCCTCTGAGTGAGAAATGAAAGAAAGAATATTCTGTATGAAACCATCATTATAGGCAAAAAAAACTAATGATGCAGTTGTAAATCCGTTGAATCCGTATATTTTGTCCAAAAATTTTTTCAAAAATTTGCACGGTGATAACATTCCCTACTGACAACAAGAGGTGCTGGCAGTTCCGCTGAGAATATCGTAGCTGTGGCTCTAAATATCGCAGAGGACCCTGGAGTATCGACTGAACGAAGTGTCACATAGATGGGCATAAATAGGCGGTCTTTAAAGAAATTTAAAAATTTGATGAAAGAGTTAAAAATGTTCCCCCAAAAAGTGCACAGTGTATCTCAGCTGTTGACCGGCAAACACGCGCAAGCTACGCTCAAGTCCTCTTTGGACTCGACAACGTGGAGACGAGTTTTCGTCAAAAATCATCATCAGCGGTGAGGCCAATTTCTATCTTAGTAGATATGTGAGTAACAAAAATTACCGATTCTGGGGCACCTAGAATCTGCTTATAACTCACGGAGTGCCATTACATCCGCGTGGTTTGCTGTTTACGCTGGAGCCATCATCGTGCTTTGAAATGACTACTGTGGACGGCAAGCGGGACATGAGGGACTTATTTCTTCCTCAATTGGATGAATTGGCATTGAAGAACATATGGTTCGAACCGGATGGAACAATGGTGTATACTGCACGACCCACAACCGAAATTCTGTGGGCTGCATTTTCGAGTCGCTTTATCTCTGGTTTTCGTGATTTGTACTGGACGGCAAAATCATCGGATTTGACTGTTTCAGACTTCTATTGGTGGGGGTTTTTGAAACTACGAATATATGTCAACAAACTTCAGACTCTTGAAACTGTCAAAGACAAGATCTGTGAAGAATGCGAGTAGCTATTACCGGAACATTTGTCAAGAGCTCTTGCGGCGGCCACTCACTAATTTTCATTTCGTTTCATTTTCTCCACTTAATGAAAGAACATTTATTACATCAGTCAGATAAGCATAATCCAAAAGCAGAGCAAAGGGTTTTCATTCATAACCCAACTTACAGCCGAAAAACATCGGATGACAAGTTTTCTGTCACCCTTTTACTCACACGATTACGTGTGTCAAAACAATTATAAATATACACTAGTATTATAAAGAGGAATTGTTAGTGTGTTTGTTAGTTTGTTTGTGGGGGTAATCTTCTGAACTACTTATCCGATTTTAAAAATTTTTTCACCAGTAGAATACGTTTTCACTTAGTGCTATAGGATATTTTTTTCTTGTTTTCCCCCTACTAACATTCAGAACTAAGTATGCCGTGTTTGCTAGTATGTTATAAAGCTATAGTCCACAAATCTATATTAATATAAACTATACAGCAGCGAGTAATAGTAACATGGGGTAAACATTTTGATTAAAAAAATACTGACGAATTTCGAAGTTTGATTTCACAAATCGTTTTCTCCAATCCCACTATGGGGAAAATGAAAGGATTTAAACCAGTTTATGTATAACAAACAGCGCAAACAATATAACTATTTAGTTTTGTTTTTAATTTCTAAGTTGTTTTCCAAATGCTGAATTATTTTAGGGCTATTACTCGATTATGTTATGTTATTATTAATCATACGTTCATGCGTGTATTTATTAAAGATAATAAAAAAAAAACACATTAATATTAATCATACGTCAACGAAAACTTTTCTGCATAAGTACTGGTGATTGGTGTATTAAGATTATTCATACGCTCTCGCGTGTTTAGACAATAAATATACCTACACTACTGCTTTTAACAAATTTATATTAATATTAGTCATACTGCAGCGAGTTATAGTAACAAAGTTAAGAAGGACGAATTTGATATACTTATATAAAAAACGGAGTAAGTAAAATACTTATATATGTATCGCAATAGTAATCGTTGGATCATTAATATTATACATTACTTAAAACAACATTTTAAAAATTTATGCTAATGGTAATCAGACAACTGCGAGCAATAGTAACAATAACTTGGTGTAAAGGGCGTTGATGATTTCTGAGGAATTATTTCACAAAACGTTCTCTAAAATCCAATCGTGGAATGAAATGGGAACGTAAGGGGATATAAACTTTCAAGTCAATTACTTGACTATGTTATGAGAGATATATTCTCGGTGTATTAATATAAACCATACGCTCACGTGTGTTAAGAAATCTATTCTTCTATACTAATATTATAAAGAGGAAGTGTTTGCGAGTTTGTTCCGGTTCCGGTTTTAAAAAGTCTTCCACAAAGAGAATGCCACGCTGTCACTGATTGACTAAGGCTATATATATTTTTGGAACGAAGTTGCTTATCGGATGTGACGGGATGGGGGCTAAATGAAAAAAATAAACTTTTTTAACATTATTATGCTACGACCAAATATTATCAACTATAGAGGGTTTTTTTTGATTTGGTTTGTGTCTAGACTAACATATGTTGGAAATTTCATGTTTAATGGGAAGCTTGTTAGGTGGTTTCTTCTCCTTAAAAAAAGCATTAGCGTGTAATAAAAGAAGTACCCCTCTTTTAAAAAAGGGACCTTTTGGGGAAATATAATACATATTCTTACAAAAAGGACCTAAAAATATACTTAAAAAAATACATTCTATAAAACAAATTTCATAAAAAGAGTTGACCACTTTACAAAAAGTATCTTTTCTTAAAGGTCCATTTACAAAAAATCGAAAACGGTTCCCAAAGGACCAACAACGATCCTACAGGTACTGAAAACGAGGCTGAAAAGAACCGTTAAACGGTTCCTGCAAAAGAGGACCCGTTTCCAAAGGAACCAAAAGTTTTAACCTTTGGGTAAGGATACGACAATGTGTACTTTTATCAAATTCTACAGGGTGGTTCAGACACTACTGGACAAATTTCACCAGCGTATTCTTTGGCTCATTTCATCCCAATCTGTACATCTACGACCACCCCCAAAAATGCAAGGGGGCGAAATGGTAGCGGTTTGAAAAGTTTTGGAATTGGTGGTCGTAGGGTACTAGGGTAAAATTGCTAAGTATTGAACCAGTGGTCGGTTTTTTATGCTTTTGAGGAGAGACCTTTCAGAAATCATTAAAAGAGTGAAATCGCCAAGATACGGAGTTTCCAAAAAAAGTTTGGAAAAAAAAGACATAAGAACGTGGACAATATAGGGTGGTTTTAGTGAATAGGGCAAAATTTTTTTTTTTGAAATTTTTATGTGCTCACGTTTTGAATTCTTCCATTACATGTAAGAATACAAATGCAAAAGTCTTAGCTGAATCGGACTAAGTCTTCCCGGCCCGAAAGAGCCCTCAAGTTTTAAAAATTGCCTTTTTTTCACGAAATATCGTAAATTTTCTGCTTTAGCTGATGGTTGATTGAACATATGGCAATAATTTATGTATTAAATGAAAGGTTACTTTATTGAC
Organism: Phaonia tiefii; assembly: GCA_963931995.1. Classification (NCBI taxonomy): domain Eukaryota; kingdom Metazoa; phylum Arthropoda; class Insecta; order Diptera; family Muscidae; genus Phaonia; species Phaonia tiefii. The sequence continues at coordinate 314,720,989 of OZ008368.1, read as the reverse complement.
TTTAAATTCCATCCTAACACATTTTCCACAAAAATATACGGTTTAGACGATATTCAACATTTAACGGGTCAAGTTCGGTTCAGACGCCTCTGGTATGCACTTCGAACCAATGCTGGAAATTCCACCAAATTTGATAAAAATAATAATTTTACCTGCGCGGTGAACTAATTATAATACAAGTACATAGGAAGACATGAAATTAACAAAATTTATTAATTATGTAAGTTTTTTTTTATTAGAAAATTTACGATATTTCGTGAAAAAAAGGCAATTTTTAAAACTTCAGGGCTCTTTCGGGCCGGGAAGACATAGTCCGATTGAGCTAAGACTTTTGCATTTGTATTCTTGCACGTACTGGAATAATTCAAAACGTGAGCACCTATAAAAATCGGAATTTTTTTTATAAAAACCACCCTAGTGGACATACTCAATTTTCTCATCCAGATGGCAGATAACTTACGTTTTTTTTAGCCCTACCTCTTACCTTACCAAAGTTATGACTAGTTTACTGAAATGGAAATTTGTTTCTTTTGGAGGCTGTTATTTGAAATTTTGCCGTCTGTTCACCCATTTTTTTTGACATCTCCATATCTCGGCGGTTTCACATTTTTTATTTTTTTTTTATGATTCTGAAAGGCCTCTTAAAGGCCTTTCCATCAAGCCCAAAAACAAACGAAAATCCGACCACTGGTTCAGAACGTAGCAATTTTACGCTAGTACCCACCGACCACCAATCCAAAAATGTTCAAACCGCTGCCATTTCGCCCCCTTGCATTTTCGGGGATGGTCATAGTTGGAAATATTTTCATGAACTGAGTTAAGGAATACGCTGGTGAAATTTGTGCAATTGCGACTGAACCACCCTGTATATTCTTAATTTAAGATATTTCACTTAAGCCTCTTTGGGAAAACAATTTGCTGAGAACCGAAACCGGTACAAATAGCCGGTTCTTCTACGAACCACACTCGAAAGAACCGATTCTTAAAATACGCGGAACCGTACATCAATACTCACCAAAAACGTTTTTAAATCGAGTTTTATAAGATGTTCTTCCGTGGCCACCCCACAGAGTCCAGATGTAAACATAATATTATTAAGGGATTGTATGGATATTCATAAAAAGGCAGATATCCATTCCAATGGACCGAAAACGAGAGGAAACTGTGGACGAAATACTAAGTGTCTGCAACAACTTAGAAATCGAGTTTGTACGGGGTTAAATTTTATGTTTCGGGATTAGAGAACAAAAACAAATATTAATCATCGAAAATCACTTTATTGTTTTTCAAAATATTCCCCATGAAGATTTATACACTTTTACATGCGCTTGAACCAATTGTCGAAACACTTTTGCCACTCTGATTGAGGTATCTCCAAAACATGTATTCTGAATGCAGCAACCGCTTCTCCAGGTATCGACAAACCTCTCAGTTTGTTTTTTACGTACGGGACTAAAAAGAAGTCATTCGGTGACAAGTCAGGACTATACGACGGCTGACCCACCAAATCGATGTTTTGGGTGCTCAAAAATGTAGATGTTTCAGTCGATGTGTGAGAGCTCGCATTGTCGTGGTGAAGAGTGATCCGTCTTCCGCGGTTGGTTTTTCTGATTTCTTGGAAGGCAACTGGCAAACAAATGGTTGTGTACTACTCAGACTTCACTGTTCTGCGTTGTTCTAGTGGTACGGTTGCAACATGTCCGGGTTTTCTGAAAAAAAAAATAAGGCCACCATTTGCTTGGAAGTGCTTCGTGCGCGAAGAACTTTTGTTGGATTTGGCTCATCTTGAAACACCCATACAGTTGACTGCTGTTTACTTTCGGGCTCATACGCGTAAATCTAGGATTTATCACCTGCCACGATGTCAGAGACGTGTTTCGAAGCACCGCGATCGTATTTTTGGAACATTTCTTTCGACCAATCGACACGAGCCTTTTTTTGAGCGATTGACAAATTGTGTGGGATCCAACGCGAATAAATTTTTTTGACTGCCAAATGTTTATGCAATATTGAATGTATGCTGGTCCCACTAATGCCTACGGTTGTCTCAATCTCACGATAGGTCACATGACGATCCTGGAAAATCAGTTCGCGCACAGCATCAATGGTTTTCGGAACAACAGCTAATTTGGACGACATTCACGAAATTCGTCTTGGAATGAACTACGACCCCGAATGAATTCACCATACCCTCGATAAACACTGGTCCTTGATAGAGCTTCATCGCCAAAAATTAATTTAGGTTCATCCATGCACTGTTGCTGAGTTAATCCACATCGAAAGTTGTAAAAAATAATCGCACGAAAATGTTCACGATTTAATTCCATTTTTGGGCCGAGATGAATCTTTAAGTTACTGTAAACAATACAAATAGTGCTCGTATGTCAAAACGTTCTGAGTACGCATAACCTCAAAAATGTCCAGCTTTACAATAGAGCTGTCAGTTGCCAGATTTTACCACTAGGGTTGCCAAATCCCGAAACATAAAATTCAAGCCGTACCCAATTTGACTGCATCCACTCCAGCTAGGCTACAAGCTGTCATAGATGCTGAGGGCAATGTATCCGGCAGCTAATTATTCTTTATTTTTATTTTGTGTTTTATAAGTTTTTTTTCTTTTCTGTAAATACTTTTGAATGTATATAAGTTTGTGTAAATAATTTTGAAAGATGAGGCGGAGAATTTGTTTGTGTTTTTAATCAACAACTATCAAGTTTATTGCTAACAATTTTAAACTATCATAGTCTATACATTTTGAGGATTACAATGAGGTAGTTTTCTTGTTGAAAATTTATTCGTAAAGCAGCAAAATGTTGTTTTATTTCTAAGCATAGTAAAATTTTTAATTTATGTAAATATATATGACTGTGTCTGTAGATGCATTAATTTTTAAATTTGATTTAAAATGGTTGAAGATTTATGGTGAGAAACGTATGTCCATAATATACTTTTACCTTTGATGTATAAAAGTAGAGGCTTCCCAAAATATTACCAGTTAACACTCACCTAAAATGAGAAGAAGAAAGAAATTACATTAAGAAGATTGTTAAAAATTGTTTACAAAAGAATAAAATTAAGTAGAGGAAACAGTCAAGATATAATAGCCACCCTTAAAGCTAAAACCGTTGACTAAAATCCCTATTCAGCATGTGCATGTTGTGGTCTATGTGCGTGACTACTGTTTTTCTATTAAAGGGTCAGTGACCGTACAAAGCGGGTGTCTGCCTATTTTAAGCGGCCTGCATTTTACAAGCGTTTAACTTTTCTTAGGTTGTATTAATATTAACCTTTAAGTTCAACAAATTAAATCCGCTACAATTTTTTAAAACTAAATAATATCAGAGCAACCACTTGAGATTTCTAAAATCTGTTAAATTCTAATGTTAACGGATTCGTTCTTTCAAATCGGTCACCAAACCAATTATGTTCAATCACACTGTATATACTGTCGATACATTTTTTGTACACCACTGCATCCGCATACAGTTTTTCTCTAACTTTAACCAATTAGTACCACCAATCCCTTGCCTTTCCTTCGCCTTGGGCAATTTGCTATTTTTGTAAACGAATTTGTTAAACTTGGTAATGTATTCATATATGTAAGCGCTAGGTTTTTGCATTATCTCCTGCCATTTACATTTTACACCTGCATACCAGAACAGATACTCACTTATACTTTCAACATTATACAGAAAAAAACTTCAAAAAAAGCGCTAGCATTTTTTTTTTAAATTATATTGTTGTGGTTTATACTGTGAAAACATTCATTAAAATGCAAAAAAATGGAGAGCAGGAAAAGTAAAACCAGTGGAAATGACTTGTTATACCTCGCATATATAGAAAAATATACACAGTTTCACACAGAACTCATACACTTACATATCAATTGACATCCGGACACACATGCAGACTCCTATACACACATGTGAACTACGTACTCACACATGTCCTTATTTGCTTGCGTCCTTATGTGTCCTACCTGTTCACTATTTTACACTATTAATGTGTTGTATAATTTCTACATGTATTGCGGATCCGTTGGGAAGACGAACGTAATTGTTAAAGCGTTCATGTATTATGGTGAATTGTTGGAAGTTAGAATATGGCTAGTTGCTACTATGTTTTCTCTTATTTCGCTTTTTGCTTTTTAATTATTTGATTTTATTATTATATGTAGATTTTGCTATTTTTAAGCGAAGCAGATAAAATGTCTAAAGGTTATTTAAGTTAGTTTTGCATTAAAAAGTTAGTAAAGTTAAAAAACAATTTTATTATTATACAGTGAAGACTGACCAAAATGTATACAGATTTGTCAACGTAAACTTGAGTTTTTGTGATATTTATGCGATGAAGAGGATTAATTATTAATTTAATAAATATTATGAATCATACGTGTAATTATATATAAAAATCGATAATAATGTTAGTACACAAAGGGACAAGATTAGTTGGAAATCAATTCAGGTATTGTAAATTCCATGATATAGTCTACATTTTGATCAGAATTCGTAATTGTCAAACATCAGAATTATTTGTCGCAGTTATTGGTAGATTAAAAATCGGTATTACGAAATACAAGTCGCTACTACAGAGTTTTAGTTGTATTAACCAATTTGAGTATTTTAAAAAAGTCACTGATCTGAAATGGAAGATACAACTAATAGAAAGTACAATATTAGAATTCGTGTTCAAATATTAGTTACTGTAATCATAATTTAGTTTCTGTTACTAAAACACTTGTTCCCAAGCTATGTATTCGATTTTTCGCCAGAGGCTTTGTTGTTAAAGAGAAACAACACATATTTGAATGTTACACGAGGACTTTACAGAAAAACTATTATTTTAAACAGAAAGTGATAAACAAAGTTGTGAAAAAACAATAAAGTGTATAGATATCAGCCAGCGAAGAATATATATTATCATAAATTGAGGTGAAGTGTGACATTTAAACACAATCGTTGAATATGACGCCACTATTGACGCCTTCGCAAGCACATGCAAACAGTTGTGGACACTATTATTCTGGATGACACAAATTAACTTAAACATACCTATGATACCCAGGGTAACCCATCCCCATTTTTGGTTGAAAATAGGAAAAATTTAGAAAATCTGTCTATATCTCGAAAACAAAGCGTCCAATCGAAAAAATACCCATTTTTTACGGGTTCCGAAGGGTTTCCCACAAAGTGCTTCAATACGCATGAAAAAATTCAAATTCAAAAAATCGTCAAAATAAGAAAATCGTTAAACTAAAAAATTACTATATCTCGAAGATGGAGCGTCCAATCGCAAAAATAACAAATTTTCATCTATGGATGTCTTTAATATGGCATCACTTTTGTTTTTATAAAATCGCTAAAACTAAAATTTCTGGAATCAAAAATCGCTAAATCGCCCCTATGCCAATATCTCGAAAACGGAGCGTCCAATTCTATTCGTCCAAAACTATTCTTTTACGAATTTCTGAGGATTTTTCATAAAGTAGTCCATCCTATGGAAGATATTTTGTTAAAAAAATCATCAAAATATGAAAAACACTGAAATAAAAAATGGCTATAACTCGGAAAATATTAGTTTAACGGATTTTAAGTGATGCCGTAGGAGAGGCATCTATTGCTTAAAGCCTCTTAAGGTGGTATTACTGTTTTTGCGGTTGGACGCACCGTTTCCGAGTTATAGCTATTTTTTTATTTTAGCGATTTACTTACTTTGGCGATTTTTTGAAAAAAAAGTCAAGACGAATTGCACTACTTTATGCAAAACCCTTAGAAAGCCGAAAAATTAATTATATTTCGATTGAACGTTCCGTTTGCGAAATATATACATAATGGCGGTTTCGCGATTTTTTATTCGAAAGATTTCGTTTTAGCGTTTTTTTCGTTTAAAAAAAAATAATGCCGAGGTAAAGACGTTCATTGGTTACAGCCTCCTTTGGAGGTAAAAAATTTATAATTTTTGCGATTGGACGCACCGTTTCCGAGTTATATACATTTTTTTATTTTAGCGATTTTTTTATTTTGGCAATTTAAAAAAAAAAATATTTCATGCGAATTGGAACACTTTGTGGGAAACCCTTAGAAACCCGCAAAAAATTTATTTTCGAGATATAGTAAAATATAGTAAAATGGGCACGAAATACGAACCCTGGTTATAATAATAATAATAATTTTGTTTATATTTAAATATAAAATACACAATTTTAATAAAAAAATAATTTTTTTACTTTTCTTTCTATAAAATTCTTAATGGCTTAAAGCATCACCAAATGGTTGTGACAGCAATTAAATTCAAGTATATATACTTTAGTTCAGCATACCAATATATTATTTGGTACAACCGAATTAGTTTTTAAATTTTTCGTTGATCCAACAATTAGAATATTCACCACTACTGGGTAATTTGATTGCTAGACTAATTATTTCAGTTCTTGCAATCAAAACTGAATTACAAATCAATTGAGTTGCACAACATTTGGTGATACGGAACACAGTTATTGGTAATTACAACTGAATATTGTGATAGGAACCGCAAAATTTTTATTTGGCTGTAAATATTGTTGTGACAACGAATCTCTTCTCTGTGTGTAGGCCTGCTAAGCTCCCTAATAACTGTATAAAGAAATAAGGAGCAAACCAACACACAGAATTCTTAAACAAGTCATCTTAACAGATTAAAGATTTTGCGTTTAAAGAGTTTACTATGATGAACTACTCGGCTGTCAGCTGATCTAACTCCTCATTTTAAAATGCATGAGATTTTAATGCCATTAGATATAAAACATATTATTATTGTTATATTAAAAGCCTGCTGATTTTTGATCATCACACTGAAGAAAAAACGAAGAAGTCTTTATAGGTCTCGCGATAGATTTGTATAAGAACACGGCGACGTCGACAACTATTTTTCCAATTTTTTCCACATTCTGGTTTTTCAAGTAGCTTAGAGCACTAAAAATTCCATATTCAGCAGCCTGTATATTATGGAATTTGTAACCAATTGCAGAATTTTAAAATGGACAGGGAAGCTAAATATCTAGAGATTTTAGAAACATCATGAAAATAGTGGTTTGTCAACCAAAGAACTTTTTTGAACAATTTATAAAAAAAGTCCTAAAATGTGCTATTTTTTTTGGTTCACTTTAATAAACGCACTTTAACTAATTTTAATGAAAAACAGTTTTTGTTATTTTTTTTAATTTAACTTACTTTATTTCAGAATTATTGGTAATCGGTACAACCCCCTTTGTTTTTAATAACTTGAAATATACGGGTTTTCATTGAGAGATAAAGAGAATTTATGTAATCCAACGAAATTTGATTTTAATCATCCTTAATGACCTGAATTAGTGACTGCTTGTCATCAAATTGTCTACCACCCTCATAGACCTTACGAGATAACCAACCCCAGACATTTTCGATAATGTTTATATCTGGCGAATAGAGTGGATTTTCAAGAATATTAATATTTTGGCATGCAACTCCTTTACAAATCTGTCGTTGTGTATAGGGGCATTATCCTGTTGCAATATCCAAGATATAGGACCAAATAGTTCGCCGAGTCCAATAACGTTTTATAGCTTGCACCAGTCATTTTTGCACTTTGAAATTCATGATCGATGGTGCCATAGTATATAATAGCTCCCTACACCATAAGCCCGCCCTCTCGGCTGCAATGTCGGTTCAAAAAACGCTTTCCTTTGCGCATATTATGGAAATAATAGTTGTAGCCATCAGCGTTTCCACTCCAGCTTGAGCTCTTATTTTTGAGAAGGATAAGGCAGAATTAGAAGCAATTCTCATGATGTTTCTTTTCTCGTACGTCGATAAAGACAATGAAACCCTTCCTTTAAAATTTTATCTATACCCTTCAACCTGTGATAGGTTGTAAAAAAGTGTAGTGAAAAGCTAATAAAAAATAAAAATGTTACCAAGTTAACACTTTCTATTGAGAAATGTCTATAAAAAATTTCTAATTGACAAATGTCTACTGACATGACAATTAATTAAAAAAAAATTAGTGAAATATTAGAATTTGCATAAATTTAATTTAAGAGCAATTGTGTGATCTACACCAAAATTTCAACACAGATAGAGATTGCTACGGTGAATTCAAAAAGTGGATTTCTTCTTTCCACTCGGTCCAACTTCTTGAGATATGGACCTTTAAAGCTTGAGTATATAATCGGTTATATCGCAAGAATTTAATACCCGATATGGTTCAAATGAATATCAGTACAAAGGTATTTTTATACTCTATAAATTCCTTGTGTAAATATATTTCGTGTACTTAACCCATTGGGGGTTATCACTTTTTTGTTAAAACTACTATTTTCAAACAAAACTTGCTGTATCTATTTTCTTATTGGGCTCCGATAATGTACAATACTTTAGGCCTTTTTTAAAGTTGTAATACTACATATTAACTCCAAAAATACCGGAGATATTTACTTTAAAAGCCAGCTATGCCGAAGCCGCGATGCCGGTGTTGGACTCACACCAGAGCAGAAAATCTCCGGATGTCTTCCACGCAGAAAGCTTTATAACACAAAAATGCTATGAACTTTAATTTTGAACTTTAATATCTCTGGTCTTTGAAGGGCTATTGGTGAATATTAAACCTTAAAGAATAGGTTAAGGTCTTGTCTATTACCGGAACCTCCCTAAAAATTAGCATAATGGGGCATTTTTTGAAACAATAAATTTTTATTAAGAAAGTGGGGTTAACAAATCGTTTGTCTTAATTAGCCCCCAATGGGTTAATAAAATAAATATGTTTATAGACAGGTTTGTAAAGTTTGCAAAGACCATTGTAATGATGCCCATTTTAACCAGATTGGATAATAAATGGCTGAGTTATGCCCGAGTATACTTTCAATCATTGTTGTGATCCCTGTTCAATGCCCTACCAGGAAAAAAAACCAAACAAAAAGGTCACTTGCTCCTAAAGTAAATTTGCTCATTAAAATTTGCCAGTGACATTGTGGGTGTATTTAACCATTACGGTATTCATCCATTAATTAAAACAAATTATCCATCTTATTATCAATGACGATAACGGCGTTTAACATGGATGCTAAGTAGTCATACAAAGTCAACAAAATTGTCGGAGATCACTGTTATGCAAGATGAATTCGTCCATCAAACTGCTCCTATGATCCTATTCTTAATATATTTTATGCCAAGAAAGTCACAGAAAACGAGTATATCGTTCGATGAGGTGGAACATATATGCCTGTGTACTCTGCTGTGGTACACCCAAATAAGAATGCCACCCCTTGTTAAACATTCAACTCATTCCGAAGCAATGCTTCCATACAAAATTGCTCATCTCCAACCCTGGTCTCTTCAATGAATAGTGTACCCGATATTTGTCTTAATGGACCCAAAACGCGTAATTCCCTCTGTCTTTGTAAAACACTTTTTCCTATAGAAACACATCTGTTTAGAAAATACCCCTATCTCAAAGAAATGTGAAGTAGCAATTTAAAATAAGGACAAAATATAAGATAAACAAAAGTAAATGTGTTTCATGTATTGGGGAATAATGGGTTTAGATTGTATTAGGCATATCCAGTTTCGCAACCGATAATGAGGATGGCTCACAACAAAATGCAATATCGCAGTGTTTTTAAATATGAGATACTACAAATTCCGACAATTGTAAAGAGCAAAGCTTTTGCGATGCTATTGTTATAGGAATTTCAGACGAATCCTCCTAGCCTAAACCCAAATTGACATATGTACTTCAAATGGGGCTGGTTCCTTTCAGAGCTTCGTCAAATCGAATGCCCTAAAGGTTTTTACCAGACTTATCCGCCTGTGTATGTAAATAGATTTCTCAAATATGTAAGTCCAAAACGTACATGTATGTCAACAAATGTTTTGGGTTTTTATTTATTTCAATTTTGTTTACAAATCCATTCTGAAAGGAAAATAGGTAAAAACAAATCCTCAGATTATATTTATTTTATATAGTTTAGAGAAATGTTTTGTCTTAGTTGTTTTTCAAAACACCTTCATATCCTTAATAAGCATTGTTGCTAACTTTTAGCCATTGAATCTAAATGATTTAATGCTTTCTACAACGAATTTTTAATTCACGTCTTGGTATGTATATAATGTCCTTAATTATTCTCTTTTAGTCCTTTGTTAAAATCAACCCAAATGTGATATTGAAAAGTTTCTTGTCTTCACTTCTGGCAAATACATTTTGAAGAAAGAAAAAATATACTACTATTCCCTCTTTATCCTTCTCCATTCAATCAAACATTAGTGCTAACAGCTGAAAGTACACAAATGCAATCACCTTAATCTTTTATTCTATGCGATGTCTACGAACTGTCTAAATCCTGCAGCAGTTTTGAAGCAAATAACGCAAACAATTTCTCTATGTCTTTCTTTTCGCCAACATTAAAACAGGGTAGAGCAGAAAAGCGTCACAACTACAAATAAACAAATAAATTGTGGCCACGACTGATTGGCTTACGGAAAATATAATAGACGAATAGACGACGAAAAACACAAACCAAGATAAATGGACAGTCTTCTACTGTTCGGCAAATACAGTAACCGAAAGAAGGAGCAATGTTAAAACCAACATTTCCGGTTTACTTTGGCTGAGGGAATTGTGCAAAGAGTGTGCACAGATGTGAGTGCGACGAAGAGAGATGATGTACGTGTGTGCGTGTGGGACTTGTTTGGATCTTTGACTGCAGAAATTTTCGCTACGCTGTCCAGTTTTTGTAGGCACTTGGTAGCAATTGTAGTTTGTACATTCTCATTTTCTGTATTTCATTATCGTTGTGTGCAGTAGAACGTGAAAAATGTTTTTTTTTTCTACAGTAATATAAACTACTATATACCGGAAAATGTAAATGGTCCTAAAGTTGTGGGGAAAAAAAAGCTAACAAATGTTTTTGGCACAACCATACCAATGACAGCCACCATGGCAACCGCACAACTACTTATGTACATATAAAGCAGCAAAAAGAAAAAACAACACAATCTAAGTTAAGGTATCCATGTGTGTGTGTCTATAGATTCTGCGGTGGTTTTAAGCCACACGAAGCATATTGCTTAATGTGTTTTTGGTTTAAACCGCCTTGTATTTTTTCCCTCCCCTCCTTGCTGTTTTTTTTCAGCCATTTCAAAAGTATTTTTTTTTGTGGTCCTGTTGCAGATGACACTTTTGTATTGTGACCACGTCGAAAGTTCGCATACAAAAAGTGTCTGTTCTCACAAAATGTTCGCATCCATTTCTCCATAGTTTGTGTTTTATTGCCTTGATTGTTTTTTTGGTTTGTTTCTTTTTTTTCTGTTTTGTTTGTTGATTTTGCGAGCGTCTGGTTTGTTGAACCTTACAGTGACTGAAGCCAAAACTTCCCTGATACAATTCCCTAAGGGCTATTTGTGGTTTCGAACTTTAGTTTTATTTTCAATGTCCTTTTGGGTAGCGACAGCCATTAACAGCTGCTGATCCTACCATGACTACCGTCGTTGAATATACATTTGTTTTGCATAAAATATTTATTAACCCAAAAGCAAAGAACAAAATAAAAACTTCGAATTCATGGCCGTAGCATGAACATGAAAAACAAGTAGAGAAAATTGTAGGTCTAAAAAAAACCCCAGGAAAATCCTATTAACCAATATTGTTGAGACCACAAATTGAACTTACTGCTTATGAAAAAGACAGAGATTGAATAAAATTAACAACAGGTATGGATATTAAATAATTAAACTCGTGACATTTTATACACTGAATGTGGACACTAGACCGGGGCACGAAAAAAATTTCCCCAAAGTCGAGGGCAAATATTAAAGATTACCTCGAGAACATAAAAAAAATGTATCCTTTCCGAGCCCGAGATAAACAGCCAAATTCGTTTTATTAGACATCGTTGTATAGGTCACGATGAGTACTATATTTGTCATGCAGATGTCGCTGACGTATGACATCATCTTGTAATGACGGTCTAATTTAATGCAGGTTCTACCGCTAAAATTTAAAAATATGCTTTATAGGAATAAAGTCCTTTAAAACCAAGAACATTTTGCTTTGAAAGTATACAATTTTATCCAAATACAAAAAAGCTACGTATGGCAAGACTTATCTGCAACATTAATACAAATTTTTGTTCATATTGTTTGCATTATTACTGCAAACTATATCACACTTTTTACTGAGATCGACCAATTTTTTATTAAACTGTACTTTTTTCACAAAAACCCTATTGTACCTATTTTGGTGCAAGACTTCAATAATAGACTAGACTTCAAGTTTTTGTTAAGTTGTAATACTACGCATTAACCCCTCAAATACAGGAGATATTTACATTTAAAGTGTTGGAATACGGTTTTGGGCATAAAATAAAAATAAAAAATTAAAAAAGGCGCGCCATTTTTTTGAAACAGTTGAAACGAAGTTCCTTATCGAAGGTTGTGTGGCAAGGGGGCTAATTGAAAAAATTAAACAACTTTTTTTAACACTATTATGCTACAACCCAGTATTATCAATCATATTGCATACTTTTGCATTGGTTTGTGTCTAGACTTACATATGTGGAGAAATTTCTTGTTTAATGGGAAATTTTCTACGTGGAGCCTGTAACCAATATTTAGTATATATTGTAGTTTTGAACCCAATAAACATTAAATTTAGAAAAGCCAAAGTGAAAGAAGTTTTAAAAAATAACAATTTCTTAAATAAATGCCTTTTCTTAAACAAAGTAAATTTTCTCCAAAAAAAATACGTATTCATATTCTTAAACAAAGTAAATTTTTTTAACAATAAATACCTTATCTTAAAAAAGTACCTTTGCTGAAAAAAAGTAAATTTTCTTAAAAAAGTACCATTTCTTAAAAAAAGTATTTTTTTTAAATGAGTACCTTTTCTTAAAAAAGTATACTTTCTTACAACAAATTGCCTTTTCGTAAAACACCAACACATATTTTTCAGAATTTAAAAAATTATAATTTCCTCTATTTTATTCAGGTTTTAAGTATTGTGACATTTCTGTTACATTGAGTGCAACGTAAAAAAAAATCTTAAATGGTATGAAATAATTTAAAACAATTATTTTGTTTGTTGTGACACAACGACACACCGCATTTTTCGCAAATAGTTTGTGACACGCCAGTACATTAGGGAAACTTGCACCTTATTCTCTTTTCAACCCAAATCGACCAATGACCTATTTGATGCTGCCCTACTGCCATAGGCGGAAGAAGGTGTGCTGGATATTTTTAAAATAGCTCCTTTTCTGTACATTGGGTTTTAATCCAAACTTGCATAGAGTCTCTCGTATTTCAAGTCGGAAATCTGCTGAAGACATTTGTTTACCGTCAATGTTTTTTGAGGTTATAGCTCTAGAATATAGTAGCCAACAATTTGCCATGGTTTAGGTCCAATAAATGGTAGAACATCCGAACTGGCCATCTTTTGCTTCGTACCTCTATTTTGTATCTTCCCATAATACTATCTATTAATTCGACGCCACCCATCTGCCTATTGTACTCCCCAACAACAAAAGAACGATTAATTTCAATGTATTTTATAACTGATTTATCGTATCGTCTGACTTTGGTCTTAGGCAACTCACCAGCGAAAGTTGACAGGAGCATTACAGCTTTGTTTTCTTTCCATATGACATTCGAAATATTCACATCACATTCACATCAGCAACATATTCAGTAGAATATTATCTTTCCTTTCTTTGCACCTCCTTATCAGTGGCTATTTTGCCACCAGGAATTCGATTGCGTCGAACTGTTCCAAGAGTTAATATACCCTTTTTAGCTAAACACTCTACCAACGGCAATGAGGTAAAATAATTGTCAAAGTATATTTTATAATTTTGACGTCTTGGAAAGGTTTTGGACATTCTCATTCTCATTGCTATAAACAATTAGGGTGTTCACGAAGGACTGCTTATCAGCTTATCAGCTCATGTGCTTATCTCGCCAACAACAAAATACATTGAAATAAAATAAGCAACTTTGAGCAACCTGTGCCTTTGGCAAAAGCTTATCAGCTTATCAGCTTATTTTTAGTGTTGGAAAATACCAAAAATTTAACTTGCTGACAACACTAAAAACACGAAGTTTTAGAAAATGGCATCTCAAATTTTATATTTAAGTATTGGTAGCACTGGTATTTACATCTGTTTTTTGTTTATTAAAAAAAACAATCAAAATCAGCGCAAGTCGGGGGGTCGGGGAAACCTATGTGTACAAACGCAAAACCATAAATATTTGCATCGTATACATTTCTGACTACTTACCTTTAATGAATTCAATTTCCAAAGTACTCATATTGACTCTGAAGTCCATAATTTGTTGTTTAATGCTCTGCTTAGGCATTTTACAAACAATTTCAATTGTACATTGATGGTTTTGATTTCATTTATCGAACAGCTGATTGAAAAAAATAAGCAGATAAGCAGATAACCAACATGGGAGGGTGTTCACGTAGCCCAGAGCTTATTTTTCATCTTTTCAGCACATAATCTGATAAGCAGCCCTGCGTGAACAACCTAAATGTTTTCAGCTCCTGTTTCAGGTTCTATTTTATAGGGAAATCCTGAAACTCCACGTAGATCATACAAGGTTTTTCCAATAAGGACTTGTCAGATTTTTTTTAAAATAAAACGCAACCCATTTGAGTTACACCTTTATTCAAGTGAACCAAAAAAATAGCACATTTTTTGAAACTCCCGACGGTTCATGTTTTATAGCTGTTTAAAGTAGTTCATCTGCAGCATTTTTGTGAAGAGATACAGGTGTTAATGTTAGAATAACTTCTGAATGCAATACCAGATTTGCCATTTGTATTTTTATTCGTAAAGAGAAGGTTAAAACCTATTTGGCAATACCTTGATCGCTACAATCTGATATCGCATTCAAAATATATTCTAACATTACACAAAAATCCTGCACATGATCAATTTTACACCGTGGGGACTTTCGACCTAAACTAAACGTCATTGTAACGGTAGCAACGAGGAGAATATTTGTGTGATATTTCAGCGAAATCGAACAGTATCAAGTTTCAAAAGTATGGCTTTTGGGTCGATTTTTTACGCTAATATAAAAATTTTTAAGTGAAAAATCGCGGACTCGATTTTGATTTTAGAACCATGGTTTCTTGGGAACATTTTCTTAGAATTTAACGTATATTACGTTTCTGCTATACTCTTTGTCAGGTTTTTTGGTCCCATACAAATTGACCCTTCCTAATGTTTATACACAGATTTAGGAAGGTTTAGAAGGGACTTTGTAATGATACTCATTTCAACCAGATCGGATAATAAATCGTTGAATTCTGCCCGATTATACATTCAAGCTTTGGAGGTGTGTATGTTTGAAAAATATTGACCAGCGTCCAATTTTTGTATTGTTTTTTAACCGGTGATTAACGCCTTATCAGGAAAAAAAGGGACCATTTGCTAATAAAGACAATTTGCTACGAATTTTTTTTTAAATATTTGCCTGGGATAATTATTTATTAATACTGAAAATGTACATTTTGTTTCGTAGAAATTGAAAATTTATCAAACCAACCCGGTAACTATGGAATAGTTGCTATCTCAGATTTTTAATTGCTCATTAACAAGCATTTATTAAGATATGTTTGTCAAATATTTAGTTTCACTAACCTTCACATCTAACAACACTAAAAATTATACATTTAAACAGAATAATATAAACTTCCCCTTAAATGAAATTTAAATCTAAATTATATTAATGACTTTCCTATAAATCTCTATGCATCATAACATTCGATCTGCCACTGACATTCAACTAAAAATAAATTTCATTGCAACTGAATAGTCATACAACCGTTTCCATTTGAAAAAGATTTTTCATACAGATTTCTTCCAAATCAAAATCATCATCATTATTATTGCTGCGATGGATGATTTCCTATGTGGGTAAACTACAGATAGTTAGAAAGTTCTTCATATCGTTTCAATATTCCAACCATCCGCCTAACCATTCGTCTATCTGTCTGCCTGCCCGTCCGCCTGTATGTCTGACTGTCTTCCTCGAATAGTTTCAATTACTCTCTGCATTAATTTTGCAATGTTGACTCAACTAAATTGCTGAACGTGACATTTAGTTACAGTTTGCCCAAAAAAAAACATACACAGGAATTGAACATGAGTTTTGATTTCGTTTGTACAGCATAGCATTTCCTCCCTTGTTCGCTATTTAATAAAGTTTTTAAAAATTCGCATATGTGTGTGTTAGAGCTTTTGCCCCAGGAGATATGTCTGCGGCTGTGTGCAGTGCTGCGTGTATAGTACACATATTTGTGAGTATTTGAAAATCTTGCATATGTCAGTGCAAATGACAATTTTGACAAATATTATTGAATTTTGATGTGGCGCACAGTGTACGGGAACGTGGCTAAAAATATTATTATATTCCATGGTATAGGGTGTTTAAATTTTTAATGCAGATCTTTGACAGTAATTATTTGTGATAAATTAATGTGATTTTTTAGTTAATGTATGTGAAATTCATACCACAATCTTCCAAGTTCTGGAATATTTTTCAAATTTAAAAAAAGGGTTGGTTTGAAATAATAGACAATTCATTTAAGCACACTCACAGGCATGAATAGTTTCGAACTCCGTGACGATTTCGTCATCAGATGCCGTAATACTGTGCCTGAATTTATATCATCGATTCCTTGGAAATAACGTTTTTTCGGATGGTGAAATTATTAGTTTTTAACATACCTCGGATGTGATTTTTTTTTACAGTTTTTGTTTATATATACTACTATAGTGTATACCAACATCTATTGTACTACAACAATTTAAAACATTTATCAATATATTTTATACTATAATTTTCAGAATTGCCACGATTCTGACATCCACGGTATTGACATTTCATATTTAAATTGACTTCATTCTATGCCAAATTGACGTGAGATAATTTCCTTTGAAAATCACATTTCGATGACTAAATATCGAACAAATTTCGTCACTAGGAGGGCGAGTATTATATTGCGCAATAAAAAAGCGGTACCATGGTATTGACTGCTAATTTTGTGACTTACCCTTCGTAAAGAAAACACTTCACTCCAATCGATTCAATGTGGATAAATTTGTCAGCCATTGATGTAAACATAACATTTGATATACAATGGTCGAGTTCTCACAGCGAGGGCGCCTTTATACTCATCCAACATGGCGCCACAGCGGTACAACGTAAATGTACGATATTAGGCAAAAATGCGTGGACAAAGTTTAGATCTTGTTAGTCGGGCCTAAATAGGAGATTTACGCTCGGTAAACACATGAAAATATCCTCTATCTAGGCAATTTCAATGACCATAAAAAAATATCAATCCATCCTGCGAAATGAGGGAGTGAATATAGTATAAACCTTGATTTTTATGAAATGGATACGCCACGGTTCTGATATTTTCATTAGTTTCTGTATGTTTCTATCGAATAAGCGCGACGCAGGTGAGAATATTGTTGTGGAAAATCTTGTGTACCATAAAAGTATTGAAATTACGCGATTATTTATTTGCCGTCCCTTAATTACATGGAAATAAACGTGATGGACAAAGAAAACGTTATTTCCAAGGAATCACCCATATACAAACTTAATTCTGCAATTTACATGTGCGAATTAGTATCGATCGAAGATCCCTAATTTTCATAATTTTTTCAGACAATTGGTACTACAGGCTTTGGCAAACGTAGTCATAGAGCGAAAATTAGATGAGCAACGTGTAAAAGTAATTGAAATGTTTTATGAAACTGGTCGTTCTGCCAGTTGTGCGTTTCGTTCGTTGCGTGATTTTGACGGTTAATACCTATTGGGTGCAGAAATTCGAAGACACTTGATCAGTGCAAAATGTGATAACACCCGGGCATCTACGCACACAAACAGGGAAAAGAGTAGTTGGAAATCTATTCAGGCATTGGAAGTTCCATGATAAAGTATATATGTATATGTAACTTAGTGTGTCAAAACAAGTTTTTGAGTAAAACGCATTTAAAATATCCTGGCAATAAAAATTGCACGCACTGACTGAGTTTTTACTGCTACATATAATTGCATGTTTACATTACTTTCCGATATTTTTGAGACTTGCGAGCGGTTTCATATGAAAACTGAAGGATTTTTACATACAAATCCAAAAAATGTGAATTCATGAAATTTGACACACTAGGTGGCTTTTCCTAAATAGGTTCACATATATTCATAATTATCGTATTAAATATAGAATTATTATGAAATTATTTTGTCGATGTTATTGATTTATTAAA
The DNA here is from genome assembly GCA_963931995.1 of Phaonia tiefii. NCBI lineage: Eukaryota > Metazoa > Arthropoda > Insecta > Diptera > Muscidae > Phaonia > Phaonia tiefii. The sequence continues at coordinate 314,702,691 of OZ008368.1, read as the reverse complement.
AATAGGTCTTAGTAAATAGAAGTTGTTACTACACAAACTAAGTTGTATTAACCAATTTGAGTATTTCTTAAACCTCATTCATCCCAAATGGAAGATACAACTCATAAAAAGTACAATATTTGAGTGCGTGTTCAAATATTAGTCAATGTTAATCGTAATCGTATTGGTTACCTCACAATATCCTTGAAAATGATCAACGAAATTGATCTAAATATTGGAAACAAAATAAATTATGATATAATTGTACATATTGTTATTGTACAACTCCGTTTTCTTTTTTCATACCTATGACCTCAGAAGCGATACTAAAATTGAAAATCATAAAAGAGAAACTATATTTGAATGTAACACGAAGATTTTTCAGTAAACTATTATTTTAAACAGAAAGTGAGAAACAAATTTGTTTAAAAACAATAAAGTATATAAACAGAATCCACCGAAAAATATGGTAACTATACATTTTCGCTTTCTACGCGTATAGACCCCGAATTTGTTATGTTTTGGACAAAAACAACGGTTGACATATATTTTTGTATATTTTACTGTTATCCAGAAGACGAATATGCCGAATTGATATATCTCACCACACTAGTTTCTGAATCGCATGTATTTCTTATTTTACATGCTGAAAAATAACGAACGGTCTCTCTAACATATTTTCCATTCATATGTTTGCAAGTCCCAAACACACTTGCATTTCAATTCAAACAGTAGCATGTTTACTAGCAAACATGTATGATTTAAGTGGACACATAAGCGTTCTTCGTCCCCAACATCCACATAGTTACGTGGCAGAATTCACGTGTTTCCCACAAACCTCCATATACTTACGTGGAAAGATGTGCGTATTTCCTACCAAACATTATAATATTTACAAACAAATAATTCTTTGAATACAATATATTTATATTATTTAGTATAACTAATTGTATCAATATAAATCCGCATTTATAAATAAATAATACAAAAGATTTTCTGAATGTCGGCCGTTAATACAAAAAAATTGGTGACCGTCGGTGGTGCAATGGTTAGTGTGCGCGGCTCTTGTACATGAGAACGTGGGTTATTATTTCTCTTTCCACGACGGTCAGCTCGCTAATGATGGCGACACTATTGAGTACTTAGTCATGAAAAAGCCTCTCAAAATACCGTTCGGAACCGCTGTTAAACTGTATTTCCCTATCAGTATTTCCCTATCACTGATTGTGAGAAGCTCTCCCCAATACCTTCATGGGATGTTATGGGACACCAGTTTTGTTTAATACAAAAAATTAAAAGATTTAAAACGGCCCTTTTTACAATTATTTGCAATAAATGCAATATTTGTTTTTATTTTCATGAAATGAGAATATGCCGCTTTTTGCTTCAGTTTTTTTTGTTGTATCTCACGTTTTTGTTTCAGAAGGTTTCAACTAAGCGTTGGTATGTAAACAGTTAATTTATATACTAATTTAGTTCTTGCAAGCCAAGCGTGGATTAATTACTTGTGTTTTGACGTAGAATACGTCTTACCTTACGGTATGAGGAGTCATGTCAGGTTTTAGTTGTTGTAATTTTTATTTCATTGAATTTGAGGAAACGGCTAAATGAATTTTTTTAAAGTTGTTATCTTTCGTTTGATATACATTTCATATTGGTTGATATATTTCTAGTATTTTAATTTCTCAAATGAAAATTGATTAAACACATACACTCAAACATATGTGTGGTGTTTGGTTGAGTGTTTTTGGTTGCTCAACATTGCTTAGGAACATGTATCTAGTAAAAAGTGAAACGAACAGCAAGCTAATGTTGCTTGGCAACATGTATCTAGTAAAAAGTGAAACAAACAGTAAGCTAACGTAATGAAGCTTTTTTGCGAAAGCTTCAATAAAGCTGTTGTAACATTAATTTTGAATTGTAAAGCGTAAAGCTTTCACACAACGCTCGAATGCTAATGCGAAGACTCGATAAGGTAAACCTTTTGACGTGACAACGTCTTAAATTAGGTTGCGGCTGGGAGTCACTTATGAAAAAGTGTAACGCCCGGTAACGTTACGATGAGTCACCGAACACAAGTAAACGCAATGTGTTTACTTGTGTGCCAGAAACGATTTGCTTTGCTGGCTTCTAGTGGCTGTTGGTCGGTGGTGTGAGTGTTTTTGTTTTTTGGCACATCATATATATGACGACTGAGCAAGTATGTATGTGCGTATATATGTGCGTGTGTATGAATATTGATTTAGATCAGTCTGCATTGGATAAGGTATTATTTTTTGTTTTTTTTTGTTTTTTGTTTTTTGGCTTTATGATATGTGTAGAGTATGTTTGTGTGTAGAAATTTTCATATGAATTAGGTAGCCAAAACGAAACAGAGAGCTGCGGTCGGCTTTAAAAACGATATGCGAATATGATGAATTGAAATACTTTTTGGTTAGTAAATTATTTTCTTTTGTTTTTAATAAAAGAAATGTTTATTTTTATAATAAAAGAAATGTTTATATTTTATAATAAAGGATATGTTTATTGTTTATAATGTCACATTTGATAATGTGTTCATAGAAATCGCACAGGTACCTAGATGGTGTTGAAATTACTTCTATTTTCCTAAACCATAAGTTTCAATAAATGTTAAAACATCGCCCGTGAGTTCTAACACTCATTGGGCAAGTGAGTTCATTGCACTCCTATTGTGCAAATTAATTATATTCATATCAATAAATATTCTACCGAGAAAAAGACGTTGTCACGTAAAATCTTCGCCCGTAAAACCGACTTTACAGGCAACAATTTTTTTTTTAATATTAGGCGGCCCTCTCAACATTCGCAGAACTTATTTCAATAAAAATATTAATTAAAATACATAAATTAAATTAAGTTTAAAAAAATTGAACATAATATTTTTTTTTTAAACGGACTTGAATCAAATGCCGTTGGTAAATATAAAAATTACAGCAGACAGTTGTCCGAGGCCTTCGGCCACGGACAACTGTCTGCTGTAATTTTGTATTTTATTTCACAAATGGTGCACCGTTCCGATTGTCTCAGTAAAGGCTCGAACAGACAAAGGGCCTCGCGTTGTTGTTCTTTCCAGTTTCTTTCCCAAAATCGTTTCTCACTTTGGTAGCACACATACATATATACGAAACACATACACAAAAATCACATGAGGTGTCAGGGACATACGGTTGGAACGAAGTTCCTTTCGCAATGTATTATATACTAGTTAGTTCCAAGAAGCCTAAGGCGCCCGTTGAAAAAAACGATAATTTAAATGGATCTTTAAGAAATATGGGACATGGGACTGTCCGTGGAGGTGGAAAGTTTCTGATAGCCATTCACTTGGGTGTGGTCAGAAATGATTCCTTCATTGGACAGTCCAAGCAGTTCACTACTTCCACGCTGTATGTCCTGGGCAATGGCTTTTCGGAAACCTCCGTTAGCTAGCTAGAGTGAGAAGGCGAAACAAATGAGCAGCAAACCAGGTTTTGTAGGTGACTGATTTCCCTGAATCTCATTAAACAATCGGCCATATTCTTTTGTCCTTAGAAAGCGGAAGTGCCAAACATACGGGCCAACGGCGGATAGAAACCGAAAGAAGAAAATTCAGGTTCGACATATTGATTTCTGGTCAGCGTCTGATCCATAATGGGCGGCCGCAATCAAATATCCTGGCAGTGGGCAAAACGCAAAAACCCGGTGCACTGGGTTTCCTGCCGCCACCGCTCATAATGGCAGAGAATATACAGAAACGAAAAAGAAAACAACCCCTATTTTTTAACGACCCCAGCTAACGTTGTAAGGACCATGATTTACGGATATGCACGTGGAATGTAAGAACCCTATATAGATCCGGTGGAAGTATCCAACTGGTCGATGTCCTCGAAAGTTATAAAGTTCACATTACCTCTATCCAAGATATACTACATTTGCCATGAAAAAAAACATGAATTTGGTTGCGCCTTTG